>CM053616.1:1752161-1840748 GCA_028646535.1 Procyon lotor | reverse complement strand
TGCTCTACTGCGAGTGTGAGCCAGGCGCCCCTAAACTTTATTATTCTGTTTAAAATAGCCATCCTTAAAAAAAAAAAAAATTAGTCATCCTTTTCAAAGATTTATTTATCCATTTGAGAGAGGGAGAGAGACGGAGAGGGACAACAAGCAGGAGAGAGGCAGAGAGAATCAGACTCCCCACTGAGCAGGGAGCCCAACTCGGGGTTCTATCCCAGGACCCTGGGATCATGAGCTGACCTGAGGGTAGATGCTTAACCGAGTGAGCCACCCAGCACCCTGAGAATCTTTTTAAAAATCTATTCTAGAGTGAGAGTGAGCATGTGAGAGTGAGCATGTGCACGTTCGAGCGTGCACACACAAGAGCAGGGGGAGGGGCAGAGGGAGAGAGGAGAGAGAATCCCAAGCAGAATTTATGCTGAGGGTAGAGCCTAATGCGGGGCTCAGTTCCATGACCCTGAGATCGTGACCTGAGTCTAAATCAAGAGTCAGTCGCTTAAACCAATTGAGTCACTCCAGTGCCCCAGTATTCTTTTTGATGCTTTTGTAAATAAAAGCGTTTCCTTAATTTCCTTTTTGAGTTGTTCATTGTTAGCATATTTTATTTTGTTTCTTGGACCAGGAATAGAATTGCTAGCTTTTTTAGTTTGTAACCAACTTGGTTGTGTATATGTATATTGATGTTATGATTAATATGGTAGTCTTTTTTTTTTTAATTTTTTTTTTTCCTTAAAGATACTCATTTTTAAGTAACCTGTGTACCCAACATAAGGCTTGAACCCATGACCCCAAGATCGAGTTGCATACTCCACTGACTGACCAGCCAGGTGCACCTTAAGTAACAATTTTTAAAAATGTTTGCTATGAAATAATAACATAACTTTTTTTTGATGCCAGTAGTAATTTGTGTGTACTGTGTTCTGTCTAGATATTGGGGTAGTAACTTGGTAGTAGCTAAGCCTTGGTGATAGATTGAACAAAATTAAGAGTAACTGTAGTAAATAATTGCAGATAACAACTTAAAGGGCTAAGTTCTGTAATGGTTGATTTTTTTTTTTTTTTAATTTTTTTTTATTTTACACCCAACATGGGGCTTGAACTCACAACCCTGAGATCAAGAGTCGCACATTGTGGAGAGCCTGGGTGGCTCAGTTAAAGCCTCTGCCTTCAGCTCAGGTCATGATCTCACATCCTGGGATTAAGCCCGCATCAGGCTTTCTGCTCAGCAGGGAGCCTGCTTTCCCCTCCCGCTCTGCCTGCCTCTCTGCCTACTTGTGATCTGTCTGTCAAATACATCGGTAAAATCTTTAAAAGAAAAAAAAAGTCGCATATTGTACCAACTGAGCCAGCCAGGCACCCCTGTGATGGTTAATTTTATGTCATCTTGATTGGGCCCAGGGGTGCCCAGATTAAAAATTTTTTCCTGGTTGTATTTGTGAGGTAGTTTCTTGGTGAGGTTAACATTTGAATAGGTGGACTCGGTAAAGTAGGTTGCTCTCCCCAGTATGGATGGGCATCGTGCTTTGAGGGCCTGAATAGAACATAAAGGCAGAATAAGAAGGAATTTGCCTCTTTTTGCATGCCTGGTTGAACTGGGATATTGTTTTTCACCTGCCCATGGACTGAGACTTACACATTGGCTCCCTTGGATTTGGACTGGAATTATACCATTGGCTTTCTTGGGTCTCTAGCTTGCAGATGGCAGATGAGACTTCATCTTCAATCCTATGACCCAATTTCTCATAATCTATTCATATATAGATAGATAAATACACACACACACACACACACACACACACACACACACACACACACACACAGTGTTTTTGTTTCTCAGGAGAACTTTGATTAGTATAAATTCCATTAAAAAAAAAAAACTGAAGAAGTAAAAATGGGAGCATATTTTTTTTTTCCTTAAATCAGCTTTGTTTAGATATAATTCATATATCATAAAATTCACCCTTTTAAAGTGTACAGTTCCAAAAAAAATGTACAGTTCCATGGATTTTAGTATATTCATAGAGTTCTATAGTCATCACGAATTTCAGAACATTTTCATCATCTCCAAAAGATAACCTTATACCCTTTAGCAGTTACTCCGCTTTCCCTCCTCTTTTCAGTCTCTGGCAACTAGTAGTTCACTTTCTGTTTCTGTGAATTTGCTTATTTTGTGGCCTTCTGTGTCCAACTTCACTTGGCATGTTTTAACGGTTCATCTATGTTGTAGCAAGTGTCAGTGCTTAGTTCATTTTCATGCCTACATAATATACCACATTTTTATCCATTCATCCATCAAGAAATTGGGTTCTTTGCACTTTCCCACTACGAATATTGCTGTTATGAATATATATATATGTAGGTGTTTGTGTGGACAACATATTTTCAGTTCTTTAGGGAAGTGAAATTGCTAAGTCCTATGGTAACTATATGTTTAATTTTTTGAAGAACGGCCAGACTGTTTTCAGTGGTGACTGTACCATTTTACATTTCCAATATGCTAAGGTTTCAATTTCTCTGCATCTTTTTTTTTTTTTTTTTTAAAGATTTTATTTAGGGGCACCTGGGTGGCTTAGTGGGTTAAAGTCTCTGCCTTTGGCTCAGGTCATGGTCTCAGGGTCCTGGGATAGAGCCCTGCATTGGGCTCTCTGCTCAGCGGGGAGCCTGCTTCCTCCTCTCCCTCTGCCTGCCTCTCGGCCTACTTGTGATCTCTCTTCTTCTGTCAAATAAATAAATAAAATCTTTAAAAGAAAAAAAAATTATTTGAGAGTGAGAGCTCACAAGTGGGGTAGTGACAGAGGGAGAGGGAGAAACAGGCTCCCCGCTGAACAGGGAGCCCCACTTGGGGTTCGATCCCAGGACCCTGAGATCATGACCTGAGCCCAAGGCAGACACTTAACCAACTGAGCCATCCAGGCGCCCCTCTCTGCATCTTTAATAACACTTATTATTTATTTCTTTGATTTCTAGCCATCCTTAGTGGATTTGAAGTGGTATATCATTGTGGTTTTAATTTACATTTCCATAAAGACTGATGATGTTGAGTATCTTTTCATGTGCTTATTGACCATTTGTATAACTTCTTTGGAAAAGTATCTATTCAGATCCTTTGCACATTTTAAAATTTATTTTAAAAATTCTTTTTGAGTTTTAGTGTTCTTTATATATTGTACATACAAGTCTCCTATTATATAACTTGCAAAAAATTTTCTCCCATTTCATGATTGCCTCTTTTCTTTCCTTTCTTTACTTTTATTCGCATTTGTTTTGTGCTGAATTTACTCTCCTGGGCCTTAAGTTTTCTTCAGGTTTTTTTTTTTTTGTGTGTGTGTGTGTGTGCAGGCTCCTCTTCTGGTTTAGGAATAGCCTGATCTGTTTTAGTAAGGATCATCTCAGTGTGGCAGGGAGAGCTCGTATATGGGTCAGCCCCAACATGAGCTTTGTTAAGTTCTGTGTCATGGGGGCTTTTTTCACCTGGTTGTGTTGGAGCACCAGAGAATTTAAACTCTTATGTTCAGCGTTACTCTCTGCAGTTTTAAATATGCAGTAAAAATTCACTCTTTTTGGACCGCTGATCCTGTGTTCAACCCCACTATTTGGCCTGGGGACACCTACCACCAACTCCACTATTATAGTGACAGAATGGAACACGTTTCTATAAAGTGATATTCTTCAGGTACTTGGTGGGTTTTTGGAAATGCATACCTTTGATGGCCTGGGCAGTTTCATGAGTGTTCTTAAAGTGAACACAAAGATTTGAACTTCTTGGTTGACAGAATTTTGTGGGTTTTTCTGGGTCAGATGAATATAGAACCATTTCAACCATTTCAGAGATCACCTGAGGCTACTTTTACAGGAAAAGCTGTCTTCTCTTTCTTGATGGTGTCCTTTGAAGCACAAATACACTTAATTTTGATAAAATCCCATTTATCTATTTTTTTCTTTGGCTACTTAGTTTTTTTTTTTTTTTTTTTAAATCTAAGAAACCATTACATAATTCAAGGACATGAAGGTTTACTCATCTAAGTTTTCTTATAAAAGTTTATAGTGTTGCCATCTTAACAAATTGAATCTTTTGAGCTATGAATGTGGGGTGTCTTTCCATTTGTTTAGTTTGTCTTTAGTTTTTTAACAGTGTTTTGAAATATTTTGTTTTTTAAATTATTTTTTAAAGATTTATTTTTTTTAAGATTTAAAAAAAAAATTATTTGACAGAGATTACAAGTAGGCAGAGGTGCAGTCAGAGGGAGAGGGGGAAGCAGGCTCCCTGCTGAGCAGAGAGCCCAATGTGGGGCTCCATCCCAGGATGCTGAGACCATGACTTGAGCTGAAGGCAGGGGCTCAACCCACTGAACCACCCAGGCGTCCCAAAGATTTATTTATTTATTTTTTTAGAGAGGGGGAGGGACAGCGAGGAGGAGGGAGAAAATCTTAAGCACACTCCACACTCAGTGCGGACCCCATGAGGGGCTGATCTTGGGACCCTGAGATCATGACCTGAGCGAAAATCAAGAGTTGGACACTTAACCAGCTGAGCCACCCGGCATCCCTGAAGTTTTTTGTTTAAAAATTTTTTTTTGTCTTACACGTTTTGAGGTGTATTAGACTACTGTTATTCTTCCTTAGTAGTAGTAGTTTATTGGAGGAGAAAATTTGAGTATTTTTTTTTTTTTTTTTAAGATTTTATTTATTTGACAGAAATACAGCGAGAGAGGGAACACAAGCAGAGGGAATGGCAGCGGGAGAAGGAGGCCTCCCGCCGAGCGGGGAGCCCTATGCGGGGCTTGATCCCAGGACCTGGGATCATGACCTGGGCCGAAGGCAGACGCTTAACGACTGAGCCACCCAGGCGCCCCCAAAAATTTGAAGTATTGATGGGCCTTCCAAAGTAGCATGCAATATGGTGCATGATAGAGGCACAGCAACTTGTGTGAAATAATAGTGATATTTCTCAGTTTGAACTATTTAAGGGAGGAAAAATTAATACATCTTTGTCTTGTTTGCATCAGTGCTTTCCAAAATAAAATTTCAGTATGTGAGTTGGGTGAATAGTTTCTCCTTGTAAAATATTAAAACATTAAAAGTAAGGCTAAGATTCCTTTAACTGTGATTTTTTTCAGTCCTGGTCTTATTTTATTCTCTCTAGAGATAATCATTGTAATTCATTTAGCACACCCCCTCCCCCACAAGCTTTTTTCCCTCAAGCCTTTTGTGTGTGTGTGTGTGTGTGTGTGTGTGTATGTGTATCTATCCCTAAATAATATATTGCACTCTTTCCCTTTTTCTTTTTACTATACCTTAGATTTCTACATCTTTTTTCTCTGTAGTATGTCTTAGAGACATTTGCTTAAATATTATATAACATTCCATAATATGAACGTAATTTTTTGTTCATGTAGTTACTCTTTTGGTAGATATTTAGGTTATCTCTAGTCTTTTGTTCTTCCTAGCTGTTGCGGTGAAGGTTTGTAAATTTTATTTCTCTCTCTCAAAGCATCTCTCTCAATGGGTGACTACTTTGAAGTATTGAGAAATAGATTTGCTGGGTCAGAGCTCCATGCTGGTTCAGTCAGTAGAGCATGTGACTCTTGAACTCAGAGTTGTGAGCTTGAGCCCCACCTTGGGGGTAGAGATTACTTTAAAAAAAAAAAAAAAAAAAGGCAAAACAGATTTGCTAGGTCATATGGTATACATAGCTACAGTCCCCCCCCCCCCCCCCCCAACGTAAGCTATAAGCCCAACATGGAGCTTGCGACTCTTGATCTTGGGATTGAGAGTTACGTGCTCTACCGACTCAGCTAGTAAGGCGTCCCTATGTAGCTATAGTTTTAATACCCTGCCAAAATGCTCTTCAAAGTAGCTATAATAGGGACGACTGGCTGGCTCAGTGGGTGGAGCATTTGACTCTTGATCTCAGGGTTGTAAGTTTGAGTCCCAATGTTGAATGTAGAGATTATTTAAAAATAAATCTGTATTAAAAAAACAAGAAAAAAATAGCTGTAACAACTTTTACTTCTACCCAAGTGTATGCAAGTAGTCATTTTCAATGTTTATTCCAGTATTTGGAAGTAAATGGTATCTTAATTGTGGCCAATCCTAGTGGCTGGAATATAGGAAAATAGTTATCTTCATTGTTTCTATTTTTCTGATTGTTTATGAGGTTTAGGTTATTTTAAGATAGCTTTAGGAAAGTGTGCATTATTTTCTACTGTCCATTTACTCAGACTTGGTTCCTTCCCCCCAAATTTGTTATTTTTAAAGGTGTATCTAATGCTTAAAGGGTCTGTGTTTTGACTGTAATACTTAGAGCATTGAGCAAGTGATTGAGAAGTGGGAGTGGTATGTGGAGAGTAGAGCTGGTGAGGGTCAAGTGACTTTGGGAGTCACCTTGACTGGCTTCCATACAGATATCTTTCAGTTAAATCAGTTTCAGTGATTTTTTTTTTCCTTAGCATTTGATTTTTTTTCCCCATCATTTTTCAAATTCTAAATTGTATTTATTTACTTTTTAAATCTGCTTTATTAAGATATAATTTATATGCAACAGAATTTACCTGGTGTACTTTGACAGACATATGGGCTTATAAAATCACCACCCTATTCTAGATAGAGTATTTCCGTTACTGCAGAAAAGGTTCCTAATGCCCTTTAGTAGTCAGTTCTCCCATTAGCCTCAGCGAATCACTAATCTGATCTCTGTCACTGTAGATTAGCATTGCTTATTATAGAAATTTGATATAAATGGTCATTCCCAGACCTTTTATGTAGACTTGTGAGTTTAGCATTCTATTCAGTTTATTAAGAAAGTGAAGTTAAAAAATTAATTTCTAGATTTTTTTGGCTAAAAAAATTCTTGAATTTCTTAGAGCTGAGTGATTTCTGAATGGTGACTTGGCAACTTTACTTCACTGTTGAATTAGAAAAAAAATTTTGTTTCAGTTCTGCTGTGGAAATTCTGACACAATAAGGGTAACAGTACTTGAATCTCTGAAATGAGATATAGCTCAGTGGAAGGAAGATAGCAGTAGCTGATCTACTCCTGTTTCCATACTTGCCTCTTAAATGTTAGTTTCATGGTACTGTTTACCATTGCATACATTGATTTAGTTTATATTGTCCTGAATGTGCAGACATTGTTTTGAACGAAGGAGAACATCCACAGTGTTAATGTTTAGTTTTTTGCCAAAGCTATATTTTTAAAAAATAGTTTTCTATTCCCACAGTTTCCGCAAAGGGAGGGGGTGAAAAATCTATGCCTTTTTTTTTTTTTTTTTTTTTTTTTTTTGAGAGGGAGAGGGAGGGACTAATTTACTGAGGCCATCTTTTGCCGGCTCCACACCCAGTGTGAGCCAGAAGCATGGCTGGATCTCACTATCCTGAGATCATGACCAGAGCCAAAATCAAAGAGTTGGACATTAAACCAACTGAACCACCAGAGTGCCCCCATTGTTTATCTTTTCAAGGTGACTAAGACTAAAACATAAAACAGTACAAGGGAGTCTGTCTAACCTGATTTCTAGCCCTTTTGTAATATAATGTTACAGATTCAGCAAGATTTCATGGTATTTATTGGGAACTCCTGACAGCCAGTTCTTTCTTCTTTGCATGTGCCTTAATCTCTTTGAACACCTTCTATTTTAAAATTTTGCAATGGTTATTCTTTAAAAAAACAAAACAAAACAAAAAACCCACCTCAGAGGTATATTCCTGTTAAACAAGATTACAGGGACAGGTTATAAATGAGTGCCAGTATAATCTGTCATTCTGTTATATTGTGGGTTTTGGATTTGAACTGAGACTGTCTTTTCTGAAAATACTAGTTTGTTTTAATTTATTATAAAATTGAGAAATAATTGTGCATGTAATAAAGTATAGTAACCTTAAGCTTGATAACTTTTTACATATGTATAGACCCATGTAATTACACCCAGATTAAGATAGAACATTTACAGCTCTCCTCCACTAAGACTCTCTCCTACTCTTTCCCAGTCAATACATACCCCAAAGAGATAATCACAATTTGACGGTTATCACTATAGTGATAGTGACACTATCAGTCACTATAGTGACTACTATAGATAGACACTATAGTGTCTTTGTTTTTAGTTTCATAGTAAAAGTTCTTTTCAAAAACGTTTTGTTGTTGTTGTTTTAAGTTTAATAGAGCATCAGGGTAGCATAACTAACCTATTAGTAAAGCTATAATCAGATTGCGTGAAAGGCATGGAAGTGAGCAAGGCTTAATTTATGATAGATGATTAATAACAAAATTCTAGTGTAGTCTTAATGCAACCTTCCTCACGGCCAGAATATATGTTTCCTGGGACTTCTTTTTCATTTGGATATTTTTTAATCATAAGGAGAATCTAGATTAATCAAGTAATATAATGAATGTTCATGTACCCGCAGGCTAATTGAATAATATTAATCTGTCATATTTGTGTCAGATTTAAAAAAATAATTTTTTGCTTTGATACAATTTCAAATTTAGTAGATACAGAAATAACATAAGGAATTTACCAATCATTGCCCTTCATCAATTGTTGACAATTTGTTTCATATGCTTTATAATTCTTTCCCCATTTTTTATCTGAACCCTTTGAGACTAAGTTGGAGGAACTGTGCCCCTCCAGAATTCCTTCAAATACTCTAGAGTTTATTTCCTAAGAATAAGGTAAGGGCATTCTCTTATATAACCATGGAGTAATCCTTTATGGATTTTTAGAGTTTAATTTTGATGATAATCTTATATCTTAAGTTCTTGAATACACCTTACAGTAGGCAAGATATTTCACATACTGCCTCAGGTAGTACGTGAAACTACCTCAGGTTCCTCTATCAACAGAAGTTTTAGTATGTTTTTAAGCTAATTAAATGCAAATGTAGTTTATTTTGCTTTTGGCCAAGATGTTTTGAAATTCGAAAATTAAAATGTGTCTTGCAAACTTTGGCTTGTATTTCATTAGGTTTGTTGTCACCAGATTTATTATATTACAGTATCTTAACATAATTTTTGGACTGAGAAGTACTCATTATACTTAGGCTTTAGTCAGTGTTCTTTGCAAACTAACACTATGAAGTGTCAAGATGATACATAAACTCAACAGAGCATTTTTAGTTGTCCCTTATCACTGCCTCCCAAGGAGGTGATATGCTTGTCCAAGCCACATTTATTCAGTTTCCTGTTTTCCTAATAATAGTACATGTTTTTAGAGCAGTTGATATATAGATAAAGGCATTTGTATTGTGCTTACTCTCTATGGAAGTGAGTAAATTTGCTTGTGAAAATTAAACTCAGTACACTAAAGGTCTTAGTACACATTTCACCAAATGAACAATTATCCATGTTTGAGTATCTAAAGAAAGTGGTGGTTTTCCTTGTGCCCTGTTTAGATATTCTGAAGCTCAATTATTGTACATGTAACTTCAGAAGTTCTCTCTGGTTATATTTGCATTTTAGTGTAAAACTTATATCTCTTTTCCTTAGTATTTGAATTTTAGTACTTTATTAGAATTTGAAAAGATCTTACCATTGTTTTAGGGGAGAACTGCACTCAAGTGATCATGTCACATCATGGTAAGGTGTCCATTCTAGCGTGGTGTTTTAGAATCTAGAAATAATACCGGCTCTTTGACCTTGGGCAAATTACTTAATCCCTGGGCAAATTACTTAATCCCTGGGCAAATTACTTAATCCCTGGGCAAATTACTTAGTCCTTGGGCAGATTACTTAGTCCTTGGGAGACTTGCAGTCCTCACTGAATTGGGGATAAATAATACCTACCTCAACAATTTTACGAAGATTGAATAAGATAATGTATGAAAAGTACATAGCTCAGTGATAGGCACATGATTCAGTAAATACTAGCTCTTAAGTATAAGATAATGGTACTTATTCAGACTTTGGTTTTGTTTAACAAAATAATACTTAAGTATTCCTTTAGACTAGTTTTACTAAGCCTGTAATGGTCTATAGTATTTGAACCGAGCTTCATATGCAGTGTTTAACTGTAGTTTATTTGTGAAAAGAGTCATGGATAGATCTATATTGAAGACTTTTTAGTAGCTTTTTTGGTATATTGGTTTATTTTCCACTAATCTCATGAAATTGGGCAAGACAGATAATTATATTTCTTTTGAGAGCTCAAGAAACATACCTAGAGTGTGTGTGGTGTAACTAAGTTATGGATACATAACAGGATATTAGTGGGAATAGCTAACATGTATGTGATTATTAGATGCTAGGTACACTTCTGGTTGCTTCTGTGTATTAGATCAGTTGTAAAAACACTTTGAGATTTTTGCTGTCAGAACATGTTAGTGAAAAGAGACCTGCTCAAGATGATGAAACTAATAAATGCCTGAATTAGGTTTTGAGGCAAGGCCAGCCTGACTCTAAAGCTGTGCGTGAATGCCTAAAAGGTAATACTCTTTAGAGTGCTAGTGTATGTTTTTAATTCTTAAACACCAGTATTCCCTGGAAGCCTTTGTTTTAAAGAGCAAAACTGAAGTGACAGTGCATAGTAAAAAGGGAAGTCATATTCCTCTACTCTGCCACAAGCTGTGGGGAGTAGAATAAAGGAATAGAAGCAGGAGATGTCTTAAATACTGACTTTTGCAAAAAAAAAAAAAAAAAAAAAAAAAAAATTACCTTTCTTAGTAGGTTCTATCTGGTTGAATAATCTTTTATCTCCCTTACCCTTATTTTGGGGAAAAGTTTAGAGGTTGGAGATGAAATCATCTATCTGTTCTACAATCCCTTAGATGGGTTTGCATTCTTCCCATTCTCTAGTCTATTATTGTAATTTGGAAGGATTAAAGAAGAATAAAAGATTCCTTACCTTCTTTAGTTTTATAGAAGTACCCTAACCCCATAATTTTATATATACATATATTTGTATATATATATTTTATATATGAAAACCATATATTTAACTCTGTATTTGGTTTTGCTTGGGAACTTTTAGGTAGGTATAGTCTCATTAATATACTGAACACATAGACCAATTGTCTTATCCGGTCAGCTTTTTGCTTTCTTGCCCTTATATTTGTTTTATTGTGCTGGTGCCCATAACAACACAAACTTACGGCCCAGTAATGCAGGGCAAATAGACTTCCTTCCTTCCCTGGAAGCTTTTCCTTTGCTAGATGCCAGTTGGGAGGTTGATGAGCCTGAGGAGTTTAATGGAAAACCTGATCTCCTGACTTTCTCTTCTTTAGATTGTTAGTGCTGAAATAGGCTTTAAGAAGTGAGTAGAAAGCAGTGCCCAGTTATTGAAGTTATTTAAAAAATATTCAGCTTTAGAGTGAATAGATTTTTTTCCTTTGTTAACATCTCAAAGTGTTGATGGGTTTAATGTTATGTTTAATAATAATCTGTAGTAGAACATTATTTAGTGACACCCAAGTTTTCAATTTATTTTTTATTTTTATTTTTATTATTTTTTAAAGATTTTATTTATTTGACAGAGAGAAACACAGCGAGAGAGGGAACACAAGCAGAGGGAATGGTAGCGGGAGAAGCAGGCTTCCCGCCGAGCAGGGAGCCTGATTGGGGGCTTGATCCCAGGACCCTGGGACCATGACCCGAGCCGAAGGCAGACACGGACACTCAATGACTGACTCACCCAGGCGCCCCTCAGATTTTCAATTTCATAGCCATATATTTGTCTTGGCAAATTCTCTGTATTTTCCCATATTCCCCAAAACTTGCTTTTCTTTTTTCTTAAAGATTTTATTTGTCGGGGGAGGGGTGGTGGCGGGGGGGAGAGCGTGCCCACAAGCAGGCAGAGCAGGCAGAGGGAAAAGCAGGTTCCCCTCTGATTCCGGGACCCTGGATCATGAGCTGAGCCAAAGGCTTAACCGCCTAACCGCTTAAGCTTAACCACTTAACCAACTGAGCCCCATCCCAAAACTTGCTTTTCTTTGCAGTTTTCCAGTTATTTTATTAAAAAAATTTTTACTGATATCCTGGACGAGCACCCCCCATCTTTTTTCTTAAATTAAGATGTTTATTATATTTATTTTAGTAGTCTCTACACCCACCTTGGGGCTTGAACTTAAAACCCCAAGATCAAGAGTCACATGCTCCACTGGTTGAGCCAGCCAGCCCCAAGTTAATTTCTTTTGAATAAAATATAAAATATAAAATTGTAATATTGAAAAGATATGCCCCCCCTCATCTTTTCCATATGAGTTTTAAGATCCTTATGTTTTTGATAGTACTACCTTGGCTGAAAGACTTTCTGGAGAATTTGATGTGATGTTTGGATTTTAAAGGCTTATTATATTCCCCATCCCCCCTTCTCTGCTCAGTAGGGAGCCTCCTTCCTCCTCTTTCTTCTGCCTGCCTCTCTGCCTACTTGTGATCGCTCTCTCTCTCTGTCAAATAAATAAATGACATCTTAATAATAAAGGGTTATATTTTACCCGTTTTCCAGAACTTTCTGTCAACTTCTCAACTTCTACAGCTGATAAAAGTAAGATACTTATTGATAATGGATTAAGCTTCATTATTATATACCATCTTATTTTCTGTTATCTTTCTTGTCATTGCTTACTAGTATTTGAGCTTTACTGTATTTCATCTTCATTTGGATCTGGCAGTTTTAATATCCTTATTAGCAGGGCTGAATCTCTCTTCTCAGGAGAATGCTGACACTTTTCATGGCCATAAAGCTTAGTTGTTTGAGTGCCGACTGAGCATCAAGACATTCTTTTCTGGAGATGCCTTTCTTTACCACACAGTTTACCTTTGATCTATCACAGCAGTCTTGGGGCTCAGCAGCAACTTGTTCTCTCCTCTTTTGTGTGCTTGTCTGTTTTTTTCTTTCATAAAACTTTGAAGATTTGTTTTTATAAAATACTAGTTTTTAGAATCTAAAATTTGGTGAATAATAGCACTGCATATAATTTTTGAGTCTCAATGAAGTAAACATCAAATTGCACTTCATAAATTATTTAAAGGATCTAAATCTGTGAATGATGGCATAAACTTCCCACGGCTTGTTCTTTTAGTTGATGATGCTTCAACAGGTACAGACCTTTCTGAAATCTGAGTCTGATTTGGAACCATATGTGTAGTTCTGTCATACTTAAGAGAAAAAAGATTTGTATTTGTGAGCCCAGAGTTAAATTTTTCTTGGTCATTGGAGTGATGGGTGTTTAAAAAATTTTTTTTCCTGTTTTCCCCATAGATTCCTTGCTTAGGACTGGCTATAGAATTTGCAGGTTCCTTCTTCAAAAAAAAAAATTAATTTCAGAATGATTATAGTAGAACATTAAACCAAGCATGGAGTCATGTGACTGCACAGGTTGTGCACCCATGAAGCTGGCCTTGTCTTGGTTAATGTGTTCAGTTCTTCAACACATAATTTTATTTTTTAAAAAGATTTATTTCTGGGGTGCCTGGGTGGCTCAGTCGTTAAGCGTCTGCCTTCGGCCTAGGTCATGATCCCAGGGTCCTGGGATCGAGCCCCACATCAGGCTCCCTGCTCGGCAGAAAGCCTGCTTCTCCGCTACCATTCCCTGTGCTTGTGTTCCCTCTCTCGCTGTGTTTCTATGTCAAATAAAATCTTTAAAAAAAAAAAAAAAAAAAAAGGATTTATTTCTGAGAGTATGTGAGTGGGGGGAGGGGCAGAGGGAGAGAATCTTCAAGTGGATTCCTTGCTGAGCATGGACCCCCTGCAGTGGGGTCTCAGTCTTAAGACCCCTGAGATCATGACCTGAGCCAGAACCAAGAATAATTGTATGCTTAACTGACTGAGCCACACAGGCACCCTGTTCAATAGGTAACTTAGAAAAATTGTGTACATCTTCTAATTTTGACACAATGTATATTTTACTGTTTTTATTTGAAGAAAACATGTCCAGATTAGGATTTAAAATAATCTTAAACTGTTTTATGCTGTGTGTTTTTGTTTTTTTTTTTTTAAATTTTACTTATTTGACAGAGAAAGACACAGCGAGAGAGGGAACACAAGCAGGAGGAGTGGGAGAGGGAGAAGCAGGCTTCTCGCTGAGCAGGGAATCTGATTTGGGGCTTGATTTCAGGACCCTGGTATCGTGACCTGAGCCAAAGGCAGACGCTTAACGACTGAGCTACCCAGACGCCCCGCTAGTTTTATTTTCTAACTTAAGATCTGGTTAAGGAGTGTCACAGTACAAATTGTTGTTTTTATAGGTGTAAATAAAATAACACAAGACTATGGATCTTAAAGATGGGAAAGGGACTGTATTGGAGGTGATTGTTTTGTTTTATTCAGACACTGAGATCTTGTAGAGAGAAACTTTTGAAATTGATGATCCTGAGTTGTGACTTTAGGTCACATGCTTATCTCACTCTTGAGATAACTTTATAAACCTTTTCAGGCATGCTAATTAAGGTTAGCTGAAGCTACTTTTAGCAAAAGCCCTGTGCTTGTTTTCCCAAGAATTAATTTCTGAAGATAAAGTTTTTTTTGACAGGAAGTAGTATTTATTGGTGGGCATGAATAGTTTTATTTTTTAAATTTATTAGTTTGTGGTGCCAATGCCCAGAAACGAATCACTTTTAAGATAATCTTAAATATTTTATCCAGTTATTGAGTTGTCCATAGCCTGTTAGTGATTTGAATTACTCATTGTTGCTAGACGTGTTTTATGGAATATGTTTTTATTTTTTCCCCCAAATACGTTTATTTTTTTCAGTGTTACAAGATTAATTGTTCATGCACCACACCCAGTGCTCCATGCAATATGTGCCCTCCTCAATACCCACACCAGGCTTGCCCAGCCCCCCACCCCTCCTCTCCAAAACCCTCAGTTTGTTGCTCAGAGTCCACAGTCTCTCATGGTTCATCTCCCCCTCCAATTTCCACCCATTCACCCTTCCTTTCCTTCTCACAATGCTCTCCATGTTTTTCCTTATGCTCTACATGTAAGTGAGACCATAAGATGACTCTCTCCGCTTGGCTTATTTCGCTCCGCATAATTTCTTCCAGTCCAGTCCATGTTGATACAGAAGTTGGGTATTCATCCTTTCTGATGGAGGCATAATATTCCATTATATATGTGGACCATATCTGCTAGAAGTATTTTAATCTTCATTTGGGGTTTCTGTTTATTCCAATTAGGCATTTTAAATAATTCTTTTTTTTTTTTTTTTTTTTTAAAGATTTTATTTATTTGACAGAGAGAAACATAGAGAGGGAACACAAGCAGAGGGAATGGTAGTGGGAGAGCAGGCTTCCTGCCGAGCAGGGAGCCCGATGCGGGGCCCGATCCCAGGACCCTGGGATCATGACCTGAGCCGAAGGCAGACGCTTAACGACTGAGCCACCCAGGTGCCCCTGCATTTTAAATAATTCTGTTTAGGATATTTAGTGTTTGGATTCCTTCTGCTTAAAATTTGAACTTTGATTACGTAAATAGGCTTGGAGGGAGTTACCTTTAGTTATGCTATAGACTGGGGTCAGGGTTGCAACCATGAATTGATGTATTAAAGGTTGAGGTATGACCTTAAGATACACTGTAAGCTTTGTTAGTTCAATGCATTTTTTGTGACTTGACTTCGTCCTGGAATGAAAGTTATTTTAACTTATCTAATACTACCCCCGTTAGTTTTGTAGTGGACTGATGGAAGGCTTGATCTTTCTGTTGGTAGATTGAGAAGCATTGGATAAAGAAGCAGGGGAAACATGCATCAGTGCTGGAATGGAAACAGGGAATTGAATGATCTTGGACAAACTTTGAATTCATCTGAAACTGCCATTTCGCCCCAGTGATAATCTGAAATATTGTCTAATATATTTTTAAAATCTTGGCTCTTTTCAGAGTTGGATATAAGTGGAAGATGGAATTAGAATTCTAAAGAAACCTGGTGTGGCCCTTGGATCTGCTCATTGGGTGGTGAAAAGAATAATGTCACAAATATGGGGCGCCTGGGTGGCTCAGTCGTTAAGCGTCTGCCTTCGGCTCAGGTCATGATCCCAGGGTCCTGGGATCGAGCCCCGCATTGGGCTCTCTGCGCAGCAGGGAGCCTGCTTCTCCCGCTAACACTCCCTCTGCTTGTGTTCCCTCTCTCGCTGTGTTTCTCACTGTCAAATAAATAAAATCTTTGAAAAAAAAAAAAAAAAAAAAAAAAGTAATGTCACAAATAGGTTGTCAGAACATTAGAGTTAAAAAAATTTAGAAAGTAGTTTGGTAGTAACTGTTTTGAATGCATGGGAGAGATTAAAACCAGAGATGTACTAGATTAGCTAGGAGCAAATATATTTTGCATTGGGAGGGAGACATGATTAACCTAACTTCGTGCATATATGCACCATGGCATAAAGATAACTCGATTCTTCTTTTAATACACATTATCCCTGAGAGCCCTGTTTTCTCTTCATCTCCTGCTTTCATTCCTCTTTTCTTACTTGACTGATACAGACATTAGTGAACTGTTGCAAACTTCAATTGCTTTACATTAATATATATTCAGATTGAGTTCTATCTCTGCCTTTCTATTTTTGTTTTATTTTTTTAGTGATCTCTCCACCCACTGTGGGGCTTGAACTCTCAGCCCTGAGATCAAGATTTGCATGTATGTCTTCTGACTGAGCCAGCCAGGTGCTTCTTTATTTTTTTAAGTAAACATTTAATCTGTATATTTCTTTCTTCTTCATCTTTAGGCCTCTAGGAATTTATACAGCTCAGTAGATTCCAAAGTCCAGATTCTCTTTTGGAGAGATTTAATTGAACAAGTGCATTACAGTCTTCACAGATTTACATTTAAGCTTTTAAAAACTTAAGACTCTTACGTTTTACCCTAGAAATTTTAGGCAGTCTCATCAGATCAGAGTTGTATTGGGGTAAGAGACACTTTAAATATTAACCATATTTAAGTAATACTGAATGGATAATTATTAATAAACAGTGCTACATGAAAATAGATATTTGTCTAGGGAAAATATACTCAGAGCCAAAAGGGAAGTAATCTGTGAAAAGTTTGCATTTTCTTCTACAGACTGGAGCTAAATATGTGTGCATGCACATACATATGTATTATATAAGATGAATAAATCCAGGGGCACCTGTCTGGGGCATGTGACTTTTGATCTTGGGGTTGGGAGTTCAAGCCCCCACATTGGGCATAGAGATTACTTAAATGTTTAAAAAAAAAAAAAAAAAAAAATTCCAGGGGCGCTTGGGTGGCTCAGTTGGTTAAGTGTCTGCCTTTGGCTCAGGTCATGATCCCAAGACCCTGCATTGGGCTCCCTGCTCAGCAGGAAACCTGCCTCTCCCTCTCCCTGCCACTCCTCCTGCTTTTGTGTTTTTTTTTTTTTTTTTTTTTTTTAAAGTAATATCTATACCCAATATGGGCTTTGAACTCATGACCCTGAGATCAAGAGTTGCATGTTCTACTGATTGAGTCAGCCAGGTACCCCCAAATCCAATTTCTTATATGGACACAGAACACGAACAGGACAGGACGAATATGCATATGGATGCTCTGGAGAAGCAAGATGGTAGATTGTTTTCTTTATATGATAGTAAAGTGACATTCATTGAGGAGCAATTATTAGGGTTTTTAATGTGAGCAAGGCAGAATAATCAAGCAGTTAAAACTGTTGAGTGCTAGCCAGCTGATGGGTTACTTTTCTTTCTGATAAAATTTTATTTGCAGTAGATCTATATAAATGCTTTATCACAGAACATAAAGATTAGCTTCAGTTGCCATTTTCAATTGGTATATTTCTGGGTTTTCTCATTTTTGGAAAGGTTTATTTTTATCTCTGACTGAAATAAACATCTGTTTAACAGTTACAATGAATGAACTATTAATTGTGCTCATTGCTAAAATCACTACTGCCTTTGATTTATAATAAAAGCAGTTTCTCCAGAAATCAAAATTAATACAAGATCCATGTTAATTTATTTCTGGAAATGAATTGTTTTAAGTATTTAAGGAAATATTTGACTTCTTGTAATATTCATAAAATAGAGTATTTTACTTACCTTCTTTGAAGCTGTAATTTTGAAGTATATTAGAGCTTTAGATTACTTAGAAATTATTTAACTTATAATCTTGGTGCAAAAGAAAAAATGTGGTATAGTTTAGTTTGTATTACCATGCTGTGAAAGTTTAATGAATGTTTTTGTCAAGAAGAAATCTATAGGGGTGCTTGGGTTTCTCAGTCAGTTCAGCAGCTGCCTTTGGCTCATGGTCCCAGGATCCCTGGGGCTGATTGAGCCCCACTTGGGTTCTCTGCTCAGTGGGGAGTATGCTTCTCCCTCTCCCTCTGCCCCTCCCCTCCACTTGTGCGCTCGCTCGCTCTCTCTCAAATCTATTAAACCTTAAAAACTAATATTTTGTCTAATTGTGCAGTATCTAATGGGAGTTATCTTGTATTCAGTTAATATAGGACATAGTAAATGGGATGATTTGTATTTGAGTTACAGTAATGCCCTAACTCTGCCTCTTTGGTTGTTTAAAAATCCCCGGTGTACATTATTTATGATTTCATTAAGGAAATCAGGCTGAATGTGTGAATCATCTGATTTTGTTATTCAGGACTCTTGGTTGCTGGTGACAAACTGAATGAGAGCTTAAAGAAGGTATGGCTTTATTGGCAGGATACTGGAGCAGTTCTTAGAACTGAAGAACTGTGACAGCCAGATAGAGGACTTGGAATTGGGGGTACAGTGTCTTAGTTATTCTAGTTTTGCATCTCTCTGGGCTTTGCTGTGCTTTCTCTTAGGCTTCTCCTGGCTCGTGGGGAAGAGTCTCTTCTTCTTGGTGACTCAGTAATATTTTCCACTGTTCCCCTTCACCAGAAGAAATAGTAATATTTCCATTTATTAGGTAGTTAGGGCCAAACAGCTTAAGTGTTTATTTCTTAACAGTTTAGCTACTTGAAAAATTAATATATATAATTTGAAAGAAAACATTTTAATTTTAATATGTGTGCCTTTTGGGTACTATACACATTCTCAGACCTTGGAATCAGGTATTTCAGCTTTTTTTCCTTTTTGGCACTGATTTTTATATACTTAGGAGTTTTAAGCAAGTTGCAATGATAAAACCTGTTTCTTAAGTAGTGAATGTTTTTTGAGCTAGTTTTGAAATTATGAATGACCTTAGATAGTTGTTTGTGTGGTCCACATGTCACTTATTGCTGTTTCCCTCAAAAAACTTAAGATTCCCTGTAGTGCCCCTGTGAATTTATTGTGGTACCCTCAAAGCACCTTAGCACACAGCTTGGAAACCATAATTCCAAGGAGGAGGAGGACTTCTTTTTTTATTCTTTTTTTTTTTTTTTAAGTAATCTCTATGCCCAATGTGGGGATTGGCTCAGGACTGAGATAAAGAGTTGCATGTCTACCGACTGAGCCAGCTGAGCGCAAAAGGAGAAAGATTCTGTTTTTTTCTTCTTGGATCATGTGGTTTAGGGAATAGGCTATGATTTGGTCAACCTGAGTGCGATATTCACCCACTCCTCTGCTTAGAAGGGCATGGTATTCCATTGTATGGATATATCAATTTACCTATTTATACTTGTTTCAAAATTGCGGGGCATAAACCAACATCTTGTGTATCTATGACTATTTCCATAGCACAGATTCTATTAAGTCTCACCTAATACTTAAACTATAAAAAATTTATGGATTTCAAAGCGTGATCTTTGTGATTTCATAATTATCTGGGTAATTGAGAACCAAAGACCTAAATTTAAGAGTTAAAACTATAACTGTAAAACTCTTGCTGAGCAGGAAGCCTGATGCGGTTCTTGATTCCAGAACCCAGAGATCATGACCTGAGATGCTTAACCGACTGAGCCACCTAGGAGCCCCTGCTTAAAACATCCTTAACAAATGGTCTTGTTGGCCCATTAATACGATGTTATACTTGAATTGATAGTGTTTTCTCTCCCTGTTCTTGCTGTCACTGTAAAACAAAAACAGAAACCAACATTATTAAAAAAAGGAAGAAAATTGGCCTTGTTTTTTCTAAGTACCATGCCCAATATTACCATTGCTTTCTGGTGCTATCGAGTTAGCTATTCATGTGGTTGCAGTACCATTCAGATTCTTTGCCAGTTATCAGGAATTGTTAAATATATACAATTGAAAAATTATATTGGCTTGAAGTTGGAAGAAACTTTGTCGTTTCACCAATTTGTGAACCTGTTTGCTCTTTCTTTGTTAATTCAGGAAAAGTTGAGAAAAGGACCGAGAAGGAATTCAGTTTTCAGGGGAGAAGCAAAATTATTACACAAAGAATGGAATGTAAAAAGGATTTTCTAGGAATGGCTTGATCATAAGAACTCCTGCTTTTATGTGATGGGCTCAGAGAAGTCAAAGAGCATTAAAATCACTTCCCTCTTGCTGTCACTTTTATATTCCATATCCTTGTCTTGATTGAGTGTTTATCTTTACAAAAACCATTATTTTATACATATGCAGCATTTTTTCCCCCCCAAAAGTGGCATTTTTATTAAATGCCCAGTTCAGGACTGATATTGCAACTAATACCAAGTTCCTAGTCACTTCAAGAAGTCTATGTGGGGGCGCCTGGGTGGCTCAGTGGGTTAAGCCTCTGTCTTCGGCTCATGCCATGATCTCAGGGTCCTGGGATCGAGCCCTGCATCGGGCTCTCTGCTCAGCAGAGCCTGCTTCCCCCTCTCCCTCTGCCTGCCTCTCTGCCTGCTTGTGATCTCTCTGTCAAGTAAATAAATTTAAAAAAATCTTAAAAAAAAACTTTATGTGTTAGTCAAACGACATTATACCATTATGATCGTGTATTACCTATTTTTAGCTTAATGTTGGAACATGAAAGTAGAAAGCACCTCAGTTTTCCGTAATTGTAATGAGCATTATTGCCTATAGCTATTTCTAATTGCTTATGAAAATTTTTTTATTTATCCCAAAACCCTTAAATAATTACTTCATTGACTAATCAAAACATTTTGAGTAGCTATTGAGGGATCTTGCGAACTGTGTGTTTTGAGAGAGAGAAGGAGGAAGGGGGAGAGAGGGATTTGAAGGAGGGGGAGACGTGGAATTTGGTAAAAGAGAATAAATGCTAAATCATGTACACCTGTAAAAATGTAGTAAAAGACACTGAAAAAATAAAGTAAACATATTTGGGGGGGAAAATGTAGTAAAAGTTTAGTGGCCTAAAATACTAGAAGAGCTCTCTGGTTGGTAGAAAAAAGGCCAATCTGTGTATGGGAAACAACATAAACAGTGGAAAGGAATTTGGAATGAACATAGAATGTCCTAGAGGGGAAGAGGTAAGATCCTCATTTGAGGCAGACCTGGTTGTTTGAGAGGGAAGGGCCTCATTTTGGGAAGACCTTATTGTTGAGATGGATGCACTAGATCTTGACAACTATAATGATAGTATCCTCAGAGTTCGTTGATTGTGTGTAGACAATAGTGGTTAATGTTGCTTGGCTCACTTAATTAAGTGATTTCTTCTTATGTCTCAGATGACTACTAGAATTTTTGCTTCAGCAAAATCACATACTAGTTTTTTATTTTGGACTTTGAAAGTTTATAATGCATATTGGAAATTTATAAATCCGTGATAAGGCTTTATTCTGTATGAAGACAGGCAGGTAGAACTGTTGGATTTATGGTAAGAACTAGAATATATAGGTTTTAAGTGGACATGGGTGTGCCTCAAACATGTATTTAATGGGTAGTAAATAGAAGGCCATGGTTAATTTCTTGTATTTACCTAAATTATGTGTGGTTTTTTTTATTCAAAGGGTGTAGTTATCGAGCATGTTTCTTGAACTTGTCAGAAGTAGCATTCATTTGATTTGAAGATACTTGAGCAGTAAGACTTCTAACATTATCTCCATTTTACAGGTGAGGAAACTTCATGAACTTACCAAACTGATACAAGTAAGTTTAGAGTCAAAATCAAATTATATCCAAAACAGTCCGATTCCAGAATGTGATCTTACCTAATAAGCTGTATTGTAGTGTCTCTCATTAATGTGTAGTGTAAGGCCATTGGGTTCCATTATTGAGTAGGAAAATGGCCTTACATATGAAATCATAATCTGTCTAGTAGAACAGATCGAAATGTAAATAATCATAATGACATTTAGTATTATAAAATAGAGCTATATCGAAAGTGCCTGTGAACTCTGCAGGGAAGCTTTCACAGTGAAAGCTTTGTTTTCAAGGAAGAGTTGTAGAATACATAGTATTAACCAAATAGTTAAAGCGGTATGAATAAATTAGGCAGAGGTAATAGCAGTGACAAAAGCTCATGGGTGGGAAATTTGAAAGCACCTTCAAGTTGTTCATTGTGGATATAAATGTCATAGGGCCTATTTTTTTTGAGCAGGGATGTTTCAGTGAAACATCTGTTGGTGGGATTAGATTTCTCAGGAGATGTTGAGAGGAACTGACCAGAACCAGTTCTTTTGTAACTTCATTTGTAACTGGTTTTTTTGTCTCATAGGTAACTAAAGTCTATATAAATTTAATTCAACAAATGTGAGAATCAGTTAGCTAGAAGGGTAGGGATACTGGTGTCATGGAATGGAAAGATGGAAATTGAGCATTTCAGGAAAAGCAGTAGGAGTTGGCATCAGATTTTGTTATTGGAAATAGTCAAATGATTGCTAGCCTTGAAGTCCTAGGCCTACCAAGATTTTCAGTGGAGTATTAAGAAGGAATGGTTGGGGGGGGGCGGGGGTTGGAGGCTGATGATAGATTTTGTTAAGGATATGTGGAGTTAGGATATGTGCTCTGATGACTGTTCGGAGGAGACCCTGTACCCTGTGGTACTGTGCTAGTTAGTAATAGCAGCTGGGGTTGGGGAAGGTGAGGGAACTCTGGTGGTAGCAGAAACTTTAGAGAGTTTTATCTTTTGTGTGGGGGAGGGGCTAGATACTGTTACATGTGGCCCTGGTCAGGTCTGCTTATGAATGGTTTCAGACTTTTAATGGATTGAAAAGATGTCTTATGAAGAAAAATAAGAGAATAAAGCAGCTTAAAGAAAAAGTTGTATAATTTCCATATATGAAGGATTTATAGTAGCATATAGTACAGTATCACCTAGATCTCTCATTATTATCTACATGATTTTTTTTCAGTATCTGTATACTAAATGGGAATGCATCTTAAAATCAGTGGCATGTTATAGTTGGAGTTTTTTTCTTTCCTAGGGGTGTGTGAGTTTAATAGTGTGCTTTGAATTTGATGGCATCTGAGTCAAGGAAATGCAGAATGTTTCTTTAGTGCTCATTATCATAAATACAGTTTTTGGTTTAAGTCATTTAAGTTTATCTGAAATTTAAGATCATCATCAATTTAAAGATCATTTAAGTCATCTCAAATATCCTAATGGTCTGTATACCACTTCATGAAAACACTGGTAGTTGAAAATATAACTGTATATTGTAGAATGTAGGGTTGGGGTTAAATATTAAGAATATAAATCAATAGAAAAGAAAAAAGGTAAGCTCTTTCTAAGGTCTTCTATTTCTTTGCATTTTAGCATATGTAGGTGTCCTGATTGAAAACAGTAGTACACAATGAGTTTTTCAGTTATAGGCCTGCTCTTATGTACCAGAGAGCTGTATAAACACATTATTCTTTCTGCCTTTGTGAGACATTAGTTCCTCTGACTATTTTCAAGTTAAAAATGCAAGAAACTTATGAGTGGTGCTGATTCACCTTGGAAGTGTGATGTTATTCTTTTTTTTTTTTTTTTTTAAGATTTTTTATTTATTTGACAGAGAACACAAGTAGGCAGAGAGAGAGGGGGAAGCAGGCTCCCCGCCCAGCAGAGAGCCCGCTTGATGCTCGATCCCAGGACCCTGAGATCATGACCTGAGCTGTGATGTTATTCTTAATAGTTATGTCCATATGCTTATTGGAAACTTGAATTTGAATTATTTGTGTGGGTTGTTTTTCTTTTTTTCTTTTTAAGATTTTATTTATTTGACAGACACAGCAGAGAGAGGGAACACAAGCAGGGGGAGTGGGAGAGGGAGAAGCAGGCTTCCCACAGCGTGGGACTTAATCCCAGGACCCTGGGTCATGACCTGAGCTGAAGGCAGCTGCTTAATGACTGAGCCACCCAGGTGCCAGGATTTTTTTTTTCATGTTGAATTGAATTGTACTTACGTTTGTGATATAAAGCAATATACTTAGAATTAAGTAAGTATTAAGTATTAAGAAAATACTCCATAATTTCTGCAGAATAAGTTTAGAGTAGGTTGTATGTTTGAGAAGTTTTTCATCTTATTTTAGAGAATTTTTTTTTTTTTATTCATTCTTTTTTTTTTTTTTTTAGATTTTTTATTTGACAGTGAGAAACACAGCGAGAGAGGGAACACAAGCAGGGAATGGTAGCAGGAGGAGCAGGCTTCCCGCCGAGTAGGGAGCCCAATGCGGGGCTCGATCCCAGGACCCTGGGATCATGACCTGAGCCGAAGGCAGCCGCTTAACAACTGAGCCACCCAGGCGCCCCTATTTTAGAGAATTTTACCAATACTTTAATATGTTTAGTATGAATAGAGGTAACTTAAGCCAGTATGCTTTTTTATTACTCCCTGCTCCCCATTAATGGGTTAAGCAAAATGATAGCTTAAGGATTTTTTTAAATTCAAAATTTGGTTTTGTCTTCAGTATGAACCCATGACTTGAGTTTTTAGAGTGATTATTTTAAGTGTAGTTACTTAAAAACAAAGAGGGAGAAATCTTTTTCTCCCTTTTGTGAGATTGTTTTGGTGAGATTAGCCCTGGTTTAATGGAGTACTTTTGCCCTCCTTTTGTTTAAAGCATGTTGATGAATTCTACTTTTTGATTTTAGCTGAAAGATTTTTTTCTTGTATTTGTTTGGATGGCAGTCACATGTTGCTGTTTACATGAGATAAATGTTACTAGTTTAAAAGGGTGGTTCTTTCTCTTGGGTTCTGTTGAATTGTCTTAAAAGGATGGTCTTAAGATGGTGTTCTGGTCAAAACAATATCTGGTCTTTTGGCTATTTAGTAATTGAGAAATGCTTCAAAAGAGTAGGTATTTGACTTTGCCATTTAAAACACAGCCTGTGTTGTAGTGTGTGGTTACTGGAGGTTGTTTGGGTTTTTACTGGTTTGCTTTCAAAAATATGAGTAGCCTCCTACCTAATTGCCAGAATATTAATTTTAACTAGGCCGGTAGAAGAGTGGATTCTTTTCATTGCACATAGCCTTTATAACCTGCATTTTGTTTCTCTTCTCTTGCATGTACCTGTTGGCTAGCCAGGAATTGGACAGTTTTTAATTGTGAATATAGCAGCCAAAAATTCAAATCTGTTTCTTGGGTAAATTGTATGCCTAAAAGATGGATTTGCATTTTCATTCAGCTTTCTGTTCCTTGTCCTTTTTTTTTTTTTTTCTTAAAGATTTTTCTTTTATTAGTATGACAGAGCATGTGCATGAGGTGGCACAGAGGGAAAGGGAGAAGCAGACTCCCCACTGAGCAGGGAGAGTCCACCTTAGGGCTCCTTCCCAGGGCCCTGAGATCATGACCTGAGCCCAAGGCAGACGCTTAACTGACTTAGCCATCCAGCCCCTTGCTCCTTGTCCACTTTGATGCTTATTACTCTATATAAAACGGAGTGGAAGGAACCAGAGCTTTGCACAGTCTGTTTACAGACTGGCAGAGGAATATTAACATTCCTAAGTATAATATTAATATACTAATAAACAATATGCAGATTAGCTGGGTTTGGAATACTGACAGGTATTTTTGAAGAATGTAGTTTACTTGCATTTTTTTCTAGAATTGGCATTTACTTAGGCAAAACAGAAAAATCATGCTCATTTACACATGGGCACATTGTTGAGATCCCATGGTAAATTGACCTTCAAATTAAGTTGTTTGTCTTTCTAGAAAAGAAACCTCTTATGCAGCTGTGAGTGGGGAGGATTGGTGTAAAAAAGGTGGGGCTTGGAGATTCTATTTTTGTTTCTTTAGGGCAGGGTCCTGAGGAAAGCATATTAGAATAAGCCGTGTAAATCTGCAGGTTTCAAAATGACACTTGTGTGTTGAGTTTTGCCTAGTTTTTTAGTTGCCTTTTTTTAAATTACATTTTTGGTTTTTGCTACCTGTCTCATTGGATTAGTTTTCTTTTTCTATTGAGTACCTAAGAAATAGGAATTCATAATTAAGCATTTATTATTTTTCTTATCTACTTTATTTTTTTATTAACGTATAATGTATTTGCCCCAGGGTACATGTTTGTGAATCATACGGCTTTCACATTTCACAGCACTTACCATAGCATATACCCTCCCCAATGTCCATAACCCAGCCACCCTATCCCTACCCCCCCTACTACCAGCCACCCTTGGTTTGTTTTTGTGAGATTAAGAGTCTGTTATGGTTTGTCTCCTTCCTGATCCCGTATTGTTTCATTTCCCTCCCCACCCCCTCCCCGACCCCCCCCCCCGCCTTGCCTCTCAAATTCTTCATATCAGAGAGATAATATAATTGTCTTTCTCTGACTTATTTTGCTTAGCATAATACCCTCTAGTTCCATCCACGTGGTTGCAAATGGCAAGATTTTGTTTCTCTTGACAGCTGCCTAGTATTCCAGTGTGTGTGTGTGTGTGTGTGTTGTGAGTGAGTGAGACATCTTCTTTATTCATTCATCTGTTGATGGACATCTAGGTTCTTTCCATAGTTTGGCTGTTGTGGACATTGCTGCTGTAAACATTCGGGTGCACGTACCCCTTCGGATCACAACGTTTGTATCTTTAGGGTAAATACCCAATAGTGCGATTGCTGGGTCGTAGGGTAGCTCTATTTTCAGCTTTTTGAGGAACCTCCATACTGTTCCAGAGTGGCTGTACCAGCTTGCATTCCCACCAACAATGTAGGAGGGTTTCTCTTTCTCCGTATCCTCGCCAACATCTGTCGTTTCCTGACTTGTTAATTTTAGCCATTCTGACGGGTGTGAGGTGGTATCTCACTGTGGTTTTGATTTGTATTTCTCTGATGCTGAGTGATGAGCACTTTTCATGTGTCGGCCATTTGGATGTCCTCTTTACAGAATGTCTGTTCATATCTTCTGCCCATTTCTTGGTTGGATTATCTGTTCTTTGGGTTTTGAGCTTGAAAAGTTCTTTATATATTTTGGATTCTGGCCCTTTATCTGATATGTCATTTGCAAATACCTTCTCCCATTCTGTCAGTTTTGTGGACTGTTTCCTTTGATGTGCAAAAGCTTTGATTTTGATGAAGTCTCATTCATTTTTGCCTTGCTTCCCTTGCCTTGGCAATGGTTCTAGGAAGAAGTTGCTGCGGCTGAGGTGGAAGAGGTTGCTGCTTGTGTTCTCAAGGATTTGGATGGAGTCCTGTCTCACATTGAAGTCTTTCATCCATTTTGAGTCTGTTTTTGTGTGTGGTGTAAGGAAATGGTCCAGTTTCATTCTTCTGCATGTGGCTGTCCAGTTTTCCCAACACCATTTGTTGAAGAGACTCTTTTTTTTTTTTTCCCCCATTGAACATTCTTTCCTGCTTTGTCAAAGATTAGTTGACCATAGAGTTGGGGGTCCATTTCTGGGCTCTCTATTCTGTTCCAATGATCTATGTGTCTGTTTTTATGCCGGTACCACACTGTCTTAATTATTATAGCTTTGTAATAGAGTTTGAAGTCAGGAATGGTGATGTCACCGACTTTGGTTTTCTTTTTCAACATTCCTCTGGCTAATCGTGGTCTTTTCTGGTTCCATATAAATTTTAGGATTATTTATTCCATTTCTTTGGGAAAAAAAAAAAGTTGATGTTATTTTTATAGGGATTGCAGGGATTGCATTCAATGTGTAGATTGCTTTAGGTAGTGTAGACATTTTCACAATATTCTTCTAATCCATGGGCATGGAACGTTTTTCCATTTCTTTGTGTCTTCCTCAATTTCCTTCATGAGTATTCCATAGTTTTCTGAGTACAGATTATTTGCCTCTTTTGGTTAGATTTATTCCTAGGTATCTTATGGTTTTGGGTATAATTATAAATGGGATCAACTCCTTAACTTCTCTTTTTTCTGTCTTGTTGTTGGTATATAGAAATGTAGCTGATTTCTGTGCAATGATTTTTATATTCTGACACTACTGAATTCCTGTATGAGTTCCAATAGTTTTGAGGTAGAGTCTTATGGGTTTTCCACATAAAATATCATATCATCTGCAGAGAGTGAGAGTTTGACTTTTTTGCCGACTTGGATGCCTTTTATTTCAATCTGATTAGTTTTTGTAGTTTGAAATCTTTTATTTTTAAATGGCCCAGATTGGTGTGCTTCTTTGCCCTGTTGAAGCTAATGGGGTCTGTCTCTTCCTTTGTCTGTCCTTCCTTCCTTCTTCCCTGACCTTTGGGGGGGGGGAGTTTTATTTGAGAGAGAGGGAGCAGGGGGAGGGTTAGAGGGAGAGAGAAAAAGAGGGATAAGCAGACTCCCACCCGAGCAGGGAGCCCGATGTGGGGCTCCATTCCTGTACGCCGGGATCGTGAAGTGTGCTGAAGGCTGACACTTAACAGACTTGTCTGTTACAGTAACAAGTAATACAGACTCAAGTAATACAGACTTGAGTCTGTTACTGTTACCTGGTACTTCTTTAAATATATTCAGTATATATTCAGGGTCACCCAAACCTAAGTGCTCTTACTCTGTGAGGTATGTGTATACATGACTGTATCACAGAATATCTGCTGCTGTCATTGGCAGGTAGCTTATGGCACCAGAGAGCTTCTTTCAGACTCACCTCTGTATGGACTTCATCTGGCAAATAGTCCTAAGAGGTGTGGGCAGTTTTTTTTTGTTGTTGTTGTTGTTGGCAGTGTTTCACAATGACAAACTTGTTTCCAACCAAGTAGTTCTTTGATTGTAGTTATTGGAAAGAAGAGTCACTGCTAGCATTGAAGCAGACCTACCTGAACCTTTTTGTTGAAACTGCCTGTTGTTTAGTCCATCTTTCGGAACTTTACACTCTGGAAACTTACACACATATTTCTGTATTGATGGACTTCTTATATGTTTGACAGAATAAATTATCAAATAATTTAAAACATGTCATGATTTTTATAGTAGATATAGTGATTTCCTTGAACTAAATTTAGCACCTTGAATTAAATCAATTCATTATTTCCCCAAACTTGACCTGTCTCTTGAATTTAATCCCTCCCACTCTCCTATCCCACTCTGGATATACATCTACTTCACATTACCTCCTTGTAACTACCTTTCATTTCTTTCTCTCTCTCTCTTTTTTTTTTTGTTTTTGTTTTTGTTTTTTGTTTGTGTTTTTTAAAGATTTTATTTATTTATTTGACAGAAGGAGAGATCTCAAGTAGGCAGAGAGGCAGGCAAGGGAGGGAAGCAGTCTCCCTGCTGAGCAGAGAGCCTGATGTGGGGCTCGATCCCAGGACCCTGAGATCATGACCTGAGCTGAAGGCAGAGGCTTTAACCCACTGAGCCACCCAGGTGCCCCTCTTTTTTTTTTTTTTTTTAAAGTTTATTTTTTTTAAAAAAAGATTTTATTTATTTATCGGAGAGAGAGCACAAGTAGAGTGGCCAGCAGAGGCAGAGGGAGAAGCAGGCTCCCCACTATGCAAGGAGCCTGATGTGGGACTCCATCCCAGGATCCTGGGATCATGACCCGAGCCGAAGGCAGATGCTCAACCAACTGAGCTACCCAGGCATCCCTAAAGTTTATTTTTAAGTAATCTCTATACCCAGTGTGGGGCTCAAACTCATGACCCCAAGATCAAGAGTTGCTTGCTCTTCTGACTGAGCCAGCTAGGCATCCAACCTTTCATTTCTTAATGATACTGTCCTTCCATTCACTGCAGGCGTTAACATTTTGTAGTTATCTTTGACAACTTGCTCTGCCTCTTTTTTTTCCCCATTTCTAATCAATTACTAAGCTCAGGAAATTAATGCTTTTACTCAATTTGATGTCTTCCAATGCATTTTCGCTACAGTTGAGATATTAGGTTGTTAACAATTCATGTCTGAACTACTGGTCCACGAACATCCTAAGTCAGTTTTCCTCTCCAGACCATTCTACTTGCTGCTTGCTCTTGTTTAACACCACCACTTTTGTGTTTGTTGTTGTTTTCCTGCAATCACGCTTGATTTCGTGCCATTGAATTAAATCTGACTCCTTAGCCCGGCATTGAAGGCCCACAGTCATGTCCTGCCTTTCTAGTCTTCTCTTTTTGAACCCTCTCTTGATATTCTGACCTCTTTTTCTCAAAAATGTCGTGTTTTCTTCCTACTGTGGTATTCATAGCTATTGTGTCTTGATCATCCCTGTCCTGTTTTCTCTTTATTTAGATCCCATCTAGTCTATAAAACCCAGGTGAGAATCTTCATCTGCTGTGAAGTCTCCCTGAACTCTGAGCACATGCATGTCATTGGGAAGTTAACCTTGTAGTACCCTGACACTTAGTTACAATGAGCTGTGTTTCATCATTTTTTGTTGATAATACTTTTTTTAAAAAAGACGTTTGTTTGTTTGACAGACCACAGGTAGGCAGAGAGAGGGGGAAGCAGGCTCCCTGCTGAGCAGAGAGCCCGATGCGGGGCTCAATCCCAGGACCCTGAGATCATGACCTGAGCCGAAGGCAGAGGCTTGAACCCACTGAGCCACCCAGGCGCCCTTTCACATACATTATTTCATCTGCTTTTTCTGTTTTTTGGTTTAAGTCAAAGACAAAGAGACCAAGCAACTCTTCTTCTTAACAAACAATTCTTTATTATCCTAAAGTAAAAATCATAGGTAGTGGGTGCCTGGGTGGTCCTACTCAGCGGGGAGCCTGCTTCTCCTCCCTCTCCCTCTGCCCCCTCCCTCTGCTTGTGCTCTCTTAAATAAAATCTTTAAAAAAAAAGAAAAAAAAAATCAGGGGCGCCTGGGTGGCTCAGTCGTTAAGCGTCTGCCTTCGGCCCAGGTCATGATCCCGGAGTCCTGGGATCAAGCCCCGTGTCGGGCTCTGCTTGGAAGCAGGAAGCCTGCTTCTCCTGCTACCATTCCCTCTGCTTGTGTTCCCTCTCTTGCTGTGTTTCTGTCAAATAAATAAAATCTTTAAAAAAAAAAAAATCATAGTATAATGTACCTACTGACATAAAAGGAAAAATTGTAATATGTATTTCAGTATTCAGGTGCTTAGCAAAAATTACACTCTAGCAAGAAAAGGTCCTGCAGATTTACAGACCTCCAACTTTTCTTCTGTGTTGTGTTGTACCTTGTAAAACTCGAGTTCTGGGCTCCCTGCTCAGTGGAGAGCCTGCTTCTCTCTCCCTGACACTCTGCCTACTTGTGCTTGCTCTCTCTGTCAAATAAATAAATAAAATCTTAAAACCCCCCAAAACTAGATACTTAATATGGTTTGTATCTCAAGTTGTAAATTATGAATAGCTGTATTTCTCATGTAGTATGTGATTAATATGGTCTCTAAGTTACAAAATTTAAAAGTTATGGGAGACAAAAGTTCTACTTGTAAAATGGTTAAAACACTTTATTATTGCATATTTAGCCTCCCTTTTATGGTTTTTACCCCATTAAAATTGTTTTTCTGGTAGTTATGGATGTAATGTGCTATGTTGACTGATTCCTTTATTTTAGGATTTTAATAATTTTAATATTTTATACAATTTCGTTTGTTTATGTGACTTCATGTCCTGTAACAGCCCAAAAGAATGAGTTGTTTGCAAATACTGAGAGAAATCATTACAAAGGAATCCAGTTATGGGGCACCTGGGTGGCTTAGTTGGTGCTCAGCAGGGAGTCTGCCTGAGATTCTCCCTCTCTCTCTCCCTCTGCCCCTAACCCCCCCCCCCCCGCTTGCTCTTATGCAGTCTCTCTCTCTCTCAAATAAATCTTAAAATACCTAATCAACTTTTTTTTTAAAATCTCTGTAAAGATCAGATTGTTGCCAGTTGTGACAAACTATTTGTGTTTAGATCATACTCCTTCCGCCCTGATTTTTTTTTTTTTTCTTACACGTAAAAGATCCCTTGGTAGGAATGCCTGGGTGGCTTAGTTAGTTAAGTGTCTGCCTTCAGCTTAGGTCTCGCATCGGGCTCCTTGCTCAATGAGAAGCCTGTTCCTCCCACTGCGTGCTGCTCCCCCTGCTTGTTCTCTCTCTCCTTTTTGTGGCTCTCTGACAAATAATTAAATAAAATCTTTTTAAAAAATATCCCTTGGTAGAAGCCAGTTGTATGTACAAAACACCTTAGGTTACCAGGTCTAGGTCTAGACATTTGATCTTCGTTTTTTAAAGTACTGGTTCATGTAGTGGCAAAGGTTTAGGTGAGAAACCATCAGAAATGATGGTTGATTTAGAAAAACCCATAAACAGGATTATCTGTAGGTTCTTGGAAAATTCTGTCTGTATGGTTCCGTAGTTTCTAAAGGCATGATGAGGCCTGACTGGGCTCATTTTGGGCAATTAAGCATTCTGAAATCTGTTGTTGGCTAAATAGTCAACACTGTAACAATTTAAAAAATAATATGTTGTTACAGCATTCTAACTTGTAGAGAAAAGTCTTGTGGCGAGATCTAAGTGGCTTAGCTTGATTCTTAGGGTATTTGTAAAACTACTGGTTTTTGTTTTGCAGATTGACTTGTGAAACCTTCTGATAGAGAAAGTTCTTGGGACAAATTTCACTTGGTAAGTTTGTTGTACCCCTCCCCTCACTTTGTGCTGTTTTTGTTTTTTAAAAAAGATTTTATTTATTTATTTGACAGATCACAAGCAGGCAGAGAGGCAGGCAGAGAGAGGGTAAGCAGGCTCCCTGCTGAGCAGAGAGCCCTTTGCAGGGCTTGATCCCAGGACTCTGAGATCATGACCTGAGCCGAAGGCAGAGGCTTAACCCACTGAGCCACCCAGGCATCCCACTTTGTGCTGTTTTGAGCAGCAGAAACTAATTTACAGATTAATTGTGGGGGAGGTCCTCTTTATCCGTGTACGTAATTATTTAGATGAGCTCTTAAATGTTCACTTTAATGTTAAATCTCTAAATATGAGGGCTCAAGGCAGATTATTTTTTCCATATATAATTTACCATAACACAGTATACTGTATTTGGAAACTTGTATTTGAGATTAAATGAGTTGGAGCCCTAATATTTTGTTTAGAATATACAGTTCTTAACAACATGGAATTCTTTTAAATTGAAACTTGATTCTTGTTTTGGGTTATCTTGTTACATATCTATATGAAAAGGTCTCATTACTAGATGTAGTGGTACTAATGTGACATTTAAGAAGAAAAGTTCTAAAAAATTTAGTCTTGTCCCCAATGTGGTTATTAATCCGTGTTCTTTTCATAGACTAGTGTGTATCTATTTCAGTCTTCATTACTGCCTGTTTCTGCCATCTGTTTAATTTAGGAAATTATAATCTAATTCTATTGAAAGGAGAAGTTGTTGCTTTAGTTTTAACTTTTTAGATCCATACCAATACTTTGTTCTGCAACCTTTAGCTTGACATTGCCTCCAGAATAAGGATCAAGCTCATTACCATGGCATTTTAGGCTCTTGACAAATGGGCTTTAAACATTTCTACCATACACCTAGGGCACCTTTTGCTGTAGCCACATTGACCTATTTTCCCTTGAGTACTCTCCAGTTTGCTTTTTTTTTTTTTTGGTCTCTCTTTTCTTGTGCCATTCCTATTGCCTCTGTCTCGGTAGCTCAGAATCTGACTGGCTTAACTATTAAAAAGCTCAGTTGTTCCAAAAAGCCTTCCTTGAGTGCCCAGACCAGAATCTATTTCTGTCTTTTGCATCCTCATGGAGTTCTATTTCTGCATCTCTTTTCACATTCTGCCTTATTAGTTATCTGTTGTCCCCATGAGATTGTGAATACCTTGAAGGCAAAAACTAAGCTCATATTTGAATTTTCAATTCACAGACATTTCTAGAGTCCTAGGATATAAGACTTCCCACTATAATTTGATTTTTAAGTAGGATTTTTGTTTTTGGTGGGTGTGGGTGTGTGTTTGGTAAGAATAAGGGAGAATAGATTTTGTGCCATCTGTTTAATTTAGGAAATCATCATCTAATTTTTAATCTAATTTAGTAGGGATTAGTTACAATCTTGTTGATTCACTGTTTTTTTTTTCCTCCTTTCTGTATAGTGAAAGATTTATATGATACATATAATCTATGACCTTATAGTCTCAGTTGCTTGCTCAGTACCTTACATGGTTGAGTTACTGTTTGTGAGTTTAAGTTTTTGTTATTGAGAAATCGGGTAATTTTATTATATTAGGAATTTATTATATTTGGAATTATGTTAGGAAGTGTAATCCTAATATATTATTTGGCTCTGCAGGTTTAATTTTTACATTGACATAATAATGTGTTTATTGATTTTAAATTTTAGAATCATTATTGACTTGATAAAGCATCTAATACCTGCATTTGCAAAAACAGTGAATTAAAGTGCTACTTTAAAAAAAATAATTTTTTTAAAGATTTTATTTATTTGACAGAGATCACAAGTAGGCAGAGAGGCAGGCAGGGAGAGGGAAGCAGGCTCCCTGCTGAGCAGAGAGCCCGATGCAGGGCTTGATCCCAGGACCCTGAGATCATGACCTGAGCCGAAGGCAGAGGCTTTAACCCACTGAACCACCCAGGCGCCCCTTTAAAAAAAAAAAAAAAATTATTCATTAGAGACAGTGAGATAGGGGAGCAGAGGGAGAAGCAGGTTTCCTGCAGAGCAGGGAGCCTGCTCGAGGCCAGATATCAGGACCCTGGGATCACATCCCGAGCTGAAGGCAGAGGCCCAACCAACTGAGCCACCCAGATGCTCTTAAAGTGTTATATTTAAAAAATAAAATACTACATTCTTAAGAAACATGGTCTAGGTTTGGAGGGAAAGATGTGAGATTATTAAATTAATTTTGATGCCAGGAAACATTTGAATTAGTATAGTATGGGTCTCAGATTAAGAGAGACTCGAGATAGGACAACTAGATTCAGTATGTGATCCTAGACTGGATCCTCTATTAACAGAAAAAATTAATTTGAGGTATGAAATTGGTTGAGTTGAGCAGATTGGAATATAGAAAGTAGTTTAATGTACTCTAAACTTTCTAAATTTTAAAACTAATACTGCGATTATTTAAGAGATTAGTTTTGTCTCTATATACTAAAGTATATAGAGTTTTGTCCTATATACTAAAGTAATAAGGAGTACAGAGGCATGGTTTATACAACTGTCATTTTTAAAAATATTTATTTATTTTAGAGGAAGAGAAAGAAGGGTAGGAGGGGCAGAGTGAGAGAGGGTCTTAAGCAGATTTTGTCTGAGCCCCATCGTGGGGCTCAGTCTCACGACTCTGAGCTCATGACCTGAGCTGAAACCAAGAGCCAGATGCTTAACTGACTGCATGACCAAGCACCACCACAGCTCTCTATTAAATGGTTCTGAAATAGGGGCACCTGGGTGGCTCAGTTGGTTAAGTGTCTGCCTTTAGCTGAGGTCATGACCTCGGGGTCCTGGGATTGAGCTCCGCATTGGGCTCTCTGCTCAGCAAGGAGTCTCCTTCTCCCACCCCTTCCCAACCCCCCACTGCCCGCCTCCCATCCCTCTCTCCACTTGTGCTCTCTCTCTTTCTCTTTCTTTGTCAAATAAAGTCTTTAAAAATAATGGTTCAGGAATAAGTAACTGCACACATGTGTCTGGGAGGGGTGTGTGTGTGTGTGTGTGTGTGTGTTTAAAAAATAGGACTGTGGTGGGAATTGTGTATAATGGAATATCTTAATGATTTAAAAGGTGCTTATTTCTATATGTCAGTAAACTATTTTAAACACACCATATGCATTATCCTTTAACCCTCACAAGTCTTTCATGCAGTTGTTTTTATTTATAGATGAAGAGACAGGCTTAGAGAGTTTACTGTGACTTGCTTTCAAGGTCATATAGTAATATGGCACAATGCTTAACGAACTGAGCCACTTCATTTCTTACTGTTTTTTTTTTGATTGAGGTCATTATCTTTTCACTTTGCCTTAGATTAAATTGAAAACCTTTTATACAATATTATTCTGAGTTTCTTTTTAAACTTCTTTGTAAAAGTTTATTTTCCTAATTACAAATGTAAAGTGATTCTAAAAGTGTAAAAACTAAAAGTCCCCACTCCCACTTCTCTTAGAGGGGTAGCCATTGATAAAAATTCTTGTATCATTTTTCTGTGCATGTACAAACATGCTTCAGAATTAATACAAATGTTTTTGTATACATTTAATTTAACCATTTAAACTACAGAACATTGACACTTCTTAAGTTGCCATGGGAATTAGTCTTTAGAGACCATACTATAGATGCTTAGAATGCTTATTTCTGGGGTGCCTGGGTGGCTCAGTGGGTTAAAGTCTCTGCCTTCAGCTCAGGTCATGATCTCAGGGTCCTGGGATCAAACCCCGCATCAGGCTCTCTGCTCAGTGGGAAGCCTGCTTCCCTCTCTCTCTCTCTCTGTCTCTCTCTCTCTGCCTACTTGTGACCTCTCTCTCTCTTTCTGTCAAATAAATAAATCTTAAAAAAAAAAAAAAAAAGTCTTTAAAAAAAAAAATGTTATTTCTGCTGGACTGGTCCCATAATAACTTTTTTGCTGTAAGATTATTTTCAATGTTTTAGGAAGAGCTTGATTATATGCACACACTTTACATTTAAAAAAATTCTTTTTATTTTTTTGAAGATTTTATTAAGTAATCTCTACACCCAGTGTGGGATGTAAACCCACAACCCTGAGATAGAGTTGCACACTCCATTGACTGAGCCAGCCAGGCACCCCTAACTACATTTTGTTTTTTTTAAATATAGCTATAATTCAGATCACATGAAACTTTTAAAGTTCAGAGTTCAGGGATTTTTAGAATGTATATAATGTTGTGCTAAACACCACTATTATTCAATTTTGGAACATTCTTATTACCCCACAAAGATGCCCTATATCCATGAGCAGTTACTCCCTATACCTTTTTCAACCTAATTCCTACAACCACTAATCCACTTTCTGTCTTTATGGATTTACCTATTCTGGACATTTCATATAAATGGTATGAATAATGGCTTTTTTTGCTTGGCTTTTTTCACTTAGTATAATGTTTTCACAGTTCATTTACATTGTATCCTGTATCAGTATTTCAGTCCTTTTTATTGTGTGACTTTTAGATGAGTATAGAATATTGGGGCAATAAGGCAGTTTTTTCATATTTTCTTACAAAGCTAGTTTGGTTCTCACAGATAGGGAGATCCATTTTGAATTTATAGATCAGCACAGAGACATCCTGTTATATTACAAGAATATTGTGTTTGCATTAGCAGATTGGTTTTAATCTTTATTATTTCATCCAAAGTTTATAACATTTTTCATATTACTGTCAACATTTATATTTTTGCTCAAATAGGTTAGAACCATCAGGATTTTCACAAAGACACTATAGAGTTTGGATTTAACTAGTGGGAATTGGCTGGGTAATACTTAACTTGTTCTTGGGTGACTCTGGTCAGGTCTGCAGATCCATGTATGTGTAGTTCTTTAATTAAAATATGGCCAAGTAGGGAGAAAATTGCCAATTTTGTACCCCCCCCCCCCCCACCTTTTTTTCTTTTTAAAGATCCGGGTGTTGTAAAGGAAAGAAAAGACTTGCCAGACACTGAAGAAGGGAAGGGGATTTCTTCTCCTAATCTGGGCCTCCTGTCATGGTAAGTAAAAAGAAATAACAAGAAAATTGGAATTGAACTCTATCCTGAAATTAAGTGAACACTAATAGGTCCATACATCTTTATTTTTGTACATCACTTTTCTTTTCCTGAACTCTTGTTACCTTTCTTTTGTTGTTAAGTAATAATGGAGCATTTTAGTGTTTTAGAATAGTTTATTTAATCCTGTGAATTAGATACTGTATTACTTTTTAGTCAGGTAATAAATGGAATCAAGACTAAAATTCATGGTTCTTGGATTCTAGGTTTCTTAATCCTCTTCTAGGAAGCAAGATGTAGTGAAAACCGTCTCTCTGTGTGTGTGTGTCTGTGTGTGGTATGTCTGTAGAAGAATTATGTCATACACATATTCTTTATGAATTCACCTTCCTGGATAGAAGTAAATCCCTACCTTCCCCTTTCTGTCTATTTTAAGACAGAATTTTTATCCCAAAGAAGGTGAAGCAGCTTTGCACACCCCCTACCTACATCTTTGACTATAGAGCATATAATGGACATTTCAGTGACTTGTGGGCCATTTAGGGCTCCGTCTGAGCAGAGAAGATGGAGCAATGAGCCAGCCACATTTCTATCAATCCTGAACATACGTAAACAGTGCTTCAAAGCTTAAAAAAGAAATGGTGCTCTGTAATATTGTCCTGCTTCTACCTTGTTATGTTTCCTAGATCCAAACTGTTTCATGCTGGTGCACAAAGAAGGAATTGAAAAGGCCATGTTAATTTCAAGCTTCATTAGGGACATGGGTTGAAAATGCTTTTTAAAATTAAAAACAAACTAAAACACAACAGAAAAACTAGTTGTGCAGAAATGTCATACTCAAAAGGAGAAGGGTAACTGCTTTCATTTTGAAGCCGGGCCAGTTTTTTCTTAGTTTGTGGATATAACAACTTTTTGATATATCCTATATCCAAACACTGATGAACTTTTAATATTATTTCTCTAGACTACATTTTATTTTATTGGTTTTCCCACAGAGTTTTTAATGAATTGAAAAAATATTTGCCTAATATTTATATGGTATGTATGCCAATGCTAATGAATAACAAATGACAGCCTTATAAAAGCAGCTCTGTTCTGTACAGAGCAGTTGTCCTTTATTGTAGACCTTGTAGCTAGCAAGAGTATGGTTCTTGTCCTGGTGCTGCTGGGTTCTCTGCTGGTGCCCCATGGGTAGTCTTCTGGTGCACTCTGGAGAAGCTTTTGTGTGCTGTGGTTGGGGAGCAGTATGGCCATGAGTCTTTTTTTTTTTTTTAATTTTTCTAAAGTAACATAACAAGTTTTTACAAATATTCATTGATAATTCTACCACCAAAACCCATGGTTGTAGTTCTTTCTACCTAGTTCATGTCCACATGTATATTTTTTATGTATTTGGAATTAAAGCATAATTAAATTTGTTTTTGCTTATTTCACTAAGGGAATTAAACATTTCCCCGTGTTGATTCATTGGATTCTTAATGTTCATTTTACTAGCTGTATAGCATTTTGCAAGTTGTTGAACCATTGACTTAATTAATATCCTAATTAATTGATATATTCTGTTTCAGCATTTAGATTGTATATGCTTAATCCTTATTTTTTGTGTAGTGCATTCAGGAGTACTAAATTTTTTTTTTAAGATTTTATTTATTTGAGAGAGAGCACAAGCAGGGGTAGCAGCAGGCAGAAGGAGAGGGAGAAGCAGGCTCTCTGCTGAGCAAGAAGCCTGATTCGGGGCTTGATTTCAGGATGTGGGATCGTGACTTTAGCCAAAGGCAGACACTTAACTGACTGAGCCAACTAGGAGCTCCAAATTTTCTTTTTTAAAATGTATACCTCTGTACTAATTTGAGTAACATCTTCTCTCTTATGCTTGTAAAGATTAAGTGAGATTGAAGTCTTTTTTGGGATGTTAAGCATTAGGAGAATATATTTTCATGTTTTATGGAAAATCTCAAGCTTGTGCAGAGAGACAGTGAACCATCATGCATCAGTCCACTGCAGTAATCATTAATTCATGGCCAAACTTTTTTCTGACTTCCTCACTGTCAACTCTTGGATTATTTTGGATTATTTTGAAACAAATCCCAAGCATTGTATAAAGAGAAATTTGTATTTTTGATGGCTTTCAATACCAGTCTTAAGAGTAATGACTGGAAAATGACAATAATTATTATTATTATTTTTTTTTTTAAGATTTTTTATTTACTTGACAGAGAAACACAGCGAGAGAGGGAACACAAGCAGAGGGAATGGTAGCGGGAGAAGCAGGCTTCCTGCAGAGGAGGGATCCCGATGCGGGGCCCGATCCCAGGACCCTGGGATCATGACCTGGGCCAAAGGCGGACGGACGCTTAATGACTGAGCCACCCAGGCGCTCCTAATTATTTTCATTTTTACATTTTGTCCAGTATTCCTACACATATTTTACTCTTTTTTTTTTTTTTTTTATCCTGGAAGTTTGTATATGAAGTTAGTTAATAGGCATTTTGACTTATTGGCAGTCTCTGCTTCCTGTGTTCTTTAAATATTTATTTACATGTTGTATTTGTAATGCTGGTTTCCCCTGTAATGCATGGATCACCTCTCTTACCTACATAAGCCAGTAGCAGAAACTAGTCTGGAACTGTGGTGACTAATTCCTTTTCAAAATTTTGTAGGTAGCCCCACTGACCTTATGGAATTGGTAGAGACTAAGAAGTGTCAGATTACACAATATCTGGTGTCCCTCAGCAATACCAGGAAGTCGACCATGTGAAATATATGCTCCTTAGTTACTACTTGTAGCCTGGGAGAAAATTTGCAAGCTTCTTAGGAGGACAAGACTTGCTAGTCTGTTTCTTCCTTTCCTTTTGTCTCTTTCTAGCTCCTTACTCTATCAGCCCTCTCAAGTTTCACCTTTTTTACCCATGAAATTTAGAAACTGTAATAAACTAGGCAGTTAATTCAACTTACGTTATGAAATACCATTCTAGGCTGTCAGTAGCTTGTCCTAATGTTAATTAAGTCCTTAGTGATTAAACGCATATTTATGTATAAGGGGGAAATCAGCTCTAAAGCCTTATAGGTAATGTGAATTGAGATAGTCTTAAAAAGTTCACTTTATTTGACTATGAAAAAATATTACTTCATGATCTTGCCTTGCTGACTTAATTCTCTGTTATGTTCAAAATCATTTATTCCATTTTCAGTTTTCCCTGGCTACTTTGGTTATATACATTGGCATGGATTAGCAGTCAAGTGAATGTGCCAGCAAGAATAGATTTGTAATGGCTTCTCCTCTTGGGTTTTGTTTTTAGCTTGCTACATTATTTTAATTCTTTGCTATTTAAAGGTCAGTAAAAAAAAAAAAAAAAAAACTAGGTCCAGTAATCACTTGAAGAAACGAGTGCCTCTGTAAAATGATCTTTAAAGAGAATAAAAGTTTAGGCCTATAATGTTTGTGTGAGTTAAAAAGTTAATGGGATGCCGAGGAGGCATGTTTACTGTGTACCTTTATATAATAATTAAAAAAAAATGTTGTGTGTGTGTGTGTGTGTGTGTGTGTGTGTGTGTGTGTGTGTGTATACCTATACCTATGTGTTTATTTAACAGGGACACACAGCAAGAGAGGGAACACAAAGAAGGGGGAGTGGGAGAGGGAGAAGCAGGCTTCCTGCCAAGCAGGAAGCCTGATGCAGGGCTTGATCCCAGTATCATGACTTGAGCTGAAGGCAAACGCCCAATGACTGAGCCACCCAGGTGCCCCTATGTAATGATTTTTTTAAGATTATTAGAGCTGGGGGGAAGGGCAGAGGGAGAGGGAGAGAATTTCAAGCAGACTCCCCACTGAGGGCAGAGCCCCACACAGGGCTCCAGCTCACAACCCCCAGATCACAACCTGAGCCAAAATCAAGAATCAAATGCTTAACTGACTTAGACATCCAGGTGCCCCTTCTATGTAATAATTTTTAAAAGCATTCCCCCTCATAGTGTTTCCTTCCTTTCCCCTATTGCTTTATGAGAAAAATCTTCCTAAATTCAAGATTCCTCTTATCTTTTCTTGTTTTTAAGTGTAAATACTCAACGATCTGTGGGTCAAGAGCTACCTCTTAAAAATGGAAATAGAATTGGTTAAAATTTAAAAAAAAGGTAACACCTAAAGAAAAATGAGTTCCTTTCAAATATGATTGTATCCCTTGTTATTCCTTCACCCATTGACCTCAGAGGAAATGACTGATCAGGGATAAAATGAAACAGATTGACACAGATCACTTCATCTAACAGTTATTTTGGTGTTTATGGGAGTGGAGCGTTTTTACAAACCTTTGTACATCCCGAGTAATTATATTTTTAGAGGCTCCTAAGCCACACGATATTAACCTTATTAAAATACACTGCCTTAATTAAACTTTTTTTTTTTTTTTGGGGGGGGCATGAGAAACTGAATCTTTTATACTTTAGCTTTTATAATTGTCAGCCATAATTTCTTCATCATGGTGAATACCTCACTGCCCTAGGGATGTGACTGTTAATACCTGATTTGTTTTCAAATGTAACAAGACTTTATTTAATGATGACTGAGGTTTTGTAAATTTTGTTTTGGATTTCATGAACCATTTATAAAGTTGTTAGTTTTATTTTTAGAAATTGAAGTCAGTAATTTCTTTCCATATTTTAAATATCAAACCTTTTTTTCTTCTAAAGATTATTTGACAGAGTGAGAGACAGACAGACAGACAGTGAGAGAGGGAACACAGCAGAGGGAGTGGAGAGGGAGAAGCAAAGTTTCCCACGGAGCAGAGAGCCCGATGCAGAGCTTGATGCAGAGCTCGATCCCAGGACCCTGAGATCATGACCTGAGCCGAAGGCAGATGCTTAAGGACTGAGCCACCCAGGTGCCCCTAATTATCAAACCTATAAAAGGTCCTAAAATTCTTGTGCCTCAAAATAAAGTGGCTGGATGGAATGGGCCCAATCAGCTAGTAGCCAAGAGACTGCTTTTATGGTGGTAGATGGGTTAGGGATTGTTATTCATTCTCAGTATGGCTCTTCTTATCACAGATCAGTGCTGGAAGAATGGTTTTTAGAGGAAGTGTGACTTCAAATGAGACCCCTTGAATGGTATTTAGAGTTGTAGTATAGTAGATAGAGCAACATTTCTCCAACTCTTTAAGGATACCTTCTTACATTCCTAACTTATTGAGGACCCCAGAGAGATTTTGTTTATATGGGGTATGTCTGTCTGTACTTAATTAGAAACGAAATCTGAGAAGTCTTTAAAATGTTATGTTCATTTAAAAATAACAGTAACTGGGGTGCCTGACTGGCTTATTTGGTAGAGCATGCAACTCTTGATCTTGGGGTTGTGAGTTTGAACCCCATGTTGGATGTAGAGATTACTTAAAATCTTAAGATAACAAAACCAACGAAATGTTAACATAAATAACATTCTTGATGAAAAATAACCTTTTCCTCATCCAGAAATAGTGTAAATAGTGGCATTTAAAAATTTTTACAAATCTCTAATGTTTTGCTTAATAGATGATAGCTAGATCCTCATATCTATCTCTGCATTTAATTTGTTAAAATTTGTTGAAAAAATGAAGTAAATCCAGCCTCACACAGATACATAGTTAGAAGAATATTTTAATAGTTTTTCTATCTTGAGACTATTGTGCATATTCTTCTATTATACCAAAACAAGGAATATTACCTTTTTTTTTTTTTTTTTTTTGGACAAGTAATATTTCTTTAAAGGTTAGTTGCATTGTGGAATCTGAAACTGTATCAGTGAATTACTGAATCAGTAATATTCTATTACATTTTTTAAAAGATTTGTTTTAGATGGTGGGAGGGGCAATGGGAGAGGGAGACAAAGTCCTAAGTGGACTCTTCGCTGAGGATGGGGCCAGACATGGGGCTCATGACCTGAGTTGAAATCAAGAGTTGGACACTTAACTGCACCACCCAGATGCCCCAATATGTTCTATTATATTTAAAGCCATTGGTCTATCTTGTGCTTTAAATGCATCTTTATCCATGCATGATTTTGTAACATTATGCATTTGTCATTTTAAAAATGATTATTCATTGGATAATGTTGATCTTTCAAATATAGACATATTTCTCTATATAATTTATTTTATTTTTTATTTTCTTAAGTAGGCTCCACACCCAGCATGGAGCCCAACGTCGGGCTCCCAGGATTGAGACCTGAGCTGAGATTGAGTTGGATACTTAACTGACTGACCCACTCAAGCACCCTTTTAATTTTTTTCAAAAATTATATTTGGGGGTGCCTGGGTGGCTCAGTCAGTTAAGTATCTGCCTTCAGCTTGGGTCCTGAGTTGGGCTCCTTGCTCAGTGAGAGCCTGCTTTTCCCTCTGCCTGTGCTTCCCCCTGCTTGTGCACGTGTGTGCTCTCTAACAAATAAATGAAATTTTTAAAAAAAAATCACAATTGGTAGTATTGGCTGATTTTGTCAGAAAAGTCTGCTTAAGTATTGGCAATCTGTGAAGTTCTTCATTTTAGCAGATGGGTTTTTGAAGATTCAGATTTTCACATAAAAGCTTTATCATTAGTAATTATGTCATTTTTAGGGAAAAAATCTAGTTTAAGGCTGAATTATAGTTTGTCAGCTGTCTTTCAATTAAAATGATATTTAATGAAAAAACTGGTTAGTTCAGCTTGTAACTAAAATAGTTGCACAGGGGCACCTGGGTGGCTCAGTGGTTAAATGTGGCCTGAGGCTTAGGTCATGATCCCAGCGTCTTGGGACCTGAGCCCTGCATTGGGCTCCCTGCTGGGTGGGGAGCCTGCTTCTCCCTCTCCCACTCTCCCCTTCCTCCTGCTTGTGTTCCCTCTCTTGCTTGTCTTTCTCTGTCAAACAAATAAATAAAATCTTAAAAAAAAAAAAAAAAACAAAAACCAAAAACCATTGCACAGATGCTTTACCTTGAGACAACCATAATATGTCAGTATGTAGCAGAAGTGTTTCTCATGTTATTTCCTGTATAAAAAAAGACTTACTGAAGGGTCAAGATTTAATAAGAATTTATCACTTTTCCTATGCTTTATCAAGGACATCCTAAGTGAAATTGGTGTCATTGCTTATACTAAGGTGCCAGTAATTTTATCTATTAAGTATTTTTGCACTGTTAGTACAAACGTCAGTACAGTGAAAAAAGGCAGATAATGTCTTAAGACTAATGCGGAGGTGTTTCTGACCACGCAGAGCCCCTGTGAAAGGCCCCAGAATTAATAGTATTGTATTATGTTTAAGATGGCTATTAGGTTAAACCATAAGTGGGTTTTATATTAGGATTTATAGGTAGCATGTTATTTATAGGTAGGATTTGTTTTTTCCTTTGAGGAAATTTAAAGAATTGCTGGAATTGTGTTAAGCAGAACATGTAGGTAGAACTATCCTCTAACTAGTGGTTATAATTCTTAGTGCTGTCAGAGGACATGATACTTGTAAAATGTGCCGTATAAAACATTCTATAATAACTTACAGCTAGGCTTTCCAATAGATTGCTTTTCTCCTGACTTCCTAAACCATGAAAATTAATAATATAAAAGACTACTTTTTTATACACATTATAATTAGTTCAATTCAAGTGCCATTTAGATTAGAATTTAGTGCTTCTTTTTTGAAATTGTCTTAATAGATATCTGTTTTGTATTTTAAGGCAGATTAAACTAGGGACAGTGGTTCACATGTCTTCAATTGTTGAGGGATTCCATTCCTAAACTTAAATTTTTAAAGAAACCTTTCCGTTATGGAAATCTCACATCTTGCAAAAGTAGACACAATGGTTTAGTGAATCCCTGCTTTTCCCGGTTTTCTCAGTTTTCCCTCATGTATAATCCTGTTTCGTTTGTTTCCCACTCACTTCCTTCCTACCCTTCCCCCTCCAATTATTTTGAAGCAAACTGTAGACATCACATCATTTCATTCTTAGTAATTCAGGATATACCTTTCAAAAATAAGAATTTAAAATTATAACTTAAGAGAAAAAACTATCTTGGTTTCTCTTACAAGTAATGTATTATTTATTTGTGCTTAGTAAAAATGCTCTTGGGGCGCCTGGGTGGCTCAGTCGTTGAGCGTCTGCCTTTGGCTCAGGTCATGATCCTAGAGTCCTGGGATCGAGCCCCGCGTCGGGCTCCTTGCTCGGGAAGCCTGCTTCTCCCCCTACCATTCCCTCTGCTTGTGTTCCCTCTCTTGCTGTGTTTCTCGCTGTCAAATAAATAAAACCTTTAAAAGAAAAATGCTCTTAATGCTCAAGACTTTTTTTTCTGCATCCATGTAGTCTCTGATTAGAGACATCTAATAATATTGGATGGAACCCTTTGGGGATGACTATTTTTTCCTTGAGCTTTCTGCCTGTTCACCTTGGTAACTGTACTCTCAATTGTGATCATGCTACTAGACATGGCAGAAAAATAAAATATGGATGACTGAGAGCTTTGAAATTATTTATTAATCAACCAATCAATTAATTAATTAATTTTGGGTTTTCCCAGGATGAAGAGACTCGGCACAGCCTTGAGTGCATCCAGGCCAATCAGATCTTTCCCAGGAAGCAACTGATCCGGGAGGATGAGAATCTTCAGGTAATTATAGGCCACTTTGATTATAAAATAAGTATTTAGCATCATAGTAACAATGTAGCAGAGCTAGTGGATTGAAGTAATGCACTGTATAATTTTGTTTTTCCCTAAACCATGCACATGGTAGAAATGCATGCTGGAAAACAGTTTCTCTTTTTAGAAAGACTTATTTCTTGAAGTCATTATTTGAGAGGATCATCTCTCTGTCATTGCTTCAGTAGTCCAGAATTTGGATAACCAGGTGTATTTGATATGTGGATAAAAATCATCCTCTTTAGGTCCCTTATTTATTTTGAGTGACAGGTTTCTATCATCCTTTTGTCTAGCCTGTGCTTGAAGACTTTACTTTAGTGCTTTAGAACTCTGAAAGGTTTCTTCTTCTGTTTTGAAGGTTCCTTTTCTTGAACTTCATGGAGAAAGCACAGAGTATGTGGGCCGTGCTGAGGATGCCATCATTGCCCTTTCTAATTATAGACTTCACATCAAGTTCAAGGAGTCTCTTGTTAATGTAAGTGATTACCAACTGTTTTCCCACTGAAGTAGAGGGAGAAAGGAAGTAAAAAAAAAAAAACAAAAAAAACTTATTCTCAAAGAGAGGAGTGTTCTACACCGTTGGGTATGAAAACATTGTGTGGTCTGCTTTTCTCTCAATTTAGCACTCAGGGGACACTAGGTTAACAAGCAACTCTTAGGCTTGATTCAAAATGATACACGTAGTTGTCAGCTGAATTGTCCATTGTTTAGTAACATTGAATGATTTGTATTAGGTAATGGTGTATCATTAAGCTTTAGAAGGGTACAAAGGCTGTATAGGCTTTTATTCTTCAATCTTTAATACTTACCAGCTGCCTCAGTTGAGATAATTTCTGGGACCTTAATGTCGAATAATGAGGCATACTTTGAACTCCATGCAGACTCTCATTATAGGATGAAGTTAATGCTAATGGCTTCTTCATGGAATAAGCATGGATGTTAAATACAATGTTTATTTGCATAATGGACTATATTACTGACGAAAAGGGGGGCTCTCCGTTCTTAAGAGTGCATTTGCCCTTTTCAGTTTTGAGGGTAGTCTCAGTGAACTGGTTCTTCAGTGCACTGCTATCATTAGTAATTTTCAATGAATGTGCCTTTCACCACAAAGATATGCAAGTTCATATATTTCCACCGAATGAATGCCTTCTTCCTTTTTCCTTTGCTAGTATTGTGACTTTCTTTCTGCAGTTGGATTCTAGCCCTGAGAAATTAAGACTTCTTATAAAAGTTCAGGACTCTCCTTTCATTCAGACTCTACATTGTGTGTTTTGGGGTTCATTTTGGGTTCTTTGAAATCTGTCACTTAAGTTCATTTTACTCAGTGGTCTAGAAGTTACCTAACTCCTTTGTCAAATTCTTTTGTTTGTTGAAATGCCATTTTTTTTGTAATTGGCATTACTTATGTAGTATTATTATTTTTTGTAGTTAAACATTTATATCAAGGAGCTGTTGTGGCCTGAATTCCTCTTGCCATCTAGATCTGGGCTCTGATCAAGCTATGACTGTCCATCAGCTAAAAATACACATTGGATTCATCAAGGAAAGAGGCATGCTGTGCATTCATACCATATAGCACTGTGTTCAGTAGGGTCCATTTGATATTGGGTGGTCATGAAAGGACGGAACAGGATGAAAACTCGTATAAAATCCTGGCAACCAGAATTTGCCTCTCAGACATTGTGGAAGTAAGGACAGTAATAATTAGTAGAATTGCCCAGTTTAATCTTGCTTTAAATTGTTTATCTGATTGGGATTAATGAAATTGTAATTAAATTACATGGGGAGATGATACAGTTTCATGTTATTGTATTTTTCCACATTGTCCCCTATTTCTCAACTTGTTGCTTTCGAGCCAGGTATTTCAGAGGCTATTTTTAGATTTATTTGGGGATAGGGTCTTTTGGAGAGAAAGCATGGATTTGATCATGTCATTTACCAGTCTCAGACCTGTCAATGTTTCTTTACTATTTCTAAGGTGAAATTACTTAGCATGGTATCAGGCTAAGGGGTATGATCCTTGGTCTCTGCCAGCTTTTCTGTCAGTTTCTCTCTTTTCCCTTTTCTCCCCTTTGTATTCTTAGTAAAACCGCCCTCTTTGAGGTATTCAGCCACACCTCACACCTTTGAATTCTCTCTCTTGTTTCCTGCCTGGAAAATTTCTCTTCATCTGTCAAAACCCAGTTTAGGTGGTAACTTCTGTGAAGCCTTTCTCTGTTCCCTCCCTGACAGTTTGTTACCCTTGCCTCTGACTTCTTCAATATCTCAAACATGCCTTTACAACATTTATGAGATGTATTATAATTTTTTGGTTATTCATCTTTGTATCTTCAGAATTAGCATGTTTCCTGGTGCCGTGGTATTCAGTAAATATTAAGTGAATTGAAGTTAATATGAGTTTGAAATGGATATTAGACCATTTTAAAACCCTTTTGGGTTTAAAGCTCATTTAAAAACAAATTTCTAAAAAAAATTAAAAAAATTAAAAAAAAAACAAATTTCTGTGTGGCTAGGACTGTGTCATCATCTCTAACAGTAGCTATATGAGTAGGCTGTTTACTGGAATTGTCGATTCCCCATTGTGATTGAGGTACAGTGCTTAAGAAAACTTACCACTATTCTTACTTTTGACCCATTTCCTCACCTAAAAGTGTTTTCTCAGCGTAATAACCCTCTAAGGCATAGAGCCTGCATGTCATGTAAAAGTTCCAAGATAATGGCTCTGCACTCAGAAATGGTTGTGCAAAAGTATTTTGGCATTGTAGTGACTTTAAACATTTTAGATCGAGAGACTGGGATTTCTCCATACAAAGAATCACATCATAGTTAGTGCTAAAGTTCTTAAAGCTGTGGTTACTACTCCACAAAACAGTGGCTCTTCCTGCACTAGGTCCTGGGGAGAGACCAGAGAATTGGTGGTGTTGCCCCACTTTTCCTTTTCCTTTTCCCTTTCCCTCCCTCCCTTTCTTTCTTCCCTCCCTTTTAAATCAACATATTTAACACTTTAGAAAATGACTTACCATCAAGTTTTAAATAACTACCTGATATCATATATTCTCTTTTAATTTTACAGTACATTGAATAAAACATGCCTGTAGATTTAGATACCATAACATCATTACTTTAAATATATTCACTGGGTATCAGGTTTCCAAGTCCTAGAATAAAGAATGTCCATAGGAGAGTTCATTTGTAGTATTTAAGGTATGAATTGCTCCCATTCTGTGCTTTTCCCAAACTGTATTTTTGGATATGTACAGGTATATTTCTTTGCTCAGCTCATTTATAAACAAGTAAGTGTTCAAGTGTTCATAAATTTGGTTCAATTTATGAAAATTTAAAACAATTTTTGTTGTGTAATTCAATAGACTGCCTCTCAATCTGCTACTTCTGAAATCCCAGTAAGTAATATGAGCATCCTAGGTGGTTTTTGCACCTGTGCTTTGGAACAAGTTGGTTTTGACTGTCAGATGCTCACCTTGCAAAGCAGCAGAATTTGTGCTCTCTGCATGAGTCCCTTCCCTTTTACTAGACAAAGTGCTAGTGGTACACTATGATGAGAACAGTTTGTGGAGTAAGGAAAAAGCCCCACAGTTTATACGTAAACAGATGGAATTGTGATCCTCAAAAAATGTAAAGTGAATTTGAACTAGGAATAATTTGTAAAATTAACATTAATATTTAAAAAGATATTAGAGCTTCTATTTCCAGGCTAGTCTGTTAATGCTTTTTAGGAAAAATGTGCAAGTGTAGCAGCTGCAAACATTTCCCCTAGCATTTTTTCATATTCTTTTATTGTCTAACTGTAGTATAGCAAAAATCTTTATTCCCCAAGTATCAGAAGGAGGTTACTGTCAATCCTTCTTCATGCATCTTGGCCGCAGTATTCATATGCCAGCAGCGGTCTCTGAATCAGTGCTAGAAGAGCAGCTTGTAAATATAAAAGGTGAGCAGTAGAGTTTGGATCTTTAACCTGTGACTGTCTTCTGACTGATTTTTATATAATATTTAGGGCCCAGATACTCCACAGCTTATCACAGATTTTAGGTTTAGACTCATTATTTTCCCTCTGTTACTGCCATTTTAATTCAAATGGATGTACAAAATTAGTACTTTCCATTCAGGCTATAAAAAGGGCATTGTTTTTAAAAAGTAGACCTATCCCACTTTTAAATTCTGGTGCTAAAAAATACTGCACATGTGCATGCCCCCCCCCCCCCCCCACTAAGAAATAATTAAACATATGAGGGTATGATGGGATAAAATTCCCTCTGGAGTGAGATAGTACTATGGATCTTTAATACTGTGCATGTCTATTATTTAACTGCTGCTCTTCTGCTTTTTTGGATTGATGCTTTCATGAATTTTGGTGTCCATAATGTAACTGTTGGCCTTTTGAGGAATTAACAGCACTGAGTGTGTTTGATGCAGTATTTTGAGCATGAGTTTGGAGATTATAAGAGGAAAATCACTGTAAAGGATTATCTGGCAGGAAGAAGGTAGAGGCGAAAGGAGCAAAAAGAAAATGAATTGCTACAAAACACTGAGTCAGTGCACTAGGGAGGATTTGATTGTGACTTTAGATAGTTTCCTACTCTTCCATGGAAAGAACTGTCCATAAGGAATCTGGTTTAAATTCTGTTTTCCTCTTAAAGGTCCCCTGGTGGAGAGGTCACTTAGTTTTGAGAGAAACATGAAAGTAGAATTCATATTGAAGGAGGGGCAATCTTAGAGGAAGAAGGAAAGGTACCCCTTTAGAATGGAAGGCTCTTGAGCTAGAAGACAGGCGCATGGATTCTGGTCCCGGTCTTTGCCACTAGCTTACAGTGTAGCAGCTTAACCTCCCTGGGCTATAAAATGGATTCAATTGTATAGATTGAAGACAATCTATAATTGTTTGCTAATGGGGCTGAATATGGGGTTTGCCTGGTTACAGAAATGGTAAGAGATCCTCTTGATGTGTGAGGAAAATTGAGAAACGTAAAGCAATGGAGCAGGCCTTAAGAATTTCAAGTAGAGAAATTTAGTGTGTTTTGGTTGGGTGTGTAAGAGGAAAAGAAGGCCTATTCTGCCTTTTTGGAAGAGGAGGCAGTCTGTGGAGGAAACATTGAAGGGGATGTTGGGAGAAGAAAAAAGGGAGTTGTTCATTTGGTATATAAAATCAGGTATTTCTCTCTTATATGTCTCTCTCTCTCTCTCTTTTTTTTTTTTTTATTGCTGCTTATTAAACTTCCCTGCATGTGACAATCTGCATGAGCCGTTAAAATCTTTTTTCCTTATCTGTGACTTGAGTACACATAGTTGTTTCTGGTGACTTGCTAGTAGTATCTGCATACTAGCATCTGGTATTTTTATCCTTCTTCCTTAAATTTGTGATGTTAAAATGTGTGAACATTTACGTATTGAATGCATTTTAGGTAGCAAATATTTTGCATGCTCTGAGGTGTTTCATTATTCTGGAATATGAAGCGCTTGGGGTCTGATCCAACAGAAGAGGATGTAAAGCTTATGTGTTCTTTGTAGCACAGTAGCACAGGCTCATTCACTTCCTCCAGCAGCTGCTAATAGCATTAGTTGTTTTTCAGATTTTATAGTTATAAGGAAGGTGACTGAAGGGGACTTGGGATGCAGGTGACTTCTCAGAGAGCAGCCTCTCCATGTGGGTTTGTAAAGCTACTCTCACTCCACTCCAGACACTTCTGTTCCCTCTGCCTGGGACTTCCTATATTGTGACCATTTGATGTTCAGAAAACACTTAGGAAGGCTGGAAACTGGTCCAAGGAAGTCAGGAAGTAGGCAGACTTGGTGAAATTTTAGAAAATTGAAACTAGAATTCAGGCTTCTTAATTGCCATTCTTGCAGCCACTTTTGGAAAGGGAGGGAGAAGGGAAAGGGGGTTACATTAATACATTAAGACAAAGCAAATGCAATATGAGAGTCTGTCATAGGGCGTCCAAAAGCAATATGAGAGTCTGTTATGGGGCACCCAAGGGACTGGCCTGCAGACAAATCAGTGTCCTCTTCTAATCTCCTTCTTCTTCTTTTTTTTTTTTTAAAGATTTTATTTGAGAGAAAGTGACAGTGTGTGCGTGCACGCATGCACGCACAAACTTGGGGAGAGGGAGAGGGAGAAGCAGACTTCCCCCTGAGCAGGGAGCCTGATGTGGGGCACCATCCCGGAACCCTGGTATCATGACCTGAGCTGCGTAACAGACTGAGCCACCCAGGTGCCACCTATATCTTTTGAATCTGTGTTCTTCCTTTACAACTTATCCCTCCCTACCTGTTGATATAGATTGTGTTTTTCCTTCTGAGATGCACAGGTCTTGAAATAATTTTTAGCTGCATCAGCTGCACCTTGTAGTTAAGGACTTAAAAACAGAGGGCCAAAGTTCCTTTTCTCTCAGAATACAAGATTTCTTCACTTACTCCCAGTCCACTATAAGCATAGGGAATTTTTAGATTATAGACTTAGAACTAAGCAAGAAGGCTCTGGTCCTGACGTAGACACTCCCTTTTCTATATATTATTTTGCTTGCTTCTCTTGTTTAATCCCTGCCCCAGTTTCTGTTTCTTATCCCAGATATCCAGCACTGGGCTTCTTTTTTTATTCTCACATCATTTTTCTGAGAGTTCTCTCCTGACTCTGGCAACTGCACAGTGGGGCAGGGTTTGCAGGAAGCCTGTTTCTGAAACTGGCTCAGCTAATATGGCCACCCTATGCAGGCAGCACTCTCTTGTTTCTGTGTTGGAGACTGCCCATCTCTTCTTATGCTAAGCATGAATTGTTGGAATGCTACTTGGAATTGTCAGAGCTACATTTTGCCGAGGCGTGATAGAGTATGAGAGACAGTGGTCTGTCCCTTCTCTAAGGAGTGAGTGTGTCCACAATTATTTTGCCAGGCTCTCTGGAGAAGTTTTGGAAATTAGTTTTTGAAACCAAGGGTTGAGTCAAGGTGAATTTAGTCAAGAGGGGGAGGATTCTCATGTCTGCTTGAAGATTTGTCACCTGTCCAGATGCTTTCCCTGTTTCTGCCTCCCTTCCCTTCTCCCAGCCCTCTCCACTGCTGTCCTTACTTCTGTGTTCAGTAGTCTGCTCACCGGATCGACAGGGAGAGAACTATTGCAGCTTAATCATACATCAGGTCCCACCTGGCAAACAGAGATCTTCCTGGCCTTTGAAGCAAATTAGACCTAGTTAGTTTTAGGACCTTTGACCACCTTGTGGCCCACTCCCTCCTCTACTAGATGTTTTCAGATGATTCAGATGTTTATTAGAGGATACTATTAGATGTTAGATGGGTCTGTTCTACTGAGCACAGAGCCTGACAAGCAACCACATCTTTTCTGTGCAGCTTGCAGGCAGTTTAGATCTCCAGTCTTTTTCAGGATGTTCCTTTGCTGACACAAAGCCGCAAGCCCCCTTTGTCATTTGGGGCAAATAAGTGTAGTCCTACCGTGACCTAATCTGGACTTCTCTGTAAATATGACAAGATTACCATTCTGGTTCCCTTCGGCTGCTTTGTCATTGTGAATCACAGCTAGCTGTAGTGTGTCAAGTAGTACTTGGAGAGATTGTGAGTTTGATTCTTGAGATGACCTATTTCCCTGTTGTTTCATTCCTTGTCTTCATGCTCAGACATGACTTGAGGCTGTTGACGTAGAGGGAAAGGAGGGGAAACCCTAATTCACTCAGTAGTAAATCATTTGAATACTACCGATTCAGATAAATATGCAGTTTCATTTGCTGTTTTCCCTTGTAGAGCTTTTGAATCTTTCTTGTTGGACCCATTGAGGAAACTGCAGGATTAATGCCTTCTTGACTAAGGGGGACTTCATCTTTTTTAATTGCAGGTTCCATTACAGCTTATAGAAAGTGTTGAATGCCGAGATATATTTCAGCTTCATTTGACTTGCAAAGACTGCAAAGTTATCAGGTATGTGATGTATTTGTGCTGTTGTTTAGTGTGGAAAATACGCATTTTTAAAAGAATGGATTCATGGTTTGGTAACAGAAAAACAGCTTTTGAGGGTCAGCCTTGTTAGGAATATTTTCTGAGTAGTTAGTGTCTGAAATATTTCATCTTTAGGCTACTTTCCTATTTGAAAAGTGATTTTTAAGTTTTTTACTTGGAAATAATTTCAGATTTACCAAGAAAAGTGCAACAGTAAAAATATTACGAAGAACACCAATATTAACACTTTACCCCATTTGCTTTTTGTTTGCAGGGGCGCTGTGTGTGTGTGTGTGTGTGTGTGTGATTGATTCTTTTTCTGAACTATTTGAAAGTAAGTTATGTAATCCTGGCTTTTCACCCTGAAATACTTTGGTGTGCTTTCCTAAGAATAGGATATTTTCTTACGTAACCATGGTATCATTATCAGCTTCACCACTTTACACTCATAATACTTTTATCCAGTCCACTATCCTTGTTCCAATTTTGTCATTTGACCTAATAATGCCCTTTATAGCCTTCCTCTCACCCCCACCTTGTTTGGGATAGGATCCATGCAAGGTATTGAATTTAGTTGCTTTGATTCTGTAGCCTGTATTTTTTTATTTTTTAAAAGATTTTATTCATCCATTTGTCAGAGCGCATGCACACAAGCAGTGGGAGTGGCAGGTAGAGGGAGAAGCAGACACCCTGCTGGGCAAGGAGCCCCATGTGGGACTCGATCCCAGACTCTGGGATCATGACCTGAGCAGACGCCTAACTGACCAAGCCACCCAGGTGCCCCTGTAGCCTTCTTTCCTCTGAAACATTTTTCACTCCCTTTTTATTTTATGACATTCATGGTTTATTTTTTTATTTTTTTATAAAGATTTTTATTTATTTGACAGAAACACAGCCAGAGAGGGAACACAGCAGAGGGAATGGTAGTGGGAGAAGCAGGCTTCCTGCCGAGCAGGGAGCCCGATGTGGGGCTCGATCCCAGGACCCTGGGATCATGACCCAAGCCGAAGGCAGATGCTTAATGACTGAGCCACCCAGGCGCCCCGACATTCATGTTTTAAAGAATATAATCTTCTATTTTAATTGAATGTTTCCCATTTTGTGTCTGTACAGTGTTTCCTCATTATTAAATTGAGTTTGTGTATTCTTGGCTACAGTACTGTATGTGTAGGTTGTGTCCTTCTCAGGGTGCTCTATTACATCTGGAGGCAAGCAGTGTTCCTCTGTCCCTTATTGGTGATGTTAATTTTGATCACTCTTGTTGAGATATCACCTGCTTTCTGAATAATATCTTCATTTTCTCCCTCACAACTAATAAACTTGTCTATAGGAGGCACTTTAAGACAGTGAAAATATCCTGCTTTTCATCAAGTTTCTCCATTGATTTAATATCCATTGTGGTTTTTATGTGATATAATCTTTACTATAATGACTGCAAAATGATGCCTGAAATGTGTTCTTAAGTAGTTCTAGAAGTTCTGAATTCCTTTATCTCTTTGACTGATTTTGGAGTACCAGTCAACACTGTGTGTTGGCATATTGATGAGCCATATTGATTGGAATGAAAAGGTTTAAGTGACCACCTTGGTTTTAAGATATATAAGTTGCCTTTTAGCCTTAAGATTAGGGTTGGTTTTGGTAGATACTAACTACAACTTATATTTAAAAAGCTTGCTTATTTATTACTCAGTTTAAACACTGTCTGTATTTGGAAAGGTGAAGTATTTTTTGCCCTAATTGAATCAAACAATATGTACCTAAAATTACAATTTATAATAGAATTGTTTGGTTCTCTACATGGTCACAGCTGAAGGTTTCAGTGTAATATATCTTATTTTATCTAAGTTGCTGATTTAATCTAATTGCTGAGTTAGAGAGATTTTGAAATTATCAAACTGGCCAAAAGTTGTGCTGTGATTTCTTTTTGAGCTTGGCCTGAAGGTTATAACAAAACAAAAAGAATTTCTCCTAAACCTGTTTCTTGACAACCTTTAAAAAGCTTTGGTGGAAGACATAGAAGGAAACCTTACTCATGAAAGAGAAGACTGCCACTATACTTTAATAATTACCATTACTCAATCTCAATAGCGATTTCATCAGCCTAAAAATAAGTTTTCCACATGTCCATTTTTTCTGTTTGACATTTTGCACCATTGGCTAAAATTTATTGGACTCTTTTTTTTTTTTTTAAAGATCTTATTTATTTGACAGAGATCACAAGTAGGCAGAGAGGCAGACAGAGGAGAAGCAGGCTCCCTGCTGAGCAGAGAGCCCGATGCGGGGCTGGATCCCAGGACCCTGAGATCATGACCTGAGCTGAAGGCAGAGGCTTTAACTGAGCCACTCATGCGCCCCTATTGGACCTCTTTTTATCATAATTGATGAACATGTGAATGGCCATCTCTGGTGCTCTCTTGACTGTAGTTGTCACTGCACCAGGAGATAGGCGCTCTTGAAATGGTGGCTTCCCTCAGGTTTCATTGTCAACTGTCTGCTTATTACATCCATACTTGTTTGGCTTTACAAAGGTGTCAGTTCTCAACCTTTGAGCAGTGTCAAGAGTGGCTCAAGAGACTGAACAATGCAATCCGACCACCTGCGAAAATAGAGGATCTCTTCTCATTTGCATACCACGCTTGGTGCATGGAGGTCTACGCCAGTGAAAAAGAACAACATGGAGACTTGTGCAGACCAGGTAGACCTTTCTAAAATGTGCAAATAGTGGCTTTTTTGAACTACTGTTTGAGGTACCCTTCACATGAAATGGAATTCTAAGCATACATGTATTCATGCAGTATCAACTTTATGGAGCACCTAACATGTGCCTTTTGGGGGGAGGGAAGAACACTAGATTTGCCATTACCGTCTACTGGGCCTAAAAAAAGCTATAATATGGTTTAATGGGTGTTGTAAGAAGCCTAATGGAAGGGAGCCATGAATGTTGTATACACATTTGGGAAGACTTCACATTCAAAGTAGCTTTTGAGTAGGCTTTGAAGGTAGAATAAGGAAGGGTTCATTGATTAGAGAAAGGGGGAAAATGTTAACGCAAGTTGCATGAACAAAGGTCCAGAGGTATGTGAGGGTAGGGTGCAGAATAGTGGCATACAAAATGGCCTTTCCCTATCTTCTTCTTTTCATGTCAGATTTCCTATCCCTGTCTCTTTCATCTCATAGGTGATGAAACAGAGGTCTAGAGAGGCCAGGTGACTTCCCTCGGGACAAACCGAGAAGCTGAGCCTGTGCTGGAGCCCAGGCCTCCTGCCTTCTCAAGAGATCTTTGTTCCACTCTTTTTTTTCCCCTCAGAAATGGCTTGGATCAAGTTCATGTTATTTCTCCACATGTATTTGTCTGTAAACTTTATGCTGCCATAAATAGAACTTTGTTGGTCCCAACACTCAATCTTTAGTATGTCCAGCCTGGAAGCAAAGTCTTGAATTTCTAAGCAATGAAAAGTTGTGAGCCTCCTTCCAACTTAGCTTACTCTAGGGACTTTTTTCTTCATACCTCAGTTTTTTTTTTTTTTTTTAAAGATTGATTGATTGATTGATTGATTTGACACACAGAGAGATCACAAGTAGGCAGAGAGAGAGAGGGAGAAGCAGGCTCCCTGCTGAGCAGAGAGCCCGATGGGGGGGCTCGATCCCAGGACTCTGAGATCATGACCCGAGCCGAAGGCAGAGGCCTTAACCCACTGAGCCACCCAGGCGCCCCTATACCTCAGTTTTTAATCCTGAATTTTTTTATCTTAAGTGTTCTGCCCTGGGTCCTTTTAAACATTTGAGGCTAATTTAGCTTTGCTTGCATCACTTTGTTTCCTGGCTCATTCACTGGTTGAAGTTTCTGGTTCATAATTAAAATACAACAATAAGCATCATCTTATTAAGATACTTTGATATATATTTTTGTTTGACCTGCATGACCTCATCAAGCAGGCAGGATAGACTGTGTCTCTGTTTTGGGAGCCAAAAAAATGGAACTCAGAGGTAAAGCCTGCTGCCAGGTCCCACTGCCAGTCAGTGATAGAGCTAGGCCTTAACCCCAGTTCTCAGCCATTGAGAGTTGACTTTGGGGTGCTGTGCATGCAGAGATGAAAACCAGGCACTGCCCTTGTGGAGCCACAAGGAAATCCTCCGGAATCTAAGCTACCTGTGAGCCTGGTTAGGCCAGTAAAACCCAGAGTCAGCCACAAGAGTCCACACCATCCTTGAAAAGGGTATGAAAATGTGCTGGAACTGTCTCTGACTTCGCTCCTTTATCCACTGCATCTTTTTCATTTTCATTCTTTATTGAGATGCCATCGTATTTTGTTGTTATTGTTGTTTATGGCTCTTTTCAAGTTTTTTTTCCCCCAAGGTAAAATTTACATACAGTGAAATGCACAAATCTTACGTGTACTTTTGCTGAATTTTTAGTCAATGTGTCTTACTAAATTTTTAGTCTCTACCATTTCCTAGGATAATGAAGTTAGTGAGTTTTATCTTGCTGCATGATGTTATATAAGAACTTCAGTTGTTAAGGAGTCCTAACCCTAAAGGGGATATCCCTAGTTTTAGGTTGGTTAGTCAGCAAGGCTTGCTTTTTCTTCTAACCTGTTTTCTCACAACTACAGACTGGAAATTCCTTATCTCTTTAGATGGCTCCTTATGCCCTTGGTAAAACTAGTTTCTTTTGGATTTGAATCATCTTCTAGGCTGTTGCCAAATTGTGCCTAGTCCGAATTTCACTTTTAGTTATGGATCGACATGTCTTGAGCTGGGATGATTTCTGTTTCCAGATCCTTCCCTTCCTGATGATATGTGGTATTCTTTGGCTACCAGAGCATACAGATACCAGCGTTCTCTGTCTTTTCATTAGTTTGTGATGGGTGGAGGTATTTGGGGGGTAAAGTACTAATTTAAGAACTAGGGAACCTGAATTCAAACCCATACTTTACCATTTAATTAAAAAAATAATACTGGGCAAACCATTTACCTTCTTTGTACTTTAGTTTCCTTTGTTCTTCAGACTGGGACATTCCTGTTCTTCCTACCCAAGCTGACTGGGTTGGATCAAATCTGTTATTGCTGGAGAGTTCAGTTCCGTAAATCTGAGTGCTTCCTATGTGCCATGCTTGTCAGAACATTTTGGAAATTATGAATATACAAGGTGATGCCATTGTAACTCATTGGTTGGAACTTAATCTGTGAGTAAAGGCTGTATTTTGTTTCTAATATGTTACAAATCCACACTGAAGTTAACCTGCCACCACTTATGTGGAATCTTATTGTACTTCAGTGACTTGGTTTGAGTGTGTTTATATATGTATGACTTTTTCCTTTTTATGTATTTTCACTGTGGAGTACAGAGGGAAAAGTTGTTCTTAATAAAAAATACTGTGGTGGCATTTTTAAAGCCAGTCAACGTGGTTCTTTTGTCTCCACCCAGTATTGTTGAGTGTTGGTGGTGGCTACAGCGTTACTCACCAAATAGGAGCATACCAGACAACCACATTCTTATAAGTCATCTTTAGGGTGAGACAACACTTGAGATATTTCAAAGCGATGCCTTTGTATAATCTCCAAAATATGAGATCATAAGCCCATAGACTCTGAAGAGTTGAAGTTAGTTTAGGCTTTTAGCAGTTAATAAAGCCTTTTATGGATTCTCTCTGCCTAGTCTAAGAGTAGAATGTGTCAGAAAGGATGGAAATGGGAAAATTGCATCACTGCCTTGTATTCATATAAATCTTAAGTTTCTGACTGTTGAAGCTGTCATAGTTAAGCCAGCCATATGGTGGCCAAATCTCTAAGTCTTAATCTGCCATATGGTGGCCAAATCTCTAAGTCTTAATCAGGAAGAAGTTTCAGTACTGCTATTGGAATTTACCCGTGAAACTTGCAAAAGTCTTTGTGAAACTCTTGACTCTTAGGCTCATTTCAGACTCTAAAAAAGGAGTGGACTGAAACCTTAAAGCTTCTCTTCCATGTGCTCGGTTTTCTTCTCTTCATTGTAGCTGCCTTCTTGATCATTCTATACCTGATCATTCTGTACCTGAGCATTAAGCAGGGGTCCTGACAAATTACTGGCAATTCAGTTTTTAGTTTAGTAATATCAGGCTCATCTCTCTGACCTCTTTTCTGTGAAATACCCATTTAGCACATCTTGAACCACGAACAGCATAAGACTCTGGGTCTTACAGCTATTGGGCAGCTGCCTGTTTAGTGTAAACAAGTCTTAGGAGTTTGAACGAAGTCTAGTAAGTGTACATTTAGATGACTGTACTGGGATGTTTGTTCATAGAAAAGAATGATTCCTCCCTTCATATTTGAAAATCTGGGAGGGGTGGTTCTTACCTTCTCTGACCCTGATGCAGTTCTTCTTCCTCACATCCTATATAGGTCTTCTATCCCAGACCTTCAGGCTGTGTATAATTGTGGGCTTGAATGCTCAGAATCACCCCGAGAGCTAGACTTTTGGGGGGAAAATTTTTTTAGAATGCCTGTTGACGCTGGTTATAATAGAGGGCCTCATTGCTTTAAAAAGGTTTTCATTCCCACTAAAGTAAGAATTGCTGGACTGTTTGCATTTGTTGTACAAGAAATACTAAACATTAAAAAAGGATACATCCTCATTTGGGGGTGGGGGGAGGGCGGACAGGGGGGTTGCAATGGAAATTCAAAGCCAAACAAACTTAAAACTGTAATATTTAAAATGGGATATTATAGTGTATCTACTATTGAATCAGTGGAAACCTAAGAATTCTTAGAGGGAGATTCATAAGGGAAATTAGTAAATAGATGTGCCTGGCATTCAGTTTTCTAGCTGAATAAACACGAGGGAAAATAAAACACGCAAAAGCCAATTGAATTACTCACGTATTTAAGGTCTGTTGCTAGATTTTTTTTTTTTTTTTTTTAAAGCATTGGTTTTCACACTAAGTTGTGATCCACTTGTAGGCCATGAAATCAAAAATTTTAAGGAATGAAATACAAAATGAGTCACCTAGGATAGAAAATATCAAAATGTATCCCATATAGTAAGGGTGGGTAGTTTTGTGAAATTTTTAAAAATAAACATGCAGTGGATTATGATGTAAAACCTAATTATTTGGGTTGTGATGGTCAGTTTCAAAATTAGGGACTCAATGTTTTAGAGGATACAAAGGTAATTAAAACTCCTTTTCTCAAGGAACTTGAATAATATGTTTTATGCTTGATACACAGTATATATTTCTTTGTGTGTAGCATAGAATTTCATACCTTTTTTTTAAAGATTTTATTTATTTGACAGAGATCACAAGTAGAGACGCAGGCAGAGAGAGGGGGAAGCAGACTCCCCTTGGAGCAGAGAGCCAATTCAGGGCTCGATCCCAGGACCCTGAGATCATGACCTGAGCCGAAGGCAGAGGCTTTAACCCACTGAGCCACTCAGGCGCCCCAGAATTTCATACTCTTGATGGTGGTTCTAAGCTTTTCTTTGGGCAGATTGCCAGTGATGGTGGTGGTGATTTGCTGGTGATTATTTTAAAATTAGAGGGTCCTTTTAGGGCATCTGTGTGTTTATTCTCAGATTTGAGTTACTAATATTAAAGAGTCACTAATTACTTTTACCTTTTGCAAAGACTTGGAACTATATCACAGGTGGGAAAAGTCTCAGTAATTAATGAACTTGGAAGTTGTCATAGTTCTACAGTTTTTAGATTGGGATTAAAAGTGAAGGACTCCAATATTCTTGATGGTCACTATTTCTTGTAATTTGTAGACAGATGGCACCCCATTTCAGACAGCTTTTTTCCTAATTGAAAGCCTACATCACATCTAAAACTTTTCCAAAATGGGATGCATTCAGCTGATTATTTCTTCCTGAATCTCTGCACCTCATCTCTTTATAGCTCTCCTTCAGGAAACATATAATACTTAGTTTAAGCTCAAGAAAAGCAGTTTAAATGGGAAGTAGTTCATAGAATTGTCCTTTATTCAAGTAATTGTTTCCTCTTCTGAAGCTCCTTTCTCAGGGAGAGCAAAGCTTTATACTTTGATCACCAAAGCAGTCTAGTCTGCTTTGTGCTTTTATTATTGTAGTTTCTCCCAGCCCCCTGTAGCATTTATTTTACAACCTGTAACACTACATATTAGAGATACTGCTTAATGTTTGTTTTACCACCCTAGGACTCTGTGTTTTCAAGGAAGAAAATTATTTCAGATTTAATGACTTTTATGTTAGGTTCACATCTGCATTTGCTGCTTGCTGTCTTTAGGGAGAGAAAGCCAATTTCATTAGGGCAGATGCAGGCGGGTTATACTTGTTTGGGTGGATGTTCTTACAAATGCTTGGCACTTTACTTAGTAGTATGGTGTTTCCTGAGATTCCTGGGTACTGGCAGTTAGTTTCATGATCTCTTATCCACAATTCTGTAATCTATAAGGCTCTGAAAATAAGATTTTTCTTATTTGGTGGCGTGACCTGATCTGGGCTCACATGAAGCTATTTGCTGCTTTACTTATACCATTTAGTGGGAATTATCCATTCATTTCACTGTAGAAATATTAATGTTTTGATTAGTAGACCCTGTTGAGAGCATTAATCGAATACTATATTATGTACACCACCTTAAACTCTTGAAAACTCAAGTTTTGAAACCTGGCCTGTAGGATTTCTGATGAGGCGTTATAGATTTGTCTTACTATTCTTGGTGAACTTGATTTTATTTTTTTATGTGTATTGTGAGTGTGGAAATAGAGTAGCCAGGGACAGGGACTGGGTTTGGGGACCAGACAGACCTGCTTTAATAACCGTTTTATCCTCTGTAAAATGAACTCGGCGATGACCACTTTGTAGTGATTAAATGAGATAACATAATTCTTGATCAAAATTCCAAGATGTGGGAACAACCTAAGTGTTCATCAGTACATGAGTGGCTAAAGAAGATGGGGCATATGCATGCGCATTTGTAGACATGGACACACACACAGGAATATTATTGAGTCATAAAAAAGAAAATTTGCCATTCGTGACAACATGGAGGGACCTAGGGGTTATTATGCCAAGCGAAATAAGAAAGACAAATACCACATGATTTCACTTATATGTGGAATCTAAAACAAAAAAATAGATACAGATTCATGAATATAGAGAACACATTGGTTCTCTGGTTGCCAAAAGGTGGGGGCAATGGGCAAAATGGGCGAAGGGGATCAAGAGGTATAAACTTCGAGTAAAAAATATGTCACAAGGATATAAGGTACAGCATAGGGAATATAGCCAGTAATACTGTAATAACTTTGTATGGTGACAGATGGTACCTGCACTTATGGTGAGCATTTCATAATGTATGTAATTGTTGAATCATTATGTTGTAGACCTGAAACTAATGTAAATTGTATTAGCTATGTTTCTATTAAAAATCAGTTTCCTCATTCCTTTGTATAGTCTTATCCTGACAGGGACTTTTTAAACTAAAACTAAATACATTTTATTTATATAACTGAGCACGGTAGCTATGCTTTTATTCTACCTGTTTTGCAAATGGTATTCATTTCTTTCCTTCTGCTGTCCTTGGCCCCTAGGGGAGCATGTAACGTCAAGGTTTAAAAACGAAGTGGAGCGGATGGGTTTTGATATGAACAATGCCTGGAGGATTTCCAACATCAATGAGAAGTACAAGTGAGTCGTATGGGTGCCTGTGGACTGTGTTTTACAGCCAGTGGCTTTGCAGAAACCCCAGTTTTCATGTGGCAGAACATTTGAACTTAGACTTAGACGTGTTTTTTCAATGGAATTTTACTTATTAAATCTAACTGCATGGTCTGCAGAGTACTTCTTGAGCCTTCTGTTCCCATTGCTGTCACTGGAGTGGAAAAGTGGTATTTCATAGGATTCTGGAACCTTCCTCTCCATCTCCCTCCAGACCTCTATTCTTCCTCGTGTGTACATTTCCTTAGACAGCATTGTGTTCTTATGTAGGCAGGCAGTTTCCATTGGTCTCATCTCCACTTGATGTCACATTGGAGATAGTATCAGTGATCGCACAAGCAGTGATAAAACACTTAGAAGCTAGATTTTATGACTAATTTTACTCTGGATTCCATGAAATAGGCATAAATACTCTTCTGTTCTTTCTAACTTCATAGCTATGACCATTTAATCATTAAACATTAATATAATCACTATTAAATATTTCCCATTTCTTGTTTCCTTAAAAGGTGTAATAAGTACTTTGGTGTGGGGGGTAGTTAGTAGCAGCTAACTACTATGATTTTGGTGGTCCAAATTTCTATGAAACAAAAGAAAATTGTTTAGGAGATTTAAATTAGTGTTTTTCTCCTCTTAAGATTCCCTCTATCAGTTAGAGGCATTAACCATTCTGTTTTTTGAACTGCCTCAAATTATGATAGCCATTTTCCTGGTCCATTTGTGGGTAGCCATCAGAGAGCATTTCATTTTTCATTGGAATAATTAATGCAGCTCTTAACATGGACACTGGCCAAGGAATTAAGAACCTAGGGTGTTATGAAGAAACTGGAGCTACAGACCCATCATACCTTTGCCTGTTCAGTCACAAGTCAAAGCAGAGAATGGAGGTGGAGACTGGAGGCGAGGCCTCAGAGAGCCTGAGGCTGCCACAGACTTTGTTCATGTATAGCCCTCCTTTCTTACACTAGAAACTGCTTATCTACATGTAAGCAGCTAGTATTTGCTAAAGAGGTGACTACTGGGTAGTGTAATACTTATAGGACAAGGAATATAATGATCAGAATATTGGGTGAAGTCGGAAAACCGACTTAGGCTAAACTTGTTGAATAAAAAAACTTGTTGAATTTAAACAAGTTCAAAAGCCATTTGATTTTCAAAATAGTTACTCAATATGGGTTTTAAAAATTTTTTTCTTTGAGTCCACTATTTCTACCTCAAAACCAGTCTACAGGATGTTGAAAAGTTCTTCCTACTACAAAGAAGGAGAACTAAATTTACTGTTGTTTTAAAAAAGATAAAAGAAGACAAAAGAACAAGACTTGTGTTTAGCATATTAACTATGGTCATGGTGTCCTGGGTTATTTTTAGGAGTTTATGGGTGTTAAGTTCATAGAGCTACTCTTGGTTGTAGATATTCTCTTGGTTCTGTGGCTTTTTAAATTCTTGATATTTAATCTTCTGGAAATTGAGAACACGATGTAGATATTTTGTGTAGAATGATCCTAAGCTACTTGGTGTTTTCTGTCCCCACAATGCATAAGGTAGGCAAGGGCCAGGCGGGGGTGGTGCAGGAGGAGGAGGAATTTGTGTTTTTTAAGATTTGGATTACAGGTCGTCTTTGCCTTCACCATTGAAAAGGAATATTGGAATACCCATAGAGAGACATTGTCCTATAAGTGAAAAACCTGTTAGAACTGCTTTTTAGGGCACCAGCTTGACTAGCATGCAGCTACTGGCTTCCTCCCTAATGAAACAGGTTCCCCTCCCCCCACATATAGTTCTGAAGTGTGTTTTATAGAAATTATGATTAATAGCTTATTCACATTACTAACTTGGGTCAGTGGGGCAGTGATTATGTATGCAAATGTCCTGACTTACAGTACTGCTTCTGTATACCCATGCGTACACCTGTTACCTATAATTAGGACACATCAGAGAATATGTAGTAATTCTATAAGGTGGAAACTTGAAATTGTAGGCTTTTGTCCTTCTTCACATGTTTCCCTTTGACAGAAGCCTGAAAGAGTGAGGGGGTCTGGTAGAGGTGACGGACTATCACGTCTGTAGTTGGACTATGCATTTTCTATAGTTAAGAAATTATCTGTATGCTTGTTACAAAAGAATGTTACAGTGAAGTAACTAAGTAATTACCTGTGGACTCCCCTTATTTCAGATGTTAAGATCACCAAATTCCCAAAGGCAGCCTATAGTGGTATAGTCCAAGATAATCATATGATATGTACATAAGTAAACACCTAAGGTGACTAGTTGTGCTGAGTAGGGCAAGACTCACCTAAAGCTCCTTATTGCCTTTTAACTGGCTCTGGGGTAGCTTGATCAGCATCCTTTTACTGGCTCACCTAGTGTCTTTCCCTCTTCTTCCTTTCTGTCTCCCTCCCCCACTCCCTCCTTCTCACCTTCCCCATTAGGCTATGTGGTAGCTATCCACAGGAGCTCATAGTGCCTGCCTGGATCACCGACAAAGAACTAGAGAGTGTAGCAAGCTTCAGGTCCTGGAAGCGCATCCCTGCCGTCGTCTACAGGTAAGTAAGCCTGGCTAGGCCCAGCCTGGTCTGGTGCTACTGTCCACTGCATGTGGTCTGCTGCTCTGCTGCCGCTAACTTGGGAAGGAAGGGAAGGGTTCAGAGAACTTCCCAGGCAATTGTGTGCTTCCTTATAGTTAAAGCCAGTCTTACGGTGACACACCAGTACTTAACTGCATCTAGAACACTTGTGATGGTTCAAGTGATAAGAAAAATTTAATAGAAAAGTGGCTAGTCTTACTATTTTAAGATCTTTCTGACTTTCTATGGGAAGATAATGTGTTACTGCATTTGGCCTTTGGATTGAGAGAGAGGAGTTCCGGAAAGTGAGAGTTGAGTCATTTGTGATTGTCTCTGTGGTTGAAACTTTGATACATGAAAGAGCTCTGTTTGAGAGGGAGCATTTAAAGAAGAAGGCTAGGGCTTGGCTAGATAGAAGATCTTAAAGATCAAAGGCATGAGAGCCAAGGGAGGCAAGTTCTAGAAAGGGATGGTTGGTATGGTATCATGCACAAGTTTGGGAGTTTAGGTCTTCTCACTGATAACTCTTGCGAAGGCACCTTGAGTAAATTCCCTAATTGACCTCAGCCTGTTCCTAATTAGTAAAATGGGAATTACGGTCTTACTTTACAGGTATACTATGCCACCTGAATGAATCTGTAAATACTGGGTTGCCCTAAGCAGTACATGGAGTAGGTTGTATTCCTGGGGGCTGCTTTTATATGTAATTCATTGAATAGCCCAGCTCTCAAGGACTCATGTTAAGACTTGAAGAAGTCATTGCCTCTTATTTTGAAGTTGTTTCAGATGTCATCTCTTTATAATATTTACATTCTCCATTCAGTTTTTTAGTTTGCAGATTTGGGCTTTCCTTGAATTTGGGCCTAGCTTATTAGAGACTTCCATGCCAGGAAGCATTTTGCTGAAATACTGATGTTGTAGGAAGGGATTTATCTCCTTGTGGAATTTCCACTGAGGTAACCAGCTTGTTCATTTAGTCCACTGATGGCAAATTCTGATGGCCGTCCTGAATAGAGAGAAATGAAAAAGTATTTCTGGCCCAGTGGAATCCATTAAGTTTTCAATCTCAATTTTCATCACTGTTGTTTTCAGACATCCCTAGAAAAGTAGGTCACCAAATTTACCTATCACTCAAGTGACAAGGATGACACTGGAATTAGAGAGCAGGGAAAGCTGAAAGGATTTGATTTTTACCAGTGATCGCCTAGCTCAAAATAGGGAAAGCAGCCAGCTGCTGCTCTGTGGCCAACAGCTGTGTTAGATCAGCGGCCCTAGCATTTGTAGGGTCTGCAGACTTCGACCATAAGGGGAAAGGACTTCAAAGTACAGGGTTTTAGGTGGAGAAGCCTGTAACTGCAAGTTAAAGAAAAACTTCTTAGACTAAACAGGAGAAACCTTTTATCCCTTCTAAAATTTATTCTAGAGGGCATGAGCCATGGGTTATTTTTTTTTTTTTCCCTCAGCCCTTTCTAGAGCTCATAGTGTGTATGTGTGTGTGTATATATGTTTACATATTTAATATGTACATATATGTACAAATATGTAATATAACTATGTGTGTGTGTGTGTATATATATATATAAATTTTATTTCCGATTTCTCTGAGAAAAATCTCTCAAAGCATTACAAATGAAAGTTCTTGGTATTTAAAAAAAAAGGAAGAAGAAGAAAGTCCTTGGTATAGTCCATCCAAACTCAGATAGGCTTTTAGGAACTAGCTTATTTCGGAACATGTGTCTTGAATCTCTGAGCCCCAAATGGTTGTCAAATTGTTGGGAAGCTTTGTAAGGGGTCTATAGAAGAATGTTTTGGGGGATACTCTGCCATTCTCTGCTTTGCCAGGCCAGGTGGCAAGCTGCTTCTGAATCTAGCATACATTTACTGAATTTAGTTGTCTGTAGACTGCAGTGATGATTCCTGAAGTTGCTAGCAGCAGGTACTTGACAGTACCATGCTGAACCAGTGCCTCATTAGTGTGTTTTTCCCACTATGATGAGAGAGTGTTTAATTGGGTTTATCACTGAAGACAGAGATTGCTCTAACCCAGCAAGATGGTGCAAAGGGCATCCATCTGTAGTGCAGTTCACAGCTCCCCACTTTGTGCATTGAGTGGTTATTAGAAATTTCTAATCACTTAGCTTGCCCTAATAACTTAGGGATAGTTTAAGTATTTACATATTTCTATATAAAATTGGACATTCAGTGTTCAGTAGAGGACTCATCCATTGGACATCTTAATTTTTATACTTTTTCCTGGTTCTGTTTGTTAATATGGTAGAAATGCTCTTTAGTGATTTTTAACTCTATTGTTTTAGTTCTTGATCATGCAGTTGAAAGCATTTTGAAAGACTGCAGAAAACTGCTTATTGCAACAGCTTAGTTGAGGCTGGCTGTTAAAAAATGCCATGACCCTTTAAATCCAAGATCCAAGCTGAAGAGTGCCATCTTCTGTTTCTCTTGGGCATTGCTGGGAGCATCGCAGAGAAAGGATGCTCAGGAAAGGCCCTACCAGCCTCTTTTGTGAAGGTTTGGCATAAGTCAGCTTCTGTTGTTTCCCAGTGCCTATTAATATATGCTAGTAGACATTTTTAGAATTAGGTTTGATTTCCAGTTGGGCTCTATTCAGCAGGTGAGCCAACTGAACATATTGGCTAGTGCTTTCTGTTACTTGTATCTCTGTTTCGGAGGATTTAAAAAACTACAAGCAAACTGATGGTTCCAGTGGAATATGGTTCTTGCTGAATTTCATTGATTGCTGGTGAGCTTTAGGATTAAAAACAAAAATTGTTCTCATATTGTTCCTTTAAAGATGACAAATAGATTCAGTAGTTTGTTTTTAGATCTGTCTCCTACATATGTGTTATAGATGTGTATGACTGTATGTATTTAGATTTTTAAAGATTTTATTTGAGAGAGAGCATGTGAGGGTGGGGGAAGAGCAAAAGGAGAGGGACAAGCCGACCCTTTGCTGAGCTTGGAGCCATGGGGCTCTGTCTCAAGACCCCGAGATCATGACCTGAGCCAAAACCAAGAGTTGAACGCTTAACCAACTGAGTCACCCATCTGACCCTTTATTTAGATTTTAATGGGAAGTAAGACATGGACACTTTCCCTCTGGAGATAGAATTAATTTTTTTGCTTACTACCTATTCTGCTAATTTAGTTTTATAAAGAACTGATTACTTTTATAACTTTAAAAAAAAAAACTACTTTGTGATTGTCACAGTTCACCCTTTTAATGTGTAGTTTGGTGATTTTTAAATATATATTCAGAGTTGTACAACCGTCACTAGAGTCAATTTTAGTACATTTTTCACCCCCTCAGAAAGAAATCCCAGACCCATTAGTAGTCACTCCCTAGTTCCTCCCCAATCCCCATAGCCCCAGGCTGCCAGTAATCTACTTTGTACAGATTTGCCTGTTCTGAACACTTCTAATAAATGGAATCATACAATATGTGGCCTTGTGTGACTGGCTTCTTTCACTTAGCATAACATACTCCACTTTCATCCATGTAGCATTTATTGGAGCTTTATACCTTTTGTGTCAAATACTACTTTTATAACCTTTTTTTTTTTTTTTTAAAGATTTTATTTATTTGACAGAAACACAGAGAGGGAACACAAGCAAAGGGAATGGTAGGGGGAGAAGCAGGCTTCTTGCCGAGCATGGAGCCCGATGCGGGGCTCGATCCCAGGACTCTGGGATCGTGACCTGAGCCGAAGGCAGATGCTTAACGACTGAGCCACCCAGGCGCCCTTTACTTTTATAACTTCTTAATTGCTACAATTGCCTAACTAAATTCCTAACTAGGAAAAGGCTGGGTTTCGCTTTTTATTTTTTAATTTTTTTTAACAATTTATTTGACAGAGTGCAAGAGAGCACAAGCCATCCAGGCACCCCGAGACTAGGTTTTAATATCATCTTAAAAGAGACTTTTGAGTAAGATTTCTGGTCTTAATTTTTTACAAAAGGATCTATCAAAAAATTAAAGGGACAGAGTATGGCTTTTTGAGGTTTATGCTGTTCCTTCTAAGAGCTTAAGGAAAGGTAGCTGGTACGTTGAGCTATCTGCCTATAATAGCAATTTATGAGAGATTTTATTTATGAAATCTCAGAAGATTTTATAGAGTAGTCCACTGTGGGCCAGGTAAGTGTTTGAGTCCCAAAGGTGGGACCTTGTTTTGAAAAGAATCCCCTAGCCATCCGTAAGTGTACAGTTGCTGCAGTGGGCCCTCAGAAGTTGTTGTGGAAATAAATTTTTCTGTGTCAGTATCTATTATGCCTGGATATTCAGGTGCAGTATTAAAAAGGAGAGGTTAATGTTTTATCATTGAATAGCAGAATTAGTGTAGTGTTTGTAGATTATATTTTTACCCGATTTTCCAAAAATAAATTTAAAGATTCAAACATTTACTTTATGAATATAAATGTTTTTTTCTAAGAGCACACATTTATCATTTTGTTGCTAACTCTAAAATGATCAGTTTTTGAGAAAGATCCAGATAGGTTTTGTTGTTTGTTCTTGTTGCCATTGAAGATTTCTGCCCTGAGAGGACTTGAAGCTTACCAATCACTTACCAATCAAGCTCTTCATTAAGGCATTTAAAATCTACTACCTTACTTTTGTATAAGCACAGAGCATCGGAATGGGGCTACTGAGATGGGTATAGTTGTCATGTCTTGTTCCTGCACAGGCACCAGAGTAATGGAGCTGTCATTGCCCGCTGCGGACAGCCGGAGGTCAGCTGGTGGGGCTGGCGAAATGCTGATGATGAGCACCTGGTGCAGTCAGTAGCCAAAGCTTGTGCCTCTGACTCCCGATCGAGTGGCAGCAAGCTGTCAACTAGGAACAGTTCTCGAGACTTTCCCAATGCAGACCTTTCTGATGTGGAGTTTGGTAAGATGTTCCCTGGATCCAGTGGCAGCAATTTTTAGACTATCTGTGAGAACTTTTTCTTGAATGGCCTTTTCCTTGTAAGACATTTAATTTGTTTCATAAGAGAGAGTGGGTGAAGCTTCTGTTGATGGGATTATTGAGGAATCATAGGTCTTTCTTTTTTTTTTTTAAAGATTTTATTTATTTATTTGACAGAGAGGAGAGAGATCACAAGTAGGCAAAGAGGCAGGCAGAGAGAGAGGGGGAAGCAGGCTCCCTGCTGAGCAGAGATCCTGATGCGCTCAGTCCCAGGACCCTGGGATCATGACCTGAGCCGAAGGCAGAGGCTTTAACCCACTGAGCCACCCAGGCGCCCCGAGGAATCATAGGTCTTGACAGTGAACCAGGAAACTGTTTCAGACTTGGCTTAAGAGGGCTAGTGTGTCGGTTGTCTTTCTAGTCATTGTGACAACAATGGCGTATGTGTGTGATAGGGGACCTGGAATTTCTCCAGACCATGGCAGGAGACACCAGGCTTCATTAAAAGACTATATGTGTAGAAATGAGATAAAGGAGATTGTAGACAAAACAGAAGATAGAGGAGTCCTGTGTATTTAAGGGTTCTGGTTAGGTGGGTTTCATTTAATTGAGGGCTTTTGTTTGTTTGTTTCTCGGTATTGCAGGAGGTGTTTTTAGTTCTTATTTTGCACAATCTGGGGAGAGATGGGTTCATCTTAGTTTTTCATCCCTGCTCCTGATGTTCCTAGATTCTTCTCTGTCAAATGCTTCAGGAGCAGACAGTTTAGCCATCCAACCACAGAAGCTTTTGATCTTGGATGCGCGTTCCTATGCAGCGGCTGTGGCGAACCGAGCCAAAGGAGGAGGCTGTGAATGCCCAGGTGAGTGTATGGTGCTTTATTCCCCTGACACTGTTCTTGGGAGTCCGGCCCATGCCCAGCTGGGTCTTAATTCTCAATTTGAAATGAATGGCAGACCAAGTTCTTCAGCCTATCTTGAGAGAGCCAGAGCTGTTTGGATTCTTAACACTTGTTTCTTTTCAGGGAAGAAGTGGAAGAGGAGGTGCAGTGAAACCAAATAATCTTCCTTCCTAACCTTTAGTAAATCCTCTCCTTAATAAGGCCTGTTCATGTTTGGAAGCTGCTGCTTTAGTGGATCAATTTCTCAGCCTTCTAAAAGCTTTTTGTTGCCTTTGACAGTGGGTTTACTCATCACTGACCTCAGAGAAAACTTCCCACATGGCTTCTACTTGGAACAGCTAGGGTGGAAGGTGAAGCACTAAATACAGAACTTTAGCAACACACCTCTGTCCTGACCTCTAGCACCCCCACTTTTTGAATGCTGACTTTTTCCAAGGAGGGACCCCTTCAGTGGCAGTTGTGTGCTGATGGAGCAGGTAGAGCCTCCAGGCTCCTTAATCGGATGTGATCTAACTGGAAAGTGAAAGCAGTTGTATGAAGGTGAAATGTGAATGCATATAATGCATTGCTCTGCCAGGTTCTTTTTGAAGAAATTCTAAAGCTACAAGTTAGATGTGGCCCAAGAAGTTAACCTGGGGTGGGATGGAAGGCTATAGATCTTTTTTAAAAAAATAAGAGCTTCTGTCTTATGTCCATATCTTCACAAATCTTTCCTTTTTGCAAAACAGCTAAAGTTCAAGCACTGTTTTTCCTGTCATAAAAGGACTAGACTAATAGGTACCAAAACATAGCTGTTTCATTTGTCAGCAAGTACAATGGATTTGCTTTATAGCCTGTTTGCTGCTTTTAAATTTGGCCATGTGGGCTTTAAAATCAACATATTTTTGTTCTCTTTATTGTTATTCTCTGCAGAATATTACCCAAACTGTGAGGTCGTGTTTATGGGGATGGCAAATATTCATTCAATTCGGAGGAGTTTTCAGTCTCTGCGGTTGTTGTGCACACAGATGCCAGATCCGGGAAAGTAAGACCTTAGTCTTAGCTTTAATTTTGCTTTGCCTTTTTTTTTTTTTTTTTTGAAATGAGTTTGGAGGTATCTTTTCTTCTGTTTCTTGGTACACTTCAGTTTTACTTTCAGTCCCTGTGGGCATTCTCCCTTCTGTGTTAGGAGCACAGTAGCACAAAGGAGATGCTGGAGAAAAATCTAGCCCTTTGAAGCTTTAAAGATGTGGAGCACAAAATATCTCAGTCCTCAGAAGCCTTGCCTTCTTGTTTTTCCTGGGACCTCTTCTCTTCTACATTATTTCTGGCTCATTTTTAATTCTTTGGTTTTTGACATCCTATAGGTAACACTTATCTGCCGTGACCTGGATGGGATGTTTTACTTTGAGTCAAAATTTATTCATAAAGTTGTAAAAAAAAAAGGGTTAAACTTTCTTTAAACTTGCCATTCGGTGAATTCCTTTTACATTTGCTTCTGATTCCTAAACTACCCCCTCTTATTATGAACATTGCCATGTTTTTATTGCTTGTTAAAAATGAACAGCTGGTATTTACAGTGAGGTAGGGGAGTAACACTCCCCACCCCCCACCCAAGGGAACTGATTGAATACAAGAAAAATTAGTAGGAATGGTCTATAAAACAAATACGGACAGATAAATATTTAAAAGCCCCTGTTTTACTATTTCAGGAAGCCAGAAATGGTGCCAGAGAAGACAGAATTTTCTCTTTTCTGTTGTTTGTGCTGGAGCCCATAGCTGTTTCCCTGGGTTCTGTCAGTAGATCTGATCACATCAAGTTTTGCAGAATTCCTTGATTTATTCAATCAAATGGCTGCCTGAACCACTTGTACTAACTCTTGGTAGTAAGATCGCAGTTGGAATCAGCCCAGAGGGTGAAGTGCAGTTGTCTTTGGGGGGAAAAAGCCTGACGAAAGAATGAGCTTGCTGCTCTGTTTCGGGGATTAGCGGCTTGCATCTGCTACACATTTACAGGAACCAGCCAGTAGTGCTCTCTTCCTCAAAGGTGGGAGAGAAAGAGCCTGCTTGTGAGGTCTCAGAAGATCTGCCACTAATTGTGTGACTTTCGCCAAGTGGCTTATTACTATTTCCTTCAGAAGAATCCAGAAAGAACTACTTTAACTGGATATATAACTACCATGGACTGAAAAATACTAGATATTAATTCTCAGAAACTAGCCATAAGATTTTTGGAACAAAAATTGTATTAATTACTGTCCTATTTCTAAAGCTGTCCTCTATTGCATAGTAGGCCTTAAGCCACATCTTTGTACATTCTTTATAAAGACAGACTTGTTGGTTTGGCAGTGTTTTATTTGGAGTGAAAGATCTTTGCGAATTGCTTTTTAATTTCACTGGCAATTGGCATGATGCAGTAAATCATAAAAATCAGCATTTCCTTGTCCCCTTCTGTTTTTATTTTTATAGTTGGCTCTCAGCCCTTGAAAGCACAAAATGGCTCCATCACCTGTCTGTGCTTCTGAAGTCGGCACTTCTGGTAGTGCACGCCGTGGATCGTGATCAGCGGCCGGTACTAGCGCACTGCTCAGATGGCTGGGATCGCACTCCCCAGATTGTGGCACTGGCTAAGCTCTTGTTGGATCCATATTACCGAACCATAGAGGTGGGTGCTTAGAAAACAGGATTTGGTACATCAGTATGAGTGAGTGAAACCTTGGATGGTTTTACGATCAGTTTTGGTTTTGATGGTTAGGCCTAAAGAGAGTGAAATTTGTTTTAAAACTGTTGCTCCTTTACCTTGAACTAAATCGTCGTGGTGCCTCCCACAGTTCTTGTGCCTTTTAAAATGGAGCAGATAGTGGATAACAAGGTATTGAGAAATACAGACATGTATTTCTTTGTAGTCTATCTACTTGAAAAGTTTGGCTACCCCAGGAAAATGGGACTACTAGAGTAGGACCTTGGTATGCTCATTATGATAATGGGTCTGGACATCACTATTGTGTTCTGTGGAGAAAGAGCCCTACTCTGAAAGAGCCACATGTTGGGTTAAAGATGTAAGAAAAGCCATAAAAGTGCCCTAAAATACATGTAAATCTGGGGTAGGGGAAGATGTTAGAAATAAGACTTTGTAAGTATGGTACGAAATACAGAAATTAAAAGATAAAAAAGAAACTTAGAAAAAATGTGCCTCTTATACTGTATAGTGAATGAAAGTATAGACTCAAGAAAGGCTTAGATAAATGATTAGTAAGTTCCCTTTTGATAATTATGGAATGGAGTTGAGGGAAGTGGGAAGTTGTCCTAAGGATGTGGTCCATGGAGCCCTTGGCTATGGGGCTGGCTCAGGGCCTCCTGTTGGGCTTACTGGGAGGGTGTCAAAAGGGGTTATTGCTGTCAGTCCTGACGGGCTCAGGACTGTCATAGTCTCCATAGACAAGTATAAACGGTCTATCCCGGGTGTTTCCCTGCAGGGTTTCCAGGTCCTTGTGGAGATGGAGTGGCTGGATTTTGGCCACAAGTTTGCTGACCGGTGTGGTCACGGGGAGAACTCCGATGATCTGAACGAGCGCTGCCCAGTGTTTCTGCAGTGGCTTGACTGCGTTCATCAGCTTCAGAGGCAATTTCCTTGCTCTTTTGAGTTCAATGAAGCATTCCTTGTGAGTTTGGGCTTGTTTGTAATTCTTCATTTTGGGGACCTTCTAAAATTATGGGGGTATCAGTGGAAATGTTAGTGCGTTAGTTTTCACATGAAACTAAGGATTCTTTTAGAATTTAATAAGGAGCCATTCTTTCTCCCAGCTTGAATTAAAAACAATAAGAAGTGTGTGTGTGTTCAGTGAATGTAGGTGTTTTAGGTGCATAAAGTGTTTGAGTTGTTTTATACTTAGCTTTTAAAATAGATGATAGAAGTCCTAAATATTTAGAGACATAATGGGGGTGCCTGGCTGGCTCAGTTGGTGAAACATGTGATCTCAGGGTTATAAGTTTGAGCCTCCCAATGGGTGTAGAGATTACTTAAAAATAAGAGAAATAGGGGGGCCTGGGTGGCTCAATGGGTTAAGCCTCTGCCTTCGGCTCAGGTCATGATCTCAGGGTCCTGGGATCGAGCCCCGCATTGGGTGCTCTGCTCAGCAGGGAGCCTGCTTCCCCCTCTCTCTCTGCCTGCCCCTCTGCCTACTTGAGAGCTCTTTCTCTCTGTCAAATAAACAAAATCTTTGAATGAATGAATGAAAGAGAAATAATAGAATATCCTCTGCTCCCTCCAATCCATCTGCCAGTCCCCTCACTGCTCCCCCTGCCCCGGCTTGTGTCCCACACTCACTGCACCCTTTGCTTTGACAGAGGACTCACTGTCCTTGCCCTCTCCCTGCCACCCTGTCTGCACTCCATCTGCACCGGCTCCTACTGCCTTTCCTTTCCTCAGCTGCATGGTGCCAGCATTCTCTTCTCTGCCTTTTGCACTGGCGTATTTCCCTCTCTACCACATCATTGCCATTAGTGCCCCCCACCCCCTGAAAAACCTTTCTCAGCTTTGCCTCTCTTGCCAGCTGTTAATCTTATTTCCTGTATCTCATCTCTTCACAGCAGAGCTCAAGTCTTCTGCATTTACTGTCTCAAATTCTTTTTTTCCCCATTCTCTCTTAAACCCACTCCAGTCAGGTTCAGGTGTTCCCCCTACCACTTCAACAGAGCTGTGACTTTCATGTGATTCCAGTGATCCCAGTGATCAGCTCTGTCTTCATCTTGTTAAGAAGTTTTTGTTTTTTAATTCAGGTATAATTGACGATATAATACAAGTTTCAGGTATACAACATAATACTATATTTGTGTATATTGTGAAATAATCACATAAGTAATTAACATCCATTACTACAGAAATTTTTTTTCTTGTGAGAACTTTAAGACCTATTCATAGCAACTTTGAGGTATGCAGTAGAGTATTAACTATATTCACCATCCTATACATTATATCCCCAGGACTGACTTAATTTATAACTGGAGTTTTGTATCTTAGCGACTCTCCTCATTTTACTTCCTGGTACTGTTAAATGACACCTTTTTTGAAACCCTTTCTTCAGTCGACTGCCGGCACAAACTCTGCCTTATTTCTTCTCGCCTCACTAGCTGGTCCTTTTTGTCTGCTGTGCTAGTTCCTTCGTATCTTCCCAGTGCTGAATGTTGGGACGCTCCAGGACTCGGTCTCCAAGGTGCCTCTGTATCTTACTACTTCTCTGGGGACTTGCTCCAGTCCCGATGGCTCTGATTGCTCTCCGTGATGCCTACATTTATAATTACATCTTCAGCTCTGATCTCTCCACTTAACTCCAGACTTGCACACCCAACTGTGACTGCTCAGTATATTCACATGGATGTCCTGATGGTATTTCCTGTTCAAAACTTGGTTCTTGGTTTCCACATCTCCCCACCCCAAAATCCAGAAGTCTTCGGCCTTACCAGGGAGCAACTCAATCCTTCCATTTATTTAGGGCAGAAACTTGTATGGCCTGCCCAACTCTCCTCTCCCTTTCATATTCCACGTTCAGTCTGTCAGCAGATCTGCAGCTTTGCTTCCAAAATCTATCTAAAACCTGATTACTTCTTGCCGTCTCCACTGTTCCCACACTGGTCCAAGTTACTACCATCTCCTGCCCCAATTCTGGAGAGTCAACCCAGCAACTACAGAACTACAGGGATCCTTTTTTTTTTTTTTTTTCCATTTTTTTAATTTTAAAGATTTTCCATTTATTGTAGAGAAAGCACAGAAGCAGGAGGAGGGGCAAAGAGAGAGGGAGAGGATCTGAAGCAGACCCCCTGCTGAGCATAGAGCCTGATGTGGGGCTTGATCTGGACACCTGACACGTGACCTGAGCCAAAATCAAGAGCAGCTGCTTAACTGACTGAGCCACCCTGGCTCCTAGAGGGATCTAGGGGGAATCCTTCTAAAACATAATTGAGACCATGTCATTGCTCTGCTCACGAACCTCCAATGATTTCTATTTCACGCAGTAAAAGCCAGTTCTTAAAATGGCCTGCAGAGCTGTCCTAGAGATTACCTCTTTAGATTCATTTCCTTTCATTGCCCTCCTTGTGCAGTGTCCTTCAGTTACACTGGCCTCCTTCTGTTCCTTGGAAATTGCCAGCACGCACTCACCTCAAGACCATTGTGCTGGCAGTTGCCTCTGCCTGGAGCATTTCCCCCTCAGATACCCTCTTAACTTCTCTCTCACTTCGTCCTCTCACTTCTTTCTCCGGCTGCCCTTTGTGTGCCCTGTCCCTCTCATCCTGCCTTACTGTGGTCCACAGCGTGGCCACCCCTCCCCCATAGCTAGAACCAGCTCTGCCGGGGCAGGAGAGTGGTCTGACAGTTGTTGCCTACCCAGGACCCATAGAAATGCCGGGGTATGTCAGATGCTCAGGAACGATTTGTGGAGTGAAAAGTTGTTTAGAAATGTGCTCTCAGCTCAGATTTGCGTTGCACACGGACCTGCTCGTACCCCGGTGATAATGATCTGTCACTATGGAGTGCGGCTGTTAACTCAGGACTTCTCAAACTGGTTGCCAGGGAGGCCAAGAGGAGTGAGATGCCAGTGATCCATTTTTGTTCTTTTGAATCAGGAATGCTAGTGGTTGGGGTTGGTGGTGTGAGGAGGCAGCTCTTCCGTGGCTTGCTTGGTTCCCCCATCCTTATGAAGTATGAATTCTGAGGTGCTCTCTGGGATAGTGGGGAAGGGGGGCTCAGAGAACATACACCCTATTGCTTGATTTTGGATTCCCGTAGGTGAAACTGGTGCAACATACCTATTCCTGCCTGTTTGGAACATTCCTGTGCAACAACGCCAAGGAGAGAGGGGAAAAGCATACTCAGGAGCGGACGTGTTCTGTGTGGTCCCTGCTTCGGGCAGGCAACAAGGCTTTCAAAAACCTGCTGTATTCCTCTCAGTCAGAAGTCGTATGTATCTTTCAGTCTTTCCTCTCTGATCAGCAGAAGGAATTTGGGGGTGGTGACATATGGGAGCCATTTTCGGTAGTGACTGTTTTCTCAGAGGCATCTCTGTTTTCTTTGGGTGGGTTGGTTCCATTTTTTTCCATCTGTCCCGAGGAAGGCTTGTTTCCTGGTGCTGCTCTGATCTGCTTCTAACCACTTTTTGCTCAGGGTGGTTTGATTTAATACCCATCTCTATTTTGCCACTCCAGACATGAATCTTTCCTGGCACCTTGTTCAGAGCTTAACTCACTCCTGGCATGTTCTGTTTAACAAGTGAAAGAGGAACCTAAGTTGTCCCCTGGGTGTGCCCATGATAGCTCAGAAGGAGCTGCCACCTGGCTCCGGCCCCCTTCCAGTGCCATCAGGTGATAATAAGCACCGTGGCTCCTGTCTCTGAGAGCAGAAAAGTGTGCGTCACACTAACATGTATGTCCACGTGATTCTCTGCCCACGTGGAGAACTGGCGGGCCCTTTAAGACTTCTTTTCTGCAAAGGAGCACCTTCTATTAAGCAGAGGAAAGGAGGGACGCACATCTGTGTTGATACACGGTGACGTTCCTTGTGTCAGAATGCATCTTAAGTTCTAAAGAAGTCCAAGGGAAGCTTCGTGAGAGGTTATATTGCTTCACTGGACTGTTATCATGCTTCTCACTACATTTAAGTAGTCTAAGGAAAGACTTAAACTAATTGCTTCTCTCTTTCCTTCATCGTGCCTGCTGGGGACAGTATAGGAAGAAAATTCCCTTCTTCTCACATGATTAATTTAAGTGATCCTATAAAACAGGTTTGACAGTGTCTTCTGAAGCCACATTTTTGTACAAGGACACATAGTCACCATCTAGTGGAATGACTCACTTTCATATGAAGTAAAAGCAACAAACTAAGCTGATATGAAAGTAGGTCATTCAATAAAGGGGACCTAAGAAGTAATGAGAAAGAGTTTTTAAAATCCTTTAGATTTTCATGCCCACAAGAGGCCCTCAGGTGGGCACTGCAGCTGGTGCAGACCTGTTGGATGTTCCAGCTTGGTGACTGTTTTTTAACCCTCATTTCTGGACTTGTTTAAGCTTATATCCCCTCTGCTCTCTCCTCAGGTGCTGTATCCTGTGTGTCACGTGCGTAACCTGATGCTGTGGAGCGCAGTGTACCTGCCCTGCCCATCCCCGTCCACCCCCGTGGACGACAGCTGTGCGCCGTACCCGGCCCCCGGCCCCAGCCCTGATGATCCGCCCCTGAGCCGGTAAGCCCGGGGTTGATGTGGAGCCTCGAGTCCTGCGTGGGTGTGCTTCCGTGCTGGGCACACGCGGGTATGGTGAGAGGGGTCAGAGGTCGTGGCATCCGGCCCCAACGTCTCTCGCTTACATCTCTGAAGTTTTCTCAGGGCAGGTTATAAGGGTTTCAGGCTTTAAGGCCATAAGAGCCTTATTTCCTGAAGGATGTTGGGCCCTGTCACTGTATCGCTGGGCTGCGTGCACCAAGCCAGTTTTCAATTAGTGAGCAAACCTCTGGGTTCCTTGTGACCCTCTGGCTTGAGTTTCAGCCACTACTCTGCGCTCCTGCCTTTCTACTGTCATTTGTCATTTTGGGGCTGACAGGCAAATGCTGTCAGGTGATAGAAAGTTTGGCTTTGCCCTTGAGAATTAACGTTATGGAATTCAGACTGCTAAATAATACGTTAATTTAAAATATTGTAATAGCAGAAAATCAGCAATGCTACTTTCCTTTGCCACTAGCAGTATCATGATGTTCTTCTAAACCCAGCATCTGCTATTTGTATGGCCATGGGGTGGGGCGGGGCTAGTGGGGTAGGTTAAAAGGAAATTTGCAGTCTAGAAGGGCGCATCCTGGGGCTTTTTGCCTGTCAGTCTGAGCCTCACTTTGGAGATGCCATGGCTCCTCGAGGAGCTACAGTGGATCCAGTTAGGAAACAACTGCCTGTTAAAACCGATTGTCCCCTGCTTTCCTCTGAACAGCCTCAGGTTCTCATTTTCCTCAAACTCCTTTTGTTTAGGCTACCAAAGACTAGATCCTTTGACAATCTGACTACAGCTTGTGACAACACAGTGCCTCTGGCCAGCCGGCGCAGCAGTGACCCAAGCCTGAATGAGAAGTGGCAGGAGCACCGGCGCTCACTGGAACTGAGCAGCCTGGCGGGTCCTGGAGAGGAGCCTCTCGATCCTGACGGCCCGGGGAAGCCAACCAAAGTGCCGGGCGGCGCCGAGCTGTCTGTCGCAGCTGGAGTGGCCGAAGGGCAGATGGAGAACATTTTGCAAGAGGCCACCAAAGAGGAGAGTGGAGCAGAGGAGCCTGCCCATAGGGCGAGCATTGAGACGCAGGAGGTCAAAGAGGAGGCCCTCCTAGAAAACCAGATCAGTGCGAAGACCCCTGAGGGCCCGGCCATTATCTTTCCTCCAGAACCAGAACTGGGTGATGCTGCTCTGACGAACCATCCAGGCACTAGCCTTTCTGTGTTCTCCCAGGATATTCCTGAGCAGCAGGGTGGGCACAGTGTTCTCCTGGAGTCCCCCAAGGGAGAGGATGCCCAGGAGGTCCCTGTGGAACAGGCCCAAATAGGAACTACCACAGAGGGTAGGGAGGAAGCCTTTCTTCCAGTCCCAGTAGATGCAAAAGTTGGCTATGGTACCTCACAGTCAAGTTCTCTGCTCCCCTCCCAAGTCCCATTTGAGGCCAGAGGACCAAATAGGGACAGTTCAATGGACATATTAACAGAAGATCAAGTCAAGTCAGAAAGTGGGCCCGAAGGCCATCATAGACCTTGCCTGCTAAACAGTGGCTGGTTCAGTGGCAAGGACATGCTTCCTCAAACCATGGAGCCCCGGCCTTCGGGGAAGAGCCTAGCTGAGAGGCCCCAGGTGGCATCTGTGGTACATAGGACTTCCCCTGGCAGCACCCACAGCCCAACGCATTCTCCTTGTGCCTTGCCTTTAGCCGAATGTAAAGAGGGGCTTGTGTGCAATGGTGCCCAAGAGACCGAAAATAAGGCTTTAGAGCAGCCCCCAGGGCTTGGCACCCTCCAGAAACACCCCACCCCCAACGGGCACTGCACCAATGGGGAGGCTGGTAGGAGCAAGGACTCCCTGAGCCGCCAGCTGTCTGCTACAAGCTGTGGCTCTGCCCACTTACACTCGAGGAACTTGCACCACAAGTGGCTGCACAGCCACTCGGGGAGGCCGTCTACAACGGGCAGCCCTGACCAGCCTTCCCGCAGCCACCTGGACGACGACGGCATGCCTGTGTACACGGACACTATCCAACAGCGCCTGCGTCAGATTGAGTCAGGCCACCAGCAGGAAGTGGAGACCTTGAAGAAACAAGTACAGGAGCTGAGGAGTCGCCTGGAGAGCCAGTACCTGACTGGCTCCCTGCGCTTCAATGGGGACTTTGGGGATGAAGTGGTGAGTAGACCACAGTGCCTCCACAGCTGCCCCAGGAGAGGGCACACTGAGGCCAGGTGCTCTTTGTGCCTGGTGCACAGTGATTGGCACAGATTTCTAGAAGAATTGGAAAGATCCAGAGTAGTCCTTTTGAGGGGCTGGAGATCAGCCTCAGCTGTGTGAATGGCAGTCTGCCTGTTCTTTCCTGCCTTGCTTGCTTGCCACAGGTGTCCTTTTGAGGCACTTAGAATAAGACCGCGCTCGGTATGTCAGACCTCTTTGGAGAGACAATCATGTTCTAACAAAAGGCATGAACTCCTGGGCCGAATGACATCAGTAGGGCAGTGTCAGATATTCCTGTCAAATTACGATGCCTGTCCTGCCCCAGTAGCTAGTAAACCGTGAGCTCCCCCGGCCACACACACACCGCCCTCTCCCCCCGCCCCCACCCCGGGGCTAAAATTGACAGATGTTTGTACCCACCCTGTGGCAGGTGTTGGCAGTAGAAATGGGGAGACGGGATTGGTTTCTGGCACCGTGGAGGAGTTAGCACCCATGGTGCCTGGTTACTGGAAGTGGGGGGCTGTGTGAGGGGGAGGCTCTCGGGAGGTGCTCTCCTCGCCGGCTGGGTCTGACTTGATACGTTCATGAGGCGTTCAAGTACAAGTGGGAGCCTGGCTCTGAAGCAGTCAGAGTACATTAAAGGCGGGCTCGTCCAATGACTTTCAATTCAAGCTGACTTCTCGGCATTTCCTTCATACTAATGATGGTTTCTCATTTTCCCAAAGAGTCCTTCAGAGAAAGGAGGACATGCCCAAAGCACTCAGTTTCAACACGCAGATGTAAGTGGCAGGGCTGGAGTAACAGACTCACTGGAGCAGCTGACGCTCAGAGTTCACACGCCATCCTGGTCACTTCTGCCCCACTCACTTCCTGGAACCCAAGGCCTGTCCTTCCCCCGCAGTCACTGCCTTAGACCTGTGCAACTCTCTTCCACCTGAGCTCAGCCCTGTCTCTGCACCTGCTCATCCCATTTCTTGATGGCTGAGGCGCCAACGGATCTGGCAGCCCTAACACTCAGGCCCACCCGAAGTCCCCAGTGCTCCCTTCTTTACTAAGCCCTTTCTTCTGGGAGGAGCCAGGTTCATTCTGTTCAGCTCTGTTTGTTTGCCAACAGACTTCAATCCCCGACTCGGAAAGCAATCTGGATCAGAACTGTTTGTCTCGCTGCAGCACAGAGATTTTCTCTGAAGCCAGCTGGGAGCAGGTGGATAAACAGGACACAGAGGTACAGGCTCAGCCCCTGTTCTGAGTGCCGTCCATGCGACTGTTTTATGGTTCTTTCCACCCCCACCCCTGTCCCGTGCCCCTGGCCAAGGACTAACCTCATTGCACACTTAGCCTTGAGCCTCTGTGAATCCCCATCAAGACGAGAATTTCTGAGCCAGGGAGACTCAGCAAGCCGGTCCTCTCTCCTCCTTGCTCTGTGAACTGGAGCCTGGCCGGCTCTCATGCCAACCCAGGGTGCTGCTGCCTGATACTTTATTGCAGGGGAGTTTGGAGTCCCCTCTAGGGAAACGATTTGGACGCCTTTCTTGTGCTGCTGACATCAACCTGCTGGGCTGGTGCCGCTGGAGCCAGTAGGGTCCTTGTGACTCTTGCTGCCCCCGGCATGGCTCTGCTGGCTCCAGCTGGATGGCCCATCTCCCATCACTAACCTGGCCCCATCTGTTTTACAGATGACCCGTTGGCTGCCCGACCACCTGGCTGCCCACTGCTATGCGTGCGACAGCGCCTTCTGGCTCGCCAGCAGGAAGCACCACTGCAGGTGCCGTTTGGGGGTGTTGCGATGGGGGGGACCAGGGTTTGGAGGCCGAGATTTGGCCCACAGAGCCTGCAGCTTGGAGAGATGCAGGTGTCTGGCTGGCAGTGTCCCACCTGAGGCAGAACCTGGGGGTCTATAGGACCCCAGCTCATCTTTTATGCCTCGGAAGATGGTTTGTGTTTTGTTTTGTTTTTTTTTCCCCCAATTGAGAGTGATCATGACTAAATTTTAAAATGTGCAAATGATGTCCCTTCTTGTTCTGTTTTGCTTCCTGGATTAGCAGAGCCACAGCCACCACCCAGACTACCATTTCTTATTACTAGAACTCCAGTTCTTCCCGTTCAACATGGCTGCTCTGAGCAAGAAAATTTTTCCTGCTGTGGGGAGGGAACTTCATTTTCCTACTCCTTATTCTGTTCCCTGAACCCCAAACTTGTCTTCCTTGTGCTAGTAGTGAGGAGACCTAGCTGTGGGGACTGGTAGGGACAGCTGAGGACATAGTCTTCAATCCTTAAGGCTCCCAACTTCTTTCTTCTTGGTTGGGGTAGTTAGTTGCTAGGGATGCTTTGCCCCAGCTGGGGTGGTGACGGACTGGAGGATGTTCAGTGTTCTTGGGGTAGGAAGTTTATCTGAATCCTGACATCGCTCACCCACATGAGTGAACCCAGGTAGAAGATGGAACCACCTCTTTGTCTAGTAATGATGCTTCAGGACTGTTTATCTCCCCACTGTGCACCCCAAGCCCGTATGTCTTTGGTTGGCTTCTCCTCTGAGCTCTCTCTCCCCTCCTTGCAGGGACACTGACCGTGTTGATCAAACGTGGTGAGCATTTGCAACAACCTGTCTGTGATGTCTGCACATCTACAATAACTCCTTCACACTAACGCTGCCATTTCCCCCTCTCTGCACTCATTGGGATGAAGCCTGGGGCTGGGAGTGCGGGCAGGCAGGAAGGCTTGGGGGGACCCAAAGCAGCCGACTGGGGAGACAATTAGGGCTGAGTCAGGCTGCAACCATGACACTCCCCTCCTGACCACAGAGGTCGGCTGAGCCGTCTTGCTTGTGACTTAGAAGCCGTGCTTCAGCAGGGGCTGGTCTTGGGTCAGAGCCATTTGGGTTTTCAGAGCTATTTCCTTTGTGTTAGTCATTCAGTGGGATGCTAGAATGATGCTTCGTGATCTCCAAGTCAGACAGCATTGCTGCTCCAATTTTTTTTTTTTTTCTTTTTTAAACAAAGAGACCAGGACTGAACAGAGGTGGTCTTTCCAGAGAACTGTTTCAACTTTAGTGGAGGGTTTCACTTAGGGTCTGTCAGGATCCCCTGAAAAAAGCCAGATAGAAAAGCTTAATTGATCAAATTCATATCAGGATGAACTCCAGCAGGTATGTTAAATAAATGCAGACGTTCAGAAGTAGATTTAGGTAATTTTTCTGTGTAACCACAGGTTCTTGCTGATTAATGCTTTTCAGAAGCGTGAGGTTCTTACTGCATCTAGAAGTTACGTGTGTTTTAGTTCTCTGTCCTTCCATTGCCCCATGTCTAGCCTTTTCCTTTTGTGTGTTGTTTTTTTTTTTTTTTTCTCTTCTTCCCCAAAGGGTACTTAGTATCTCTCCTCTGTGCCCAGGCGGTCCTTAATTCAGCAGTGGGTTTGTATTCTGAGGAGCATAAATGAAAAGGTAGTGAGTGATGCTAAGGGGGAGGATTTCCCCTCAGCTGCTTTCCCCAAGTCTTTGGTGGGCTATGTCAGGCTCTTTGAAGTCTCCTATTCTTGGGTTTATTGAGATTGATTTATACTTCAGGGCCTAGCAAAGTGGAGTTGTAAGGTGAGCAGAAACTTCTCTACCAGCTCCTTTTCCTCTTAGCTGTGAAGGGCAGTTGTTGTGGGCACCTGTGCTGCACGGACACGTCAGAGCTGGGCTTTCAAGTGGAGGAGGAGAGGGAGTCCTGGGGCCTGAGTACGGTCAGGCCTTCTGGTGGAGCTCTGATAGTCCCTGGTAGATGCATGGGGGCAGGGGAGTGAGCCATAATCGACTGACATCTATCTAATGGGGGGTGGTTGTTTGTGCACGTGTGTTCATCTGTGCTCTCGTCCTTTCACCTTGAGCATGTGTTGCTTGTCTCTTGGCTTTGCATGCTGGCAGCAGGGCAGTCCTAGATGGCAATAGTCTGTTCTTCATGTTGCTGCCTCCGAGCTTCTGGGGATACTATAGCCTGTTGGACAAGGCTCCTCACTCCCCAGCTAGGCTAGGTAGTTTGTCTCATCTGAAGGGCTCGGAGGTAGTTCCATTGGACTCTGGTCTCTCTGTGACCGCAAGCTACACAGAGGCCATTGCCCAAGTGGGTATGGCCAACTGGGTTTTTCTGGGCCAGGACTTAGCCAGTGTTCTAGTAGCTGCTCCTGCCCTGGGCCCTTTTGTTTTCCTGGATCTCTCTTGAGCAGCATCCTCCTGTACACCTGTAACTTTGAGCCATAATGGTGAGACAGCCAAGTGTCCTTGGCCCTAAAGTCACAGTGGTGTGCAACTACACTAAGCAGGGATTTCCTGCCCCACCCCCCCCAAACCTCCCAGCCCCCGCCTCCTCTTGGCTTTTCCTGGGCTAGGCAGATGAAACAGTTCAGTCTTGGAGGAGTCTCCAGCACATCCGAATTACTATAACAAAGTTCTGTCTTCTGAAGTTGGTTTCCTCATGCTTTACTTGCTACCAAAACTAACAGTGTTTTGTTTTCTTCTCAAGGAATTGTGGGAATGTGTTCTGCTCCAGTTGTTGTAATCAGAAGGTTCCAGTTCCCAGCCAGCAGCTCTTTGAACCCAGTCGAGTGTGCAAGTCTTGCTATAGCAGCCTACATCCCACAAGCTCCAGCATTGACCTTGAACTGGATAAGCCCATTGCTGCCACTTCAAACTGAAGCTCAGCGACCTGGGGCGGGCAGAGGCCGAGCTGCTGTTCCTCTGACAGGCCCACACAGCCTGGGCAGACTGAGAGGCCCGTGCACTTTGGAATGGGGGCATGGAACCACCTGTGCAGAGTGACAGAAATTTGGGATGTACCACTGGATTGTAGATTGATTTTTCTTTCCTGTTTTTTTTTTTCCCCTCTCCCTTTTCCATCTTTCCTCTGCCTCCAAAAAGGAAAAAAGTCCCCTGGTTATCTTAATTTTTTTTTTTTTTTTAAATGGAAGACCAGAGGTTGCCAGGCCCCCTGTAAACTGTTGAGCCGCCTGCTGTCCTGTGATGCTGAAGCTTGGCTTGGCTTGGTTCCTCAGGGCGGGAGGAGGCTGGTCAGAGTCAGGAGTGGAGGCCCGAGATCTCGTGAGTGGGGAAGCAAGCCAGGGCTGATGTTTGTGACCATTTCTCGTGCCACTCCCACATCAGAGCTGATTGGAAAAACCTTTGTTGCTGAGGAGGCTGAAAGCATCTTCCCTCGGAGCACGGCCCCGAGTGCCATCTCTCTCCTGAGAGGAGCCGGGCCAGTCCAGCCTCAGAGATAAATGGGATTGGCATTTGGAGGGAGACACATAGTAAATGGAACGCTTCCGGGCCCCTCCTTTGGGGAAGGAAGGTGTTTGTTTCTCTGAAGCGAGTGAGAGGGCCTGGAAATGGGGGTGGCCAGCATGTTCTCTCTTGCATGGGATTCTGTTTTTAACTTGACCCTGGATGGTCTAGGGCTCCTTTCATTGTCATGACTAGGCCTCCCTCGGCCAGGCTGTGTAGTGCTTCCCACCCTCAGGCATAAGAGTGCATACTGGCCGTAGTGCAGTGTCCTGCTGCTGTGGCCAAGGCCAAAGCCTGTCCTGAGCCCGGGCACACCTGGAAGCTCCTTCCGGGCTTGGTCCCCCAAACAATCTCTTCCTTGACCAGCACAGGGAAATCCAGACTCAGGGTTCCAAAAATTCCCCATTCCCAAACCAAACAAATCATGGATCTCCCCCTTAAGGGGTAGAATCAGCCTTTTAGAGTGCAAGCCTCTGGCGAAGGGAGCATGTCCCATACAATCAACCTTCCTCCTCCTTCCCTTTTTGGGGCAGTGGGAAGGGCCCAGCGATCCCCTTGCCCTGCTCCTGTGCTGC
>CM053616.1:1734023-1751661 GCA_028646535.1 Procyon lotor | reverse complement strand
TCCAGACTCAGGGTTCCAAAAATTCCCCATTCCCAAACCAAACAAATCATGGATCTCCCCCTTAAGGGGTAGAATCAGCCTTTTAGAGTGCAAGCCTCTGGCGAAGGGAGCATGTCCCATACAATCAACCTTCCTCCTCCTTCCCTTTTTGGGGCAGTGGGAAGGGCCCAGCGATCCCCTTGCCCTGCTCCTGTGCTGCCGGCCAGCAGTGAGGAGACACTTGGTGACTCTGCAGGGTTCTTTAGAAAATTGGTGACACAGCCCGTAGGAGATTCGGGGGCACCTTTCCTCAGTAAGCTTTGGTGTGGTCCAAAAAGAGCCTTAAATCAAGAATATTTGTGGTAGAGTGAGTGTGGGGAAGGGTGGAGAGGAGTTTAGGTTTGTGCTTTGTAATCTTGGCATCCATGTTTTGTGCCTGCCCTCCCTCTCGGGGAAGGGCCATGCTTGGCTCTGCTAAAAGCTGCTAACTGGTAATGGCGGATCGTGGTGAGCAAATGGGGGTGAGGCCAGGGAACTCTACCCCTTGGAAGCAATTCCCTGGCCAAGGGGAGTTGTGTCTCAGGAAGGTGGCTCCTGCGTGTGCCTGGGTGAGGCTACGATGTGGCCCAGAGCCTCCCCTGGAGCTGTCAGTCCAGGCAAACCCCAGAGCGTCTGAATGAGTCTCTGACTTCCCGGTGGCAGCAGGTAGCTCGGAGTCTGAATTTAGTGAAACAGGGTGTAGTTCTTCTCCACACTCTGTGTGGTCTGGCCATGCAGGTAGGGAGAAGTCAGTCTAATTAAAGATTGTGCAGTTCCTAGTGACAGGTGCCAAGAGGTTATGATACGGGTTTCTTGGGTCTGATGTACAGTGTGAATAAATGCTTGCAGCTCTTAGCCCTTTTCGATCAATGAAGCACTTTTTTAATATTTTTGTTTGTATGTAAAGGAGGAACCGTAACTCTCCGTAGCTGTACATATAACCCTTTTCTCCTAAAGAGGAGTCAGTGCTCCTATATTTTTCATTTTTTGTCAAAGCAAGAAGTAAATACTTTAGAACTGTTAAATATATAAATAAAGTGAATAAAGTTTAGTGTTCCGCATGGTAGCATTTGCTAACACATTCTGATTGTTTGCCCTGTGGTTTATTCCCTCTTCATCCCTTTTCCCTCGTACACAGCAGCAGTTTGAGGTGCTGCTGGGAAACTGAACTTTGGGTGAAGGAAAACTACAGGTTTCTGTTCTGTGGACCTTGGCAAGCAGGTGCCCCCCATGCCCAGGCACCGAAACACATTTCCTTCGTGGGTTTTGGCCCTAACCTCTTTAAAGCTAAAAAGGCAAAACCATCAGGCGTCTTAACAGTCGGAGCCGGGGTGGGAGGGTGCGGGTTTCCTCATCCAAAGAACTGAGTGTCAGTAAATAAGTACACAAAACTACCTCTGGCCTCTAGCCCCTACCTCCCTGCCCCCAGCAGCCGGTGCTCTGGCCCTTTAGCCCCACGGCAGCATCTGCAGCGCTGGTTAAGCACAGAGCCCTGCAAGGGCGAGAGCAGAGAGACCCTCGGGGTAGTAGCTGAAATGGGTGTGATTGGATTAGGTGCCTGACCGGAGGTCTTCCTCCCTCTACTCAGAGCACTGACGTCTGCTCTGTAGATCTGCAGACCAGCCAAGCACGTAAGACCATAGTTCCTAGTCACCTGTTGACTAGTTCTTGCTCTTTGCAGAGGTGGGTCTTCTTTCCCAGCGTCTCTACTGGGCATCCTTCCCATCGCACAGGTCTGCAGGAGAGCTACCTTATTGGGCGGTTCCTCCCTGGAGGAAGGAGGTCGGTGCTGAGTTGTGCTCCGCTCTGGAGGCTCCGGCCCAGCATCTCTGGTGAGTTGGTTGGGCTCTAAAGAGTAGACCTGCCCAGAGCCTCCCTCAGGACCTCAGCCCCAGGGCAGGCTTTTCCAGGGTCACTTTCTGGATGTACGCTCTGCTTCGCGCATATAAAGTACCTAAAGAGCTGAGGGGATTCTAGTCTGAAGGCTGCACGTGCCATCCAGCAAGCGGTTGAGAATTAGTCTGTTCTCTGGGAGAAGGTGCCACTTCACCTGTTATCAGGGAGGCCAGACTCTATTCAGACCAGTTTGTAAAAATGAGTGTGTTCTAGCCAACGTGTAGCCACACACAGCCCCTTACTGGTCTAAGGTCTAATGGCTCAGCCCTTGGCCGGTTAAACACTAGCAGAATCCAGCAAGGCTGGCTGGGGCCCGTAGGTGGGGAGCTGCTGGGGGGAGGGGCGGATGAAAAGCCAGCGTGCTGGTGAGACCCGCCCAGTGTGGGTCTGAGGCAAGGAACCGCTGTGGGAGGTCTGCGTGTGGTGGTTCGAGGGCAACGCCAGCTTTCTTCAGGCGCAACGCGGAGGCATTTGGTGTGAAGCACCGAGGTACTAACCGTGAGCTGCCAGGATGTCCTCCTCATCTCCGAACTTTCTTATCCTGGCGCTTCCTCAGTATGTACCTTCTTTCTTACTTTGGCCTTAATCCCAGTCTAAAACACGAGAGGGCTGCCTTCATCCACTGGGATTTTTCTAGTGAGGATGTACAGAAAATGTTTTCAGTTATTTTGCTAATATGCTCACTGTTGATTCCCACGTCAACAAAGCATATTCTAAGACTTTAAGGTACTGTGGCAGACTTGAAGGAAAACGCAAAACATGGCATCGGAAGATCTGTTAAACAGTATATCGAGATGGGAATCAAAAGTATACCCTAGAATAAGATTATAGGCTCTTGAGACGGCCGATACACTCTGGCTGCTAAGAAGGTTGAGCTTAGCTATGAAGCTAAGAGGTTGGCGTCCATGTTTGCTGAAGCTAACTCTAGCCCTGCCCTCCATTGATCTTTTAGAGCGAGGGGTGAGTTGAAGGTGCTGTTGCAGGATTTCACGTAGATTGTATACCTGCTCAAGTGACCTGTCCCCCGGGCTGCAGCTGCACCTGCCCAAGTGAGTTCACTGAGGAAAGGCGAACAGCAGTTACAAGTGGACCCTAGGTCACGGAGCAGTGACTGAGTCTCCATTTGGAGTTTTGAATAACATGGCAAGAACCCCAGGTATTTAATTTCTAGTCACATTTTCTAAGAACATTCATTTTAAGTCGAGGTTACCAACAAGGTATCTCAAGGGCTGGCCTAGAATGTGTGAGAGGCTTCTAGCAGTTAAAAGAGGTGAGCCTCCTAAGCCTTTGCCTCTTAGAACACAAGGCCTGCTGTCCCTGGCACGAAGGCGCGCTGCCACTTCCTCTCCTCTGTATGCAGCGCTCACGTACTGCACAGGTACCAGCTGCCTCCTCTGTGGAACAGACCTCTTCGCAGCAAGGCCCATGTTCAGAGGCTTGAAGGAAAGGCGTCACCCCCACCCCCCATGGGAATCACAAGGCTTTTAAATGTTCTAATTGTATTTACCACTTCCTGTCTTTTCTATCATACCTGAGTGGGGTCACCTTTTCTTACAGTGCTCCTAGCAGTTACATTTCAATTGCATTTTCAAGTGAAATTTGTTTTACATTAGAATTTAAAATTGGCCTTTAACTGCTTCCCTATTGGTTTATAAGATTTTTTTTTTAAGGCAAATGTAACCTGTGAGGCTTGGATGCAGTTTTAAGAAACGTGCTGTGTGTTGCTGCAGATGGTAGCGCTTGCCTATTGTAACAGCGTTGATTCTACTGTAGTCTCAGTGACCATGTAAATGAAATAAATGTGTCCTCTTCACCCACGAACAGTTGTTCGGCCCCTGGATTCTGGTTGCCACCGTGGTTCTCTAGTCAGTGCGGTGACCAGCATAGTAGGTGCTGGGGATGAGTCAGTTCAGCTCCTTGGTCGGTCTGGGAGAGGGAGGGCCTGGCCAGGAAGGGGCAGCTGCACTCAGGGTTTGTGTTTCAGAGGCAGGGGACTTGAAATACTGATGTTTGGAGGTGGGAGGGATCTTGGATCATCTGGTTTCATGGTTTTCATGCTATTTTGGGGGGGTCTTTGCGGGGAGGGAGCCCCCATGCCCGTTCAGTATTAGACTTCCAAGTATGATTTGAAGAAAGGTTTTGGTGCTTAAAATAAAAGTCTGAAAGTGATTTCATTTAATCACTTTTGTGATTTAATCTTTTGTTGAAGGAAACAGCCTCAGGGAGCCACAAAGACTTATCTAAGATTGTCAATGAATTAAGAGCAAAATCTGAGTAAGAAACATTCTCTCCCAACTCCACCTCTACCACCTCCCAGTGCTCCTGGGCTTCCAGAAGACCACCTTAGATCAATGGCCATGTTAACCTGTTCCTCTTTGAGTTAGAAATCTTAGAGAAGAGCTTAGTAATTGCTACCAAAAGGCTTAAAGAATGAGCCTTCCTCTCCCTCCCAACCCAAATCTAAAGGTTTTGATACCATAATCATTGTCTTTAACCTTTCAAATATATAAATGCTATTAGCATGAACTGTCTGAATTCAAGTCATAACACTGTCTTAAATCAGTGGGACTGGGGGGAGCATTTTTACTACTGCAAATGGGTTAGCTGTGAATGATCTCAGCCTCCCAATTTATTTCTGAATTTGATTGATATAGAGAAAAGAATCGTATAATAGGTAAGTTGTTGCAAATGGTAATAGTCACAGCTTGCCTGCAATCTCTGGTTATTGACAAAAGTGAAGTAGATGCTTGGAAAAAAAAAAAGGATTAATAGAAGAATATTCAACACCTGCTTTCAATCTTTATCCTCCATATATCAGTACGAAACACCTAAAGGTTATAAGCACTCTAAGTATTGTCTAACGAGCCACTGGCATTGAGTGGCAGCCGGGCAGGGCGATCCAGCACCAGGCCAGCACCCTCCGTCTTGCCCCTCCAAGCCTACTCAGGCATGGCTATGGAGGCCCTACAGCGACATCTCAGGCAGTTTTAACTGATGCGTGTTTTACACTTGAGTGTGCACATTAGCAATGATATCTGAAGGGTTTGCAGAGAACCCCTAAAGCACTGCCCAAAAAGCCAGTTTCAAAACCACTAGTTTGGTGGGGAGAACCTGAGTTGGAGCCCACAGACCTGGGTTTGGAATCTCAGCCCTGCGGCACCAGCTGAGTTCCCTGTGGGTGGGTGGGTGGGGAACCGAGCATTTCCTCATCTAGAGCAGAGCGCTTTGCCAGAAGGGGGAGTGGAAGGTGGCTGCTTAGTAAATGTTGCCCTCCCCACTGTTCATGGGATGGGGTGGCATTTCTATCTCTGGCTGCGGCAGACACTATGAACGTCTGACAGACATTGTTTCACCAGGTATTAAGACTAGAAGGCAACCGGCCCCACCCTGGGTCTTCAACCTTACAGAGGTAAAAATTTTGACCTTGAAGCATTCTGATCTGACATTTGCAATTTATTGTAAAACTATCACTGCTCAAAGACTTTAAAGTTCATATGTCTTTTATTGAAGGATTAAGATGTTCTAATGGATGCAGATGCTTTAAAATTGTGTAAAAGCAATGGAAGGGGGCCCGAGAGAAAGAAACTGCTTGTTGGGGTTGAGGGGGCACCTAAGAATTCCTGAGCCCTGTGGAGGACATGGCCCCACTTTGCTGAGGCTCCTGACTAAAGATGGAGACCGGCTGTCCAGGTTGTGTATGCTATCTAGCAAGAGAACCTTCACGAGGACCCTAGAGCCCAAGGTTGGAAAAGGAAGCGAAGACCTTGCATTCATATGATCTGAACCCCACCACCCCGGCCATCTCTAATGCCAAAGGAGCCCAAGGTAGCTGAACATATTTCGGGCTTTGTCACCCAAGTTAAATGAGATTAGTGTTCATTGTAAATGGTTCCCCTACTGTACTTGGCCATTTGGAAGGTCAGTTCCTAGACTGGTGGTTCTATTCTATTTACCCAGAAGGTGCTGCGACCAGCTAGCACACATTCTTCACTGGGGCAGCTCCCACTCTTGAAGTCCCTGTCAGCTCTTGGGACATGACCTCTGTGCTCTGGCACCCCAGGGGTGCGGTTCTTTCATCTGACTTGATAAACCAGTTCCTGCCTCAGAGGCTCCTCTTGCCCCCTCTTGCCCCTTATGTCCCCGAGGACTAGCCCTGCACCCCAGCCCCTGCTCCAAAGCATTCCTTCTCGGAGCACTTCACCGCAAGGCAACCTCCGGCTGGCGCTGACACCTCTGCAAACAGCCCATGGCACCTGGCCTTGCTCTTTGTCCTCTGCTCGGTTCGTTGGTCCTAACCAGTCAGTGCCTGGGGCTGGCGTGAACACTGGTGCCAGTCTGCCCTTTCCTCCTCCACTCCCAAGTAAGAAGTTAACCTCTTTGCAGACACGTTCTCTGGGACTGGGAACTGCTCCATCATACAGTCTGGTTATGAAGCTCAGTCTTCAGTTCTGAACCGTACCAGGCAGGAATAAACCAGAGCACCCAACGCCCCCTTACCCAGCTTCTGTATGCTACTCATGCGGCGGCCAGAGGAAGGGCAGCAGGGGCCGCTGCCTCTCCTCAGCTGGGCATCCCTGATCACCCTTGCCACTCTCACAACCTCCACCCACCCCTGCCCCACAGGCACTCTGGACTCTTAGGGAACACTGCCAACGCCCGAAGAGCCCAGATGCAGCTGAGGACAAGGGTCTGGGTATCTGAGATCATCTGGTCACTCCTCCTTGCTGGACCCTCACTACAGGTCTTTGCTTCCAACAGCTCTGGATATACCAGGACTCATTCATTTAACAAGTAATTGAAGGCCGTGGGTCGGCACAGGCTTCACTGGTGACTCACGCACACATATCTGCCCCCATCATCCCATGAGATGGTGACACAGCATTTCTGTCTTGACACTGTTTGCCCTAGGAGTGTGCCGTCTGTTAGGGAAGATGGGGCAGGTGAAAATAAGTTAAAAGGTGTTCATTATCCAAAAGAACTGAGACTTGAAAAAGCCTCTTTGAGTCAACCTACTTAAAATGGAGACAAGAGTTACATATAATGAACAGTGGAAAAGGTTTGATTGGAACTTCCTGGAAAATGAAACTACAACTAAAACTAGTAGCTCTCAAAGTGCAATTGCAACCATGGGCTAATTCGTAGAACAAAATTATTTTATGTATATTTCCCTCCTAAAATTGTAGGATTGCACAACAGGACACCATTTCCGCGGGGCAGTCATTTTTGCAAAAGTTAGGGGCTACCTCAGTTTCCCTGAAAGCCTCTCTTAATCTATTAGTTCTCTGATACTCAAACCGCCCCCCTGAAGCACCTCTCTGGTTCCCTGAAGCTCTTCATTTGTTAGTGGACCTAATCCTCAGCTCCTCATTTGCCAGTGAGTGCAATCATTTGAGCAGTTTCCCACCAATACTTTGGGACTTTATGACATTCTACATTTTAAAATTGTGCTCTGGCACCATTTCACTGCACTGTCAATGTCAGAGGTTTACAACATCTCACAGTCCTCAGTATGAGATGGGAAGATGGGCTATGGTGAGGGGAGGGTGGTGAGCAGGGAGATGCTTAAAAAGAGACAACAGGGGGCACCTGGGTGGCTCAGTGCGTTAAAGCCTCTGCCTTCTCAGGTCATGATCTCAGGGTCCTGGGATGGAGCCCCGCATAGGGCTCTCTGCTCAGCAGGGAGCCTGCTTCCCTCTCTCTGTGCCTGCCTCTCTGCCTACTCATGATCTATCTCTCTCTGTTAAATTAAAAAAAAAAAAAAAAAAAGAGACAACAGGCTGCAAATAAAGTCCCCTGTGCTAAGCCTCATGTCGGCACGTCCCGGCTTGCTAAGTAAACTGCACCTTCGGCTCCCCAGGAAGAACTTTTAACCAGTCGTCATGGAATTACCTAGTCAGTGCTGGTGAGAATCCACTTGATAGACCCCTTCCGATCCTATTAGAAAGGTCACCTTCCTGAAATAAGGCATTATTTACTAATCATTCCCTTTCTCATCCCATTTTTGCTTTTAAGAACCCTGCATTTTGTACAGCCCTTCAGAGCTCCTTTCTATTGCTGGATGGTCCTATGTAAATTCATGTCCTGCCCAACTCATGATTCACTGAATCATCTGATTTTTGAAGTTACTCAGCTGAATTTTTGTTGTTTAACAATGTCTAAATGGAAAGTAATTTTTTATATGCTCAGTTGTTTGGAGAATACTTTTCATGTCTGACGACTTTAGCTTTCCTCTACAACTCTGCTGTAGTTCCTCTACAACTCTGCTCTGATTTAGGCCTTTTATCCTGCACATGGCCTCTTACCGTTCTTCCCACTACTTTATCCTCCTAGCACCCACTCCCTAGGACTACTTCGATGTGGCTTAAAGGAAGAAGCAAGCCCGTCGACACGTCTGACCAGAGAGACTGCCCTGAAGGGGCAGCAGTGACATCAACTGATGGTAATACTAGGTCAGCATGAGCTAGTATTACCTCAGGTTTGGGGAACTGAGTTGGAGTGCATGGTTTAGCAAATGAGGAAATACTTGTTAAAAGAGGCCAAGGAAGTCTATTTTAGGTTAAACACTGGTCTCAATTCTGTAACTATTTGGGGTTTCTGAACAGAGAACTGAACAAGATGATGATAATTAAGATTTATTATGGGTCTGCCACTGTTTAAGTACTTGAATGAACACATTTGATTCTCCTATCAACCTGGTGAGGTCAGTACTACTATATCCTCCTTGGAAAATAAGGCAACAGAGGGGCGCCTGGCTGGCCCAGTCAGTTGGGCATCTGCCTTCGGCTCAGGTCATGATCCCAGGGGCCTGGGATCGAGCCCCGCATCAGGCTCCCTGCTCAGGGGGAGTCTGCCTCTTCCCCTCCCTTTGCCTCTTCACCCCAGCCTGTGCTCTGTCTCTCAAATAAGTTAAAAAAGAAAAGAAAATTAGGCAACAGAGCCAGCACTGCTGTTAAGGCCCTGGCCTGAGGTCACACAGCAAATCAGCAGCAGAACCATGGTTTGAGTTCCGGCCCTCTGTGTCCATAGACCACACCCTTACCCAGTTTCTCCCTAGTCAGGGCCAGCTGGGAGTGGGTGCTAGGAGGATAAAGTAGTGGGAAGAACGGTAAGAGGCCATGTGCAGGATAAAAGGCCTAAATCAGAGCAGAGGAGACGCAGGAACAATTCCAAAGGGACCCTTGAAGTACTAGTGCTGTTACACTGAATTTACATAGGACTATTCATTTCTAAAATACAGAACCAGATTACATTTCACACAAAGTAGTCCCATGTTGCAAGAAGGAATTCGCTACTCAGTAAAATGTACTAGATTTCTTAGGAGGAGCTCCCTCATTCAATTGTAAGCCTCCGACCTCTAGCTCAGAGACAAATCTGTTGGCAGTAGACACCAACTCCATCAGGGGTCAAGACAACTCAGTCTGAAGAGGATACGGCCCGGTGTCTGTCTACATGTGTGGAACCCTAGATGGCCCAGACCCAGAGACTGTGGCATTTGTGTTCTAGCCCCCTTAACTGCTTATTTAGGGTGTGGTTTTGACCACTCTACTCTGCTTTAATTTCTCATCTATGGGGATGTTTGTCCTATCAACCCACGAGGCTGTTGTTGTTCCATGAGGAAACACCATGTTTTACAAAGTCTAGCTGCTCTGCAGGTCACACTGAATGCCTACTCTGACAGACTCCCCACACCTTACCAGCTTTCCAGTGTAGCGGAGGTTGGAGGAGGCAGGAATCCTTCTTGTTTTCCATGCTCCAAGGCAATGGTATGTCTCCTCTGCCAAACCAGAGAGAAGACAGAAATAGATTAGGTCTTTCCAGGGGTGGTGGGAGACTCCTGGCCATCTCCAGCCAGGAGGTCCCCAACACGAAATACTTCATATTCAGCAGCTAAGTTTGACTCAGGTCATGATCTCAGGGTCTTGAGATCAAGCCCCACATTGGGCTCTGTGCTCAGTACAGAGCCTGCTGGAGAGAGATTCTCTCTCTCCCTCTCCCTCTGTGTGCCTCCCCAAATAAAATCTTAAAAAAAAGCCAACAATTCTTTTTTTCTTTTGGCTGTTCAGCTTGGATAACATCTACTACCCTGTCTTCCAGACTGCCAATCCATTTTTCTGTACTATCTAATCTGCTGTGGATTCTCCTCTAGTGGATCTGTCTAGCATCAGGCAAGCTAGACAGAGGGGAGGGAAATAAAAGTGGTGCCTGCCAGTGTTTCTGTTCTCAGAGAAAGTCCCTACAGATCCTTGTCCCTTTAGCACAAACCCTAAAATTAATTAGGGGCTCAGTTGGTAGAACATAAGACTCTTGACCTGAGGGTTGTGAGTTTGAGCCCCATGTGTGGTGTAGAATTTACTTAAAATAAAAAATTTTCTAAAAAACTTTTATTTATTTGAGCATAAGCAGGGAGAGGAAGAAGCAGGCAGGGAGCCTGACTTGGGGCTTGATGCCAGGGCCCCAGGATCATGACCTGAGCCCAAGGCAGATGCTTAGCCAACTGAGCCACTCAGGTGACCCTAAAATAAACAATTAAAAAAAAAATAAAATTAGTCAATAAATCTCCTTCCCATATGACAGGCACTTTTTAAATTGTTCCCTCTATGCTGAGTCTCAGGGCAAGTGAGTTTGTACATGGGCCCTTTAAAAGTGGAGTCGCAGTTTCCTACAGCCTTCCAGTTCTCGTGGAGTTAAGCCCTGCTGATTTTCAGAGCTCCTGAGGTTAAGTACCACTGATTTTCCCAGTGAGATCTCCATAGCTCGAGGTGCCTGATGAGGGGGCAGGGCTTGAACCCCTCACTTCTGAGGGACAATCTCTGTGCCTGTGATATCCTTCCCATTGGTGAGTCACTGCACCAGGGTATGGGTCCCAACCAGAACATGTCTTTGCCCCTCCTACCCTTCTCCATGTGGCTTTTTCTTTACATCTTTAGCTGTGGAAGAGCTGCTCTGCTAGTCTTCAGATCATTCTCAGTGGAGTTGCCAGGTACGTAGGTGTAGCCCTGGTGTGTCCATGGGAGCAGGTAAGCTCAGAATCCTCCTACTCCGCTATCTTGATCCACTCCCTAGGTTGATTTCTTATGGGATCTGCTACGATGAATCACCCCCCATGCCCTAGGTTTAACTTAAATCTGGTGGGATACTCTTGGTCTCTTGTTGGTGTACATACTGTGGTCATCTACCCTCTTACTTAACAATTAGTTGAGAACATTACGGGGACCCCAAGCCTGGGAACCTTTGATTATGTATGCCGATGCTAGTCAAACAAACAAAATAGGAGTTTCTACTCCATGGCAGGCCCCTCATTAGGCAGAAAAAACCAGAATCCTTGTCCTGATGGAAAGGACAGTTGAGAGAAGACAGGTAAGTGTGATGAATGTTGCAGAGCAGTCTGCACTGCTGGGAACCTGCACCGAGTCTGTGGAAAGTCAGGAGAGGGGGACCTAAGGAAGTAATGTTTAAACTAAGGCCTGAAGGATGAGGAGGTAAAGAGAAGGAAGATGCTGATTCATGGAATGCATACTGTAAGCTAAGCCACTTGCATCGTCTCATTTAGTCCTGACAACGGCCCTTTAAATAGGTATACTGTCTCCATTTTTCAGATGAGGAAACTGAGGCTCAAAAAGCTGAAGAGCCCTATTAAGCTCACCCAATTAACATGTGGCAGAATGTTAGGGTCACCCTAACCCTAACTCCAGTCAGCATTTTTTTTTTTTCAGTCAGCATGATTTAAAAGCCAGTCTAATTAAAGGGCTGTTGTCATAGTCATGGCCAGAAAAGATGAGGGCATCAGTGGATCTGTTGAGAAGTGGATGTGTGGGCTCAAGAGGGACTTAGTAAGTGGTGCTGAGATAAAGGAGGAGGAATCAGTCAAAGATGACTCCTGGTTTCGGTCTTGATCAACTGGGTGAATAGGGACCCGCCCAGGTGGATCATTTACCAAGATGGAGAAAAGGGAGAAGTTTGGAGGGAAAGAATCATTCATCCAAATTTGATACATTCTACTTCAGTTAAAAAAAAAAAATTGGGGGGCGCCTGGGTGGCTCAGTCGTTAAGCGTCTGTCTTCGGCTCCGGTCACAATCCCAGGGTCCTGGGATCAACCCCCGCATCAGGCTCCCTGCTCAGCAGGAAGCCTGCTTCTCCCGCTACCATTCCCTCTGCTTGTGTTCTCTCTCTCGCTGTGTTTCTCTCTGTCAAATAAATAAAATCTTTAAAAAAAAAAAAAATTGGTTGATTAAATGAAAACAAAACAGGGAGAGTTCCATGCCTAGAAACTCCCCCTCTTCATGCCTCCTCAATCCCTGTGTTCTCTATACCCATTCATCACCCCTTCCTTCTGATGTCCTAGACACCTTGATTATTTTCTGATCCTTGGTCCCTCTGATATCCAAACCCCAAGCAGATCATGCCCGAGGACTGCCAAGAGAATGCTGTCCTTGGCCACACCACTCACTCTCGCAGAAGTGGCCCTATGGTGGCCATGTGCTTTCTCAAGATCCTTCCTGACAACTTCCTTCTCTACTGAGGCTGCTGAGCTCCTTCGGGCAAAGCGCCTTCGTCATCCTAGCACTCAAAGCATTCTGTGTGAGCAGCCTCTGCCTCCCCGAGCTCAGGAGGGCCCTCCCCTGCTTTAATGGTCTTCTGTTGCAGGCTTGAAATTCCTACTGTGTTTTACCGGGGGGCCCACATCTTCATTTTGCACTCGGTCCCACAGATTATGCAGCTGGTCCTATCTGTACATTTGCATCATAATGACAGGAGACCAGGAGTGGCATTCTTTCCAATCTGTAGGAATGAGCCTCATTTCCAACTAGGAAGACCCACTGCTTTGGAGACAAAGCAAAAAAAAAAAAAAAAGAGTTCACTTTCTTTGTTTCTGTGAAATACAGTTTTATGTGCAGTTTTATGTTTCTTCCTGGGTAATAACTTAGGAGGGAACCTTGGGACTAGAATGCAGAAATAACAAATTACGAGCTATTATGTGTGGTTAATTAGTTCTTTATAGCTTAGGTAGAAGCATGGCTGAGTTCCTCTGGCATACTCAGTTATAGGTAGGAACCCAGGTCTGCTTAAATACAACTTAGCATCCTTCAGGAGGTAGAGGGAAGAGCAGCTGAGTAATCCCAGCCTGGCTTTTGAAGCTGAAACCTCCACCAAGGCCTCCCCATCAGTCAGAGTATGTTCTCTTGCAAGCCTAATCACCCAGTGACTAGGGACCCTTTACCTGAGATCTCAGCTCTCCAAGTATGGAGCGGTCTGTGTGCTCTCTGGGCACCATGCAGCAGCCTCTGGGTTGTAACTCATACTTGTGTCCCAGAAGTTTCCAAGTTGGTTTCATCTGCCACTGAGGCTCCAAACAGCTGTGAATTCTTGCTTACTTCAGTAAACACCTATTTAAAAAAAAAAAACTGAACCAAAAAAATGTTGCTTAGATTCCTTGGTAAATAGGGTGCAGAAATGCTCTGCTGCCTATTATCACAGCCCTTTGCATCCTGATGAGCTAATGCATGAAGCACTATGACCACTGAGTGGAAAGTGGTTTTCCAGTGTCACTCACAGTAGCAATATCAAAGACTCAATAGGCACAACACACAGAAAATATAATCTCCCAAATTCCTTGTTCCATAGCCAATATCAATTCAAACTGGTTGTCAAAGGCTTTCAGAATGTACTAGGTCATCCCATTTATTCCCCATTGAATTGACCATATAACCGCTGTCCTGCTCAGGAAGCTTAGTCGACATCCTTGATTCACAAAAAGCTTGAATTCCTTAATCTGGTATTGAAAGAGCTGAGCAAGGCTAACTCCATTTTGTGCTACACCCGCCATCTTGTGTATAACCCCTACATGACCTGCTCCTGAGAAAGGTCACAGAATGTCGGAACATTGCCTAGCCCGCCCTTGAGCTAGTCTGAGTCAGCCCATAGGAATGCGGAACCCCTAACCGCCACAGGATGTAAACCCTGCCTTTTGCCCGCCAAACTTGCGCGCCAGTTCCGACCAGAGAGATAGGCTAGTTCAAACAGCTACTACAGGGTAAACTGTAATTCACTTGGCCACCTGCGTGTGGCCTCACATGACTGTGCAACCTTCTGTGTGTGTTACGATCTCATTGGCCGCTGGCCCCTATGAAACTGCGGCGCTTTTTGAAACTCACTCTCCCTCTCTACATCGCGCCGCTGCGTTGGTGAGTGCGGGAGACTGAGCGCGAGCTGGCTCGAATAAAGGCTCTTTTGCTTTTGCGTCGGACTCGGCTCCCTGGTGGTCTTCGGGGCTCTCAAAATGTGGGCATACCAGTACCCGCAAGCTTCCCATTCTGACACCAGCCGGGCTCTCCAGCTCCGTCTCCCCAGAGCCTGCATTCCAGCCACACCCCATTATTCTTTACTCCACGTACTTTCTTCCCTTTATCCTCGCTCTCCTCCCTCAACTCTTACCCCATGTATTGAGTGCCTATCCTTGCTAGGTCTGGGGAATACAAATAGGAGGAAAGCAGGCCCAGTTCCTAGGCTCAGCGCCTTACAGTCCAGTGAACCCGTGAATTATGCAACCCTTCATGGCAAAGTGTAAGAAGGGCTATGGAGGAAAGGAAAGGAGGCTCCAAGTGCCCACGTCAGAGGTTCGGTCTAGTCTGGGCATCAGGAAAGCTTCCTTGAGGAGTGTGATTTTTAATTTTTTAAAAGATTTTATTTATTAGAGAGAGTGTGCATGGGAGCACCTGTGCACACGTCAACAGGGGGAGGGGCAGAGGGAGAGAGAGAGAATCCCGAGCAGACTCTGCACCGAGTGCAGAGCCCACCACGGGGCTTGATCTCTCAACCCTGAGATCAAGACCTTGATCTCTCAACCCTGAGATCAAGACCTGAGCTGAGATCAAGAGTCAGAGGCTTAACCAACTGAGCCACCCAGATGTCCCTTGAGGAGTGTGATTTCTGTGACCAGAAACAGAGGTGGTAACTGGGTACCAACTAGCAGCCAGGGAAGGCTATTAGGAGGGCATGCTTAGGCCAGACTAGCATGCGAGGGGCCCTGGAAGCAAGGCCATTTTGAGGGAAGCACTGAAAGACCAGAGAGGCTGGAGTGCAGAGGGCAAGAGGAGATGTGAGTTCAGGTTAGGATAAGCTAAGTCTGAACTTAAAGAATGTAGTCTTCATCCCTAGAGCCATGGGAGGTCTTTAAACGATTTTCAGTAGTAATATCATAGTCTGTGTTTTTTTAAGTAGGCTCTATGCCCAACATGCCCAACATGGGGCTTGAACTCTCAACCCTGAGATCAGGAGTTGCATGGTCTTCCGACTGAGCCAGCCAGGTGCCCCATCAGAGTTGTTTTTAAGAGGCTTCTGGAAAGGGTGCAGGGCACTTGCTGGGGGATCAGACGAGAAGGGAGGAGCAGTGCAATAAAGTGTGTGGGGACGGCTGGGTGGCTCAGTCAGTCAAACATCTGCCTTCGGCTCAGGTCATGAACCCAGGATCCTGGGATCGAGTTCCATGTCAGGCTCTCTGCTCAGCGGGAGCCCGCTTGCTTCTCCCTCTCCCTGCCACTCCCCTGCTTATACTCTCTCTCTCTGTGTCAAATAAATAAATAAAATCTAAAAAAAAAAAAAAAAAAAAAACTTAAAAAAAAAAAAGAGAAGTGAGAAGTGTTTGGGTTGTAGAGAGGGGATAAGCCAGATCTCCGTCTTGCACAGTGGGAAGGATAGCAGTGTCCTGGGGAAGTCTGGCGGCTCATTCTGAAGAAGGCTCTCTGAATGTTGTGCTTAAAGGGATGTCTGGGGTGGAGAGGACTGTGTGACAGTCGAGGCCGAGTGATGGGAACTGGACCAGTGGATGGGAAGGAGCTTGCCCAGACAGAAAGAACAGGAGGCCAAGGACCAACCTAAAGACCAGGGAGAAAAAAATGGAGCTGGCAAAGGGGGTCAAAAAACAAAGAATGAAGTTATGGTGCCAAAAGAACAGAGTATATCAGAAAGTACTAGCCACAAAGGGCAAGTGAGCTGCTCAAAGAAAAGGGGAAAAGAATGGGATAAAGAAAGAAGAGTAAATCTGAAGTCCAGAAGGCAGAGCACAGGGAGTCCCTGGAGCTGGACCTTTAGGTGCAGGTGGGACAGGACGGAAGCAGAGGAGGCCTGGAAGCCAGTGGAGCTAGATCAAGAGGGGCCTCAGGAAGGAGTTTGGCCCTGATTCTGAGGGTCAGTAGAGAGGGTTGTTAGTTTGATTTGGTTTGTCTTTTTAATTGGAAACAAAATGCACGCTCCTTGTAAATGAATTAAGAACCACCCTCCATCAAAACAAACTCTGCAGCGCCATAGAAATGTATGTTAACAACTGAAAGTTCCTTGGGCTAAATCCCACTCCTCAGCTACACTTCAGTGTTATCATTCCAGACTTTCTGCCATTCACAAACTTAGTTTTATGAAAACAGGATCATGCTACATATAATTTTTGCAACTTCCCTTATGCAATCAGCAGTAATCATGGGTTTCCTTCCGGGCAGACCCACGCAGGTGTGCCCCACTGGTCTGACCAGCTGCACAGTACTCCGCAGCCCGGCTATACCTGTGGTTACTATGGAGGTGTAACAAATCGGCCCCAAATTAGCAGGTTAAACCATGCAAAGTTGTTATCTCCCAGTCTCCCAGTTTTTGTGGTCAGGAGTCTGGCAAAGTGTGGCTGGTTCTCTGCTCAGGGTCTCCTAGGGCTGCTCTCTTATCTGAGATACGGGTTCCTCTTCCAGTCTCTTTCAAATTGTTGGCAGAATTCACTTCCTTGCAGTTTCAGGACTGAAGTTCGTTTCCTTGCTGGCCATCAACTGAGGCCACTCAGCTCCTAGAGGTTTCCTTCGTTCCTTACCATGTGATCCCCTCCATCTTCGAAGCCAGTAACAAATAAACCTCAGGCTTCACACTTCTTTGAGGAAGTGCTGAATCCTTTTGAGGCGTCTCTTGGTTAGGTCAGGGCCACTCAGGATAACCTGTCTTTCTGAAGGTCAGCTGTAACATCTGACAACCTAATCATGGGAACAGAATCCATCTCATTCCAAGTTTCCCCCACACTCAAGGGTAGGGTCATCTTAGAATTCTGCCAACCACAATACCATACAATTGCCTTCCAATATATTGACAGATAAATTGTTTCCCATGTTTTGCTTTCTACAAACAACTTCAATTAGTAGTTTTTACATATATTTTGTATGCTTTGTAAATATTTTTGTTGGGTTTTAAAAATGATATTTCTGGGTTGAACAAATAATCACACTGTAATTTTTTAAAATATACATAGATTTATATAACAGAAATAAGCCTTTGGAGCTAATATGTAGCAGTCCTTTTAAAAATAAACTTTACTTGGACTAATTTTACAGTCTTTTTTATGTGTGATTTCTCATGATTTTTAAAAATAACTTTTTATTTTAAAAAGTTGCCACCTTACGCCAGTTAGAATGGCCAAAGTCAACAAGACAGTAAACAACAAATGTTGGAGAGGGTGTGGAGAAAGGGGAACCCTCTTACACTGTTGCTGGGAATGCAAGCTGGTGCAGCCACTTTGGAAAACAGTGTGGAGATTCCTCAAGAAATTAAAAATAGAGCTACCCTATGACCCTGCCATCGCACTACTGGGTATTTACCCCAAAGAAGCAGATGCAGTACAAGGAAGGGCCACATATACCCCAATGTTCATAGCAGCAATGGCCACAATCGCCAAACTGTGGAAAGAACCAAAATGCCCTT
>CM053616.1:1693936-1733523 GCA_028646535.1 Procyon lotor | reverse complement strand
CTGGTGCAGCCACTTTGGAAAACAGTGTGGAGATTCCTCAAGAAATTAAAAATAGAGCTACCCTATGACCCTGCCATCGCACTACTGGGTATTTACCCCAAAGAAGCAGATGCAGTACAAGGAAGGGCCACATATACCCCAATGTTCATAGCAGCAATGGCCACAATCGCCAAACTGTGGAAAGAACCAAAATGCCCTTCAACAGATGAATGAATATAGAAGATATGGTCCATATATACAATGGAATATTATGCCTCCATCAGAAAGGATGAATACCCAACTTTTGTATCAACATGGACTGGACTGGAAGAGATTATGTGGAGTGAAATAAGTCAAGAGGAGACATACTTATGTCCCACCTACGTGTGAAGCATAAGGAAAAACACGGGAGGGCATTTTGAGAAGGAAGGGAAGGGTGAATGGGGGGAAATCTGAGGGGGCGATGAACCATGAGAGACTGTGGACTCTGAGCAACAAACTGAGGGTTTGGGAGGGGAGGGGTTGGGGGTTGGGTGAGCCTGGTGGTGGGTACTGAGGAGGGCACATATTTCATGGAGCATTGGGTGTGGTGCATGAACAATTAATCTTGTAACACTGAAAAAATAAAATAAACATATTTGGGGGAAAAAAAAGTTTTAGATTTAGGGGCACCTCGGTGGCTCAGTGGGTTAAAGCCTCTGCCTTCAGCTCACATCACGATCTCAGGGTCCTGGGACTGAGCCCCGCATCGGGCTCTCTGCTCAGCAGGGAGCCTGCTTCCCCCTCTCTCTCTGCCTGCCTCTCTGACTACTTATCTCTAAGAAATGAATAAAATCTTTAAAAAAAAAAGTTTTAGATTTCTGTGCAGAAAGCACAGAGTTCCCATGTGCCCCACGCCTAGATTCCCCTATTATTAGTATCTCACATTATATGGCAACATACTTAACTATAGTCCTAATTTTATTCAGATTTCCTTAGTTTTTCCCTAATGTCTTTTTTCTGTCCCACCTAACATTTAGTCATCACATCTCTTTAGGCTCTACTTGGCTTTTGCTTCTTAGACTTCCCTTACTTTTGATGACTCTGACAGTTTTGAGGTACTAGTCAGGTATTTTGCAGAATGCTCCTCAATTAGGATTTGATGGTTTTCTCGTGCTTAAACTAGGGTTTTTAGGAGAAAGAGTACAGAAATAGTGTCATTCTCAACACAGCCACTCAAGGGTACATACTATCAACAAGTCACTGTTGATGTTGGCCTGGATCACCTGGTTGAGGTAGTGTTTGTCAGATTTCCCCACTGCAAAATGACTCTTTTTTCCCCCTTTCCATACTTTCAATGTTGGAAGGAAGTCACCATGTGAAGCCCACACCTACAGAGCAGGAAGTAATGGTCTACCCCATTGAGAGGCAAGTACCTACATAATCATATAGAGTTCTACACAGGCGATTTGTTTGTTCTCTTTTTATTTATATGATCATTGATTAATATCAGTATGGACTCATGAATATTTACTTTATACTTTGGATTATACTCCTTTAGGGTTGAATAAGATTTATTTGCCTGCTTGGATACTCTTAGGCTTTTGCACTGATGGATAATAATATTTCTACATGGGACAATCTCTAGTCTCTTTGACATTCTATGGTGTAGTAGAAGATTTTTTTTAAGATTTATTTACTTATTTGAGAGAGACAGAGTATAAGCATGAGCTAGGGGAGGGTCAGAGGGAGAAGGAGAAGCAGACTCCCTGCTGAGCAGGGAGGCTGACCTGGGGCTTGATCCCAGGACCCTGGGATCATGACCTAAGTCGAAGGCAGAGGCTTAACCAACTGAACCGCCCAGGTGCCCCAGTATAAATTTTCCTAATCCCGATGACAAATTTAATTCCCTACTTTATTTTTATTGTTTAAATTGTTCCAGGTTTGGCCACTGGGAACGCTTTCAGTTGGTTCCTGTGCCCTCTGGCATATGCCATCTTTGTGTTGTTTTGTTTGTTTCATGAGCACAATGTGGGGCTTGAACTCACAACCTTTAGATCAAGACCTGAGCTAAGATCAAGAGTCATATGTTTAACTGAATGAACCACCCGGTCACTCCTCCTTAATTTTTACACAAGGCTCATCTTGTATATTTCCTGTTTCAGTCCTAGAATCAGCTGTTTCTCCAAGGAGCCCCAGTTCCTTTTAGAGTACAGAATTAGAATTAGAAACCAAGATCTAGGGGCCCCTGGCTGGCTCAGTCAGTAGAGCATGTGATTCTTGATCTCAGGGTTGGGCATAGAGTTTGCTTAATAAAAAAAATATATATATATTAAAAAAAAGAGAAAAAGAAACCAAGATCTGGGCATTAGATGTGCTCACTGCTACTGGGGTGTCATTGCTGTTTGGCCCTCTCAGCAGAGCTAGTAGATATATATGTGTATACTAATATATATATTTTAATCATACTTAAATATATTTTATATGTGTGCATGTATGTGTATATATATTTATATTACATATAAATTTATATATATTTCATTCTTTTTATTTATTCATATTATATGTTCTATATAAAAATATAAAATATATAATACATAAATATATACTTATTATAATTACATATTATTTATATATATTTTTACATCTAACCATTTCTACTGTCTCTAATGTTCCCTTGGTGTAGTATAAAATGTTATAATTCTGTATGCAAATTTAGTTCCCTAAGTGATTATAGTTTTTTTTCTGAGACATTATCATCCAACACTGTGAAGCCTAGCAGCATCCAAACATACAACTAACCTTTATGTTGGCCCTAAAGGTCTAATAGGTGGTTTGACTTTGTGGAAGTAAAGTCTTCCCTGTTTCACAGGACCCCTATATCTTCCTTTTTCTACCCCGAGAGAGAGCCACTTAGCATAAATCACAGAAATATGTGCTGGGAGCTATCAGAAACATTAAGAGGTTTTTTGGTCCAGCATATGCTACATTCTGAAGGACTGAGGGCCTGGGATTATTTCTGCAGTCCCTAGTGGAACCGAAACCCAGGCTGAGATGGGGCAGATATGGGCAGAGAAAGGGAAGGGCAACCTGAAGAGAAATGGGTATCCAGGAATCTTCTGAAGTTGACTCTAGAGACCAAAAAGTAACCAAATGGGGAAGTGAAGAAACAGTTTTACCAGTAGGTGGGATCCATGCGCACTGGAGAAGGTGCTTTTCTTTCTGGCAATGAACAGTTCCTTCTAGATGTGACAGGGCAGCATGGCAGGGTGACAACTCCATTCTGCAATATCTTGGATAATGAACCTCCAACTACATCTGAAAGTAGGATTTTGGCATAAAAGAATAATTTCTTAAGTTTTCAGAGTTTTTATCTGGGTTTCTTTCAGGGACTTTTAGTGCTTATATCTATCCTCTAGAAAAGACAAACCCAACCCATTATATGCCAGTATAAAGATTTCAGTAAGGGTGAATGAAGACCAATTGTACTGGTTTAGGAATAAAACAAAGTAAAATCACTCTTTCCATGACTATATGCTAACCTGGCAGTACTTCTAACCACTTAAGTACTTTTCTTCCTTTTAATGACATGTAGGGATTTATTTATTTAGCTACAGAAATGATCTGTATCATCATTTTAAAGTTCAGGTAACACCAACAAGCAAAATGAAGAAAATAAAAATCATACATAATTCCAAGATCCAGAAACAATCACTACTTATATTTTTGAACAGTATTTTTCCCTCCTATAAACATATACATAAATATAATTCATAAAAACTGAATCATGTGTTATATAATGTTTAGTATGAAATCTGCTTTTTTACATCTAGTGCTATATTATGAACATCTATGCTCACTTGGACTTGCCTTTCTCCAATATTCAGAAGCTAGATCTAAACATGCAAGGTACATAGACTTTTAAAGATTTTTTTTTTATTTATTTGACAGAGCCAGAGAGCACAACCAGAGGGAACAGCAGAGGAGAGGTGGAAGAGGGCTCCCCGCTTGGCGGGGAGTATGCAGGGCTTGATACCAGGATCCTAGGATCATGACCTGAGCCAAAGGCAGATGCCCAACCATCTGAGCCACTGAGGCGCCCCTGAATTTTCATTTTTTTAAATTTCATTTTTTCAGTGTTCCAAGATTTATTGTTTATGCACCACACCCAGTGCTCCATGCAATAGAATCCTCCGTTTTAATAGGTATTGCCAAACCATCCTCCAAGAAGTTGTGCTGTAAAACATTCCCATCAATAATGTAGGCACATTTCCTCTAATATCGGCTGATGATTTTAAAGCTCTTTCATTTGGAGAGATGGAAAAAAGGTAATCTTACTGGTGTTTTAATCTAGATTTGTTTTTATTACTTGTATCTTACTACCTTCTGAAACCACTACTCCTTCTTTGCTTAGTTTTAGTTTCTTCCATATACTGAATTGGCTCTGTCTCCAGAAAAATTTCTACTTACTTTTTTACTCATACTTTGACAGATCTAACTATAAGTATCCTGAATCTATATTCTTCAAGGATATTGGTCTGTAAGTGTCTTTTTCTGTAATGTCTTTGTAGGTCTCTGTAGCAGGTAATACTGGCCTCATAAAATGAATTCGGAAGTGTTACCTTCTCCATTCTCTGATAAATTTGTGTAAGATTAGTGTAACTTCTTCTCAAGACTTTGCTAGAAACTATCAGTAATAACTGGTTTTTAGTTCTGGTATTTTTGTTCTGTAATTGATGTTTCCTTCCTTCCGGCTAGAAGCCTTTCCATCAGGCTAGAGTTTAACAATTTAGGTGCTCTTTTTACAAAGAACCAACTTGTAGCTTTGGTAATTTTCTCTCTGGTTTGTTTTCTCTATATTAATTTCTGTTATTTTCTTCTTTCTGCTTATCTTGGGTTTACTTCCTTTTTTAGTTTCTTAGGTCATTGATATTAAACCTTTCTTCTTTTTCAATATAAGTATTTATTTCCCAGCTTTACTGAGATATAATTGACATATAACATTGTTTAGACTTAAGGTATACAATGTATTGACTTGATATACTCACATGCTGTGGAATGATTACTACTGTAATGCTAGCCAACATCTTTTTTATTATTATGTGAGTCACCATCATTAGTTTTTGACGTAGTGTTCCATGATCTTTGTTTGTGTATAACACCCAGTACTCCATGCACTCCATGCCCTCCTTAATACCCATCACCAGGCTCACTCATCCCTCCACCCTCTTCCTTCTAAAACCCTCAGTTTGTTTCCCAGAGTCCACAGTTTCTCATGGTTCACCTCCCACTCCAATCATGTAGGACATTTTTCTCCTCCTTCTCCTAATGTCCTCCATGCTATTCTTTATGTTCCATAAATAAGTGAAACCATATGATAATTGACTTTCTCTGCTTGACTTATTTCACTTAGCATAATCTCTGCCAGTCCATGTCGATGCTAAAGTTGGGTATTCATCCTTTCTGATGGCTGAGTAATATTCCATTGTGTATACGGACCACATCTTCTTTATCTATACGTCTGTTGAAGGGCATCTCGGCCAATATCTTCACCTCACACAATTACCATTTTTTTTGGTCATGAGAAAATTTAATACCTACTCTCTTAGCAACTTCTGGATTTATAATAGAGTATTATTAATTATAATTACCATGCTGTATATTAGATCCCCAAACTTATTCATTTTATAACTGGAAGTTTGTATCTTTTGACCAACATCTCCCCATTTCCCCCCCCCCCCCCCCCAGCCCCTGGCAACCACTATTATACTCTTCTGTTTTTATGAGTTTGGCTTTTTTAGATTACACATGTAAGTGACATCATATTTGTCTTTCTCTGTCTGACTTACTACATTTTGCATAATGTCCTTTAAAAGCCCATCCATGGTGGGGCTTTTGGGTGGCTCAGTGGGTTAAGCATCTAACTCTTGGTTTCAGCTAGGTCATGATCTCAGGGGGCTTGGAATTGAGTCCTGCATTGGGCTCTGTACTTGGTACAGAGTCTGCCTGAAGATTCTCTCCTCTCCCTCTGTTCCTCCCCCAACTTGCTCTCTCTAAAATAAGTCTTTAAAAAAATAAATAAAAGTCCATCCATGTCATCATAAATGACAGAATTTCCTTTTCTTATGAACATATTCCATGCAAGTGTGTGTGTGTGTGTGTGTGTGTGTGTGTGTGTGTGTACACATACCACATGGTCTTTATCTGTTTATCCATCAATGGATTTGGGTTGTTTCCATTATCTTGGCTATTGTGAGTCGTGCTGCAATGAACATGGAAATGCAGATCTCTCTTCCAGATCCTTATTTCATTTCCTTTGGATACATAACTTTGAAGTGGAATTGCTGGATCATATCATACTTCTAATTTTTTGAGGAAACTCCATACTGTTTCCCACAGTGGTAGAATCAACAGTACACAAGGGTTCCTTTTTTCCACTTCTTGACTATACTTGACATCTCATCTTTTTGATTATAGCCATTTTCATAAGTATCTTATTTTAGTTTTGATTTGCATTTTTCTGATGACCAGGGTTGTTGAGCCTCTTTTCATTTTCACGTTGGCTATTCAGAGGTCTTCTTTATTTTTTAAAAGGTTTTATTTATTTATTTGAGAGAGGGAGAGAGATAACGAGCCGTGGGGATGGGCAGTGTGGGGTGAGGGGAGAGAGAGAAAAGCAGACTCCCTGCTGAGCAGGAAGCCCGATGTGGGGCTCGATTCCAGGACCCAGAGATGATGACCTGAGACAGATGCTTAACTGAGACACGCAGGTTACCCTACATGTCTTCATTAGAAAAATGTCTATTCAGATCTCTGATAATTTTTTAAGTTGGATTGTTGGTTTTTTGGCTATTGAATTGTTTATGTATTTTGGATACTAAATCTTATCAGATATATGGTTTGCAAGTATTTTCTCCCGTTTTATAAGTAGCCTGTTCATTTTGCTGATTGTTCCTTTTGCTATACAGAAGATTTTTAGTTTGATGTAGTCCCACTTACTAATGTTTACCCCTATTGTTTGCATTTTTGGTGTCATATTAAAAAAAAATCATTGCCAAGACCAAGTCATGAAACTTTCCCCCTATATTTTCTTCTGGAAGTTTTATGGTTTCAGACCTTATGTTTAGTCTTTAATCCATTTTGATTCAATTTTTAAATTAAATGGTGTAAGAGAGAGGTCCATTTTCATTCTCCAGTTTTCCCAACACTATTTATTAAAGAGGCTATCCTTTCCCCAGTGAGTATTCTTGGCTCTCTTGTCAAATATTAGTTGACTATATACATGTAAGAGTTATCTCTGGGCTCTCAGTTCTGATCCATGGGTCTATGTTTCTTTTTTTTTTTTTTTTAAGATTTTATTTATTTGACAGAGAGAAACACAGTGAGAGAGGGAACAGAAGCAGAGGGAATGGTAGCGGGAGAAGCAGGCCTACTGCAGAGCAGGGAGCCAGATGCGGGGCTCGATCCCAGGACTCTGGGATCTGACCTGGGCCGAAGGCAGACGCTTAACAATTGAGCCACCCAGGTGCCCCTATGTTTCTCTTTTTATGCCACTACCATGGTGTTTTGATTAAAGCTTTGTAGTGTAGTTTGAAATTGGGAACTGTGATTTTTAGGATTGCTTCTTCTATTTCTGTGAAAACAACCAATGGATTTTTTTTTTTTTAAGATTTTATTTATTTAACAGAGAGAAACACAGCGAGAGAGGGAACACAAGTAGAGGAATGGTAGTGGGAGAAGCAGGCTTCCTACCGAGCAGGGAGCCTGATGCGGGACTTGATCCCAGGACCCTGGGATCATGACCTGAGCCTAAGGTAGCCGCTTAAGGACTGAGCCACTCAGGCGCCCCAACCAATGGAATTTTGATAGGGATTTTTTTGAAGCTATCGATGGCTTTATATAGTATGAACATCTTAGCCACATTAATTCTTCCAATCTATGAACATGGGATAATTTCCATTTATTTGTGTCTACTTAAATTTCTTTCATCAAGCCTTATAGTGTTCAGTATACAGATCTTCCATCTCTATGGTTAAAATCTATTCCTGTGTTTTGTTTTTGATGTTATTGGGAATAGGATTGTCTTCTTTTTCAGACATTTCACTGTTAATGTATGGAAATACAACAGATTTCTGCATGCTGATTTTCTATGTTTTGACTTTCCTGAATTCATTGATTATTTCTAACCAGTTTTTGGTGGAATCATTGGGATTTTCTATATAAGATTTTATCACCTGCAAACAAAGACAATTTTACTTCTTCCTTTCAAATTTGTATTTATTTTTTATTTCTTTATCTTGCCTGATTACTCTGCTTGGACTTAGAGTATTTTGCTGGGTAGAAATGGGAAATGTGGGCACCATTATCTTGTTCCTGGGAGGAAAAAAAGGCTTTTAACCTTTGACCATTGAGTATGATGTTAGCTGAAGGCTTGTCATATGTGGGCTTTATTATATTAAGGCATGTTCCTTCTATACCCAGTGTGTTGAGGGTTTTTTTAATGAAAAATGTTGTATTTTGTCACATGCTTTTTCTGCATCTCTGGAGATGACTCTAAGAGTATTCTCCAGGAGATCTCAGACCGCAGCCAGGTGGGGCCAGAGCTAGTTCACAGGCCACTGCAGGGTCTACAGCCAGGACTAAGGTTTATTTGTCTATTACCTAATGCATGCATGGGCAGGACTCTTCTCAGGTCCCTTGGTGTATGGTGCTAGATCCCACAGCTCCCACAAAGGCATTTTTTCCATGGATGGATAGTGAATTAGTGTTGGGGGGAATGTACGAAAATGGACATCTTATTCCACCATAATGCCAATGTCACTCCCCTATATTTAGTAATCTATTTTACCTCATTTGACACTGATAAATGATATGATCTATGTGACTCATCATTGCCTAGAGACTGACTGGTTTCTCCTGGCTCCAACCCCCCTGAGGTCTGTTCAGGCACACCACTGCCCTGTACCTCAGGCTTATTCCTTCTTACAACTTCTTATATCTGGCTGATGGCATACCAGGTTGATCTGGGGTTCTTAGGAGTGGGGCAAGCTACCTATCCAGTAGTGTTCTCTAAAGTGGCTGCTCTTTCCAAACCAAGAGCTCTACAAAAGCAGATATTACATGTAATGTTACTCTATAGATTAAATTCCTTAGGGGCGCCTGGCTGGCTCAGTCAGTAAAACATACGGCTCTTGATCTCAGAGTTTTGAGTTCAAGTCCCAGGCTGGGTATAGGGATTACTTAAAAAAATAAAAATAAAGATTTTTATACCTGCACATGGCCATGAAGGCCCCCCCTTTTAAAAAGATTTATTTATTTCAGAGAAGAGAGAGCAGGTGTGAGTTGGGGGAAGGGTGGAAGGAGAGAATCTTCAAGCAGATTCCCTGAGGAGCATAGAGCCCAATGCAGGGCTTGATCTCATGAGATCATGACCTGAGCTGAAACCAAGAGTTGGTTTTATATATATATATTTCCTGTTTTGTACCTGGAGAAACACTATTCACTGATTCCACTAATTCTTGATGTGCCAACTTGTGTTTTGGCTGTGTCAGAATAAAGGATCAAGATATCTTCCAAATAAAAGGAATTAGTTCCTTCTGTTGGGTCTAGGTCCTAAGGCATTCCCCCTGCTCACTAATGAAGTTAAGGATATTTTTCTATGTTTACTGGTCATTCTGAATTTTTTATTCTTATCTTTGCCCATTTTTACTGGGCTTAGTTTTACTGGCTTATTAAAATTATATTTGAGTTGTTCTTTATTAAATATAATGTAATCCTAGGCTGTTACTTGTTTAAACTTTATTTTTTTAATGGTATCTTCATCAGTTACTAAGCTATTGTTTTTAGACTTAAATCCACCCTCCTACATTCTGCTCTGCAATGCTGGGACTGAAATTCTGTAAAACTATGGTTCTCCTTAGCCAGCTGGCTTCCTGACAAATCCCACCAATGGCACTAGAGAGAGACAAGAATACAGGAGAAAGGAGTTGCTCTTTCCTGTTGTGCTTGCGACTCCCGTCAGTGTTGCTCTAGGATTGATTCTGTACTATGAAGGTAGCACTCAGTTCCAGTTTCCAGGCTCTTGTAGCACTTCCAGAATGAGACTTATTACACCTCCTGAGTACCAGCCAGGTAGTATTCTGTGATAGACAGTGTAATATCAAAGATACCTGTCTATTCCATCCCTGGAAGCCGCTGAATATGGTATCTTATAGTGCAAAAGGTAATTTGCAGATATGAGTAAGTTAAGAACCTTGAGATGGGAGATTATCCTGAATAATCTGGGTGGGTGGGCCCAATGTAATCAACAAGGGTCCTTAAAAGTGGCAGAAGGTGGCAGACAGGTCAGTGTCAGGGTCGTGTAGTGTATGAAGGACACAGCCAAACTTTGCTGGCTTTGGAGGATGAAGAAAGGAGTCATAAACCGATGTGGGCATCCTCTAAAAGCTAGAAAAAGCAAGGAAATGGATTCTTCCCAAGAACCTCCAGAAAGGAACATGGCCCTTGCTAGTACTTTGATTTTTCTGCTTAGTGAGATCGATGTCACTCTGTGTCAGACTTCTAACCTATACGACAGTAAGAGCATAAATCTGTTTTAAGCCACTAAATTTGTGGTGATTTGTTACAATAGCAACAGAAAACTAATATATACTCTAACATCAGAGGTCTAGGTTCTAGCTCTTGTTGTGGCCCTCTTCCAAGCTTCTAGGGACTCCTAACTCCAAATTCCTCCCTTGTTTTCCCAGCCCCAGTGGTGATAGCTGTTTCCTGTGGGTACAATTTCCATGATACCTCAGGGTTTCCCCTGTGCTTTTTGAAACTTCCATACCTTTTTAAAGAACTACCTAGAATAAATTCTTCCTGTTAAAATAATCAGTATGGTTGCTGTTTTCCTGACTGATCCAGTATCTTCTACAAAGCTTTGCTACCTTTATTATAGTCACATCTCTTAGCATTTTCTGCTTTTAGGTTTTATGATTTACATAAAAATTTCTCTATTCCAAGATTTTTTTCAGTTTTTTCCAATTATATAGGTATAGTTTTATATTTTATACAGTTTTATATTTTAAATTTAGTTTTTTTAAAAAATATTTAATTTATTTGATAGGGAGGGAGAGAGAGAGAGAGAGATTGAGAGAGAGCGAGCGAGCCAAAGAGCAGGGGAAGGGAGAAGGAGATGCCCTGCTGAGCAGGGAGTCTGATGCAGGGCTCAGTCCCAGGATGCTGGAATCATGACCTGGGCCAAAGGCAGTTGCTTAACCAAATGAGCCACCCAGGCACCCCTAAATTTAGTTTTTAATCCATCTAGAATTCATCTTTGTACTTAAGTAGAAAATTAGCATTTAATGTGATTATTTTCCCCAAATGACTAGCTGATCTTCCAACATCATCTAGTCCACACTTTGCCCACTGATGTGAAAGTAATCCTAGTCGTACACTGAATTACCATATATACAGTTCTATTTTTGGACTCTCTTTTCTGTTCCATTGATTGGTTTATTCTTGACCTATAATATGCTGTTTTAATTTCTATAGCTTTATACAATATCTTAATGTCCTAAAGGGTAGGTCTTCCTACACCTCCATTATCCTTTCTCAGAATTCCCTTCTTCTTGCATGTTTATTATTCCAGATGAACTTTATTTTTTAAGTAGGCTCCCCACCCAGCGTGGAGTCCAACATAGGACTTGAATTCATGACTCTGAGATCAAGACCTGAGCCGAAATCAAGAGTCAGATGCTTTAACCAACAGAGCCACCCAGGCACCCCTCTTCCAGATGAACTTTAGAACTTTTCAAGTTTAAAATAAAGTGGACTTTTGGTTAGAACTGCCTTCAGTTTATAGTTTAAGGAAGAAGAAATAGCTTTACAATATAAAGTTTTACCATCCAGGAGTGCCTGGCTGGCTCAGTTGGTAGAGCATGGGCCTCTTGACCTCAAGAGTTGTGAGTTCAAGCCCCATGTTGGGTATAGAGATTACTTAAAAAAAAAAAAAAAAAAAAAAAAAGTGGTCTATTTGGGGCACCTGGCTGCCTCAGTTGGTGGAGCATGTGACTCTTGATCTCAGGGTTGTAAATTCAAGTCCCATGTTGTATGCAGAGATTACTTAAAAAATACGATCTTTAAAAAGAAGAATCTAAAACAATGTTAGGGGCACCTGGGTGTCTCAGTTGCCTGAGCAGCTGACTTTTTAATTTTTTTTTTTTTAAAGGTTTTGTTTATTTGAGAGAGGAGAGACAGAGAGAATACACTCGCACAGGTGGAGGGGGAGGGGCAGAGGGAGACAAAGTATCCCTGCTGAGCAGGAAGCTCCAGGGGTTCAATTCCAGGACCCTGAGCCAAAGGCAGACCCTTAACTGACAGACCCACTCAGGTGCCCCTAATTTTTTTTTAAAGATATATTTATTTATTAGAGAGAAGAGGGGCAGAGGTAGAGGGAAAGAAACGCAAGCAGACTCCATACTGAGTAAGGGGATGGGCTGGGGCTTGATCCCATGACCTGGAGATCATGACCTGAGCTGAAACCAAGATGCTTAATTGCACCACACAGGTGCTCTGTGGCCCACTTTTTTTTTTTCATATTTTTATTTACTTGACAGAGAGAGAGAGACAGTGAGAGAAGGAATACAAGCAGGGAGAGCAGAAGAGGGAGAAGCAGGCTTCCTGCTGAGCAAGGAGCCCGATGTGGGGCTCAATCCCAGGGCCCTAGGATCATGACCTGAGCTGAAGACAGATGATTAACAACTGAGTCATCCAGGTGCCCCTGTCTGTGTGGCCCATTCTTGATTTAGGCTCAATGGTCTTGAGGTCCTGGGATTGAGCTCCACATCAGCTCCATGCTCAAAAGGGAGTCTGCTTCAGGATTCTCTCTCTCCCTCTGCCCCAGCCCCCTGCTCACTCATTCTCTCTAAAATAATTTTTTTAAAAGGTCCCTCTGTTGTTTTTTGTAAGATTTGCTAATGATCTGCGAAAAATAATTTTTAACAACTTAATGAAGCTTCTTTCTATTCCCTAGGGGCACTGAGTTCTAGTCTGGTTGTACCATTAATCATTGGCTTTGAGGATGACATGGTCCCTACTGGGCCTCAGTTTCCTCATCCACAGTGTGTGCTGGGTACCATTATCTCACAAAACAAAGTGAGTATTAATATTTGTCATCACTGAAGGGCTTTTTAGAGAGGAAAGCAATGATTAGATCTGTGCTTCAGAAAAGTCATTCAGGCGCAGTGTGAAAAATGGTTGGCTCTTTCTTCTCATCCATACTTGTCAAAATTTCACCAATCTTTTAAGGTCTAGTTAAAACTTTCCTTCTCCCACGAGTCCCCTCTCCATCATACTCAACCTCTTAGAATGCTCCCATTTCTCCCCCATAAGACCCAGAACTACTTAGTGTAGGCACCAAAGAGCAGGTTGCCCCTAAATGGGCCACTTTGGCATGAACATTATTTTGAGTTAAAAAGCAATCAAAACCAGCAGATTCAGGAAAAGTGTTTTTGTTTGGCAGATTTCATTTATTTATTTATTGGAGAGTGAGAGAGAGAGAGAGAAAGACAGCACGAGCAGGGGGCGGGGCAGAGGAAGAAGCAGACTCACCACTGAGCAGGGAGCCCAACGTGGGCATTGATCCTGGGACTCCGGATCATGACTTGAGCTGAAATCAGACACTTAACTGACTGAACCACCCAAGCACCCCTCAGAAAAAACTCTTTATCTCCGCCCTCAACTGCCTGAAAAGAATTTAGATCAAGGACTTGCTCCAGGAAGAGAGCTAGGCTATTATCATGGATAACTACATCATAAAATGAACTGGTGGTGGGGCGCCTGGGTGGCTCAGTCGCTTAAGTGTCTGCCTTGGGCTCAGATCATGATTCCTGGGTCCTAGGATCCAGCCCCAGGTCGGGCCTCTGCTTAGCAGCTAGCCTGCTTCTCCCTCTCCCTCTGCTGTTCCTCCTGCTTGTGCTGTATCACTGTCAAATAAATAAAATCTTAAAAAAAAAGAATGAAAGAAAGAAAGATATGAACTAGGTATGGCAAACACAGGGGAACCCAGCAAGGCCTATTTGATCAAAGTCCTTTATGTCTCATTGTTTTTCCCAGTGGCCCGGCAAACATTTGTTTACAAAATATTTACTTTTTTTCATCTTCCTGTGAATCATTCCTTTCCTTGAAGTCCCAGACCCCTATCTCTTAATCCTTAGTTCAGAATGACAAATATACCTCATTTTGCCTGATTGTCTTAGAATTTGGTATCTGTATGGATTCCTGGTATATATGAAATTAAATTTGATTTTCTCCTGTTAATCTGTCTCCTATCGATTTGACTTTTAGTTTACCTAGAAGGACGCTGAAGGGGAGAGGAAATTCTTCCTCTTGAACAACTGCAAACCCCTTGAAGTTTGGAATGTTTTCATCCTCACATGCTCCACAGGGATAGGTCTCTAGGAGAACTTAACAAATAAATGTCTGTGCAATTATCCATGCATTACAAAACCATTTTAGTGGGACAAAAGAAGGAATAAGCAAGCCACTCAATAGTTGTTTGGGATTCAAGCCTTCTTTTGATATAGAGTTTATCCTCAAGCCTCAAGATGTGTGTGATTAAGCACTGCAGGAAGTATTTTCCCCTAGCTCTGAAAGGTTCCAACCTGCCTGGAGTGCTGATGTTGAAAGTAATCATGCGGGAAACAGGTCCTGAGGCCAGTCTGGTTTATTGTCACAGAGCTTTAATAATAACCTGCAACTCAAGCCTGAGAGCTTCCTTTTCACCTTGCACAATATACTGAGAGTTTTGCCTTCAACAGACTATTGATATATGGGAATGAGTAACAGTGACCTGTTTTTCTCTTGGAAGTTTTACCCATTAAAATTATTTTTTCCAAGATCTATATAATTCTGTTATTTTTAAAAAAAAGATTTTATTAGAGAGAGAGAGAGAGAGAGAGAGCAAGCATGCACAAGTGGGGGGAGGGGCAGAGAGCTAGGAAGAAGCAGACTCTCCATGACAAGAGGCTTGATTCATGGACCTCAGAATCATGACCTGAGCCAAAGGGTCAGAATCATGACCTGAGCCAAAGGCAGATGCTTAACCGACTGAGCCACCCAGGTGCCCCCTATGTAATTCAGTATTACAGAAATAAAATGCTTGTATTGAACACACTTTGCTGTTTGAAGATCAGTTCTCCTGTTTGTAATTTAAAATGACTTAGAGGAAATAAAGTCATGTATACAAAATATCTATTATCATCTAAAGAAAGACTAAAAATTTTCTATGACTTCTAGAGTCTGTAATGAACAATGGGCCTAAGTAATCCAGAGATTTCCCAAATAATTTCAAAAAAGAATTTTGCTAGGTTAAAAAATTATTCTGGGGGCACCTGGGTGGTTCAGTGGGTTAAAGCCTCTGCCTTCGGCTCAGGTCATGATCTCAGGGTCCTGGGTTCGAGCCCTGCATCGGGCTCTCTGCTCAGCAGGGAGCCTACTTCTCCCTCTCTCTCTGTCTGCCTCTCTGCCTACTTGTGATCTCTCTCCTGTCAAAAAAAAAAAAAAAAAAAAAAAAATCATTCTGAAAACAGGAGGCTAACTCTGGGAGTGTGGTGAGTGTGGTAAACTGTTTCTCTAGTGCAGTATTCAGACTGACTGAGGAGGGCCATGAAATAATTTTCTGGCTGGGGTGATAGTGATATTTTATAATTCAGCATGGGATCCCTATGTGAATACATTTGTCAAAATTCACCACAGTACAATCACAATTTGTCCACTTCACTGAACATGATTTTTTTTTTTTTTTAGCGTTGTTTAGGTTCACAGCAAAACCGAGAGGCAAGTACAGAGATTTCCCATATATCTTCTGCCCCTCACATGCACAGCCTCCCCTATTATCAATATCACTCACCAGAGTGTACATTTGTTATAAATGATGAACCTACATTGACACATTATAAACAACCAAAATCTATGGTTTACACTAGGGTTCACTCTTGGTTTTGTACATTCTAAGGGTTTGGATAAATATATAATGACATGTATTCAGCATTATAGTATCATACAAAATATTTTCACTGCTCTAAAAATCCTCTGTGCTCCACCTATTCACCATTTCACTCCCACCCCACCCCCCACTCGCCCCTCTGGCAAACGTTTTATTGTCCTCAGTTTTGCCTTTTTCAGAATACCATATGATTGAAATCATACAATATGAAGCTTTTTTTTTTAGATTCACTTCTTTCACTTAATAATATGCATTTAAGTTTCCTCCATGTCTTTTCATGGCTTGATAACTCATTTTCTTTTCAGTGGTGAATAATATTCCATTGTTTGGATATACTACAGTTCATTTAACCATTCACCTACTAAGGGCATCTTGGCTGCTTCCAAGATTTGGCAATTATGAATAAAGCTGCTATAAACATCTGTGTGCAGGTTTTGTGTGGACATAAGTTTTCAAGTCTTTGGGTAAACTGTATGTGAATTTTACCTTTAAAAAAACCCTGTAAACAAATATTAAGCTCCAGTTAAATATATGAATGAAATGTTCAGGGGTGAAGTGTATTTATGTCTGCAACTTACTTTGAAATGCATAAAAAATAAGATGATTTATGAAATGGATAGAGAGATTGATAATTAGGTACATATATGTAATAAAGCAACTATAGTAACATGTAAATTGTAAAATCTAGGTGGTGAGCATATGGGTATTTGCTATAAAATTCTTTCAACTTTCTTGTATGTTTGAAATTTTTCATAGTAAAATGTTAGAAAAAATTCTGAAGTGTATGTCCCACTCCCTCACATCAGATGCATTTTAGAAAGTCAGTCAGTATCTTGCTAACAGTCATCTGGCTGTACTCAGGAGTTCTAAACTGTAACTAAAAACACACTAAGAATGCAAGAGAGTGCCAAGCCAAGATCCTTAATGCAGCACTGACTCTGGAAAGGACAGTGATGTGAACTGGTATGAGACAGCTGAGGTTACTCAGTCATTGCCCAAGGTGTTTCCCATGTGGTCCCAGGGGTGACTTCTTAGTTGAAAGATGAAATAAAGTCTCATTCTAGAAGCAAATTATGATGATAATTATATTAGGAGGAGGAGTGACCAAGGTTACCTTGAAACGGAGCTCAGCTCCTGCCATGCTCATGTGCTCTTGTGCTTTCACCTACCTGCTATTGGAATATGGCCTCTACTTCAGAGGGGCCCAGGATAGAGAGGAAAAAATATCCTCATCTCCATAGTTAACAAACCTTGAAAATGTAAGGGAGGCAGGGGACAGAACTGTAAACAATGAGAATGATACGAATGAAGCTGTATAATAAATAGTAGCTAAATGGCCCCCATTCTAAACTTGGGTATTTCATTTCTAGCAACATGCTAAAGCGGCAGCATAGGTGGGCAAGGTGGGAGCAGCAGCTCCCAATGTGTAGCGAACGGGGCACTCTAGGGGCTCTGAGACTCAGAGGATCATGAGGTCAAAGGTATCATTCATTATAAGCTGCTTTTTGTCTTTTTACTCATTTTCTCCTGTACGCATACAGTAGTTTCCAAAAGGCTGCATGACATGATATCTTAACAAATTAGTTGTAGGGGCGCCTGGGTGGCTCAGCCATTAAGTGTCTGCCTTTGGCTCAGGTCATGATCCCAGGGTCCTGGGATTGAGCCCTACGTGGGGGCTCTTTGCTCAGTAGGGAGCCTGCTTCTCCCGCTACCATTCCCTCTGCTTGTGTTCTCTCTCTCGCTGTGTTTCTCTCTGTCAAATAAATAAAATCTTTAAAAAAAAAAAAAAAAAGATGTAAAACAATGTCACCCCTATAATTTTTTTGTTTTAGAAAATAGTCATTTTTCATAAAAATACTTTAAATATGTAATTATTTTAGAGTTATTTTAAAATGAGTTAATAATATCTAAAATTTCTCCATTTCAATTTCTAATATGGTAATATATCATAGATATTTTCACATAAACAAAGATTCTTTGGGGGTCCTCAGTAAATTTTACTTAAAATTATTTTGGGGGCACTTGGCTGGCTCAGTCAGTAGTATGTGTAACTCTTGATCTCTGGACTGTGAATCCAAGCTCCATGCTGGGTGTGGAGATTACTTAAAAATAAAATCTTAAAAAAAAAAAATTTAAAAATAGGGCCATCTGGGTGGCTCTCAATCAGTTAAATGTCTGACTTCAGCTCACGTCATGATCTCATGGTCCTGGAATTGAGCCCACATGGGTCTCCACACTCAGCAGGGAGTCTGCTTGTTCCTCTCCTTTTGCCCCTCCCCCAGTTTGTGCACGTGCATGTTCTCTCTTTAATAAATAAATAAAATCTTTAAAAAAAAAAAACTTTTTTACTAAGGTATAATTTACATGCAAAACACACACAAATCTTAAACATGCAGCTTTTTATGTAAGTATATATCATGTAACTTCGCCCAGTTCAAGATTTAGGCCATTTCCATTACCCTAGAAGGACTCCTTGTGCCTCATTTAATCAATACCTAACACACCAGAGGTAACCATTATTCTGATTTCTATCATCATATGAATGGAATCATATAGTATGTATTCTTTTGTGACTGGCTTTTTTCTGTCAGCATAGTGTTTTTTTGAGATTCACACATATTCTATGTATTAACAGTCTGTTCAATTTTATTATTGCTGGTAGTATTCCAGCAATATTCCAGAAGTATTCCAGTGGACATATGAACTACTTTTCCTCGAGCATATGCCTGCATGTGGAACTGTTGGATCCCACAGTAGGTTTATGTTTGGATTTATAAGAAACTGCCAAATAATAATGTATGAGAGTTGCAGTTACTCTATATCCTCAGCAACATCTGATAATGACAGCTTACCTTGTTTTTATCCTTTCTGCTGAATGTGTTACTATGGTTTTAATTTGCATTCCTTTGATATGATTCTCATTACCTTTAACTATGTTAATCAGCCACTTGAATATCCTTTCATGAAATGTTTGTTCAACTCTTTTGCTCATTTTAAAACTGAATGTCTTTTGCTTGATTTGTAGTTCTTCATATTTTGTATATGAGTTCTTCAGTCTACAGCTGGTTTATTTACTTTCTGAATGATATCTTTTGATGATCAGATATTCTTAATTTTCATTAAGTCCAATGTATCAATTTTCCTTTTTAGTTTAGTTTCATTTTGTGACTGTATTAAAAAATTTTTACTTGTCTCAATATCAGGAAAATATTCTTCTATGCTTTTATTCAGGAGTTGGATTGTTTTAGCTTTTGAATTTAATTTATGATATACTTAAATAAGAAACTTTGTGTATAGTTTGTGAGTCAGCCTTCATTTTTCTCCATATACATCCATCATTCCAACATCATTCCCCTATGTAATTACAGTGGCACCTCTGATGTAAATCAAGAAAACATTCATCTGTGAGTCTATTTATATACTATTCTGTTCCAGTAGTATATTTGACTGTCCCTCTTCCAAACCTGTAGCTTTATATTAAATCTTGAAATATGCTGGTTAAGTTCTCCAACTTTGTTTGAAAACCAGTAACTTTTTTACTTTATCCAAGATTTCTTGGATATTCTAGATCCTTTGTATGTCCAGATACATCGTTTTTCAGAATAAAGGGGTCCTAACAAAAAAGTTTGAGAGCTGTTAAAGCATGGGCTCAAAATTATAAAACATTTGGGACACCTGGGTGGCTCAATCAGTTAAGCGGCTGCCTTCGGCTCAGGTCGTGATCCCAGAGTCCTGGGATCAAGTCCCATATCGGATCCTTGCTCAGCGGGGAGCCTGCTTCTCTCTCTGCCTCTCCTGCCACTCTGCCTGCTTGTGGTCTCTCTCTGACAAATAAATAAAAAAAACCAAACTATAAAACATTTAGAAGAAAATGAGAAAAATACCTGATTCTGTGTTAGGCAAAGTCTTCTTAGGAGACAAAACAGACCATTAACAACATTGATAAATTATCTATAAAATTAGAGAGCATTCATCAAAAGACACTTTCAGGAAAACAATAATAACAAAACACATTAAGGATAAGGACTGGTGTCTAGAACATTATAAAAAATACCCATAATTCCATCAAAAGAAGACAAATCGCTCAATTAAAAAATTTGAACTACACCAAAGAAGATATGCAAATGGCAAATAAGCACAAGGTGCTGAGCACTGTTAGTCACGAGGGAAATATGAACTAAAAGCACAATGAGTTACCACTACACACCTAGTAAATAGCTAAATTTTAAAAGATTGACAATATTAAGTGATGATGAGGATAAATAACAACTGGAAATCTCATACCTTGTAGAAATGCAAAATGCAAAGCCATTTGGAAAACCATTAGGCAATTTCCTATAAACATATTTATTCCATGTGACACAGCAATCCTACTTTTAGGTATTTATTCAAGAGAAACAAAAACATACATCCACACAAACACCTGAATGCAAATGTTAATAGCAGCTTAGTTCATATAATAGCTCCAAACTGGAAACAGCTTAATTCATTTAATAGCCCCAAACTGGAAACAATCCAAATGTCCAACAATTGGGGAATTGTGGTAAATTGTGGTAACTCCATACAATGGAATATTACTATGTAAAAAAAAAAAAAGGAACAGACTACTGATACATGCAACAATACAGATCAATCACAAAAGCACTGTGTAGGTAAAAAAAAAAAGGCATACACAAGAGAATACATACCATATAATTCCATGTATATGACATTTTGGAAAAGGCAAAATTATAAGGACAGAAAACAGATCAGTGGTTGCCAGGAACATGGGATGGGGAAGGTGAAGAAACTTTCCTGAAAAGGAGCATGAGGAAATGTTTCAGGGTAAAGAAAATGTTTTGTATCTTCATGTGGTAAACATTTGTCAAAACTCACAGAACTGCATGCTTATAGAGAATGAATTTTATTATATATATGTTATACTTCAACAAATCTAACTTTTAAAAATAATTTCAACAATTAAGATAAAACACAAAGTATTCCCTTTAAGTATAACCTGATAGAGAATGTAAAGGAATACGATACAGAATGATATGTTGGGTGAGATAAATTGAAAGCAGTAAGAAAGAAAAGAATATCTCTCATGTGAATGATTTCTACCACAGATTTAGAAGGCTGGAGAGGGCTATGATAAGGTGTAAGCCCAAGGCATGACCCTACTTATCTGTAAGTTTTTGTACTTCCTTGCCCTTAACAAATGATAGGCACCCATTAAATATTTGTTGAATGAACTTACTTGGTACATTGGCTAGCTCAAATTAAAATTTCCCCAAGACCACTCTCAGTTTTAATAATGCAGGAGAAGGACACACTGAACTCAGAAAAAGCTGTTACTTTCATGTTATGTAACCAGGTTACATTCATGGTTATGACTTATTACAGTAAAAGGATACAGATTAGAATCAACAAAAGGGAAAGGTATATAGGGCCAAGCTCAGAAGAAAAGAGGGACAAGCTTCCAGCTATACTTTGCTAGTCTCAAAAACAGCACTTAATTCTCCAAACAATGATGTGTGACAACACATGCAAAGCGTTGTCAATCAGGGTAGCTCACCTAAGCCTTGGTGTCTAGAATTTTTATTGGGAGTCAGACACACAGGCGTGTTTTACTTAACCTTACCTAACAGTCTCCAGCCCCACATAGATCAAACTGATATACTATGACCCAGGGTCTCACAGGTATACAGAAACAAGTATTCACCATAAGTCACATTGTTACCATGATCCATCTGGTCAAACTGATATAATGTGACCAAGGCTTCAGGTATACAAAAACACTCTTATTAGGCAGGATATTCCAAAACCTCAGAGATTATATTTCAGGAGCTGGTCAAGGACCAGTCCTTTCTTTGAAATGTGTAGGACTGAAGTAACACACATCTCCTATGTTAACACTCAGCGTTATAGACTTTATTAAAGATTTCAAAATCATAGTTCATGAGTATACATACAACTCTACCAAAATTTGTATTTTGAAGATTTTATTTATTTATTTGACAGAGAAAGAGAGAGAGATCACAAGTAGGCAGAGAGGCAGGCAGAGAGAGGGGGGGAAGCAGGCTCCCTGCTGAGCAGAGAGCCTGATGCGGGGCTTGATCCCAGGATCCTGAGATCATGACCTGAGCTGAAGGCAGAGGCTTTAACCCATTGAGCCACTAAGGCGCCCCAAAATTTGTATTTTGTATTTTATATATATATGTATTTTTTTCCTAGATGCAAGTTTCAGTTTTCATCAGATTACCAAAGATCTCACAACTCAAAAACTTTAAAAATCTGGAGTGATGTCAGCAAGATGGTGGAATAGGAAGCTCCAAATCTTGTTCGCACACAGAGACACTGACTTAAAATAATCTATGGTCCAGAAAGCCTTTCTGAGAACTCCAGAGACTGATTAAAAAGTGACAGTACTCCAGGGAAGCACAAAGCCAAGAACAGCTGCACTGAAGTAGGTAAGAAAAAGCCATTACATTTCACTGACAGCCCTTATTCCAAGCCAGCACAGCCTGGTTGATCAAGAGAAAATGCCCACCTTGTAGCTTCTTCTCTGGAAGGGAAAGGGATGAGTGTCACATATGTTCAACATTCTGGCTTTTGAGGGCTTGCTTGCGGGACCCGTTTCTGTCCTGCCTGACTTAGAATGCTGACAATGTTCTGGCATACTCTGGATGCTTGGGAACTACTGAAGACAAAGAAGAACTCAGTAGCTTGTTGCAGCAACAGAGAACCTGCAGTACCACAAAGAGACACGAGACAAAGCAAGGAATTATAAGCTGCTGAAAAAGAAAACAGCAAACCTCTCTAACAGTGAAATTACAGGCACAAGCTCAAAGAAGATGCATCCCCAGAAAGGTCTGTAAAGCCTGGGCTGATTGGTAAAGTTCTTTCCTGTGTAAAACCAGTCCATAAAGACTAGAAGAGGTGGGCTGTTTTCCTTAAAAGCTCGAATCCCAGCAAAAAAATTTACATGACATACAAAGAAACAGGGAAATGTGGCTTAATCAGAGGAACAAAATAAGTCTCCAGAAGCCAACTCTAAAGAAATGGAAATCTATTAATTACCTGACAAAGAATCTGAAATAAGTCTTAAGGAATTCAATGAGTTACAAGAGGACACAGATAACTAAATGAAATCAGAAAAATAAAAAACAAAATGAGAGGGGCGCCTGGGTGGCTCAGTCGTTAAGCGTCTGCCTTCGGCCCAGGTCAGATCCCAGGGTCCTGGGATCGAGCCCCGCATCGGGCTCCTTGCTCGGCAGGAGGCCTGCTTCTCCGGCTTCCATTCCCTCTGCCTGTGTTCCCTCTCTCGCTGTGTTTCTCTCTGTCAAATAAATAAAATCTTTAAAAAAAAAAAAAAATTAAAAAAAAAAAATTAAAAAAAAAAACAAACCAAAATGAGAATATTAACAAAGAAATATAAACTATAAAAAAGAATCAAACAGGGGCGCCTGGGTGGCTCAGTGGGTTAAAGCCTCTGCCTTCAGCTCAGGTCATGATCTCAGGGTCCTGGGATCGAGCCCTGCATCAGGCTCTCTGCTCAGCAGAGCCTGCTTCCCCCTCTCTCTCTGCCTGCTTCTCTGCCTACTTGTAATCTCTCTTTCTCTGTCAAATAAATAAATAAAATTAAAAAAAAAAAAAAGAACCAAACAAATTCTGGAGCAAAAGAATAACTGAAATAAAAAATTCACTAGAGGAGCTTAACAGCAGACATGATCATACAGAAGACAGAATCAGTGAATTTGAAGATAAGTCACTTGAAACTGAGTCAGAGAAACTTTTTTTTTAATTGAAAGGGGAAAAGAAAGTAAAACAACAAAACAAAACAAAAACCTAAGGGACTTATGGAACACTGACAAGCAGGGTAATATATGCATTTGGGAGTCCCAAAAGGAGGAAAGGGGGTGCAAGGCAGAGTTTATTTAAAGAAATAATGGCTGGAAACTTCCCAAATCTTAAGAAGGAAGTGTACATCCAAGGACTCCAACAAAGAGGAACACAAAGAGGTCCACACATACAAACACAATCAAACTGTCCAAAATCAAAGGCAAGGAAAATATCTTGACTGCAGCAAGACAAAAATCATGAATAAGGAAGCTCCCATAGGAGTATCAGCAGATTTCTTAACAGAAGCTTTGCAGGCCAGAAGGGTGTGGAAAGATATATTCAAAGCACTAAAAGAAAACAACTGTCAACTAAGAATACTATATCTGACAAAACACTCCTTCAAAAACGTAGGAATAAGAAAAACCTCAAATAAATAAAAGCTACAGAAATTCAACACCACTAGATCTGCCTTATAAGAAATTCTCAAGGGAGGGACTCTTGGAAGGGTCCGACTCTTGCTTTTGGCTCAGGTCATGATCTCAAGGTTGTGAGATCAAGCTCTGCATTGGGCTTCAAGCTTAGTGCAGAGCCTGCTTGAGATTCTCTCTCCTTCTCCCGCCCCTTCCCCATGGCGCTCTCTCAATTTTTTTTTTTTTTTTTTTTTTAAGGAAATACTAAAGGGAGGGATGCTTGGGTGGCTCAATCTGTTAAGCATATGCCTTCAGTTTAGGTCATGTTCCCAGGGTCCTGGGATCAAGTCTTGCATTGGGCTTTTTGCCTGCTTCTCCCTCTGCCTGTTGCTCACCCTGCTTGTGCTCTCTCACTCTTTCTCTGACAAATACATTAAAAAAAAAAAAAAAAGAAAGAAAGAAATACTAAAGGGAGTCCTTCAAGTCGAAACAAAAGGATTTGAGACAGCAAATAAAAATGCATAAATACAAAACTCTCTGGAAAGGTAAATATATAGACGAATACAGAATCCTGTAATACTGTAATGGGGGTGTGTAACTCACTTTTAATTCTGGTATACAATTTAAAAGATGAAAGTATAAAATACCACTGTAACTACAAAACTATGTTAATTGGGCATAAAATAGAAAAAAATGTAATTGATGATATAAAAAACAGAATGTGGAGGGAGATATAAAGGAAGAACACCTTTATAAATGATTGTAGTTATTATTAGTTTTAAATAGACTATTATAACTCTAAGATGATTTATGTAATCCCCAGGACTACCACAAAGAAAATACCTACAGAAGATACACAAAAGATGAGAAAGGAATCAAAGCATATCACTACAAAAATAATTAATGAAATACAATGAAAGGAAGCAAGAAAAGAAAAGAGAAACAACTACAAGGCATATAGAAGACAATTAACTAGGGACTCCTGAGTGGTTTAGTTGGTTAAGTGTCTGATTCTTGAATTTGGCTCATGGTCTCAGGGTTGTGGGATTGAGCCCTGTGTTTGGGCTTTGTATTCAGCATGGAGTCTACTTCTCTCCCTCTGTCCCTCCCCTAGCTTGCATGTGCACACATGTGTGCTGTATCTCAATAAATAAATAAAATCTTCGGGCACCTGGATAGCTCAGTCAGTTAAGCACCTGCCCTCAGGTCAGGTCACAATCCAAGGGTCCTGGGATAGAGCCCCACATCAGGTTCCCTGCTTAGCAGGTAGCCTGCTTCTTCCTCTCCCCCCTGCTCATGCCCTCTCTCACTTTCTCTCCCCCAAATAAATAAAATCTTAAAAGAAATAAAAATAATAAAATAAATAAAATCTTGAAAAGAAGATAATTAACTAGATGACCATAAGCCCTTCCCCATAAGTAATTACTTTAAATATAAATGGATTGAACTTCCCAATCAAAAGATAAACTATGGGCGCCTGGGTGGCTCAGTTGGTTAAACATCTACCTTTGGGTCAGGTCATGAGTCCCACATCAGACTCCCTTCTCAGCAAGGCATCTATTTCTCCCTTTCCCTCTCCCACTCACTCATGCTCTCTCTCAAATAAATAAAATCTTAAAAATATATGTGTGTGTGTGTGTGTGTGTGTGTGTGTATAAGTTTAACTGACTAGATGAATTAAAGACAAAACAAAACAAAAAATAAGATCCAACAAGAGATTCACTTGAGATATAAGGACACACACAGACTGAAAGTGAAAGGATGGAAAAATATATTTTATGCAAGTTATAACCAAAAGAGAGCAGGGGTGGCTATATTTATACCAAACAAAATAGACTTTAAGTCAAAGACTCTCATAAGAGTCAAAGAAAGGCATTATATAGTGATACAAGAGCAATTCATTGGGAAGATATAAGAATTAACAAATATATATGCACCTAACACCAAAGCACTCAAACATACGAAGAAAACACTGATGAAACTGATGGGAAAAATAGACAGTAATACAAAAGTAGGAGATTTTAACATCCCACTTTCTTTTTTCCAAAGATTTTATTTATTTATTTGAGAGAGAGAGAGAGAGAGATCACAAGTAGGCAGAGAGGCAGGCAGAGAGAGGGGGAAGCAGGCTCCCTGCTGAGCAGAGAGCCCGATGCGGGGCTCAATCCCAAGACCCTGAGATCATGACCTGAGCTGAAGGCAGAGGCTTGAACCTACTGAGCCACCCAGGCGCCCCTTCATTCCACTTTCAATATTGGATGGAATAACCAGATAGGAGACCAACAAAGAAACAGATGGCCTAGGGTACCCAGGTGGCTCAGTTGGTTAAGCATCTGCCTTCAGCTCAAGTCATGATTCCAGGGTCCTGGAATTGAGCCCCGCATCGGGCTCCCTGGTCAGCAGAGAGCCTACTTCTCCCTCTCCCTCTGCTGCTTCTCCTGCTTGTTCTCTCTCTCTCTCTCTGTCAAATAAATTTAAAAAATCTTAAAAGAAAGAAAGAAAGAGATGGCCTTGAACAATACTATGGACTAATCAGACCTAACATACAGAAAACTCCATCCAAAAACAGCAGTTATACCTTCTTTTCATTTGGTAGAGCATTTCAGTTCCAATATGGAACATATTTCATCACAGATCACAAAACAAGTCTTAAGAAACTTAAGGGGGCACCTGGGTGGCTCAGTTGGTTAAGTGTCTGACATTGGCTCAGGTCATGATTTCAGGGTCCTAGAATTGAGCCCCATGTCGGGCTCCCTGCTCAGTGGGGAGCCTACTTCTTCCTCTCCCTCTGACACTCCCCCTGCTTGTGCTCTCTTGCTTGCTCTCTCTCTCAAATAGATAAAATTTTTAAAGGAGAAAAAAGAAATTGAAGAAGACTGAAAACATACCAAGTATCATTTCTGATCACAATGGGATGAAACTGGAAATCAACAGCAAAAGGAAAGCTGGAAAATTCACAAATATGTGAAACAATACATTTGAAAAACCAATGGGTCAAGGAAAAATCACAAGGGAAATTAGAAAATATCTTGAGACAAATGAAAACATAAAAGGTTGAAAATTTAGTAAATGATTCCAAGAATGGTTAAGTTTAATAGAGAGAATATGAGATCTGTAATATGTTGACCTAGGTTTGAATCTTTAGCCTTTACCAGCTGTGTGGCTGGCCTTAAACAGTTTAAGCTCTCAGCAATTCCATTTCCTGTACTGTTTAAAACAGATAATCATGGGGTACCTGGCTGGCTCAGTCGGTGGAGTGTGCAACTTTTGGTCTTGGAGTTCTGAGTTTGAGCCCCATGTTGGTTGTAGAGATTACTTAAAATATTTTAAAAGTAATAATAAATAAAATGGGATAATCATAATTTCTTCATAAAAGTGCTGGAGGATCAAATAAGATATTAAGTAGGACCTTATAAATTGGAAGGGTGGATATGTCACGATTCTTGGTCCTCTTTGTTACCTTCACTGGCACTCACTGTTACCCTACTTATTGCACTGCTCAGGTGCTCCATGTCATGTTGCAGCTTGAAAACAGCACTTCTGACTCACAGGCCTGTTTTAACACTATTAATCTTCACATTATAAAAAGCAGAACTTAGATCATTAAGCCTAAATTATAAAATGTAATTAACTCCTGGGTTTTACATTCACTATGTATGTAGTCTGGTTTGGTCCATAAACTTTTAGTCAGGTTTTTCCTATTAGTGAAGTGGCAGAATCAATTTGTGCCTTGCCTGTCTCTGTGGGTGGCTGTGCTATCTGAGAACTTATATGGGAAAGCATGCTTAAAACATGATTATTATTGGGGCACCTGGGTGGCTCATTTGGTAGAGCATCCGACTCTTTGCTTTGGTTCAGGTCATGATCTCAGGGTTGTGAGATCAAGCCCCACATAAGGTTCAGAGCTCAGCATGGAGTCTGCTTGGGAGACATGGAGTCTGCAGGCTCTCTCTCTCAAATAAATAAAATCTCTAAAAACATTTTTTTTAAAGATTTTATTTATTTGACAGAGAGAAACACAGCAAGAGAGGGAACACAAGGAGAGGGAATGGTAGCAGGAGAAGCAAGCTTCCCACAGAGCAGGGAGCTCGATGCGGGGCTCCATCCCAGGACCCTAGGATCATGACCCGAGCCGAAGGCAGACAACAACTGAGCCACCCAGGCGCCCTCTAAAAACATTTTTAAAAATAAAATAAATAGATATCTCCCCACAGTCTTGAGGTCTGAAGCAGGGAGCTGTGATTCTGTGCACAGATATCAGAAGATAAACAGAAGGGGGAGGGAGCGGCCATAAGCTGGCACCAGGAAGGTGAATTAACACCGGAGCACAAAAGTGTCCAGTGGGCCGGGCACAGACTCCCAGACTGGTATTAGCAGGGAAAGGACTTTAGTGCAGCCCCTAGACAGGATCCAGGAGCTATGGGTGTGCACACGCAAACCAGGGGTGGCCTGTGGTTTTAGAAGCACAGGCCAGACCTTGGGTTCCACTGATAGGAGTGTTGCTGTGGGGCGCACAAGCAGGAAGGCTGTGGTTTTTAGCAGCATAGACAGAAACAGAGACAGTGTGGCCTGGAGAGCTCAGTGAAGAGCAGACTGTGATTTCTCTGTTCTGAGACAGAGGTTTGGATGCTGTCATTTCTGCTCTGACTCTTGGAAGAGACACAGAAAGCCACTAGGGAAAGCCACCAGAGAACAAAAGCCCGCAAAAACTGGTTTTCACTGAGCCCACCTACCCCCCCCCCCCAGGGGGCAGGACAACTCTGCCCAAGCAGGGTTGCCTGAGTAACAGCATGGTGGACCTCTCCCCCAGAAGACAGGCTGGAAGAATGAGAGGACAACCCTAAGGTCTCTATAAAACAGGTACATCTTGCTTGGGTCGTGGTTAATACTTTGAACTCTGTACATTCCCTCAGTCACCCCTCAATGAAATGACTAAGAGGAGGAACCCCCAACAAAGAAAAGAAGCAGAGACTGTGGCCTCTGCTACAGACCTAATAGAAAAATGGATATAAGCAAGATGTCAGAAGTAGACTTCAGAATAACAATTATGAAGTCGATATCTAGGCTTGAGAAAAATACTAGTGACAATATAGAATCTCTAAGGGCAGAAATAAAACCTAATCAGACTGAACTTAAAAATGCTATGAATGAAATGCAGTCTAAACTGGATACTGACTGCCAGGGTACATGAGGCAAAAGAACAAATTAGTGAGCTAGAAGATGTTAGAGAAGAAGGAAACCGAGGAGACCTGGGAAAAACAGATTAAAGGCCAAAGGATCAGACTGAGAGAGATTAATGATGCAATGAAATGTCCCAATATCAGAATTAGTAGGATCCCTGAGGGGGCGGAGACAGAGATACATCTAGAAGATATATTTGAGCAAATCGTGGCTGAGAACTTCCCTAATCTGGGGAAGGAAACAAGCATTCGTGTCCAAGAGGCAGAGAAGATCCCTCCCAAGATCAATGAGAACAGACCAATGCCACAACATATAATGGTACAATTCACAAATCTTAGATCCAAGGAAAGAATCTTGAAAGTGGCTGGGGGGGTTGGGGGGAGTAAAGAGATTTCTTACGCACAGAGGGAGGAACATCAGAATAACATCAGACCTCCATCCACAGAGACCTGGCAAGCCAGATAGGGCTGGAAAGACATATTCAGGGTACTAAATGACAAGAACATGAAGCCAAGGATACTTTATCCAGCAAGGCTGTCATTCAGAATGGATGGGGAGACAAGGAGCTTCCAAGACCTGCAGAAACTGAAAGAATATGTGCCCACCAATCCAGCCCTGCAAGACCCCAAGAGTAATACACACCAGAAATTTACAGAGACAATTTATAGAAACAAGGACAAGCAACATGATGGCAATAAAATCATATCTTTGAATAATCACTCTCAATGTGAACTGCCTAAATGCTCCCATGAAATGGCACAGGGTTACAGACTGAATAAAAAGATATGACCCATCCATATCCTGTCTACAAGAGACTCATTCTGAACCTAAAGATACATCCAGACTGAAAATGAGGGATGGAGAACCATTTTTCATGCCAACGGACCTCAAAAGAAAGCTAGGGTAGCAATTCTCATATCAGACAAATTAGATTTTAAGTCAAAGACTGTAGTAAGAGTGGAATCTGGGTGGCTCAGTTGTGAAGCGTCTGCCTTCAGCTTGGGTCATGATCCCAGGGTCTTGGGATCGAGCCCCACATCAGGCTCCCTGCTCAGCAGGAAGCCTGCTTCTCCCTCTCCCATTCCCCCTGCTTGTATTCCCTCTCTTGATGTCTCTTTCTGATGTCTCCCTCTCTTTCTGTCAAATAAATAAAAATCTTTAAAATAAATGAACAAACAGTTAAAAAAAAAAAAGACTGTAATAAGAGATACAGAAGGACACTATATCATTCTTAGAGGGTCTACCCAACAAGAAAAGCTAACAATTGTAAATATCTATGCCCCCAACATGGGAACAGCGAACTACATAAGCCAACTATTAACCAAAATAAAGAAACATATTGATAATAATACTTTAATTGTAGTATATTAACCTCAACACTACACTCTCAGCAATAGACAGACCATCTAAGTGATCATCTAAGCAGAAAATCAACAAAGAAGAGGTTTGAATGACACACCTGACCAGATGGACTTCATAAATATATAAAACATTCCACCCTAAAACAACAGAATACTCATTCTTCTTGAATGCACATGGAACTTTCTCCAGAACAGACCACATACTGGGTCAAAAATCAGGTATCAACCAATACCAAAAGACTGAGATTATTCCCTGCATATTCTCAGACCACAATGCTTTGAAACTGGAACTCAATCACAAGAAAAAATTTGGAAGGAATTCAAACACTTGGAAGCTAAAGACCATCTTGCTTAAGAATGTTTGGGTCAACCAGGAAATTAAAGAGGAACTTAAACAATCCATGGAAGCTGAGAATGAGTTGAATGAGACTCATTCAACTGAGATGAGAATGAAAACACATTGGTCCAAAACCTTATGGGATACTGCAAAGGTGGTCCTAACGGGAAATACATAGCCATCCAAGCCTCACTCAAAAAAAGAAAAATCCCACATATACAAGCTAACTCTACACCTTAGGGAACTAGAGAAAAAACAATAAGCCAAGCAGGAGATGAGAAATAATTAAGATTAGAGCAGAGATCAATGAATTAGAAATCAGAAATACAGTAGAGCAGATCGACAAAACTAGAAGTTGGTTCTTTGAAAGAATTAATAAGACTGATAAACTACTGGCCAGACTTATCCAAAAGAAAAGAGAAAGGACCCAAATTAATAAAATTATAAGTGAAAGGGAGAGATCATGACTAATACCAAGGAAATAGAAACAATTATTAGAAAGTATTATCAACAATCATATGCCAATAAATTAAGCAACTTGGAAGAAATGGATGCCTTCCTGGATACCTATAAGCTACCAAGACTGAAGAAGAAACTAACAACCTGAATATAACAATACCAGTAACGAGATTAAAGCAGTGATCAAAAACCTCCTCAAAAACAAGAGTCTAGGGCCTGATGGATTCCCTAGGAAATTCTACCAAACATTCAAAGAAGAAATAATACCTATTTTCTTGAAGCTGTTTCAAAAAATAGAAACAGAAGGAAAACTTCCAAACTTGTTCTATGAGGACAGCACTACCTTGATCCTCAAACCAGGCAAAGACCCCATCAAAAAGGAGAATTACAGACCACTATTCCTGATGAATATGGATGCCAAAATTCTCAGTTAAGATCCTAGCCAATAGGATCCAACAGTACATTAAAAGGATTATCTATCACGACCAGGTGGGATTTATTCCTGGATGCAAGGGTGGTTCAACATTTGCAAATCAATGTGATAGAACACATTAATCAGAGAAGGGACAAGACTATATGATCCTCTCAATGGATGCAGAAAAAGCATTTGATAAAATACACCAACCTTTCCTGATTAAAACTCTTCAGAGTGTAAGGATAGAGAGAACATTCCTCAAATTCATAAAAATCATCTGTGAAAAGCCCACAGTGGATACCATTCTCAATGGGGAAAAGCTGAGAGCTTTCCCCTCAAGATCAGGAACATGACAAGGATGCCCACTCTTGCCATTATTGTTCAACATAGTACTAGCAGTCCTAGCATCAGCAATCAGACAACAACAACAACAACAAAATAAAAAGTACTCAAATTGGCAAAGAAGAAGTCAAACTCTCTCTCTTTGCAAATGACATGATACCTTATGTGGAAAACCCAAAATACTACACCCCACAAATTACTAGAACTCATTCAGAACAATTCAGTAAGGTGGCAGGATACAAAATCAATGCACAGAAATAAGTTGCTTTCCCATACACTAACAATGTAACTGTAGAAAGAGAAATTAGGGAATAGACCCCATTTACAATAGCACCAAAAACCATTAGATACCTTGAAATAAACCTAACCGAAGAGGTAAAGGATCTATACTCTTGAAACTACAGAACACTTATAAAAGAACTGAAGAAGATGTAAAAAGATGGAAAAACATTCCATGCTCATAGATTGGAAGAATAAACATTGTTAAAAGGTCGATGCTGCCCAAAGCAATATATACTTTCAACGCCATGCCAATCAAAATACCAATGGCATTTTTCAAAGAGCTGGAACAAACAATCATAAAATTTATGTGGAACCAGAAAAGACCCCAAATCACCAAAGAAATGTTGACAAAGAAAAACAAAGCTGGGACATCAAGTTGCCTGATTTCAAGCTATATTAAGCTATGATCATCAATACAGCATGGTACTGGCACAAAAAGAGACAAACAGATCAATGGAACAGAATTAGAGAGCCCAAATATGGATGCTCGACTCTATCGTCAACTAATCTTTGACAAAGCAGGAAAAAATATCCAATGGAAAAAAGACAGTTTCTTCAATAAATGGTGCTGGGAAGATTGGACAGCTAATACAGAAGAATGAAACTCAATCATTCTCTTACACCATACACAAAGATAAACTCGAAATGGATGAAAGACCTCAATGTGAAACAGGAATCCATCAAAATCCTAGAGAACATAGGCAGCAACCTCTTTGACATCAGCCACAGCAACTTAAACAAAAATGAGCTTTTGGGACTTCATCAAGAGAAAAAGCTTCTGCACAGCAAAGGAAGCAATCAGCAAAACCAAGAGGCAACCCACAGAATGGGAGAAGATATTTGCAAATGCCATTACAGACAAGGGGCTGGTATCCAATATCTATAAAGAACTTCTCAAACTCAACACCCAAAAAATAAATAATCACTTCAAAAAATGGGCAGGTGACATGAACAGACACTTCTCCAAAGACTTACAAATGGCTAACAGACACATGAAAAAATGTTCAACATCATTAGCCTTCAGGGAAATACAAGTCAAAACCATGCTGAGATACTACCTTACACCAGAATGGCCAAAATTAACAAGGCAGGAAACAACAAATGTTGGAGAGGATGTAGAGAAAGGGGAACTCTCTTACACTGTTGGCAGAAATACAAGTTGGTACAGCCACTTTGGAAAACAGTATGGAGGTTCCTGAAAAAGTTAAGAATAGAGCTATCCTATGACCCAGCAATTGCACTACTGGGTATTTACAGATGTAGTGAAAAGAAGGGGCACATGCACTCCAATGTTCATAGCAGCAATGTCCACAATAGCCAAACTGTGGAAGGAGCCAAGATGCCCTGAACAGATAAAGAAGATGTGGTCCATATATACAACGGAATATTACTAAGCCATCAGAAAGGATGAATACCCACCATTTGCATTGAAATGGATGGAACTGGAGGGAATTATGCTAAGTGAAATAGGTCAAGCAGAGAAAGACAATTATCATATGCTTTTAGGTATATGTGGAACATAAGGAATAGCATGGAGGACCTTAGGAAAAGGAAGGGAAAAATGAAAGGGGGGAATCAGAGAAGGAGATGAACCATGAGAGACTATGGACTCCAGGAAACAAACTGAAGATTTTAGAGGGGAGGGTGGTGGGGGATGAGTGAGCCTGGTGATGGGTATTAAGGAGGGTACGTATTGCAAGGAGCATAGCGTGTTATATGCAAACAATGAATTATGGAACACTACATCAAAAACTAATGATGACTAACATAACATAATAAAAAAATAAAAAAATAAAAAAGGAGGAAATAAATGCTTGTTACTAAGCTGGTTAATATGTAAAAAAAATTAAATAAATCTTTTAAAAAATATTATTATTATTAGCCCATCTGTCTGGCATATGATAGAAAAGTTTGTAAAAAAAAAAAAAAAAAAAAAAAAGGAAGGGTGAATTGGGGGAAATTGGAAGGGGAAATGAACCAGGAGAGACTGGACTCTGAGCAACAAACTGAGGGTTTTAGAGGGGAGGTGGGGTAGGGGTTGGCTGAGCCTGGTGGTGGGTGTTGAGGAGGGCACATATTGCATAGAGCACTGGGTGTGGTACATGAACAATGAATTTTGGAACACTGAAAAAATAAAATTAATTTTTAAAAATCCCTTAAATCACCCATAAGTGAAAAAGAAACACTGCTAATATCATAACAAAAATATCAGAAATACACCTAGTGCACCATTCACCTTTTTCTTTCCCCCTTGAAGAGAAGGAGAGAGGGCAGGGGAGGAGGGGGAGAGGGAGATACAGAATCCCAAGCAAGATGGAGCCCAGTGCAGGGCTTGATCTCACAACCCTGAGATCATGACCTGAGCTGAAACAGAGATGCTTAACCTACTGAGCCAGCCAGGCAGCCCCCTCACCTGCCCCCCGCCAGCTCAAACAGGGATTAACTTTAAATAGACATTTTCAAAGAGGATATAAGTTGGTTTCTTCAGTAAAGACCAGTGTCACTAAGAACTCCAAAACACAGTAACAGTGTTACTCAGAATGTTTCTGAGTAACATTACTAAGAATGTTTCTTGGTAACATTACTTAAGTAACATTACTAAGAATGTTTCTTAAGACTAGGTTCTTAACAATAACTTTACTTTTTTTTTTTTTTTTTTAAGATTTATTATTTATTTGAGAGACAAAGAGAGAGCCTGAGTGGAAGGGGTAGGAAAAGGAAGAATCTCAAGCAGACTCTACACTGAGTGCAGAGCCCAGCTTGGGGCTCAATCTCACAACCCTGAGATCGGGACCTGAGCTGAAACCAAGAGACAGATGCCAAACCAACTGCAGCACCCAGGGGCCCCTAATTTTAAATTTCTTAACTGAAAAGTCTTTTAAATTTCTTACCCATTTCCATTCTAAAACGTTACTTTCTCTCAGACTCCCAGATCACACTTAACCCTCTCACTCTCAACAGATGAACTCTGAAAAAGAGAAAGAAAATCTTCATTCTCTCTCTCACCTGCCTTCTATTATCTGCGCTCTATCCATCCCTGCCACCTTCAATAATGTCTCAGAGGATAAAGCACCCCGCATTTCCCATGTCAGATATTCCTGGACTAATTCTCTCCCTCTTCCTCTAGGACTTTATGCCATAAGTCATTCTCCATACTACCCTTTCAGCAGTCACACTTTTGCCACAAGATTCTTCCTAGTTTACAAATATGCATGTGTCTTCTCCAACCTAAATCCTTGAATCTTTTTGGAAAAATTTTACTTGGTTAGGGAAAAGACAATGATTAAGTCATATTTAGAAATAAAACCGGTAGTGGGGTAGTTTAAATCTGAAAGACGGTGAGCTAGAAATGAGTTGTTCAGTTTAGATGTTTCTATAGTAATCAAGGTAAGAAATAATTGGGACCTGCGCTAGAGTGGTGCTATGAGAACAAAAGGAAGGAATTAAGTATTTAAATACTTAAAACTGACAGACCTGAGATTCAGGGCAAGATGGCAGAGGTGTAGGAGGCTGAGATAGCCTCAGATCCCACAAGTTCAGCTAGATAGGTATCAAACCATTCTAAAAGTCTGCAAACTCAACAGGAGAGAGAAGAGAGGAAGAACAGCAATTCTAGAAGCAGAAAATCGACCACTTTCCAAAAGGTAGGGTGTGTAGAAAAAGTGAATCCAAAGTGACATGAAGAGAGACCCCGGGGGGAGGGGCCAGCTCCCGGCAGCCGCAGAGCTGTGGAGCACAAAGTCGGAACTTTTAGTCTGCTCTGCTGAGGGACTTCACTCCAGAGGCGAAGCAGGGGGTTTAGCCCTCACAGGAAAAGTGTGGTTTCAGGACCTGTGGGTGTCTGAGTGCAGCAGAGCTCCCAGCTATCGGGGTGGAGAAGCCAGTAGAGAAGGAGCTGTGCGGTGTGCTATCAGCTCAGGCTTACCTTACATCGTGATCTGAGGCACAAACGGGCCACTGCTCTTCAAGCAGGGACCCCACAAGAGGCAGCTCCAGAGAGACCCCCTCCTTCCTCCTCCGGGAGGAGTAGTGTGGGAGCGTGCAGCAGGAATCTGCTGGGTTTGGAGACTCCAGACAGGGCCAGGTGCGCCAGAGAGAGAGGTGCTCCATCATGGGCTAGCTGAGCACAGGCCACAGACAAGGGAGCCGGGAGTGACTGACCACTTTCCTCTGAGGGTGTGCTGAGGAGCTGGGCCCCAAGCGCTTGGCTCCTCTGGGCTGGAGACCAGGAGGCTGCCATTTTCATTCCTGGCTTCCAGGGCGGTAGGGAAAGCGCTCAGGAACAAAGACTCCTGAGAGCGAACCTGAGCAAATTGCTTGGCCCATCCCCTGGCAAGGGCGGTGCAATTCCGCCTCGGGCAAAGACATTTGAGAATTATGGCAACAGGCCCCTCCCCCAGAAGATCAGTGAGAATATCCAGCAAGACCTAGTTCATTAATCAGTGAAAAATGTGGAACTCCAGAGTATTTTTCTCTCTCACTTATCTATTCTTATCTCGATAAAATGACAAAGTGGAAAAACTCACCACAAAAAAAAGAACAAGAGACAGTACCGACAGCTAGAGACCTAGTCAATATGGACATTAGTAATATGTCAGAAATAGAGTTCAAAATGACAGTTATCAAGATGCTAGCTGGGCTTGAAAAAAGCATGGAAGATATTAGAGAATCCCTTCCTGGAGAAATAAAATCCCTTTCTGGAGAAATAAAAGAACTAAAATCTAACCAAGTTGAAATTTAAAAAGCTATTAATGAGGTACAATTAAAAAATGGAGGCTCTCACTGCCAGGATAAATGAGGCAGAAGAAAGAATTAGCGATATAGAAGACCAAATGACGGAGAATAAAGAAGCTAAGAAAAAGAGAGACAAACAACTACTGGACCACAAGGGGAGAGTTCAAGAGAGAAGTGATACCATAAGACACAACAATACTAGAATAATTGCGATCCCAGAAGAAGAAGAGAGACAGGGGCGGAAGATGTACTGGAGAAAATTATAGTAGAGAATTTCCCTATCTGGCGAAGGGAACAAGCATTAAAATCCAGGAGGCACAGAGAACCCCCCTCAAAATCAATAAAAATAGGTCTACATCCCGTCATCTAATAGTAAAACTTACAAGTCTTAGTGACAAAGAGAAAATCTTGAAAGCAACTTGGGACAAGAAGTCTGTAACATACAAAGGCAGAAATGTTAGATTGATAGCAGACCTATCTACAGAGACCTAGCAGGCCAGAAAGGACTGGCATGATATATTCAGAGCACTAAATGAGAAAAATATGCAGCCAAGAATAGTATATCCAGCTAGGCTGTCACTGAAAATAGATGGAGAGATAAAAAGCTTCCAGGACAAACAAAACTGAAAGAATTTGCAAACACCAAGCCAGCCCTACAGGAAATATTGAAAGGGGTCCTCTAAGCAAAGAGAGAGCCAAAAAGGAACATAGATCAGAAAGGAATAGAGACAATATACAGTTAATAGTCACCTTTCAGGCAATACAATGGCACTAAATTCATATCTGTCAATAGTTACCCTGAATGTAAGTGGGCTAAATGCCCCAATCAAAAGACACAGAGTATCAGAATGGATAAAAAAAAACCAAGACCCATCGATATGCTGTCTACAAGAAACTCATCTTAGACCCAAAGACACGTCTAATTTAAAGTGAGGGGGTGGAAAACAATTTACCATGCTAATGGACATCAAAGAAAGCTGGGGTGGCAATCCTTCTATCAGATAAATTAGATTTTAAGGCAAAGACTATAATAAGAGATGAGGAAGGACACTGTATCATACTTAAAGGGACTGTCCAACAAGATCTAACAATTGTAAATATCTATGCCCCTAACATGGGAACAGCCAATTATATAAACCAATTAATAACAAAGTCAAAGAAACACAACAATACAATAATAGTAACGGACTTTAATACCCCCCTCACCAAAATGGACAGATCATCTAAGCAAAAGATCAACAAGGAAGTAAAGGTTCTAAATGACACACTGGACCAGATGGACATCACAGATATATTCGGAATATTCCATCCCAAAGCAATAGAATACACATTCTCTAATGCACATGGAACATTCTCCAGAATAGATGACATCCTGGGACACAAATCAGGTCTCAATCAGTACCAAAAGATTGGGATCATTCCCTGCATATTTTCAGACCACAATGCCATGAAACTAGAATTCATTCACAAGAAGAAAGTTGGAAAGAACTAAAATACCTGCAGGCTAAAGAGCATCCTACTAAAGAATGAATGGGTTAACTAGGAAATTAAAGAAGAATTTAAAAAAATTCATGGAAACAAATGAAAATGAAAACACAACTGTTCAAAATCTTTGGGACACAGCAAAGGTGGTCCTGAGAGGAAAGTATATAGCAAGACAAGCCTTTCTCAAGAAACAAGAAAGATCTCAAACACATAACCTTCCCCTACACGTAAAGGAGCTGGAGAAAGAACAGCAAAGAAAGCCCAAACCCAGAAGAAGAGAAATAATAAAGATCAGAGCAGAAATCAATGAAATAGAAACCAAAAGAACAGTAGAACAAATCAACGAAACTAGGAGCTGGTTCTTTGAAAGAATTAATAAAATTGATAAACCCTTGGCCAGACTTATGAAAAAGAAAAGAGAAAGGACCTAAATTAATAAAATCATGAATGAAAGAGGAGAAATCACAACCAACACCAAAGAAATACAAACAGTTATAAGAACATATGAGCAAATTAGACAATCTGGAAGAAATGGATGTATTCCTAGAGACACACAAACTACCAAAACTGAACCAGGAAGAAATAGAAAACCTGAACAGACCCATAACCAGCAAGGAGATTGAAGCAGTCATCAAAAATCTCCCAATAAACAAGAGCCTAGGGCCAGATGGCTTCCCAGGGGAGTTCTACCAAACATTTAAAGAATTAATACCTATTCTTCAGAAATTGTTCCAAAAAATAGAAATGGAAGGGAAACTTCCAAACTCATTTTATGAGGCCAGCATCACCTTGATTCCAAAAGCAAAGACCCCAT
>CM053616.1:1663786-1693836 GCA_028646535.1 Procyon lotor | reverse complement strand
TCCTAGCCTCAGCAATCAGACAACAAAAAGAAATAAAAGGCATCCAAATTGGCAAAGAAGTCAAACTCTCACTCTTTGCAGATGATATGATATGATTTCTGCCTTAAAATCTAATTTATCTGATAGAAGGATTGCCACCCCAGCTTTCTTTGATGTCCATTAGCATGGTAAATTGTTTTCCACCCCCTCACTTTAAATTAGACGTGTCTTTGGGTCTAAGATGAGTTTCTTGTAGACAGCATATCGATGGGTCTTGGTTTTTTTTTATCCATTCTGATACTCTGTGTCTTTTGATTGGGGCACAATGTGGAAAACCCAAAAGACTCCACTCCAAGACTGCTAGAACCTATCCAGGAATTCAGTCAAGTGTCAGGATATAAAATCAATGCACAGAAATCAGGTGTATTTCTATACACCAACAGCAAAACAGAAGAAAGAGAAATTAAGGAGTCGATCCCATTTATAATTGCACCCAAAACCATAAGATACCTAGGAATAAACCTAACCAAAGAGGCAAAGAATCTGTACTCAGAAAACTACAAAATGCTCACGAAAGAAATTGAGGAAGACACAAAGAAATGGAAAAACAGTCCATGCTCATGGATTGGAAGAACAAATACTGTGAAAATGTCTATTCTACCTAAAGTAATCTACACATTTAATGCAAGCCTCATCAAAATACCATCAATTTCAAAGAAATGGGACAAATAATCCTAAATTTATATGGAATCAGAAAAGACCAAGATTAGCCAGAGGAATGTTGAAAAAGAAAACCAAAGTCGGCGGCATCACAATTCCAAACTTCAAGCTCTATTACAAAGCTATAATCATTAAGACAGTGTGGTACTGGCACAAAAACAGACACATAGATCAATGGAACAGAACAGAGAGCCCAGAAATGGACCCCCAACTCTATGGTCAACTAATCTTCGACAAGGCAGGAAAGAATATCCAGTGGAAAAAAGACAGTCTCTTCAACAAATGGTGTTGGGAAAACTGGACAGCCACATGCAGAAGAATGAAACTGGACATTTCCTTACACCACACACAAAAATAGACTAAAAATGGACAAAGACCTCAACGTAAGACAGGACTCCATCAAAATCCTGGAGGAAAACACAGGCAGCAACCTCTTCGACCTCAGCCATAGCAACTTCTTCCTAGAAACATCTCCAAAGGCAAGGGAAGCAAGGGCAAAAATGAACTACTGGGACTTCATCAAGATCAAAAGCTTTTGCACAGCAAAGGAAACAGTCAACAAAACCAAAAGACAATTGACAGAATAGGAGAAGATATTCGCAAATGACATATCAGATAAAGGGCTAGAATCCAAAATCTATAATGAACTTCTCAAACTCAACACCCAAAGAACAGATGATCCAATCAAGAAATGGGCAGAAGATATGAACAGACATTTCTGCAAAGACGACATCCAAATGGCCAACAGACACATGAAAAAGTGCATTTTTTTGATGACTTTAAATCAGTTCATAAAAATGTTTAAAGAACTAAAGAAAACCGGGGTGCCTGGGTGGCTCAGTGGGTTAAGGCTCTGCCTTCAGCTCAGGTCAAGATCTCAGTGTCCTGGGATTGAGCCCCACATAGGGCTCCCTCTGCAGCAAGAAGCCTGCTTCCCCCCTCTCTCTGCCTGCCTCTCTGCCTACTTGTGATCTCTCTCTGTCAAATAAATAAATAAAATCTTAAAAAAAAAAAAAATAAAGAGCTAAAGAAAACCATGGACAAGAACTAAAGGGAAGTATGAGAATGATGTCTTACCAAATGGAGAATGTTGATGAAGGGATACAACTTTTATACACATACATACACACACAATTTCTCCCTCTCTCTCTCGCTCTCTCTCTCTCTCTCTCTCTCTCTCTCACACACACACACACACACACACACACACACACCCCAAATAGAATTCTGGAGTTAAAAAGTAAATAGCTGACATCAAAAATTCACTAGAGGGCTCAACAGCATTTGAGCTGAGAGAAGAATCAATGAACATAAAAACAGATCACTTGAGGTTATCTGGTCTCCCACCAAAAAAATAAATCAATAAACAGAACCTCAGAGTCCTGGGGCACATTTTAAGTATACTAATATACGCATAATGAGAATCCGAGAAGGGGAAGAAAAAGAGAAAAAAAAAGTATTCAAAGAAATAATGCCTGAGGGGCACCTGGGTGGCTCAGTCGTTAAGCGTCTGCCTTCGGCTCAGGTCATGATCCCAGAGTCCTGGGATCGAGCCCCGCACCGGGCTTCCTGCTCAGTGGGAAGGCTGCTTCTCCGGCTACCATTCCCTCTGCTTGTGTTCCCTCTCTCGCTGTGTTTCTCTCTGTCAAATAAATAAAATCTTAAAAAAAAAAAAAAAAAGAAATAATGCCTGAAAACTTCTCAAATTTAATGAAAAACATGCATCTATACATCCCAGAAGGTTAACGAACTCCAAAAGGGTAATATCAAAGAGAGCTACACTTAGACACCTTATAATCAAACTACTAGTAGTCAAAGACAAAGAGAAAATCTTGAAAGCAACCAAGAGAAGCAAATCATCACCCACAAGATATCCTCAATAACAGTAACAAATTACTGGGATGACATATTCAAGGTAATGAAAGAAAGACTTTCAAACTAGAATTTATATCCAGAAAAACTAATCTTTAAAAACAAAGGAGAAATTAAGACATTTCCAGATAAACAGCTGGAGAGAGAAGCACTCCCTATCCAATCTGCTCTACAATAAATATTAAAAGGAATCCTTCAGGCTGAAATGGGAGGACACCAGATAGTAACCTAGATTCACATAAAGAGATAAATAACACTTTGACAAAGGTAACACACCGATTATTATAAAGACAACATAAATGTGTTTTCTGTTTGTAAATTTCTCCAAAGAAGAATAAACCATACAAACAATATTCAAAAGAGAGCTGGAGTGGCTATACTTATATCAGACAAAGTAGACTCTGACACAAAAAAAAGTTTTCACTAGAGATAAAGAATGACCATAAAAGTCAATACATCAAGAATATATATAATTATAAACATATACCCACCTAAAAACAAAGACTCAAAATACATGAAGCAAAGAAGTATAGAAATAAAGGGAGAAATAAGACAATATTAGTACCTCACTTTAAATAATAAATAGAACTAGACAGTAAATCAGCAAGGAAACAGAAGACCTAAACAACACTGGAAACTAACTAGACCTAAGATACATCTGAAGAACACTCCACTCAAAACACCAGAACATACACTCTTCTCAAGTGCACATGGAACACTCTAAAGAACAGAAAGTATGTTAGGTCTTAACACGATTGTCAATAAATTTAAAAGGACTGAAATAACACAAAGTATGTCCTTTGACTAAAATAAAATAATAAATAATCAAAAGGAAATGTGAGAAACTCACAAATACGTGGCAATCACACAACACACTCCAGAATAACAAACAGGTCACAGAAGAAGTCATTAGGTAAATTAATTAAATTACTTTAAGAGAACATAATGTGCCAAAATTATGGGATGCAGTTTAGAGGAATATTTATTTACAGCTGTAAGTGCTACATTAAAAAGAAAAACCTCAAATCAATTACATACATAACCTTACACACCTTAAGAAAATAAAAAAAGAAGTGCAAACTAAACCTAAAGCAAGCAGAAGGAAGAAATAATACATTTTAGAGCAGCAATAAATGAAGTAGAAAACAATAGAAAAAAATCAATGAAATAAAAAGTTGGTTCTTTGAAGAGATCAACAAAATTGACAAACTATTAGTTAGAAAGACCAAGGAAAAAAAGAGAGAAAACTCTAATTACTAAAATCAAAATGAAAGAGGGACATTATTAACTTTACAGAAACAGATTTATAAAATAATTTTATGAACAAATGTATACCAACAAATAGGATAACCTAAAAGAAATACATAGATTCCCATAAAGACCCAAACTACTAAAACTGACCCAAGAAGAAAAAGAACATCTGAATAGGCCTATAACAAACAAAAAACTGAATCAGAGAACTTCCCAAAAGAAAAGCTCAGAACCAGGTGACTTCATTGGAAGTGTACTGAACACATAAGAGGAGCTCACAAACTTGGCAAAAGTATAGAAGAGGAAAGAACATTTCCTAGCATGTTTAAAAAATCACAAAAAAAGAACATTACAGATTGATATTCCTTAGGAATATAAGATGAAAAAATCCTTAAAATGTACTAGCAATCTGAATCCAGCAACATATAAAGATTATGTATCATGACCAAATGGAATTTATCCCAGGATTGCAAGGCTGTTTCAATATATGAAAGTAAATCAATTTAATACATCATATTAAAAGCCTAAAGAACAAAAACCACATGATCATCTCAATATATGTATAAAAAGCACTTGACAAAACCCAACAGTGATGAAAACATTCAATGAAGAATAGAGGGAAATTTCATCAACCTGATAAAGGGCATCTATGATAAACCCCACTGAACATTATACTTGATGCTTTCTTCTTCTTCTTCTTTTTTTTTTTTTTAAGATTTTATTTATTTGACAGAGAGAAACAGCGAGAGAGGGAACACAAGCAGAGGGAATGGTAGTGGGAGAAATAGGCCTCCCTCTGAGCCTGATGCGGGGCTCGAACCCAGGACTCTGGGATCATGACCTGAGCCGAAGGCAGACGCTTACCGACTGAGCCCCCCAGGCGCCCCACTTTCTTCTAAGATTAAGACAAGACAAAGATGTCTTGACAGTTCTATTCAACATAGTACCAGAGGTTTCTCCAAAGAAGAAATACAAATGCCTAGCAAGCACATGAAAAGATGCTCACCACCAAGGAAATGCAAATAAAAGCCACAATGGCATATCAACTCATATCCACTAGATAGCTATTTTTAAAAAGCTGGGGGGGGGGGATGGAAATGACAGGGCAAGGATGTGAAGAAATCAGAACCCTCATACACTGCTGATGGGAATGTAAAATGGTGCAGCTGCTTTGGAAACAGTTTGGCAGTTCCTCAAAAAGTTAAACATAGAGTTACCATACGATCCAGCAATTCCACTCCTACATGTATACCCGACACATGAAAACACATACCCACTCAAAAACTTGTACACAAATGTTCACAGCAGGATTATTTTTATTTAAAATTACAGTTGACATATAACATACTAGTTTCAGATGTATAATACAGTGATTCAACATTTATGTACATAATAAAATGCTCACCATGGTAAGTGTAATCAGCATCTGTCACCATATAAAGTTGTTATAATATTACTGACTATACCCCCTATGCTTCACTTTACATCCTTGTGATATATTTATTATTGGAAGTTTCTACCTCTTAATCCCCTTTACTTGTTTCACTTCACCCATTCCTCAACCCCACTCCTCTCTGGCAACCATCAATTTATTCTCTGTATTGGGGCGCCTGGGTGGCTCAGTTGTTAAATGTCTGCCTTTGGCTCACGTCATGATCCCAGGGTTCTGGGATCGAGCCCTGCATGGGGCTCTCTGCTTGGCAGGAAGCCTGCTTCTCCCGCTACTATTCCCTCTGCTTGTGTTCCCTCTCTCGCTGTTTTTCTCTCTGTCAAATAAATAAAATCTTTAAAAAAAATTTATTCTCTGTATTTATGAGTCTGTTTCCATTTTGCTTTATTTGTTCATTTATTTATTTATTTAGATTCCACATATAAGTGAAATCACACAGCATTTGTCTTTCTTGGATTTATTTCACTTGACATAATATTCTCTAGACCTATTCATGTTGTTGCAAATGACAAGATTTTATTCTTTTGATAGAGGAGAGGGGAAGATGGCAGCAGAGTAGGAGGACTCTAGGCTCACCTTGTCCCACAAATACAATTAGACAACTATGAAATCATCTGAAATAGTCCAGACATTGATCTGAAGACTGGCAGAACAAACTCCACAACTAAAGGTAGAGAAGAGGTCACATCGAAGAAAGTAGGAAGTGTAGAGATGTGGCTTGGGAGAGAAATGGACTGTGGCCCCTGCAGTGGGGAGGGAGCTGTGGTCAATGAGAAGGGTGAGAGACAGACTAGCATACAGGGGAGTGCACAGAGATAACACATCCTCATAACAATTGGCTTGAAAAGTGGAAGGGCCCGAATTTCATGAGTTCTTGCAACCACCGGGGCTTAAGCGTGGAGCTTTAAAGGTCAGTGTACTTGGTTTTGGGAGAGCTCAGAGGACATTGGGGGTGCTCTTGGAGAAAAGGCAAGGCAAACAGCCCACAGACATAGGGGATGGAAACCATGATCTGAAGAGCGCCTGGGGCACAGAGTAGGGAGGTTAGTTGCTCACCTTGGAGAATGTCCCAGGGAGGGAGCATTCACCGAGACCCCTCCAGGAACAAAGGAACTGCCTGGTGCCATTTCCTTTCCCCTCCCCTTGGCATAAGCACAGGGACACCTACGGGAACCAGCACAACACAGACCCACCCAATCTAACTTGCTTTCAAGCTCTGCAATCCCCACACTCTAGAAGAACCATCCTTCCTAGTCACATTTACAATCCCAGTGCAGCAGGTCCCCTCCCCAAGAAGACCAGCCCAAACCCCTGCCAACACCATGTTTCCAGACCCTGGAGTTTTGTGATGCCCCAGTTCTAGTGGCAGTGGCAACAAGTCTCATTTCACAAGCAGACCAGAGCACACTTAGTTAAAAAGTATCACTCTCAAACCAGGTACCAAACACTGCCTACAACAGGCAAAGAGAGCCTCTACAGATAACTAGCCTGAAGGATAAAGTGGCCAGGACAAAACAGCAGAGTGCATGTAGCACATATTAGAGACACTCCCAGATGGGTGAAGTACTAGGGAACAGGAAACACTGCACTGCAGGACCTCTTTCTTCACAAAGCCATTACTCTCAAGAACAGGAGAATTAGCTGATTTTACTAACACAGAGAAACAGGCATAAAGATTTAGACAAAATGAGAAAACAGAGGAATTCATCCCAAATGAAATGGAACAAGGCCATAGCCAGAGATCTAAGTGAAACAGATATAACGTGTCTAATGGAAAATTTAAAGCAATGGTCACAAGGATACTCACTGGACTTGAGAAAAGAGAAAAGAATGGAGGCTATCAGTGAGATCATTAACACAGAGATAAGGAATAACACAGCAGAAATAAAGGGGCTAGAAAATTTATTTGAAGAAATAATAACTGAAAACTTCCTTAATTTGTGGAAGAAAAAAAATATCCAGATTCAGGAGGCACACAGAACCCCCTACAAAATCAACAACAGTAGATCCAAACCAAGACATATTGTAATGAAAATGGCAAAATACAGTGATAAAGAAAAAAAATGTTACAAGCAGCAAGACAAAGGCAGGCAGTTATATACAAAGGAAACCCCATAAGGCTGTCAGTGGGTTTTTTAGCAGAAACTTTCCAAGCCAGAAAGACATGCTATAATAAATTCAAAGTGCTGAAAGGGAAAAACATGCAGTCAAGAATACTCTATCCACCAAGGCTATCATTCAGAATAAGGAGAGTTAAAGAGTTTCCCAGACAAACAGAAACTAAAGGAGTCCATGACCATTAAACCAGCTCTGTAAGAAATATTAAAGGAGATGCTATCAGTGGAAAGACCAAAAATGAAACTATGAAGGCAGGAAACACAAAAGCAGTAAAAAAAATTTTTTTTTCTCAAAGATTTTATTTATTTGACCGAGAGAGAGAGAGTGCGAGTGCACAAGCGGGGGAAGGGCAGAGGGAGAGAGACAAACAGACTCCTTGCTGAGCAGGAAGCCCGACTTGGGGCTCGATCCCAGGACCCTGGGATTATGACCTGAGCCAAAGGCAAACACTTAATAGACTGAGCCACCCAGGCAACCCTAAAAAGAAATATTCCTGTAAAAAAATCACTCAAGGAACTCATAAAATAAAATAAAAAGAAAATAAAAAGAAAAAAAAAAATAAAATAAAATAAAAAGGATGTAAAACGGGACACTATATATCTAAAATGTGAGGAGGACAGGAGTGAAGAATAGGTTCAAACTTAAACAACCATCAACTTAATATAGATTCCTAGATGCAGAAGATATAGACAAAACCTAATGGTAACCACAAATCAAAAACCACTAAAAAGGGGCACCTGGGTGGCTCAGTGGGTTAAAGCCTCTGCCTTCAGCTCAGGTCATGATCTCAGGGTCCTGTGATCGAGCCCTGCATCAGGCTTTCTGCTCAGCGGGGAGCCTGCTTCCTCCTCTCCCTATGCCTGCCTCTCTTCCTACTTGTGATCTCTCTCTCTCTGTGTCAAATAAATGGATAAAATCTTTAAAAAACAAACAAACAAAAACCACTAAAAAATATACAAAGTATAAAGAGAAAGAAATCCAAATATGTCACTAAAGAAAACCAGCAAATGATGAAAAGGAAAAATACATGAGAGAATCAGAGAAAATCTTTAGAAACAACCACAAAACAAGTAATAAAATAGCAATAATATGTATCTATCAATAATTACTTTGAATGTAGGGAGCTTAAGTCCTGTCATTATAGGAGGATTCTTCTGTCACTATGTCAACTGGCACAGATGTTTCTCTTTTTTCATATGATGAAGATCAGGGAGGGAGTTAAAGTTATCCAAAAAACTAGAGAGGCACCATATGTTCCCATTGGAATGGTGGAGTTTGCAGCAATTGTTGCATATGGATTATATAAATTGAAGAGCAGGGGAAATACTAAAATGTCTGTTCACCTGATCCACATGTGTGTGGCAGCCCAAGGTTTTGTCGTAGGAGCAATGACTCTCAGTATAGGCTATTCCATGCATAAGGAATTCTGGGCAAAGCCTAAACCTTAGAAGAAGAGAAGCTCTCTTGGTTTTGTTGGTGGTGCTTGCTTTAGTTAGGCATCTCATATCGAGTTTATATGTTTATGTTGAAAATAAATCATTTGAATGGGTCACACAATTAACACAGTAATTTAAGTATTGGCCTCCTTTCTTGCAGGCTTGATTTGCCTGCTAACCAAATTACTAGTAATGAGGTAATTAGCTAGATCATTCAGAAGAGTTAAATTAGCACATTTAAAAAAGCACTTTTAAATGTACTCGATAGTGGTAAAATATGCTCTTTCTTAAACTCTTCTGATAAAAATCATTTATAAAGAGGACAATTTGCCAATCCTGAAGTACTCCCAGATGCTGCAGAATACATTATGTCATGTAAGAATCCTATTTAACTTTTTCCACCTGTTTTGCAGACTGATTGAGTACTTCAGTTTTTAGGGCTGGTTGGCCCTTAACTCTTTCAGAACAGAGCGTGGAATATAATATTATAAGCTTCCCCACAACCCAAAATATGTGTATTTAAACCAAACCTAAAAAGCCGATAACGGCTGCTTAGAAGTAGTACTTATTTCAGAATCATACTTGCAAATATGAGAATAACTTAACTGTGGATCCCAGTTTAGCTTTTTTTGTAATTGAAGTTATATTTACGCTGCTGTTGTATTAGAATAATTTTTAAATGTTATCTTGAAAAAGAAATGTGTATTTTAAGTACTAATGCAAAGGTTAAATGAAAAATAACTTTTTAAATATTGAAAAAGATTACCTTGAATGTAAATGGACTAAATGCTCCAATCAAAAGACAAAGAGTGACAGAATAGATTAAAAAAAAAAGAAAACCAAGACCCATCTATATGCTGCCTACAAGAGACTCACTGTAGACCTAAAGATATCTGCAGATTGAAAATGAGGGGAATGGAGAAACATCTATCATACAAATGGATGTCAAAAGAAAGCTGGAGTAGCAATACTTATATTGGACAAAACAGACTTTAGAACGAAGCCAAAAAGACAAAAAAATCATAAGCAGGCAATCCAACAAGAAGATATAACAATTATAAATATATATGTACCCAACATGGGAGCACCCAAATACATAACACTGTTAATAACACACCGAAAGGAACTAATTGATAATACAATAATAGTAGAGAACTTTAACACCCTACATACAACAACAGCTAGATCAACTAAACAGAAAATCAGGGGTAGCTGGGTGGCTCAGTTGTTTAAGCATCTGCCTTCAGCTCAGATCATGATCCTGGGGTCCTAGGATCAAGTACCGCATCAGGCTTCCCCTGATGCTCTCTGGGGAGCCTGCTTCTCCCTCTCCCTCTGCTGCTCCCCCTGCTCGTGCTCACTCACTCTGTCAAATAAATAAATAAAATCTTAAAAAACAAACAAACAGAAAATCAACAAGAAAACAATGGCTTTGAATGACACACTGGACCAGATTTAACAGATATATTCAGAACATTTCATCCTAAAACAGCAGAATACACATTCTTTTCAAGTGCACACAAAACATTCTTCAGAATAGATCACATATTAGACCACAAAGCAGGCCCCAACAAATTCAAAAACATGCAAGTCATGCCATGCATCTTTTCTGACCAAACACAATGAAACTAGAAAACAAACAAATAAACAAGAAAAAAATCTAGAAGGACCACAAATACAGGAAGGTTAAATAGCATGCTACTAGACAACTAATGAGTCATCCAGGAAATAAAAGAAGAAATAAAAAGTACATAGAAACAAAATGAAAACACAACAGTTCGGGGCGCCTGGGTGGCTCAGTGGGTTAAGGCCTCTGCCTTTGGCTCAGGTCATGATCCCAGGGTCCTAGGATCGAGCCCCGCATCGGGCTCTCTGCTCAGCAGGGAGCCTGCTTCCCCCTCTCTCGGCCTGCCTCTCTGCCTACTTGTGATCTCTCTCTCTGTGTCAAATAAAATAAAATAAATTAAAATCTTAAAAAAAAAAAAAAAAGAAAACACAACAGTTCAAAACCTTTGGGGACCCAGCAAAATAGGTTCTAAGAGGGAAGTTTATTCCAATACAGGCCTACCTCAAGAAGTAAGAAAAATCTCAAACAAACAAAAAGAACAACAAATAAAACGACAGAGGGAAGGAAATAATAAAGATTAGAGAAGAAATAAATGATATAGAAACTATAAAATAATAGAACAGATCAATGAAACCAAGATCTGTTTCTTTGGGGAAAAAAAAATCAATAAAACTGATAAACCTCTAGCCAGAAAAAAAAAGAGAAAGGACCCAAATAAAATCACAAATGAGAGAGGAGTAATAATAGCATACACCACAGAAATGCAAACAATTATAATAATATGAAAAACTATATGCCAACAAATTGGACAAGCTAGAAGAAATAGGTAAGTTCCTAGAAACATATAAACTAACAAAACTGAAGAACAAACAGAAAATTTGAACAGACTGATTGCCAGTAAAGAAACTGAATCCGTAATCAAAAAACTCCCAAGAAACAAAAGTGCAGGACCAGATAGTTTTGCAGGTGAATTCTACTGAATATTTAAATAAGAGCTAATACCTATTCTTCTCAAATTATTCTAAAAAATAGATAAGGCAGGAAATTTTCCAAATTCTTTCTATGAGGCCAGCATTGCCCTGATATCAAACCAGACAGAGACCACAAAAAAGACCTATAGACCAATATCTCTGATAGACATAGATGCAAAAACCCTCAACAAAATACTAGCAAACCAAATCCAACAACACATTTAAAAATAATCATTTGAAAAAAAATTCACCACAATCAAGTGGGATTTATTCCTAGATTGCAAGTGGTGGTTCAGTGCAACTTGTGGTTGCACCAGTATTGATTGGTGCAAACCAATCAATACAATATATCACATCAATAAGAAAGGATAAGAACCATATATTTCGGGGCACCTGGGTGGCTCAGTGGGTTAAAGCCATTGCCTTCGGCTCAGGTCATGATCTCAGGGTCCTGGGATCGAGCCCTGCATGGGGCTCTCTGCTCAGCGGGGAGCCTGCTTCCCCTCCTCTCTCTCTGCCTACTTCTCTGCCTACTTGTGATCTCTCTCTGTCAAGTAAATAAATAAAATCTTTAAAGAAAAAAAAAAGAACCATATATTTCATATATTTCAACCATATATTTCAATAGATGCAGAAAAAGCATTTGACAAAGTACAAGAGTAATTCATGACAAAAATCCTCAACCAAAGTAGGTTTAGAAGGTACATATCTTAACATAATAAAGGCCATATATGAAAAGCACACAACTAACATTATCTTCACTAGGGAAAAACAGAGCCTTTCCCTTAAGGAGAGGAACAGGCAAAGATGCCCACTCTCAACACATTTATTCATCATAGTACTGGAAGTCCTAACCACAGCAATCAGACAACAAAAAGAAATAAAAGGCATCCAAATCAGTAAGAAAGAAGTAAAATTTTGACTATTTGTAGATGACATGATATAATACATAGAAAACCCAAATGACTCCACCAAAAAGCTGTTAGAACTGATACACAAATCCAGTAAAGTCACAGGATATAAAATCAATATACAGAAATCTGTTGCATTTCTATACCCCAATAATGAAGCAGAAGGAGAAATTAAGGAATCAATCCCATTTACAACTGCACCAAAAATAGTAAGATACTTAGAAATAAATCTAACCGAAGAGGTAAAAGACCTGTACTCTGAAAACTATAAAACACTGATGAAAGAGACTGAAGATGACATAAAGAAAGGAGAGACATTCCACATTCATGGATTGGAAGAACAAATATTGTTAAAGTGTCTATACTACCCAACACAATCTACAGATTTAATGAAATCCCTATCAAAATACCAAGAGCATTTTTCACAGAACTAGAACAAATAATCCCAAATTTTGTATAGAACCACAAAAGACCCCAAAGAGCCAAAGCAATCTTTAAAAAGCAAAGCAAAGCTGGAGGCATCACAATTTTAGATTTCAAGTTATATTATGAAACTGTAATAATCCAAACAGTATGGTACTTGCACAAAAACAGACACATAGATCAATGGAACAGAAAAGAAAATCCAGAAATAAATCCACAATTCTATGATCAATTAATCTTCAACAAAGCAGGAAAGAATGTTCAACGGAAAAAAGACAGTCTCTTCAATAAATGTTGGGAGAACTGGACAGCCACATGCAAAAGAATGCAACTGGACCACTTTCTTACACCATACACGAAAGTGAATCCAAAATGGATTAAAGACTTAAATGTGTGACCGAAACCATAAAAATCCTAGAAAAGAGCACAGGCAGTAATTTCTGTGACATCTGCCATAGCAACTTTTTTTCTAGATAGGCCTCAAAAGGTAAGGGAAACAAAAGCACAAATAAACTATTGGGATTACATCAAAATATAAAGCTTTTGCCCAGTAAAGGAAACAATCAACAAAACTAAAAGGCAACCTACAGGGGCACCTGGGTGGCTGTCGGTTGGACACCCAGCTCTTGATTTCGGCTCAGGTCATGATCTCAGGGTGGTGAGATCAAGCCTCCGGCAGGCTCCCTGCTCAGCAGGAATCTGCTTGAGATTCTCTCCTCTCCCTCTGCCCCTCCCTCTGCTTGTGTGCTCTCTTTAAAATAAATAAATCTTAAAAAAAAAAAAAAAAAAGGCAACCTACAGAATGGGAGAAGATATTTGCAAATGACATATTTGTTAAAGGGCTAGAATCTAAAATACATAAACACCCAAAACAAAAATCCAATTTAAAAATGGGCAGAAGACATGAACAAACATTTCGCCAAAGAAGACATCCAGATGGCCAAGAAATACATGAAAAGACATTCACCATAATTTACCCTGGTGGGGGTGCCTGGGAAACTCAGTAAGTTAAACCTCTGCCTTTGGCTCAGGTAATGATCTCAGGGTTCTGGGATCAAGCCCTGGGCTCCCTGCTCAGTGGGGAGACTGCTTGTCCTCCTCCCTCTGGTCCTCCCCCTGCTCAAATAAATAAATAAAATCTTTAAAAATAGTAATAAACTTACTATCAGGGAAATGCAAATCAAAACTACAATGACATAGCACCTCATACCTGTCAGAATGGATAAAATCAACAACACAAGAAACAGCAGGTGTTGGCAGGGATGTGGAGAATAAGGAACCCTCTTGCATCCTTGGTGGGAATGCAAGCTGGTGCAGCCACTGTGAAATACATTATGGGGGTTCCTCAAAAAGTTAAAAATAGAACTACCTTATGATCCAGCAATCGCAATACAGAGTATTTACCCAGAGAATATAAAAAACACTAATTCAAAGGCATACATGCACTCCTATGTTTTTTGCAGCATTATTTATAAACTATGGAAGCAGACCCAATATCCATCGATAGATGAACAGATAAGGAAGATGTGGAAATATATATACAATGGAATATTATTCACCCATTAAAAAAGAATGAAATCTTGCCATTTGCAAAAGCATAGATGAAGCTAGAGAGTATAATGCTAAGTTAAATAAGTTGGTTAGAGAAAGACAAATACATGATTTCATTCATATGTGGAATTTAAAAAACAAAACAAATGAGCAATGTGGGGGGGCGGGGGGAAGAGAGAGATAAACCAAGAAACAGATTCTTAACTATAGAGAACAAACTGATGACTACCAGAGGGGAGGTGGATGGAGGTCATGGGTGAAATAGGTGATGGGGATTAAGGAGTGCACTTGTCATGATGAGCACCAGGTAATTAAAACAAAAACTTTTTTTTTTTTTTTTTTTTAAGATTTCATTTATTCGAGAGAAGCGAGAGCATGAGGATGGAAGGGGCAGAGGAAAAGGGACAAGCAGACTCCCTGCGGAACAGGGGACCTGATGTGAGGCTTGATCCAAGAACCCTGGAATCATGATCTGAGCTGAAGGCAGACCCTTACCTAAGCCACACAGGTGCCCCTAAAATAAGAACTTTAAAAAATTTTTTTTATTCTTTTCTCCACATCCTCATCAACACTTCTTGTCTTTTTGATAATAGCCATTCTGACCCATGTGAGGTGATATCTCATTATGATTTTGATTTGCATTTCCTTGATGACTAGAGATGCTAAGCATCCTTTCATGTGTCTCATGGCCACCTGTATATTTTCTTTGGAATAATCAGGAGGATTATTTTTTTTTTAAAGATTTATTTATTTATTTGACAGAGAGAAATCAGAAGTAGGTAGAGAGGCATGCAGAGACAGAGGGGGAAGCAGGCTCCCCATCGAGCAGAGAGCCAGATGTGGGGCTCAATCTCAGGACCCTGAGATCATGACCTGAACTGAAGGCAGAGGCTTTAACCCACTGAGCCACCCAGGCACCCCAGGAGGATTATTCTTAATAACCAAAAACTGGAAGCAAGCCAAATGTTCATCAACTTATGAACAGATAAACAAAATGTGGTATATCCATACAATGGAATATTATTCAGCCATAAAAAGAAATGAAGTGCTGATACATGCTATAACATGAATATCATACTTTTAATTTTATACTAAAGAAGCCAGACACAAAAGGTGTGATTCCTGGCACATTTGAGAATATGGCTTTCACAGAAATCTGGCTTTCTGTCATAGAAAATCTCTAAATGATGTCTTCTTGAACTTTTTTCTCCCTTCCATTTTTAAAAGCTATGTAGGTAAATTTCCTATAATACCTTACTCACTTTCCAGTTGTTAAACTTTTTTCTTGGCAGAAGGGAATTGCTTCTTGTTTGTTTAATGAAGAGAGATGTTAGAAAAGCCTGCCCTGGGGGCACCTGGCTGGCTTTGTCAGTAGAGCATGTGACTCTTCATCTCCAAGTCAGTAGTTTGAGCCCCACCTTGGGTATAGTGATTACTTAAAAAATAAATAAATAAGGAAGCCTTGGTGGCTCAGTTGTTGGGCAGCTGTTTTCGGCTCATCATGATCCTGGGGTCCTGGGACTGAGCCCCGAGTCGGGCTCCCTGCTTGGCGAGAAGCCTGCTTTTCCCTCACCCACTCCCCCTGCTTGTGTTCCCTCTCTCTGTGTCTCTCTCTGTCAAATAAATAAATAAAATCTTAAAAATAAATAAGTAAATAAAGGGGGCAATTATTTAAAAAAAGAAAAAAGGAAAGCCTGCTTTAGATGTCCTTATACTTGCATTCAATTTGCTCTAAGATCATTAAGTATTCTGAATCTTAAAGACCTTCTTAATCAGAGGTCATTAATACTTACACATTTATCATTGGGTTAGTATAAACTAAAAGAAGAAAAAAGGCTCTCATAGGCCTGAGGCTGCACTATGGTCTCATAGGAGTGCTAAACTCCTATGAGCGCTAAACAATGTTTTTGGTAACTGTCATTTTCCAAATATCAACATGTGTAGAAAGTAAAGGGCTTTAAATTATAGGCTGTCAATACTGTGGTAAATTTTCAAAGTCACCTCAACTCAGATCTCTGTGTGGATGTACCAAGTTACAATCATGGAAAGCCAGTTTAATCTATTTCATTTGAAACCTTTTCTATTAAATGATAAACATTAGGAGGCATAACATCATTTTATATGTCACCAAAACCTCAGAGTCAGCAGAAAAGAGAACCAAGTAGCCAAATGAGCATTTCTATAATGTTTCAGAACTATTACCTTCCTTGACATTGTGTCTTAGGGCACTCAAGCAGGCAGCAGCCTGTCACTTACAGCTCCTATCATTTCCTGTTCCAGTTCATTAAACCCTAGGTTTTCTCCAAAAACATACAACCCACAAGGAGATTCTTCTGCCAGTTAGAAAAGATCAATTTAAAAGATGCAGAAATTGATATGCAACTCTGAATGGGCATGAAGGCGATAATAAATTACCACCTACACATGGAATTATATTTTGTAGATTGACAGTGTGTGAGCAGAAGCTTATGTTAAGATCTTATAGTTGGGTTTATTTTATATTGACACGCTTATTTCATACTGACTGGCTTCTCTTTGACTGCCAAAGAATGGGTCACGTTCAAAGGCTAAAGCCAAGTTGGCAATCCTTTCTTTTTGCCTTTCTCTCTAAAAATTACCCTAAATAGGGGCACCTGAGTGGCTCAATCTCTTAAGCACCTGTTTCGTGGTTTCAGCTAGGGTCCTGAGATCAAGTCCTGCCTGGGGCTCTGTGCTCAGCAGGGAGTCTGCTGGAGATTCTCTCTCTCTCTCTCCCTCTACCCCCCTTCAGCCCCTCCCTCCACCACTCCCACCCCCGTGTGCATACCCGCACACTCTCTCTCACATAAATGAATAAATCTTTTTAAAAAATTAATTCAAAAATAAAAAAATAATTACCCTAAATGTTAGGCAACATAGCCAGTTTACACGTGGAGGCCTGATTCAAAACTTCAGTTCTCCAAATCATTTTGCCTCTCTTCCCAGTGATACTTAAAATCCTAGGATTCCAGAGTCACATTCATAAACACATTTATAAATATCACTGACCCCCCCAAACATATCACATGACTAGTATATGCACCAATGGAGACCAGAATAAAATAACACCCTATTGTGGAAATGAGGGCTGGCACTCTCCTCTTAACCATGAATGAGGCATTTGGGATTGCTAAGACAACATTTAGCTTTCAAAAGCATGCTGCTACCAGGATGGAAAGAAAGGATCTTACACCTCCCTTTCTTTCCTAATTCTAAAGTGGTGGGCAAAATGTGTACTTTTACTGGTTTGAAGTTGTCTAACCATTGCCAAAGAATGAGCAAAGCAAATTATATACACATGCTCTCCTCCTAAAATGCTACCTCCTTTGTGAAGCTATCTTGATTCATTATTTAGCACGCATAGCTCTCTTCTCTACATTCTATCTTATAATTTATACCTTCACTGATATTTGCATTAATATTTTCTATATGAGTAATGTGTTTACAGGTATCCTCTCTTACTAAACCGTAAACTTCCACAGCTCAGAGACCAAATTATTATCTCTCTGGTCCTCAAAATGCCAAGCAGAGTGCTTTATAAATGGCAAGTGCAAAATAAATGCTTGATGAATGAATAAATATGGTGGTGTTATGATTGGAAGTTACGATTTAAGAGTTCTAATAAAAGTTGAAAGTAAATAGGGTAAAAAAAAAAGCACCATTCTTTTCTCTGTGTTTGGTATCATGATTGTGTACACTGAAGAGGGAAATGCATCTAGAGATGTCCTCTTGAAAATACATTTTATATTCAATATGTCTATTTTTGACAACCTTCAAGTAAACTATCTTTTGGAGAAGACTTCCAAGCTTACACTGAACTTGATGAGGAAAGTTCCAATCAGTCAGACAAATGGTATCTACTTCCTGTAACCAAGAGTGCTATTAGATGCCTCAGGAAAAAAAAGAACAAAATCCTAACAGCTGAGAGCATGATGCCGCAAGATTCTACTAACCAGGTGCTGCCTATATAAAGTGATCAAAAAGAGAAAAAGAAGAAACCCTGAATTTAACTGAGAAGGAAAAATGGTCTTTAGTTCTCAAAAAAACAAAGGTTTAACTAGGAATTGATTAATGCAGAGTGACAACTTTCAGGTACACAGAGTAAGAGGAAGCACATGTGTCTAAAGAGAGAGGCAATGAAAATCATCTCAAATAAAAATCCCCTCCCCCACTTTTAATTTGTTTTGCATGTTATTTTACTATTGGATACAGGTTTTGGCCTAACTTCAACAACCGGTTATTTGGAAATTTCTACACAATGATCAATTTTTTCCACAATGTACATTTTTTCCTTCCAAAACAAACAAGATACTTTGCTCTGATAGGGACAATTTCCAGGTTCTTATTGAAAGGTACAAGAGAAGATGGGTAATTGAATATCATACAACACTTTAGAGTTCATTAGGCCATTATCTCCTGGGGTAGATTTAATCAAAAGATGAAGAGTACAAACTCAAAAGCTTTTAGTTGACAAGAAGCAACTCTTTGGCTTGGGATTTTTGTGTTTGATTTGTAAATCAGCTTCACAGAAAAGTAATCAGAAACTAGACTGGCCAAAGATTAGAAAAGAGCCTTGCAATGAAAGGTGTGAGACCATAGGTCCTACTTGTGACTTGGTCTCTTAACAAATGTAGGGACCTTGCACAAATTACTTAAAACTCTCATCTGTAAAGTAAGGGACTAGACTAATAATCTCTAAAGCCCCCTGTGGCACTATCAATTTTTCACTGTCTAATATTGTTCCTTAAGTCATAGACTGGTTCTTTCAACTATATGAATACCTTCAATGAACACAATAAAGGACACTTTCTGCCCTCAAGGAGTGGATAAGTCAGTGAGAAAAGTGAAGACTTTACCCATAGCTTCTAGGTGCTCATTCATCCATTCAAGTTCTAAACAAAGGTCACAAGGAGCCCAGCAGGAATGAGAATTGAAAGGAGTAGGAGAAACTCCACAGAAGCTTTTAGAAGGAAGAGAGGAATTTATTGTTTCAGTCCACCAATACTTATTGAGTGATCCCTGTGTATCAGGCACTGTGCTGGGCACTGAGGATTCTGGAGTGAACCAGATAGATCAGGCCTCTAATAAAACTTACTTGCATTCTGAATGGTGAAGAAAAACAGATTAGCAAATAAATGAAATCCAGGTTGTGGTAAGTTTTAGGAAGGAAAACAACAGTAATGAGAGACAATAACTATAACAATAGTAATGAGAGACAATAACTGGTGTTTGTGTGCAGGATGGGGTGGGATAACTTCCAATAGCATAGGGTTGAGGAAGAAGGCTCTTTGGAGACGGGAAGCTGAGACTTGAAGACAGATGAGAATGAGGACAACCAGCACGGAGGGAAGTGGGTAAATACTGACGCCGAAAGGGCTGGAGCAGAGAGACCATCTGCCAGGCTGGAGCTTAAACAGCAGCAATTACTTCTGGAAAGTTTAGGATTTAAAGCAGTCATTCTCAACCAAGGGCGACTTTGCCCCTAAGGGGACACTTGACTACACATGGAGACATTTTGGGTTGTCACAATGTGGCAGAGAGAGTACCACTGTGGAGGTTGAGAAAACCTGCACTAAAGAATCATTACAGCCCAAATTATGGTCATTATGTTATTAACTCATGTTACCAACTTGGGTCTTTTTTCTTCTACAGCAGGAACAAAGTAAAAACAGGTTTCAAGTGGCCCCATGCTTCAGCCACTCTCTGAGAAATCCCATCGCAGAGGTTCAAGGGGCTCCGCGAACTTCTGAAAAGCTCCACAAGGTAGTGAATATGTCCCTGATCGCGTGGGAAAGGATCTGGGGAGACCCTTCACCCAACTGCTCACGGGGTCACCCCTACGCGGAAGGGACTGGATTAGGCGCCGCGGAAGCCGAGAACAAACCCAGGTTTCATTTGCGTAAGTACAAATCGATGTTCAAATTAACGTAAAGTTGGATCCATGCTAGGGAAGAAGTGGAGATGCCTCAAGGATTAAAATCTGTCTCTAGACCTCTAGCTCGCGCTGCTGGCTTCCGCATTGACACCCGTCCCCCAAGGCTCTAGATGCTTCTCCCCGATGCCGCCCTGCGCTGGCCTCAGACTTCTCTGCCCCACCCCTTCGCCCCAGTCCGGGTCCCCCGTCCCGGTCCCAGGCTCTCTCACCTGGCCCCGCCCGCATTGACCCCAGGCCCCTCCAAGCCTGCGAGGGCCTCCCCGCCGCCGCCTCACCTGGGCCGTCAGGCGTCTCCTCAGCAAGCTGTCCTCGACGTACCAGTTGCCCAGGCGGAGCGGCGGGGAGCGGAAGGCCTCGCCGGGGTCTGTGGGCGGCGCCGCGAGCCCGGCGCGGGTCCCGCAGGCCCGGGAGCGCGGTGCCAGCCCTCTGAAGGGCGAGAAAGACGGCAGCAGAGACGCTGCGCGGGCAAGCCGAGGGCAGGCGGCGGGGAATCCAAGGCGAACAAGGCCCGGCGCAGAGGACGCAGACGCTGACTGGGCCGGACCCGCCAAGGGTCCGTTGGCGGCCGCTCGCCCCTCTTTGCATATTCATGAAGCCAAACAGGGCGGACCGCCCAGGAGGCAGGCAGCGGGGGTCATGAATTATTCATGAGGAAGCGTCTCGTCCCGCCCCCAAAAAGGCCTCGTTGACTATTCATGAGCCTGAGAGGGTTTGGGCTGGAAAAGGCCGTTGGGTACCCACCTTTCTGAGAGAGGCGTCGACGAGCTGAGGTGAGGGCTGTCTGGAGAAAGAGGGCGCTTGAGCGTCGTCAATTTCCTAGACTTAGGTTAATTTTTTTCCTTTCCTTTTCTTTTTCCTTGAGGTTTGAAGTTTGATCTTAAAGTATTTCGCTGAGGCCCGAAGTACTCTGAGGAGAAACGGGAAGGTGAAGGCTGAGGAAAAAAACAAAGGGAAGCTTCTAGATAGCACCCCACCCCCTCCCTCTACTCCCGCCGTCAGCGCTGAAAAATTTCACTATAACGGGGAAAAAAAAAAAAAAGAGTGGAGAGAATTGTAGTGGGAACATTCCCGCTGTCAAGGTAGCTGTTGAATTCAGATTTGGGTGGTAAGGAGTGAGTTTTGGTGAGGAAGCAGCAGCGGTAATTAGTGGCCAAGTAGTGGGTCAGGCCAACGACATCTATGTATTGTTGGGGGTCGGGAGTGGAGCTTTGGGGATGATCCCGGCTAGGTCAGGTTTTCGCCAGCCGTGGATATGGTCTGCCAGAATCAATGCCTGGCACAGACCAAGAGGTGACAGAGCTGGGGATGGGTCCCCACGGAATGACCTCGGCTCCTTTGCTACCTTTTCCAGGACGTGCCATTTAATCTCCGTGGACTTTAGTTCCCCAAACAGTACAGGGGGAGAAAGTGTCTTGAAATTCAAGATTAGCCAATCACCGACATGTGTTCAAATGTGCAGCGCATGGGACGGGGTGTGCAGTACACCGGGCACTTGGCTGGTGAAAACGGAGATAAAGCACGGTTCTTGCCCCTAAAGGAATTTTTGATTTAATTAGGCTGAGTCTAATTTCTCCCCCATTGGATCATCAGTCTCATGAGATATGAGCAGTATTTTACATCTTTGCAATCCTACGCGGAGCCTGGCACGTTGTAGTCACCCAGTAAATGTTGAATGAATGAATAATTGAAGTAGCCAGAAGAAGATATTAAAAAACCAAAAGAGCACGAGCAAATATCCAGTTAATACAGTGGAAACCATTTACTCTGAGTGAGTGCGGAAAAGGGGAATTAGAGCCAAATGGGATTTGTTAAAATGGTGAATAATAACTTATGGAAGCAAACTCTGTGAAGCCTCTGAGTAACTGGGTGACTTGACAAACCAAGTTTTGTTGGACTTTGTTTTCCTCTTCTTTATAGTTTTATATTTTACATTTAAATGTAAATGTAACAAAATGTAACAAAAACTTCTTTTGTTGGACTTTGCTTTCCTCTTCTTTATAGTTTTATATTTTACATTTAAATCCATGACCCATTTTGAATTAATATTTGCATACAGCATGAGATTTAGGTTGAGAGTTTTTGTTTTTGTTTTTGTTTTGGGGTGTTTTGTTTTGGCCTACAGATATCTTGTCATTCCAGTACCATTTGTTAAAAAGACTATCTTCCCTCCACTAAATTGACTTTCCTTTTCTCTAAAATGAAGGCATTGGATTATCTATTTCTCCATTCCCTTCCAAGTCTTATGACGCTGAGTGCATTTATGTCAAAATGTACTTTCTTTGTGTAAAGCTATCCTTCATATCAGACAAGAAAGGTCATCTAGTTGTATTTTAGAATCTAGCTATTAGATATTGTTCATTTGATAGAAAGGGGAATTTCTTGTTAAAAAAAAGTGGTTTTGGAAAATTGGGGAAGATGTGTGGGGACCATTAGAAAATCAACTATTACTGTCTTTGTGCAAACATAATAAAACTGGTTTTTTCTTCACTCAGAATGGCCAAAGGCAGGGGGCTGGGAATGGCTTAGGCTTTAACATGCTGAGCAATAGCTGGTTAATCTTTATCTGAATCTTGGATTCACACAGACAAGGGTAAAATAGTAAGCAATTGTGTCACCATTTTAAATAGGGCAGTCGAGATGTAGGTCAAGAGGTAAGCCTAGCCTGAGTCTTTATCTGAGAAAGCACAGAAATCTTACCTCCTTCTCAAGATCATAATTCTTAAAAAAAAAAAAAATCATAATTCTTGTCACAGAGTGGACATATCAAGTATAAAAGTGAATGATATTGATGCCCTGTGAAGTTTCAGATGTTTGTGGGTCAAATATGCAAACAAATATATAAGTGAAAGACATTTGAAAGTTAGAGTTCTGTTCTTAAAATCCATAATTATGAAATCTCTCATAGGCTTTTAGATAATGAGTTAGAAAAAGGTGATAAAAAAACATCAGAGTTATTCTCTGAGAGTGCATGATCTGTAGTGTCATACCTCCTGGGGCTGTCAGCTTGTGAGCTTTCAAAATTGAGCAGAGTTTGTACTTGAATAGGAGACTTCCACAAAACACCTGCTCAAAGAGAAAACAACAGTAGCAACAGAATAAAGGTTGAAAAGAGCCTGGCTCTTAAAAAAAAAATTAGATATGTTTTGCTTTTCTAAAGCAAGCTCATTCTAGAATAACAGAAAAAGACATTACTGTGTTTAGAAATAAGCAAGCAAGCTCCACAACTAGAAAGCCACTGGTAGTGCATGATTTTAAATGGAAGGAAAGAAAAAAGGAATTTCATTTTAGGGAGTCATTGTAGAAAACCCCTAAATTGTGAGTCAAAGTTTCTTGAGTTTTGTTCTCAGGTCTGCCACTAAGTGTTTGACCCTGAGAAAGCCAGTTGACTTCTCTGGACCTTGATTTCCTCAACTAGAAAATTAGATGTTTGTGCTAGATGACATTTAAAGCTCCTTCTATCTCTAATATTCTGTAATTCTTCTCTAGACACTTAATACTTCCTTGTTCTCAGGGGCTCGATCTCAGGACCCAGAACATGACCTGAGCAGAAGGCAGACACTTAACTGACTTTGCCACCCAGGCACCCCAGGGCTTGATTCTCTAAAAATACCATCAGAATGTTTTATGATCATAGAAAAAAAATTTTAAGTTTATTTAAGTAATCTCTATACCTAATGTGGCACTTTAACTCACAACCCCAATATCAAGAGCTGCATGCTCCATTGACTTAGCCAGCCAGGCACCCCAGTGGAGAAATTAAAAAAAAAAAAAATCAATGTAGTGGGGCCCCTAAGTGGCTCATTTGGTTAAGGGTCTGACTTGTTATCTCAGCTTAGGTCTTGATCTCAGGGTTGTGAGTTCAAGCCCTGTATTGAGCTCCACACTGGGTATGGAACCTGCTTTAAAAGAAAAAAAAAAATCAATGTAGAGATCTATTTTTTTTTAAATTTTATTTATTTATTTGACAGAGAGAGAGAGATCACAAGTAGGCAGAGAGACAGGCAAAGAGGGGGAAGCAGGCTCCCTGCTGAGCAGAGAGCCTGATGCAGGGCTTGATCCCAGGACCCTGAGATCATCAATGTAGAGATCTATTTAAAAATTCTTATCATTTATTGTCTCTAAGGCTAATAACTACCCCAGTAGGGGGCATTTACTTGGTTTAATGGGCCAGAACTAGAGCTTAAACTCTTGTAGTTACTTATTTTGCTCATTTTATTTCTTGAAGTTATAAGGGAAACAGTTGCTGTGTTGAGTCAGATTTGAAGGTTATACACAGAAATGAAGGTCATATTCTGAAGCCAACAAAAGATACCTTGGAATCTTTAAGGATGAAGGACTATTAGGAGGTTTTCAGTGTCCTATAGGATTTTGTAAAAGAGTGTCCCCTAGTGTTGCTCTGAAGAAGTAATTTGAGAGAAATTAAAGAGTACTTGTTTATAATCTCTATCACCATCTTGTGGCGGGGTCCTCAAATAATTCTGCCTTCTGTTACTTGCAAAATCATCCAGAATCTTGCATTAATTTATACACCAAAAAAGGTCACAGGCTATCATGCGTGATCCAGAATGGAATTATTTAGATTGGTTATTTTACAAATATATTGGTCGGAACTCCATAAAACCTTGAAAAGAAGCCCCAGTATAAATTAAATTAAGGTCTTTGAAAAGAAAAAGGGAAATTTGCTTCTTTTTTTTTAATGGTAGTGAAGCAATTAAAATGAAAACTGGATGGATTTTTTTTATAACTTAAAACTTCAAATAGAACTCTGTTCTATTTGTTTATTTTATTTTTATTTTTTTTTTTTAAGACTATTTATTTGATGGAGAGAGACACAGGGAGAGAGGGAACACAAGCAAGGGGAGTGCAGAGGGAGTGGCAGAGGGAGAAGCAGGCTTCCCACGGAGCAGGGAGCCTGATGGGGGGCTCTATCCCAGGACCTTGGGATCATATCTGAGCCGAAGGCAGTGGCTTAACAAATGAGCCACCTAGGTGCCCCTATTTATTTTTTAGTAAACTCTACCCCTAACATGGAGCTTGAACCCGTGACTGCAAAGATCAGGAATCACATGCTCTACCAACTACGCCAACCAGGTGCTCCAAAATTAGATGTATTTTTAACATTAATATTTTTATTGTGTTAAAATACACTTAAAATTCACCACCTCACCCATTCTCAAGTTCAATGGTACCGAGATGGTACTGAGTTCTGAGTTCAATGGTACAATTCAATGGTACTGAGTGCATTCGTGGTGTTATGCAACCATCGCCACTATACATTCTTAGAAAATGTTTGTCATCCTGAACAGAAACTTCATGCCTTTTTTTTTTTTTAAAGATTTTATTTATTTGACAGAGAGAAACACAGCGAGAGAGGGAACACAAGCAGAGGGAATGGTAGCGGGAGAAGCAGGCTCCCTGCTGAGCAGAGAGCCTGATGTGGGGCTTGATCCCAGGACCCTGGGATCTGACCTGAGCCGAAGGCAGATGCTTAACGACTGAGCCACCCAGGTGCCCCAACTTTGTGCCTTTTAAACATCCAATTCCTTCTACCCTCCAGCTCTTTGTAACCTCTATTCTTTCTATTTCTATGAAGTTGACTACTTCAGGTACCTCTACCTCATATAAGTGAAATCATGCAATATTTGTCCTTTTTTTTTTTTTAAAGATTTTATTTATTTATTTGACAGAGAGAGAGAGAGATCACAAGTAGGCAGAGAGGCTGGCAGAGAGAGAGGGGGAAGCAGGCTCCCTGCTGAGCAGACAGCCCGATGTGGGGCTCAATCCCAGGACCCTGAGATCATGACCTGAGCCGAAGGCAGCGGCTTTAACCCACTGAGCCACCCAGGCACCCCAATATTTGTCCTTTTGTGTCTGGCTTATTTCATTTAGCATAATATTTTCAAGTTTTATCCATGTTATAGCATGTATCAGAATGTTACTCCTTTTTAAGACTTGTATATATCATTATACATATCACATTTAAAAAAATCCATTTAACGGTTGATGGACATTTGGGTTGTTTCCATCTTTTAGATATTTTGAATAATACTGTTGTGAACATTGGTGTACAAGTATCTGTTTGAATCCCTGCTTTCAGTTCTTTTGGTATATACCTAGAAGTGGAATTGCTGATTAATATGGTAATTCTGTTTAACTTTTTGAGGAACTGCCATACTCTTTCTTATAGCAGCTGTGTGATTCCCACCAACGCACGAGGGTTCCAATTTCTCCACATCCTCACCACAGCCACCCTAATGGTGTGAGGTATAAATTTTAACATTTGAGTTACCTTTGAAAACCAATTACCCATACAGTTAATTCAAGAAATGTTTTTGAACCCCTGCTATCAAAGCACAGTTGCACTCTAAGGGAATAATAAGGATAAATAAAATACATTGTTAAATCTTTAGGTGATTTACAATTTATTTTTTCTCCTCCAAATGTATGTGGGAACAAGCAAACCAACTTAAATTTTCACTGGATGGTTGAAAAAACTAATCCAGAGACCTTATGCCAAATTCATAGAAAATGGGTAGTAGAGATAAAAATGTTTATTAAACTAGTTTTCCAAAGAATACAGTCAAATGCTAATTATATGTAGGTCTTCTTTGGAAAATTCACAAAAAGGATTATGTCAGGCAAAGTCTCTAATTTTTTTTCACCTCCACAGGTTTGACCTGTTGAAAGAATCCTGATACATTATTATAATGGCCACTGCTCAGCTCTCTCACTCTATCAAAATTCACAAAGCATCTAAGGTAATTACTAAGAATTAAAAGAAAATCAATGGCTATTTAGTAAGTTAGTTCAGAATCATGACTTTAATCTTTGGTATTTTTTTAAAACAGCAGTTTTATCAGTTAATTGGCACATAATATTTTGTCATAATATGTCTACATTTTAACTGCCTAATGGGCTGAGGATGTTCAAGAAATTAGAATACATTTCTACAAAGTAACTTACTGGGTGCTTATTTCATGTTTATATAGATTTTCTAGAGCGAAAGAAGTCAGAAACAAGATGTTTAAAGAGAATGTTGTTTTTGTTAGACCTTAACTATGAAGCAGTTAGGAAATTTCTGATAGGCACTGTGATATAATTATAAGAACGGAGGAGAGAATACAGAGAGGAACTTGGAGGCTGGGCTCCTGGGGGAACATGCCAAAGCTAAGGAACCTCTCTGGGTTCACAAGGGCAGGTTTAACTTACCCCAAGATATTCATTAACAAATCATGCATTTATTAATTGAGAGCTCAATATTATATAATACATATATTTACATATGTGTGTGTGTATGTGTCTCTGTATATAATATGGCGTTATTCTCTGAGAGAATAAAAAAATCTTTATCTTCTGGAAATTTAGAATCTGACAGGAGAAATAGAGTTAGAGGAGGTAAGACAATTTACAAAGCAGTATATGTATTACATATATGTGAAAAAGTGTAAAGCGATACAAATTATAAGAATTTAGAGATTTTGTATAGACTGGAATGGTTTGTGAATTACTCATGAAGGAAATGTGACTTAAGGTGGGCTTTGAATAATGTAAAGGATTTGAGTAGAGGAGAGAGAAGAGAATTCTATAAGGAAAACCTACTAATGTGCCTTAGCTCAAAATGAACATGGCGTATTTTAGAAAATAATGAAGAATCTATCCTTATTGGAATCGAGAGACATCATGTTGGACAGAAGTAGGAAATAAAGTTAAATGGGAACTTTGGGAACAAATTAATATGGATCTTAAAAGCCAAGCTAAGGAGTTTATGCTTTATTCTTCAATCAGTGGACAGTCAGCCGGTTTGATCAGGAGAGTGAATAAAACAATTGTTTTAGGAATATTAAGCTGTAGCAAAAAAGGGACAAGATTCGGGTTGAAGGAGAATTAGGGAACAGAGAAAGCAGTCATCTTTCTGGCTCAAATTCAATATACTCACTGGATTTCTGATCTCATTTGGTTTCCTAAGTGGTTTCCTTCCTAGGGGGGGAATGCTGAGCTGGATATATGAATTGCAATCAGTTTGGCAGTTATTTTTCTCACTGTAAATTAACAAATTGACTTTTTGATGTAAAACAGATCTTTGTAGTTTGGGTTGCATGAACTACTTTTCCCAAGAAATTTTAAGTGACTGTATGATTTTGCTATTTAATATTTAAAATAATAATAACGATAATAGAAGCTAACATTTATTCAGCCCTTACCATGTACTGGGCACTGTGCCAAGGGCTTTATATTATTATTTCAATTAAACCTCACATTAAGGAGGAAACCGAAGTGCACAGAAGTGAAGTAACTTGTCTCAGGTTATGTAACTTGATAGCTAAGCTGTCAAACATCACTTATGTCATTAGCATACTAGCTTGTTAAAATAATTTATAATAGTGTTTTCTGTTATCAAGTCATAGTATTTTAGTTGTTAGACATTTATAAAAACATAGATGATGACTGTTAAAGTATTAGATCGTTGAGCTAAGAAAAAAATATATCCCTTGAATATAGAGAAATAACAGAACTCCAGAGGGTTTTTTCAACTATTGATCTTCATTACTACAGATGGCCTTTTATATCCAATATTAAAAATAAATGTCTTTATACTTTCAGGTTATTTAATTTTACAAATGGTTATTACTCAAGTATTGCCTCCAAGTTTTGGCAAGTTTTCAGTAAGTTACTATATATGCATGCCATGCCAGCTATTACTCAATTACTCAAAAGAACCTTAATTTCTCAGGATCTGTGAGTACAAAAAACAATTTTCTGTAAAATTTTAAATGCACATACATACACATATGTACACCACACATACAGCTAATGCTCCTTCAGCTTCAAGTTTTCCTACTTCTACTATAGCTTAATATTCCTAAAAGAATTAATTTATTCACTCTCCTGATCAAATCCACTGACTTTCCACTGATTGCAGAATAAAGCATAAATTCCTTAACCTGGCTTTTAAGATCCATACTGATTTGTCACCAAAGTTCCTTTCATACATGCAAGAGTAATAATTTTATTATATATTTTTAACAACTGAATATAATATAGTTTGATCATTCATTGCCACTATCTGGTATACCAAAGAAGAGCAAAGCTTATATGGGAAAATCTAGCAAAGATTAGAATGTCTTTGGGATATAGATATAGAAAGCTTTTTTGGGGAGCACTTGGGTGGTTCAGTTGGTTAAGTATCTGACTCAGTTTCAGCTCAGGTCATGATCTCAGGGTTGTGAGATTGAGCCCTGTGTCAGGTCTGCTTGGATTCTCTCTGTGTATCCCCCCCCATAAATGAATCTTAAAAAAAAGACTTTTTTGGGGTACATGACTGGCTCAGTTAGAAGAGCATGTGACTCTTAGTCTTGGGGTAATGAGTTCAAGCCCAACATTGGGTATGGAGATTACTTAAATACATTAAAAAAAGAAAGAAAAACTTTTTGGGAGTTCTTCTTCATCAAAGGCATATTTTTGGATAGTACCTACCTCTAAGTAACAGAATTATCAAAACTTAAACAGCTGAAACTGCTTAGTATAGTAAAAAGAGCTCTGAATTTGATTAAGATAATCAGAGACTTAACCATCCTGACTTCTGTCTGACAACATTGAAATAGTAGTTTCACCTACTTTCGTATTTTATATCAATTAAGTCAATAGTAGTCATTTGTATGTGGTCTCTTTTATGTATGAGAGTCATCAGTATTGTTAACATTTATGTATGAGAATCATAAGTATTGTTAAGTATAGTTGTAGATCATTCATTTTCATTTCTGTATAGTATTCCACTGTGGGAATATATTACAATTTGTTTATCCATTCTTTTGTTGATGGGCATTTGAGTAGTTTCCATTTTTTTTTTT
>CM053616.1:1628391-1663286 GCA_028646535.1 Procyon lotor | reverse complement strand
CGATTTTCTGCTCCTAGAATTGCTGTTCTTATTCTCTTCTCTCTGCTGTTGTGTTTGCCGGCTTTTAGAGTGGTTTTCAGCCTCTTTCTGGATCCCAGTGCTCTCCGTGCCTCCTACACCTCCGCCATCTTGTCTTGGTCCTCGAGTAGTTTCCATTTTGAGTCCACTACAAATAAAGCTGTTATGAATGTTCTTTTGGTGAGCATATGTATGCATATCTGTCAGGTGTCATATGTCACCTATGAGTGAAATATGGGTCATGGAATATGTGTATATTTAGCCTTAGTGGATACGAAGTTGTACCCACTTATTATGCTCCTATAACTAGTGTTTAAAAGTTTTGACTGATTCACATCTTTATCAACATTTGGTATTTAATGATTTTTAAAAAATTTAGCCAGTTTGTTAGGTGCATAGTATTATTTCATTGTGGTTCTAGTGCACATGTCCCTGATAAAGTTTGAGTACTACTTTTTTTAGGGCAGGGGAGGGACTGAGAGAGGGAGAGAGAGAAAGCCCAAGCAGACTCTATACCCAGTACAGAGCTCAACATGGGGCTCAATCTCACAACCCTGAGATCTGGACCTGAGCTAAAATCAAGTCAGATGTTTAATTAACTGAGCCACACTGGCGCCCCATTGAGAACTATTTATTGGCCATTTGGATATCCTGTTTTGTGAAGTGTCTATATTCAAGTCTTTTGTCCCTATTTTTCTTTTTGATTGTCTGTCTTTTTCTTAGTGAATTTTAGGAATCCTTCATATATCCTGGATATGAGTCCTTTGCCGATCTATATATTGATAATATCTTCTCTCATGCAAGTTGCCTTTTTGAACAGAAGTTCTTAAGTTTAATATAATCTAATTCATCAATATTTAGAAAATACTTTAAAACTAAAATGTATTGACATAATACCAGCTGGAGTTCATGAGACATATTTTGTGCTTGGATTAAATAAGAAAGCAAAAAGCAGTCTCAGACTAATTAATTGTGATAAAAATGATCAAATTTTTATTTTTATACATGTCACAGTAAATACTGAATATGACAAACATGTTGAAATGATAAGATGCAAAACAAACTATCAGCAAATATTCTATATTTTATTTGGTAGACAATTCTTTTTTTTTAAGATTTTTTAATTCATTTGAGAAAGAGAGAGCAGGGTGAGGAGGGGCAGAGGGAGAAGGAGAGAGAATCCCATCAGGATTCATGTGGAATATTCATCAATATTGAGAAGATATTATCAATATATATATCGGCAAAGGACTCATATCCAGGATATATGAAGGATTCCTAAAATTCACTAAGAAAAAGACAGACAACCAAAAAGAAAAATAGGGACAAAAGACTTGAATAGACAAGTCTATTGTCTTGATTCCACGACCCCGAGACCACAACCTGAGCCAACACCAAGAATTGGGTGCTCACCTGACTGTGCCACCCAGATGCCCCTAGATAATTCTAATACACTAAAGAAAAATTTATGTATCTGTCATTGTCTTACGACATTTCTACTATGGCACATCATTTCTTAGTGCAGACTATCTAATCATTTAAGAATAACTATAAACATTTTTCAACATATCATACACACACATATAAAATTTAGAAGGAAATTACTGTTAATATTGATACATTTTGTGAAAGGCTGACATTTTATAGAAACTTAGTATTCTGTAGAACTCTAGCTTAAGCAAAGCACAAAAGTATGGAGATACATGGTAGTAGAATAGTAAATGAATAGTAGTTCCACACAGCTACAGTAAGGTACACAGGAGCTGATAGGGAATAGGGGCAGAGGGGTGGGGGTGGCAGATGAGGCAGAGAGTTAGGCAAGGATAAGTCTTTGATAGTTCTCAATGCCACACTAAGGTACTTGAACTCTAGCCTACGTGAATACTAGTCATGTCATAATAAGTTTTTATTCTTTGAAGTTAATAATGATGGCACTGTGAAGGAGAGAATGAATGAAAGGAACTGTTGGCAGGAAGATCAAGGGCTACCACAGTAATAAAAGGGAGAAGTGAGTATGTCCTGAGTCAAGGCAGTGACAGTGAGAAAGGAAGGGAGAAAATACATTTGAGAATTCCTTTAGAGAGAATTATAGAGTTTAGTGATTAGAAATGGGGTATGAAATAAAAAGGGAAACTTCTAGCCTGAATGATTGGCGTGGATGCTGATTCATTAGTCTGACAATGAAATTTGGGATCAGGTTTCAATTAAAGGTGATAGAGATAAACTGAGTTTGAGAGGTCTACAAAATGGTCCAGGCGTAGGGGTTCACAGAACAGAAACACAGAAGTGGGGCTCAGAACAGCCTATAGGCTATAGCCGAAGCAGTGAGACTAGATGAGGTTACCCAAGAAGTGAGAACTATGCAAAGAGAAAAGGACTGAAGACAGAATTTAAATGTTTAAAGGTCAGAAAAACTGGAAAAAAATGAAAGAGATTGAGATAGATATGGAGGGATGGGTGAAAATAAAAAGAAAACAGTGTTATGGCAGCTGAAAGAAAAGAGGGAAAGTGTGGGCAAAGGTGTCAAACACTACAGAGAAGTTAGTACAAAGGACAGTAGAGGTCAATGATAGGATATACTTGATGACTTCGGAGGGAATAATATATAATGGAGGTTACAAAAGGCAGATTGCATTGCATTCTGAGGAGTGTGTGAAAGGGAAGGAGATTATGTAATCATAGTAAAACTCCAATTTTACCTCAAACCCGTGGATCATTGTGAAATAAATTATACTAGTCTTGAATTACTTGGGTAACTCTCCCTGCTTTTCTGCTCTGCCTTGCCTACGGAGATCAAATTTAATGCAACTTTCAAAGCCCTGTTTTCTTTTGATTACCTATAAAAGTATCAGATTTGAAGTCTTGAAAAATCTTCCCATCATTATCTGTGGTAACGGCATGATAGCTGAATCTATTAAAGAATAACTAATCTTTTTCATCTTTTTCCCCCCAGGAAACAGTTTTTCCATCCCAAATCACTAATGAGCATGAGTCATTGATAATGGTGAAGAAACTTTTTGCTACTTCTATCTCCTGTATAACATATCTAAGAGGCCTGTTTCCAGAGAGCTCTTATGGAGAACGCCATTTGGATGGTAAAGTTTAACTACTAAATAGTTACCTTAGCTGTTGTAGCCCTTTCCTCTAACTGGCAGGAGTAAACCTTTCAATTCTCACAGCGTGCTAATTCCAATTCATGGGATTGTTCTTTAAGATCAATTTGCTAATTCATTTTCCATTTTAATTTCAGTATGTTTAGTGGTTTTACTTATAGGAATCATTAGTTCCTGGCTAGATACCAGATGACAGAGAAGAAAAGAAATCTGTGTAGACAAGGCCAGTAATTCTAAACCATACCTATAAAAGCAACAACTGGATCAAAATTTATTTGGGTGCTATAGATTTGTACTATTTTGTGCCTCAGTTGAGTTTGTTCTTTGAGGTTTACTTCGGCATTGAGGCAATTTGATGGAGCCAAGTGAAAAACTCTTCTTCCCGTTAACACATATAAATATGCTGGAAGAAAAGCATATTCATGCCAAACCCATTTGTTGATTAGCATTGATAGACAATTACTATTCTAATCAGCACTTTTCTTTTTTCAATTGCCAGATCTCCTACTTTACTCCCTTTTATTTCTGCATCTTAAACTGTTAATTTCATTTCCTTATATTACAAGCGTTTCTGGGTCCTTTCCTTATCTTGTATTGAAAGATAAAAATGTACCTAGGACTGTTCAATTTTTTAGAATCTTATTATTAGCTTAAAAAGCTGGATTGTGATAACAATTCAGAAAATCTTGCTGATTTGTCACTAAAATGGGAACTGTCATTTGCGATAATAAATGTAGAGAGCTGTAAATTTCCTTGTAAGATCTTACTTTTTAAGATCTAACTTTACTTTAAATTCCTCATATCTGTATTTAGTGATATACCTTGGCCTCATACCAAATGTATTTTCTTAACATATTATCCTCTGTACTAGCCAGCATCAATGAAATGTGTGTGTGCTATAAATACAAGAGCATGACATTTGCAATTATGACAATTTCATTTGTGTCATGTCTTCTTTTGGTCTGTAGAATATAAATCTGTAATAGTGAATATGTTTATATGTAGCACATGGTTGTACTTCTCCTTTTTTGGAACAAAAATTTAGTTGAACTCTAAATTCCTTTTCTAATTGGAAAAACCTGGAAAAAGACATGTTTAGGGTAATTAATTAAGGGTTTATTGTGTGCCAATCACTTCCCTGGGGGGGGGCAGATGTTAATAAACAAAATTCAGCTGAGTACATTTGAGGATCTAACTGGTTTTATTCAATGATTATGAATAGTGCAGCTTCCAATCTAGCAAATAGAAAGGAGCTCTGAGGAGCAGTACAAATTGTTAGATTGTTATAGGCAGAAACAGGGCAGGACAAGGAAGTCATTAGTGAAAGAAAAGAAAGATTTATTTCAGGCAAGGTCACCTTCCTTACAGGGGGAAGGGTAGGGGTCTACCATGCAAATTACTTCACAAGTGTTCATCAGGAAATTCCAGATTGACTGGTTAAAGGTTACATTCCTGCAATTAAATCTTGGTTTGCTCCTCCTCATGGGGGGCAAGTAACTCTATTTAGGCTCCCTTGCTCTTTCCTTCTTCCTACCTTCCTTCTCTTCCTTCCTGCCTTCCTTCCTTCTTTTCAAGAGCTTTATTTTTTGTGGTAGTTTTAGTAAAAGTTGTATGTCTTCCTCTCAGTGTTTATTCTTAAAGTAACATACATCATAAAAATGCTTAGTACTCCTATGTTGCTCTCTTTTTGGTAATCTCTAAATATTATACGAACATGGAATAATTTTCATGTACCTCAATAGAGATAGAAGGAGCATTAATTTTTGGATAGGAAAACAGTAGGAAAAGACAAGGTGACATGAAAAGTCATAAATGAATCTGTGTTTGATTTTGGACTGATATAAGCCAAAACTCTTTTAATATGATTTTCCTATTCTTTAACTATAGTAAAGTGGTTGAATTTCAGATGGAAATTGATATTTGAGAACAATCCATGGGAAATTTTTTCATATTTATTTTCATGTAGGGGGAGACAAATATGAGAGAACTGACTTGAGATTGAGGTACATGTTTTAAATTGGTTAATGGAGATGGTCTCAATTGTCCCTTATTACTCAGAATTCAACAGAAGCAAAGTGACACAAATTGATTGTGCTGCTTTGTAGAAGGGGCGACTGCTAGACTATAATCAAAATTGGAACTAAGCTGGTTTTCAATAGGATTTATTTTGAAAGTAGGTATTTAGAGATTCAAGATGTTTTTATAAACTATAAAGCTAAGTTATATAAATAAAATAGTTAAAGGAAATATCCTTTTTTAGCATGGACGATTTTAGTAGATTTGTCTTTTGGTAGAGAAAAATAGACTGTGTTATCTGTTTTTGTAGACCTCAGTTTAAAAATCCTTCGAGAAGATAAAAAATGTCCTGGGTCACTGCATATTATCAAATGGTAAGTAATTGAAATTCCACAAAAGTTGAACAACATTATTTTTATCATGTTTGCAATTACCCATAAGATTTTATTTGGTAAGATTATTTCCTTAAAACCTTTCCTTCCTTTCCTTTTTTCCATGATTTCCTGGAAATTTACAATTATTCAATATAATTTTAAGATACTGACTTAGTTTTGCTTTTTAAAAAAAATGGACTTGCATAAAGAAAAATATTATACTTCTGAAACAAATATAACTCTGTCAACTTCAATAACAAAAATTTTAAAAAGAAAAATATCAATCAAAATTTGATTACTCATCATATGCACTTCAGTATCTTAAACATTATGGGAGGCAAAAAGAAAAATAAGATCTGGTTCTCTACCTTTAAATTGCTTACCTGTTACTTATAAGGATCTATCAATATATTAAATGACACTGGGAGTTTAAAAAAAAGTTCAAGTGGGAAAGGTAAAATGATTACCAATTACCAAGGAAAAAATATAAATCAGTTCTATACTTGGAATTTTTTTGGCTTTTGCATCCTGTCCAAATTGACATCATTTATTTCTTGACAGGATCCAAGGTTGTTTTGATGCTTTGGAAAAGAGATACGTAAGAATGTTTTTAAATTTACACCAGAATTAAAGACTTATCTTTTATACCTTAAAAAAAAATTAGCTTTTATTTTGTTGTTGTGTCTTAACAGCACACTAGTCCCTACATTTGCATTTATGAAAGACTTTTTTCTTATGTCTTTGTTGTCCTGTTGATGTCTCGTTTTCATCAATTAGAAAGGAAACCTTCATTTTTCTCTTTTACACTCATATCTTTTGACCACAGAATTTCCTCTGAAGTCACTGAAAGAGATCCAAAGGATGTGGGACAGGGGAGACAAGAATCTGGCATTTAGCACATTGAACATGTTCAGAATAGTTGTGATTCAATTCACAGATATGAAAGGAAAAAACAGACTTGAATAATTAGTTTTTATTCTATGATAGTTATTTTGTTAACTCTGTTGGTGCATGTATATAACCTGTTCCCTCAAATAGCTAGTAATGTACCTTGAAATTTTTTTTTAAGATTTTATTTATTTATTTGACAGAGAGAGAGACCACAAGCAGTCAGAGAGGCAGGCAGAGAGAGGGGAAAGCAGGCTCCCTGATGAACAGAGAGCCCGATGCAGAGCTCCATCCCAGGACCCTGGGATCATGACCTGAGCCAAAGGCAGAGGCTTTAACCCACTGAACCACCCAGGCGCTCCTATACCTTGAAGTTTTAAAAATGCAGCTTGAATTTTAAGTGTATCAGATTTTTCTTGCTGCCCAAGACTGCTATGAAGGGTATAAAAATTAGAGGCTCTAGTCCTAGCTGAAGAGCCAAGATGTATATATGAAACTTACACCATTGCTTCTCCTCCTTTTCCCCATCTATATCTTTTAACTCCTTCTCAATTCCCATTCCCTTAAGAAATTTTGAGATGAATAAGGCTTATATTGGATTATTTAGTTGAACTCGTTAATTTCCTTTTTCAATGAACAGTTACTTTTCATGATTTATTCAACACTGACCAGGGGGACGAAGGGATATAAAATTAAAACAGATATGAGATTGTGCACACAAAGATTTCTAGACCATGGCAGAAGAGAAATGATACTTCATATGCTTGGCTGATGATCAGCTCTTATACACTGGCCTAGCTGTGCCTGTTGTTAAAATATTGAAATACTCTATATCAGGTGGTAAATAGCTGTTTTGCTGAGACCCTGAGTGACCCTTACCATTTTCTCCCCCTCACTTCACCATTGTCTCTTTTGGGATCTCTCCAGCCCTATCCATAATCTAGCAACTAAAGAGTTAACATCTGGCCCAGGGGGAGCTTCCAGGAGCCCAGTGCCAAGGCTAAGTTGGCAGCCTTTCTGATTGGCCAGTACCTGTGCCATTTTGGGGTTCTAAATATTTATTTTTTTTCACATCAGCTTGATATTTTTGTGCAAAAATAGATATTTTGACTATAACTCTATCACAAGTATAAGTATCCATAATCATTAGAAATTAATGCGTACTAAAGGAAAGATACTGCTTGTGTGCAGTAGAAATATGGAAAAGAAGGGGTTGTATCTAGTGAAGAGCGTGAGGGAAATCTTTGGGAGAAAATGGCTTTTGAACTTTTAAGGCCCTTAGTTAGGACAGGTTTAAATGGAGAATGTCATCACCAGCATACTGAACACTACTCATTCATTCTCCTTCATCCATTCGTTTAGCAACATTTCTTGAGTATCCATCATTGAGAGGCAATGCAATATAGTTAAGAGCACGAATTTTGGAACCAGTTCTACATTTAACACCTGTATGATCTTGGGCAAGTACCTTAGTTTGTTTATATACAAAATGGGGATAATAACAGAACTTACTTCTTAGGGTTGTTTGAGATAATGAGGTAATCTGAAGCACTGGTTTTCAAATGTTAGCTTACACTAGAATCACCTGGAGAACTTGTTAAAACATTGCCGGTCTCCACCCCAAAATTTCTGATGTGAGAATTTGCATTTCAGATAAATTTCAGGTGACATTGAGACTATTGGTCTAGGGACCATACTTGAGAACGACTGATCTAAAATATTTAGAACAATGCCAGGTGCATAATAAACACTATGTAAGTGTTAATTCTTTTTACTCCCTCCCTCCCTCTTTTCCCTTCCCTCTATCTCTCCTTCCTTCCTATCTTTCTACCTTCTCTTGTTCTTTCCCTCTTTCTCTCCCTCCTTCATTACCTCCTGTCCTCCTTTCCTTTCTTATCTATTTAATCTGTGCCAGACACTGTACCTAATAGTAGATGAGATAAAAATGAGAGAATGATGTGATTCCTTCACTCAAGGAGGTCACGATCTAATAGCATCACTTCTTAAATAACCACAATGTTACCTGTACTAAAAGAACAGTGTGATGTAAAAAAGATTATTTACCTAGTTTGATGTATTTATTTTACTTAAATGACTACCTGTATGACTGAATCAATTAAATTTACTGTTTTGGGAGATTAAGAGACAATACCTTAGATGGATCATTTAGACTCTTAATGGTATTGATATTTGTTTTTCAGTTGTTAGTATCCTAAATTTCCTACTAGGAAATAATTAATGTGTTAAAAATAGTTTGAGTGAAGTCAAGTTTGAATATCTAGAGATCTTGAAAGATGTTCTTCTGTTGAAGATGATTATTTCTAGTTGTGAAATTTTGGGTGATTTTACCCTGTTTTCTTTATAGTTTATATTATGCTCAAATTCTTTAAAGTAAGTATGTATGTATTTTTAGATAATTATTATAAAGAAGAGACTATATTGTACATAACCTCCTAATCTGTCTCCCTATTCCCATTTTCAATCCCCTACCATTCCAACTCACTATCCACACTACATTCTTTCAGAAATCTAAGTCTAATCATTCCAATCCCTTGCCTGAAAATCTTCCATAGCTTTTAAATTAAAGTCGAGAGTCCTCCACAGAGAACCTGTAAGATCTAGTCTCCACCTGCCTCTCCAAAAGTCATCACCCTCACCATTGCTAGCCATGTTCAAGCCACATAAGGATTCTAGAACATGCCAAGTGCCTTTCCCCTTTGTATGTACTGTTGCTTTTGCCTGCAAAATTCTCTTCCCTACCCATACTTTTTACCTGGCTAAATCCAATTTATCCTTCAGGTCTCAGCCTAAATATTTACTTTCTTAGAGGGGTCTTCCCTGGCACATAACCCCCCCACCTCAGCCTAGATTGTCCTTTTGTTTAATGTTCTCAAGCACCCTGTGCTGCTTTGTCATAGCAATTAACACAATTATAATGATGTACCTACCTGTTTGCTATTTTGTTTAATGTTTTCTCTCCTGTTGGTCTGCATGTTCCCTGAGATCAGGGGCCATGTCTATTTTTGAAAGAATGAATGAATGAACTATTAATCAAATAATTAATACAGAGTTTCACTATGTAGTCTCAAAACTGATTGTATGCAGTAACCAAAATAGCCACACAGTGTCACTAAAGTTTTAGTCCTGTGGGTGAAATAGGTGAATAATTTGATATGAAATTATGGTTGGGAAATTTTCTTAAAAAAAATTTTTTTTTAAAATTTTAATTAGGCTCCTTGACCAACGTGGGACTTGAATTCATGACTCTGAGATTAAGAGTCAGGTGCTCTAACAGCTGAGCCAACCAGGCACCCCAGTCCAGAAATTTTCTAATTTGTATTCTAGTTTTTAAACTTTTTTCAGAGGCTAGATTATATCTCTATATATTTATTGGCTTACTCTTTCAAGCAGAGAGAATCTGTTTATAGTAATACATATGTAGGTAGGGCAAGGGTTTTACAGACCTATCAGACTTTAAAATTTTTACTTTAGTAGATTAGTTTCAACAGACATTTTATTGAGATACTGATGGCATATTTAATATTTAGTAAAAATGAGTTATTTTATATATCTTTTGCCTCCAAAACTAAAATAAATTCTTATTTATTATTTTTTAAAATATTTTATTTATTTATTTGACAGAGAGAGAATGATCACAGGTAGGCAGAGAGGCAGGCAGAGAGAGAAGGGGAAGCAAGCTCCCGGCTGAGCAGAGAGCCCGATGCAGGGCTCCATCCCAGGACCCTGGGATCATGATCTGAGCCGAAGGCAGAGCCACCCAGGCGCCTCTAAAATGCAACTTTTAGAGTATAGTTATCTTTTTTTTTTTTTTTTTGCATCCTTCCTCTCCAGCAGAACCCTATGTATGTAAATTTATACACTTGAATGAATGAGTGAATTAGTATCCCGTTTTTAGGTCTTTTTTTTTTTTTTAAAGATTTTTTTATTTATTTGACAGAGAGAAATACAGCGAGAGAGGGAACACAAGCAGAGGGAATGGTAGCGGGAGAAGCAGGCTTCCTGCAGAGCAGAGAGCCCGATGTGGGGCTCGATCCCAGGCCCCTGGGATCTGACCTGGGCCAAAGGCAGACATTTAATGACTGAGCCACCCAGGCGCCCCCCGTTTTTAGGTCTTCTACCCAAATCTTAGGAACCTCTGTGAAATCATATTTTAATTAGCCTTTATTGAAAATAACAATAATAACGGTACAAGTATATAATAACAGTACTTTTCTTTTCTCTTGAAGCTACATATGGCAGTACTTACAGTAAGTACACATTTAAAGACCAAATCCATGTCTCTACTATATTGTTTTTTGGCAAGTAAAACATTAAAACAGTATTTTCCCCACTTCTCCCTGAATTTCTTTATCTGACCTATGACATCTTAGAATAAAAAAAAAATAGAATCTACCAGAAGTTTTAGTGAAAGATCACAAATTATGTATTTCTTAGGTATATTATAGTACATGGGAAAGTATATAGGATATACTATCTGCTTCACATATTGGTTATCAGAATTTCATTTTTTTGAATTACTTTACATACTCGGGAGTTTTTTATTTTTGTGGTTGTGTAGCTTTTTTGAAGTTTTATGTGCTTCTGAGTATAATATGCTATGTATAGTTAAGAAGAGAAAGAAAATGAGAAGATAACATGGAAAGTCTTAGATATTTGATTTATTTAGACATTTTTAAACCATAAATTATCTTGAGATATGTATATCTCAGTCCCCAATTAATAGAACACAAATTGAGCTCTTAACATAGAAAATGTATTCTGTGAGGAGTAATCTAGTAAGTTTCAGAAATTAAATGTTATTTATTTCTTCTTAAACAGCTTTATACAAATCCCAAGGAACCTGAGGTAAGAACACACATTGAGATGGGAGTATATGTAAATATATTTACCTGAGTTGAGGCCATTGATTATGTTACTAGATTACTGTATGAGCAAAGTAACTTGTCATGAGCTCTTTCGGTGTGTTTTGTTATAAACATCACCAATTATTTATTATGAGATTTTAAAAACTACTTAGGAGTGTTAAAAAAAAAAAAGCATAGAGGAGCCTATTCCCTAATATGTTAAAATTAAAAATCTCTACATGTTTTATTATTTATTTTAGCTGATTCCGAATCTTTTCTGTTTATGGCCTTTTGGAAAAAACGGCATAATTCTAAACTTTCCCCTTTTTGCCAACTAAATTCTCCCCTATTTGGCCTTTTCCTAGATTTCAGATCTTTTTCTTTCTCTCATAATTTCTTCCCTATTGAATCATACTCATCTTCAAGGCCAACTTATGTTCAAATCTCCCATGAAAGCCTCTTGGCCTATGCTGTTCACACTAATTTCTTCCTCTAAATTCCTTTTCTAATAGGACCCTACAGTTTAATACTCTCAGTTGATTCATGTAGATTACTTTATCTCTTCAACCAGATTCTGAATTCTTGAGGGCAAGTGTCTTGTCTTGTTTTCTATCTCCCAGAATGAATATCATAGTCCTGGACATGTAATAGTTACTTGTACTATTCTTTGGCAATGGCATAGAGATAGAGAGAGAAGCCTTCTGTTCTTTCTTTTCATTCTCTTCTCTGTATTTTCCTTCCAGTTTTCTTTCCTTCTTCCCTTTCCTTTTTCCTTGCTTTCGATTTTCCTTTTTAAGCCTACGGATTTAGCCTAATTGGTAGCATTCAAGACTAAAGTAAGTATTTTTAGCCTTTAATATCCTTTCTTGGGAAGATTATAAATAACTGAACAAGTTGAAGGAAAACTGGTAAATACAGGTGGGTAACAATTCCTCAATGCCCAAATTACCCCTTTTTATCTTTGTCTCTTGTTTAGTTTCAAAATACTTTTTTTTTTTTACCTGTAGGTTTGAGGGGAAGTTTCCCAAACTAAAATGTTCTGATAAATTATTAATAAAGTGGTCATTTTCTTAATGCAATGAATTATTTTGTATTCTTATGCATATAAAACTCCTAATCTAAAAGCAGTGCTTTCAAGGTAGTGAAATGCTGAGCAAATTGGGCTTAACAACAGAAAACTCTTGGGGGGAGGGTGTGTGTTTGGAGGGGTGCTGTTAAATGAGCTCTCATGCAGGCAAAGTAATGAAGTTAGAAACAAAAGCTTTTGTAATATGAAGTGCTGAGCTAGTTTTTATAACCTAGAAAAAATATTTTGAATGCTTATAGATCATTCCATAGAGCAGTGACCTCTAACCTCTGTGTGTTCATGGTACACTTTTGATTGCTAGAGATTTTAGTGGCATGTTTGAGGGTATTAAAAAACTCAAAAAACACCCAACAAGTCAGCAATAAGTACAAAAACTATGGAATAGCGATGTTCATAATGCCTAAAAGTATCCATGGGATTGCATTATTTTATAGTTGATATTTAGCATCAAGTTACTGATACAATCACTTACCTCCCTAATCTCTTTCTTTTTTTGTTGTTAAAGATTTTATTTATTTACTTTGAGAGAGAGAGTGAGAGCGAGAAGAGAGCACAAGCAGGGGAGAGTGGCAGAGGGAAAGGGAGAAGCAGACTCCGCCAAGCAAGGAGCCAGCCACCAGACACAGGGCTCGATCCCAGGACTCTGGGATCACAACCTGAGCTGAAGGCAGACACTTAACCGACTGACCCACCCAGGCACCCCTCTCATTCTTTTATATACTCACAAAACAACATTCTCACGTAAGCACAGTCTTTTGGTGTTTATCTGATCTTGTGCTGTGTTTCTTGATTCCTATCTGTAGAAGTATTTCCTTCCCTAATCAAAACTGAAGAAACAATAGCAATATTAATATATACCTGGAGCAAAAATATATTTTACACATTGATTAAAATTTGTAGCAATCTTGTGAAGAGTCTGTCATAGTACAATAGTTGCAAACCTCTGTCTTAAATATGTGTGCTTACCGAGTTCAGGGGCCAATGGGGTTTTGGACATTGCACGAAGTTGTGATATTTCTGTACTAGAAGTTTTGTTCTGGTTGCTCCATTTTATGACAGAGATGTATTGACAAAAGTAACTAACGTAGTGTAGAGGGATAGTGTGGCTTTCCTGTAGATAAACACTATGTGTGGAGGGCATTAATAAGTTGTGTAAACCAAAATGTAAATATGTTAAGAAAAGGTTTACACAACTTAATGCATAATAGAACTATAAAGAATGGCTATGGGGGCACCTGGGTACTCAGTCGGTTGAGCATCTGAGTCTTGATTTCAACTTAGATCTTGATCTCAGGGTCATGAGTTCAGTCCCGGTGTTGGCCTCCACCCTGTACATGGAGCCTACAAAGAATCGCTGTGTATCAATACTGTGAGGACAAAAATCTTATTGTTTCACTGTCTATTCCTTTGTGCCTGTTGGAGGTGATCAACATCCATTTTTAATAGATTGTTTCAAGAACCGAACTATACATGGTCCCTGTTTCTGGCCACAATTTGGTTTTAGAAATGTTGTTTAAAAAAATCCTTGTAGGATGAAATCATAATTGAGTGTGAACTCTATCCTGGCTGAATATTTAATCATCAAATATTAATTGGGTTCCCTTTATGTGCCTAGCACTGTTCAATGTATAAAACCACAGGAGTTAATGGGATAGACAAGGTCCCTGCTCTCTAGAAGCTTACATTCTTATATCCTTGAGGGAGAATAAACAATAAACAAACAAAAATGAGCAAAACAGTTTCAGATAATCCTACTGCTATGAAGAAAATAAAAGAAAGGTAGTATGCTGGAGAGTACTGAGGCAGGGAATGGAGGAGAAGGAATTGGAGTATAGTCTATGGAAGGCCTTCAGAGCTAAGCCTCAAGGGCCAGAGGAATCAGCCTATGCAGGTCTGTGAGAGGCAATGGCACGTGACTAGCAGAATAGCACAGTGGTTAACATTGTAGGTGCTGGAGTCAAATCCCAGCTCTAACACTTACTAGCTTCATGTATAATGAGGATAATAATACCTACATCAGAGCACTAACTGCATAAGAATGAATAAATGTAGAGCATTTAGGGCAGTGCCCAAATCATCATCATCATCAGCTGGAGATAGCATGTTCCAGATTATAGCTGTGAAATGGCCCTAAGCCAGCAAGGCATCTTGTGTGTTCATGGACAGAAAGGATGCCCTGAACCTGGAGCTTAGTAGGTAGGAGGGAAAGAAGCAGAAGATAAGGTCAGAGACGTAGACAAGGGACAGATCTTGTGGGCTAAAGTAGTTTTTGGATTTTATTATAAGAAAAATGGGAAACTGTTGGGGTGTTTTAAGCAAAGGAGTGACATGGTCTGATTTATATTTTCAAAAACCCTTTTTGGCTATAGAACAGAGAATGAATTACTGGAGGAATAGTTTGCAAGCAAGGAGATCAGATGAAGAGAGATAGGACGGGATGATAATACTGGATGGACTTGGAATATGCTTTGGAGATAGTCCTGAAAGGTCTTGCCAATGGATTGGAATGTGAAGGGAGGAGAAAAGGCTACATATGTTACTATTGCTTTGGTATCTGAATATATTCAGTATGATTAACAGAAACCATTGCTGAGTGGTTTAAAGGCCCATCTTTATTAGGCGACACAGTAATCTGAAAAGCAGAAAAATGTTTTATGCAGTGTTTAGGAAAAGACTAATGCCTGCTGTAAATATATCTTCTGTCATAATCAGAGTCAGATTGAAGTTATAAGGAATTAGCATCTTGTGTAAAACTGTTGTAAACATAACTGTCTTATGAATTGCTTCAGGGACCAAATAACATGTTAATAAGATTATCAGCTGCTAAAGGATCTACTCTTGTTATAATTAAAAAAATAAAAGCTCAGAGCACCGAAAAGCTAGAGTTTGTTATGAAACATGGGCAGGCAGGAAGAATAGACATTGTTTGATTGGCAGGGCAATTACCCCCAGCAGGAACAAAGAGAGGATGCTGGGTATCTTGCCTGTCTGGGGCAAACCTATTGTGGTAGGCACCTCTTGTGTCACATACCTCTCCTACTGTACTCACAAAGCAGCCTTCTAAATTTTGTTTGATTTCCCAAATAGACTGTCTTGCTAGAAAAATATTTTTTTCTTTTAAATTAAGTCCATTACAAATCAGTTGTCTTAGAGTTTAAGCAGCGTGAGCCAATTTCTCCAGGACTTGATAACCTGTGATTAAGCTGTTTGCTGAGGTTTTAAGATCAGTAGAGCTAGGGGAACAAGTCTTAAAGTAACAGAAACATTGAGGCTTTCTGACCAATCTAACATCCTCGTACCCATAGTATCAAGACCAAATATTTAAAGAGATGACTGAAGGTATTTTTTTATGTTCTGACTTAAACTTACATTCTTTGCCTGTCTTTTGGATCTTCTCCAGATCTGTGGACAAGTTGTACAATGCATCTGGGCCAAACATTTGCTTCAACTACAAGACAATCATTTTACATGAAGTATGTCTCTTATGAGAATATGTGTTCCTCTTTATTTCTAGCTTTTTTTTTTTAAAGATTTTATTTATTTATTTGACAGAGAGAGAGGGATCACAAGTAGGCAGAGAGGCAGGCAGAGAGAGAGGGGGAAGCAGGCTCCCTCCTGAGCAGGGAGCCCAATGCGGGGCTCGATCCCAGACCCTGAGCCGAAGGTAGAGGCTTTAACCCACTGAGCCTCCCAGGTGCCCTATTTCTAGCTTTTTTAGCAGTGAGGAGAGCAAATAGCAGTGGTATCTGAGTTTTTAGTGCAGGATCAAAAAAAAAAAAAAATGAGACCTGATATCATAGATCCTGGTTTCTTTTTGAATTTTTCTAGTTTTCTTGTTGCCATTCTGGCCTTCCCTGAATTGTTGTAGTAGCCTCTTAATTGCTCTCATGGTTTCCATGTCTTTCTTCTTCACTGTTAAAATAGCCAGGGTGATCTTAAAAGCATGCAGATTACTGTCATGCTTAAAACACTTCAGTGTATTTCTGGTTTACTTAGAATAAAATCCAACCTTGTCATGGCCAATAAAGCTCCACATCCTCATCTTCTACAGTCTCTTACTTGCTTACTTATCACCAGCCACTTGGCTTCCTCTTTGATCCTGAAAGAAGCTTGCTTTCCTTCTTTAGAACTTTGCACTGCTGTTCCCTCTGCCTAGGATTCACTGCCCTCCCCCAGATCTGCACATGACCTCTTTTTGTCACTGAGGCTCAGCTCAAACATCATCCCTTCGGAGAGGCCATCCTTGGCCTTCCAAACCAAATCAGCACCTCTCCTTTCTATTCTTTATCATAGCTTGTGCTTCATATTGTTCATAGTACTTATTACTATCTGAAATTATTTTATTTTTTTACTTATTTATTGGCTGTCTCTCTCACTAGGCTGTCTATTCCAGAAAAACAGGGACCTTTTTTGTCATGTTCACTACTTTGACTCCAGTGCCTAACACAAAATAGACATTTGATAAATATCTGTTACATGAATGAATGGTTTCTCAACTGGTTTCACTGTCATTTACATATGCCAAGTCAGATACTTGACTCTGCGTCTTAGTTTCTCCAGCTTTGAAAGAGTAACAATAGAATTTGCCATCTAACTAACTCATTTTTAGCATGGAGTAAAAAATTAAGTTATCTTTATATCAGGAAATATTACTCCTGAATAATGTCATGCTGTGAAACAAAGAGGTATGTAAGTAGTATAGTAGGTATACAATAAAAATATTCCTCACCTATTACCAGATAAGGTTCTAGATTTCGTTTTTGTAAGTAATTTCTTTCTCTATTCCCTTTGATATTTCTAGAAAGTGACTGAGATATACCAGTTCAAATTCAAATACACAAAAGAAGGAGCCACTATGGATTTTGACAGGTAGAATCTAATTGTTTAATGAACATGAGAAATAGGACTGAGGTAAACGTAAGCTTCTTGAAGCCATAGATAGGCCTTATATTTCCTTTGTAACTTCCCCACTAATCCTACAAACCCCCCCTGTTAATAATAATAATAATAATAATAATAATAATAATAATTGTTTAAATTTCTGAAATCCATGGATGAAGTTGGTGGGAGCAGAGTTTTCCTTTGCTTCTTTCCCTCTTCTCCTCATAGGTGCTGTTAGTGGGGTCTAAAGGCAATTAAGTTTGGTGGTTAAGAGTTCTAATTCCTAAAGCAGAGAGACCTAGCTTGGAATACTCCGTTATTGGTCTAACTTTGGACAGATTACTCAACCTTCCTTGATATTAGTATTCTCATCTGCACAGTGGAATCAATAATATTTACATCATATGGTTGCTGTGACTATTAAATTACAATGTACATACAAAGCTTCGCCCATGCCTGTCATATATTAGAAAGCCAGTAAATGGTACCTGGTGGTAGTGACAGTCATGGTAGTGGTCCTTAGAGGCAATGATGGTTGGTGGGTGACAGAGCAGTCGAAATTATATTAATGAGACTGTCTACATGGTGTTGATTGAAGAACTCTGTAAGATTCTACTTTGACATTAACCTGAAGCTTCTTGCTATGCCGAGATATTAATCTTTGTCCTCGATATAGCGAGATTGGATCTGGAGTAGATGAAACCCCTGAACTATTTGCCTGTAGATGCAAACATTCTCATCTACTTCTCCCAGTATGTCATTCAAATGTAATTTTTTGTGTGTGCTCCTGTACGGAAAAGACTGAAAAGCACTACATTTTCCTATCAAGTTTAAAATGCCAAGTTTTAGATATACTAATGGGTTAAAGAGGAAAGACAAGGGTATTTGCTTAAAAAGATCCCCGGTGTAGGAGGAGATGTTTTATTGAAGAGCAACGTTTTTTCCTATCCCAGGAGCTTTTAGATTCAAAAAGATCTAAGTTTTGCTGATGAGATAGAATAGAAGTGGAGCAGATGGATGGTGGTGAAAAGGCCTGGGTGGTAGAGGGCTCCCAGTCAGGGGCATGAGTGCCCGTAAAAGGAGCAACTCTGAAGAGAAATGTGGCCTAATTCTCAATTTTCTGCTATTAGCTCTGTCTTAATTTACTGCAAGTTTGAGGATTTCTCTCTGAGATTTACTTCCTTAATTATCCTCTTATTTGTAAAACTTACAGATAGCAATAGGATGTGCAGAGGAAGTAAATTTTAGAAATGAGAATTAAAATATTAATCATCATAAGCTAGCATTTATATAGCAGTGTACAGATTGTACAGCACTTTTCATACATATTCTCCCACATCAAACAGTTGCCTTTTACTCTCCAAAATTTAAATATAAGTACTACTGGCAACCAGATTAATCTCTTTTGTTATGAAGGTACATATGCCAAGTGGTGAGCAGTAAAACAGAAATGGCCAAATTTTTCAGCTACTAAGGAGGAGAGAAGATAATGCGTATTTCTAATTTCCTAGAAACCAGGTAGACATTTATTTAAATGATTGGTCATACAAAATCACCTTACCACCTCTTCTTATCACCCAAAGGCAAAAGATAATTTGCCTTTAAAAGAGTGCAGGGGAGTCCTGAGTAGGATTTTACATGGATATGATTTTATGAATATGATGTATACTGAGAGATCCCATGAGCTAAATGCTATAGTCCTTCAGTCGGGTTACCTATTTCAAATTGGTTAAAATCTTAGTAGAGAAAACTTTGTTGTTCAAAATCAGAAAAGGAGCAAATATATTCACTTAATAATGTCTGTTTTATGAATCCACATTTCCTCCAGTAGCTCAATTACTTAGGATTATTATTGACTAATGAGTGCTTACTATGTGAAAGGCACTGTGCAAATATATTGCAATGATATAGTCCTTCCTAGAAGCTACCCAAATACGACACCAATTTGGGAAGAAATTTTTGGAGAGAAATAAAAAATTGTTTAGAGTTAGAAGGTAATTTGGTTCAACTTGTACATTCATTCATTAATTCCACAAATGTTTACTGAGTATTTACTTTAGCTGGCAACAAAAAGTACCGTGGACATGAGAGAGAGAACCACACATAATCTAGAGGGGGGCATGCAAACAATTATACATAGGAGTAATGTATAGGAATTATCAGGGAAAACTTCCTTGACGTGGTGACACAGAAGCTAGCTATTAAAGGATGTATTCAGGAGAGTCAGGAAGAGAAGCGAAAAGCATAGTACAAGCAAACAAAGTGAACAGCATATGCAAATGCACATAAGTGAGAAGAAACTGGGCAGTTAATGCAGATGAGGTTGGAGGTGAGGGCGTGGCTGTTCATGAAAGGTATTGTATACATACCATTCTTGAATTGGATTGAAAGGTGATGAGTGTAGTAGAAGAATTTTAAGCAAGAGAGTGACAGGAGCAGATTTTCCTATTAGGTATGTTATTGCAGCAGTGGCATAGAGAATGTTACCGCAGTGTAGACAAGAAGAAAAACGAGAAGAGATAGCCATTGTTGCAATCCATGTAAGAGGAAGGGATGTCTCTGACAGATAACCTGACAGTACAAAGGCCCAGAGCTGATGATCAATTTTCAAATAGAAAATCTAGAGAGGTGTAGAAATGTGTATAAGCTTATCCTACAAAGTGAGCTACCGGACATAGAGTATCTAAATGACTTGACACAGGTCATACAGTTAGTTAGCAGCAGACCCAATATTAGATGTCAAGTTTCCTAATTCCAAATCCATTGATCTCACTATTATGGCATGTGGTTATTTGTAACTCAAATTTTTAAAAACTCAGATCATATTTAAAACACCTGAAGGGAACTTGCTACTTAAGAAATCCATTGTGTATACATTGCAAAAAGTACAATTGCTGCTTGAATTTACATTCTAAAAATGGTCTCAAGCGTCCTGATGTTTACTTTATAGTTATTTGATCTATGGTAAAGAGTTTTGTTCTTTTTGAGATAGATTTTCAATATTATATATGATTGAAAAGTATGCTGTTTTTCTATATGGTTATAGCAGTAGTACAAGCTTTGAAAGTGGGACAAATAGTGAAGATATTAAGAAAGCCAGTGTTCTACTGATCCGTAAATTATATATACTGATGCAGAACCTTGGACCCCTTCCTAATGATGTTATACTTACTATGAAACTCCACTACTATAATGCGGGTAGGTAGATACCTCTAGTTAAATTCTTCTTAAGTATCAAAGTAATATTTTATATAAAGAGATTTTGTAAACATCTGAAAGAGATGTCTGTTGCTACACATGAAAGATTAATTTGATTCCTATTGAAATTCACAGTTTTCTTGGTTTTCTGCCCTTTTCATTTTGCAGTGACGCCACATGATTACCAACCCCCTGGTTTTAAAGAAGGGGTAAACTCACACTTCCTGCTATTCGAGGGGGAGCCTGTAAACCTGCAAGTGGGATTGGTCTCCACTGGCTTTCATAGCATGAAAGTAAAAGTCACAACTGAGGCCACCAGAGTGTCTGATTTGGAGAACAATCTCTTCCAGGAGAACAGCACTACTGAGATTGCTCATCAGGGTCTAGACTTCGATGAAGAAGAAGAGGAATGCAACAATCATGTAAGGCAAAGCTTTATAGAGCCTCCATTGCTTCATTTAAACTAACTTTTTAATTCCAACTAACATTTTTAATTCCTACCTAAGTTATGTCACCATAATAGTCCAGTGGAATATGTCAGGTATAAAAACCAAAACAAAATTAGCCTCTGACCTTAGGGAGTCCTTATTGTAAAAGACGTACTATCTTTAAGAAGGGAATATACTTTGAAATTCTCCATGACTAGGAGAAAAAAATTTTTTTTCCAATATACTTCTTTTATAAAAGGTACCCACAAATTTGGAAAATTGGGGTTTTTCTTTTTTTCATTTATAGGTAACATTTTTAGAAAATAAAAAATATTTTAGGTATTTATTCATACTCACTTGAAGTATAAATAAGTTCTTGATTACTGGGATAATTGAGTGGGGGAAGGTTGGGGCAGAAAAAAGTTATGGATAAACTCAAGTCAGAGTGAAAACAATATGATAGTTGGTTATGTAGAGAGAGACAAGCTTTGGGGCTAAGTCCCTGGGAAAAGCCAAGGGTCTGGGGCATTTGGAGCCACTGGAGCCAGGTAGGGCTCTGAGCCCTTTACTTTCCTACTTCCTCCATTAGAGACTTGGAGTTGAGTACTTGCTAGGGGCCCACTGTGTCCTGGGTAAATCCGCACCTGTCATCTGAATAACAAAGTTTACTCTACGTCAATATTGTATTAAAAGGGTTCTGAGTTAGACAAAAATTTTTCAGACTGCTTAACGAGAGATGATGCTATAAAATCTTTTAGGAGCTATTTTAAAATTAGGATGCTAATTTATTTGCTTGAGATAATTTGAGTCGTACTTAAAGAGATGACTGTAGTAACTTTTGAAGATTCTGGTTTTTTAAATCTGTGTTATATCTAATATTTTGAAAAGAGGTCTTAGTTAATATAAGTAATAGAATCGAACAAACAGGATTTTGTCTTTAGTATTTTCACAATGTCACACATGCTAATGACATTAGAGTTTGATGCAACTTTCTTTTGATCCTGTTCCAGGAAGATATAGTTAACATAGGCTAGTTTAAAAAGCAATAAAGGTTAAAAAAAGAATGGACATGTTTCAACTGGATTTTTATCTTTTAAAATTAAGAATTTAGCTTTTACCAATGGAAATGAAAGTGGACAACTTGAGAATGAATAATTCAATTGATAGATTAAATAAGACATGTGAAAACACTTTCCAGGCATATGTTTAATAGGAACTATATATATACAAAAATCAGGACTTTGTGGTAAACTCATTCAATTCAACTTGCCAATTATATGAAAGAATTTAATAAGTCTAGTGAACTTATTCAACTTGCCAATTATATGAAAGAATTTAATAAGTCTAGTAAACAGAATTTAATAAGTCTAGTAAACAGAATTTAATAAGTCTAGAAACTGACAGTTTGTCACTGAAAATTCTGTTGTTTTCCTTTCTGGAACATATTCATACACAGGTATACATATGTAGAACATTTTATGTTTCTAAAAATCATTTTATTTTTAAAATATCACACATACAGCAGAGTGTATAAAATAGTATGTACACACATACAGCAGAGTATATAAAATAGTATGTATAGTTTAAAGAATAATGAGAACAAAAAAAAGGAATAATGAGAACATCCATGTAGCCTCCATTCAGGTTAAGAAGTAGAACACTATCACTACATTAGAAGCTACCATGTGATCCTTCCTCACTGCACCACTTCCTTCTCCTCCAAATGTAACCACACTCCCAACTTCTATGATAATCCTTTTATTACTCTTCTTTATAATTTTACCATCTATGAGTATATCCACTTATTTAAAACTTTTACGTAAGTGTAATCGTACTCAAGTTATTCTTCTATGATTTGCTTCTTTTGCTTGACCATCCATTTGTGTGTGGTTGTTCATTCATTTTCACTGCTGTAGAATATTCTAATCTTGAAGACATTCTTTCTTTCTTTTTAATTGTTATAAGCATTCATGTACAAATCTCCTGTATATTTGCAAGAGTATCTCTGGAGAATATACCAAAGAATCCCAGGGCTTATACATTCTCAACTTTATTAGTAATGTAGAACTATTTTCCAAAGTGGTGGTACCAATTTGTACTCCACCAACAGTGGAGGAGAATGCTCTACATTTTTGCCAACACTTAATATTATTAGAGTTTATGTTTTCTTTCTATCTACTGGATGTGAAATGGTAATACTTCATGATTTTTATTTGTATTTACCTGATTATTAGTGAGTGTGAGCATCTTTTCTTGTGCATTGGCCATTCTGGTTTTCTTAAAGTAACTGTTCAGTAGAAAAAGAAATGGAAGACTTGGATTATTTATCTTTTCCTCGTTGATTTATTCTTATTTTTTTAAAGATTTTATTTATTTACTTGACAGAGAGGGAGAGATCACAAGTAGGCAGAGAAGCAGGTGGCAGGGGGAGGGGTGAAGCAGACTCCCTGCTGAGCAGAGAGCCCAATGCGGGGCTCGATCCCAGGACCCTAAGATCATGACCTGAGCCAAAGGTAGAGGCTTTAACCCACTGAGCCACCCAGGTGCCCCTCATTGATTTAAAATACATGTTCTGATTAATAATTCTTCTTTACTTATTTATGTTGTAATATTTTTTCCAGGTTTGTAGCATGTCTTTTCACTTTTAAAAGATGTCTTTGGTAAAGAGAAGTTCTTTTTTTTTTTTTTTTCTGGTAAAGAGAAGTTCTTAGTTTTAATGTAATCAAATATTTTCCTCTAACATGATTTTGAATATTCTTAAGAAGTTTTTCTTTACCTGAGGTCATTTATAATACAGTAGTACCTCCTTATCTGTGGTTTGGCTTTCTGCAGTTCAGTTATCCTCGGTCAGCTATAGTCTGGTAGTAGATAATCCTTCCTCTGACATATTGTCAGAAGGTCAGTAGTAGTCTAACACTACATCACAATGCCTACCTCACTCACCTCACTTTATTTCACTATGTAGATACTTTATCATCTCACATCATCACAAGAAGGGTGAGTATAAAGTAAGATATTTTGAAAGGGAGAGAGACCATACTCATATAACTTTTATTTCATTGTTATAATTGTTCTATTTTATTAATAGTTATTTCTAATCTCTTACTGCACCTAACTTATACATTAAACTTCATTATAGGCATGTATATGTAGGAAAAAACATAGTATATATGGGGTTTGGTACTATTTATGGTTTCTGACACCCACTGGGGGTCTTGGAATATATTCCCTGCAGATAAGGGGGACTACTGTATTCTCCAATATTTTATTCTAAGAATTTTAAGGCTTTTCTTTTTGCATTTAGGTTTTTGGTTTTTTTTTGCATTTAGGTTTTTATTCCACTTCAAGTTTATTTTTATTTGTGGTATGAGGTAAACTAGACCCCTTTAAAATTTTAAATTCAAGTATAACTTACATACAGAAAAACACATCATAATGATACAGCTCAATTAATATTCACAAACTGAAAATCAGGACTGAGATGAGGGTGAGACAAGCAAAATGAGAGTAAGTGGGTTCTTAAATTTTGCTTCTTAGGTAACGTGTTTGTCTCACCTTTGTCCCAGCCTACTGAATAAACACGTGAAATCAGCACCCAGATGAAGAAACAAAATACTACCAATTCCTCAGAAAACCCATTCTTAACTCTGAAGTCATTCAACAAGAATATCTCTATCCTGACTTCGACTAGCATAGATTAGTTTCTCTTGTTTTTTATTTTGTAGATATATAGTCATAGAATATGAATCATTTTTGTTCATTCAACATTATGTTGTGAGATTTATCTATATTCTTCCATGTTGTTGTAGACCATTCTCACTATTCATTCCTCTAGTGTTGATGGGCATTTGGATAGCTTTCTGGTTTTGACTATTATGAATAGTATTGCTCTGAACATTCTTAACATGTTTTTCAATGAAGTATGTACACATTTCTGGTGGGAATAGAACTGCTAGAGGTATATTTGCTAGATTAAGGATATGTGTACATTTAGTTCTAATACGTATACAAAACAATTTCCAAAGTGGTTGTGCCAGTTTATACTCCCATCAGCAATGTGTGAGAGTTGTGGTTGCTCCACATCCTCACCAACCCTTAGCATTTTCTGTTTTGTTTTGGTTTTTTTATTTTAGTTATCCCAGTGGGTTGTGTAGTGTTATGTCACTATGGTTTTAATTTGCAGTTACCTGATGACTAATGAAGGTGAGCATCTTTGCATACGTTTGTTGGCCTTGTTGGATATACTTTTTTGTGAAGTGTCTTTTCAAATTGTCATTTTTTTCTATTGGGCTCTATTGGATTTTTCATTCTTATTGATTTGTGGGAGTTCTACATATATATTCTATGTATAGTCCTTTGTCAGATACATGTATTGTGAGTATCTCTTTGATTTTACGAATTTCCTTCTTAGTCTCTTAATAGTATTTTGTGAACACTAATAGTATTTGAGAATACTAATTATATTAATTTTAATATAGTCCAATTTATCAATCTTTTCATTTATATTTGCCAGTTTTTTTTTTTAAAGATTTTATTTATTTATTTATTTGACAGAGAGCGAGAGATCACAAGCAGGCAGAGAGGCAGGCAGAGAGAGAGAGGGAAGCAGGCTCCCAGCTGAGCTGAGAGCCTGATGCGGGGCTCGATCGCAGGACCGTGAGATCATGACCTGAGCCGAAGGCAGGGGCTTTAACCCACTGAGCCACTCAGGTGCCCCTATTTGCCAGTTTTTTAATTAACATATAATGTATTATTTGCTTAACAGTTTTTATTTAAAAGTTTTTGTCTGTTGAGGTGCCTGGGTGACTTAATCAACTGAGTGTCTGACTTATGGTTTTGGCTCAGGTCATGGGATCAAGCCCCTCCTTGGGTTCCACGCTTGATAGGGAGTCTGTGTGAGATTCTCTTTCTTTCTTCCCCTCTCCCTTTGCCCCTCCCCTGATTCCTCTCTCTCTCTCCCACCCTCCCTCCCTCTCTCTCTCAAATAAATAAATCTTTTTTAATTTTATTTTTTTTAAAGATTTTTTAAATTTATTTGACAGAGAGGAGAGAGATCACAAGTAGGCAAAGAGAGAGAGGGGGAAGCAGGCTCCCTGCTGAGCAGAGAGCCCAGTGCGGGTGGATCCCAGGAGCCCGAATTCGTGATCTGAGGCGAAGGCAGAGGTTTTAACTCACTGAGCCACCCAGGTGCCCCAATAAATCTTTTTAAAAAATATTTTATTTATTTATTTGACAGAGAGAAACACAGCAAGAGAGGGAACACAAGCAGGGGTCTGGGAGAGGGAGAAGCAGGCTTCCTGCAGAGGAGGGAGCTCGATGCGGGGCTCAATCTCAGGACCTTGAGATCATGACCTGAGCTGAAGGCAGAGGCTTTAACCCACTGAGCCGCCCAGGCGCCCCTAAAAATCAGTATTTTTTTTTTAAATCAGTATTTTTAATTATCCTTTCAAAGTCATCTTTCGGTTGTCCTGATCACTTCCTCCTCCTCCTCTTCCTCTTCTTCCTCTTCTTCTTTTTTTTAAGATTTCATTTACTTTATTTGAGAGAGGGAGTGCACATGCAAGTGCAAGCACATATCAGGGGAGGAACCCAGGGGTAGGGAGAGGGAACCTGAAGCAGACTCTATGTCACATGCAGAGCCTCACGTGGGGCTTGATCTCATGACCACGAGAGCATGACCTGAGCCGAAACCAAGAGTCAGACACTTAACTAAGCGAGCCACCCAGATACCCCTGTCCCAATCACTTTTATGGCTTTTTATTTGTTTTCTATTTCATTCATGTATAGCTTTTATCTTTGCCTTCTCTTTCTCTGGTTTGGTTTTTGTCTCCCTGACTTCAAATTGATCTTTCCAACAATATATAGACATATATGTCCTAAAAGTACTCAATATCAACATCTCCAAATAGAATTTCTGACCAAATATGCTCTTCCTTCTCTCAGGTTCATTATGTTGGTATTGTAACCATGATTTTGTCAAACAGCCTGACTGGGAATGTGTTCAACTTCTGTGTTCTCACTTCTTACACTCCTTTGGTTGCCTTTTCCATCTGTGTTATCCTTGAAATATTTCTCCAGTTTGGCCCTACTGCTATTGTGCTGATTCAGTCTGTCATCATTGCTTTCTTTGCAAATGACAGCTAAGAGTCTCCCTGATATCAACATTGCCTCCCTAATCTGTCTTCTGGAGTACCAGAGAATGAGGGTACTAAAACTATGATAATCATTTTCACATATTTCAAGTTCATTTATTTTGTGTCATTTCAAAGGACAGAAGAAGAGACAGGAAATGAAAATCACAGGGAGTAAAAGGAGGTTGATTTTGGTTCAATAGAAGGAAGAACTTTCTCTTAAAAAATTTGAAAGCAATATTATAATGACATTAAAATAATTGAAAAAGCAATGCAAATCTTCCAACTTTCCTACCATCCTATTGATACTGTTTTCATTTTTGTATGTTCCATCGCCTCCAGTCTTCTGCAGATATACATATTTGTATATTGTTTTAATCATGGTTTGTATAGCCATTTGTTTTACTTTTATACTTAACATTAACTTTATAAATATGTCCCACCTAACTCTTCACATTTCTAATTTTAGTGACCTTTTGTTTCATTTAGGTACTTACTCTGCCTTTCCGTACTCTTAAACATTTTATATGCTCTCTCTCTCTCTAAAATAAATAAATAAATAAAATCTTAAAAGGACATTTAGGCTAATTCCTGATTTTGCTATTATAGATAGTGTTATAATAAATACTTTTGTATGTACTACAGAATTTTCCTTGTTTTCTAAGGATATAGTATCAGGAGTGAAATGTACAGAACCTGAAAATTTGTATAGCTCTTATATGAGTATTACCAAATCACTTTCTAGAAGCTTGCCAGCTTCTCTACCTCTGCGGGATGGATTTTCTGACAATGAAACTGTTAAATAAATCTGGCTGTCTTGAGAAAAAGTGAACTCCTTGTCAGCAGCTGTATTCAACTATAGATATACACTGTATTCAAGATAAGAGTATAGATGATTATATCCAGGGTGTTGCAAGAGAAAATCATGATTGAGGGGAAAAGTTAAACTAGCTTGACCTCTGAGATCCCCTCCATATCCAAGATTCTCTGGGATATTTTTAAATTCCTATCAAGAGTAATGCCTTGCTAAGCACTGTGCAGAGAACAAAAACATATAAAATAAGTTTCTGCATTTGGGAACTCTGGCTGAAGAGACAATACTTAAATAATGTAATGAGAATAGTGGAGAGTATGTGAATGATAGGAATAATACTAACAGCAGAGCATTGTTCTCAGGATTTTACATTTATTATCACTTTTAATCCTTTCAGCTATTTTATGAAGTAGATTCTATTATTATCCTGATTTTATAAATGAGGAATTACAGACTTAGAGAAATTAGCCAAAGGCTACATACACAGTGAATAAGTAGTAGGGCCAGGATTCAGATTAAGGTGGTTAGACTCCAAAGCCTGTATTATTACAATATAGAAATAAGGATAAATTGGCACTGTGTGGGAAGGTTTCATTGAATTGGTGACTTTATGGATGAATTATATTTTGATTGCCAGAGCTCAAGGCAAAGGATGTTCCAAGCAAGTTGGAAAGTACAGTAGAGTATAGAACTTCTGTCTCTGTGACTTGTAACTCCAATACTGAACTTTCCATACCTTTCCCTGTTTTCTGTGGCTTTGCTGCAATCTCTACATTTGGTAACCTCTAGCTCAAAGATTCTTCTTTTTCTTTTTTTTTATTTTACTTATTTATTTGACAGAGAGAGAGATTACAAGTAGCCAGAGAAGCAGGCAGAGAGAGGGGGGAAGTAGGTTCCCTGCTGAGCAGAGAGCCCGATGCGGGGCTTGATCCCAGGACCCTGAGATCATGACCTGAGCCAAAGGCAGAGGCTTAATCCACTGAGCCACCCAGGCACCCCTAGCTCAAAGATTTCTTAAAACTTTTTTTTTTTTTAAGATTTTATTTATTTGACAGAGAGGAGAGAGATCACAAGTAGCAGGGAGGCAGGCAGATAGAGAGAGGGAAGCAGGCTCCCCGCTGAGCAGAGCCTGATGTGGGGCTCAATCCCAGGACCCTGAGATCATGACCTGAGCTGAAGGCAGAGGCCTTAACCCACTGAGCCACCCAGGTGCCCCAAAACTTTTTTATATCATAAAATTTTCTATTAAAAAAAAAGTGATCTGTAGTAAAGAAGCAATTTAACATATCATATTGTTGTGAGACTATTGTAAGATTGAAAAAATATATTTTTATCTAATTTTCTTTTTCAGGTTTTTTCTTTTTTTTTAAGATTTTATTTATTTATTTGACAGAGAGAGAGAGAGATCACAAGTAGGCAGAGAGGCAGGCAGAGAGAGAGAGAGAGGGGGAAGCAGGCTCCCCACTAACCAGAGAGCCCGATGCGGGGCTCGATCCTAGGACACTGAGATCATGACCTGAGCCGAAGGCAGAGGCTTTAACCCACTGAGCCGCCCAGGCGCCCCTTCAGGTTATTTCTTATCTCAGTCCCAGAAAGAGAAATATAAAAAATTTTCATCTGTAGTTGAAATTATTTAGTATTTGTACTATTCATTGTCTGGTATGATCCTTAAGATCCAAGGAATGATGTAAAAGTGAGATCATAATTTGACAGTAAGCTCAGAAATGATAAAAGCACACAGATTTGAGTTTAAAAAATTCTTAAGTTATAAGAACTCTTAAAACCTCCACCTGGACACAGAACCCAAGTAGGAGTTCAAGGAATTCTTGGACAAAATAGAGTAATGTAGAACTGTCTGGAAAACTCTATCCTAAATGTGTCCTTATCATTTTATCTACTTCTGCAACACCTTCAGGACAGATCTTAATTCCTAATAGGGATGGTTTGAACTTAAGATCTAGCTAGTAAGGCCACACAAACACAGTGACACCTCATAGTGTTCTGGGAAGTTGGGCCTGTTTTCTCTGTTGTGGTCATTAGGACGGATGGCAATAGGCAAGTATACTAGAGAGACCCCTGGACAGGTTTCTTTAAAGAACTCACTATCTGGTAACAGTCAACACATTCTGGAATTGGATGTGGAATCTTATGTAAATTTTATGCTAAGTTTAAATGCTGAGGGAAAAGTACTTCTTTCTAATAGAGATAATTAACTCTGGCTCCTTAAAAGTCTAGTAATTCAAATAAATAAATAAAATCTTTAAAAAAACAAAAACAAAAACAACAAACGGGCACCTGGGTGGCTCAGTGGGTTAAAGCCTCTGTCTTCGGCTCAGGTCATGATCTCAGGGTCCCGGGCTCTCTGTTCTGCAGGGAGCCTGCTTCCTCCTCCCTCTCTGCCTACCTCTCTGCCTGTGATCTCTCTCTCTCTGTCAAATAAATAAATAAAATCTTTAAAAATAAAAAAATAAAAGTCTAGGAATTACTGACATATACAGACAGCTATAAAAAGTAGAGGGCTAATGTTGCCCAAATCTACTTTAGAGGCTGATTAGTTTATTAGACCAGTATAGCTGTTTTGGAATTTTTATCAATTTTTTAGATAGGGGTTCCTATGCCATTAATTTTCTAATTTTCTGAGGTAGGTACAGACGTACCTCCATGTTAGAAAGAGCTGCTAGATACTCTACACATCTTTTCTAGTCCTTCCTTTGTACCTAGTAATCTTGATCCAGCATGGTATATTTTCTCATCTGTGACACATAAATTTAACTGATCCATAAATAATTCATACAAATGATGTTTTTTGAGGATTAGCTAAAGGCAGAAAAAAATTTTAATATAACAGCAATAAGTTTTTTTTTCTTTTAAAGATTTATTTATTCATTTGAGGGAGAGAAAGAGAACATGCACATGAGCAGGGGGAGAGATGAGGGGAGAGAATCCTCAAGCACATAGCTGAGTATGAAGCCTGACTCGGGGCTCAATCCCAGGACTCTGAGGCCATGACCTGAGCCAAAACCAAGAGTTGGATGCTTAACTGACTAAGCCACCCAGGTGCCCCCAGCCACCAGTATTTGTTAAAAACCAATTTATAGGGGCACATGGGTGGCTCAATGGGTTAAAGCCTCTGCCTTCAGCTCAGGTCATGATCTCAGGGTCCTGGGATGGAACCCCTTATAGGGCTCCCTGCTCAGTAGGGAGCCTGCTTCCGCCCCTCTCTGCCTGCCTCTCTGCCTACTTGTGATCTCTCTCTCTCTGTCAAATAAACAAACAAACAAACAAACAAACAAATAAATAAATCTTTTAAAAAAAATTTATAGCTTATCATTTTGTCTAGGTACAATGAACATTTTTCAATGCATTTCTTTTTCCTGTGTGAGGCCCATTTTTCAGTCTTTTGTGCTAACACATTTGACTAGTGCAAATGATTTGTTTTTGAGAAATTAGAATGTAAAGTACATTAGTGCCAAAGTAAATGATATCATTTAAGTGTAGGCTAAAAAGATATTTTCTGAATTCCTTAGAATTGCTTTGTATTTCAGCCAGTGGATTGAAACAAGAGCCTTTTCATTCAGAATCTATATTCTCCTACTAAACCCTGAAGTTTTGCATTTTTGAAGTATAGTCTGATGATTTTCATAGCATCACATCTCATGAAGCATATATACTTTGATACAATGTAGTGTTGGCAAGGATATCTTAGATTCTTGGAAGTGGAGTTGATTATTGAAAACGTTGAAGAAGGTACATTATCTACAGAAAATATTCAGGCTTAAAAACCACACATCGTTCTCTATCATGGGGCTAGTCCTTCCCACAAAGTTTCTTTTGGGCAAATAGGAAAAAATTTTAATTAATTTTTGTTTTGCTTTATAGAATGTAATTATTATCCTCTGCTAACCATGCAAGGAGGAATGAAAGTTGGTTGAATGTCCCACAGCCCTTTAAGTCATTTCTTTTTTTATATGATAATTTTATAACATATTAGAGAGTTATTTCTAGTGGGAAGAGTCACACTGATGATCTGTGTATGTTTCACTTATATAAAGAAATAAAGATATTTTATATCTTTTTATATATATATAAATATTTATATATAAATATAAATATTTATAATATTTATTTATTATAAATATCAATATTTATAATATTGGTGAGCATGGTGAGTAACCTTAGTTAGAAATATTAATGTACTCTTTATTAAATCCTAGCATTAAGAGAAATGTTTTGTTAAAAACAACAACAACAACAACAGAGTAAGACTAAGAATGTTTAAAAAAAAAGATATTCCTGGGGCACCTGGGTAGCTCAGTCCTTAAGCATTAAGCATCTGCCTTCAGCTCAGGTCATGATCCTAGGGTCGTGGGATCAAGCCCTACATCTGGCTCCCTGCTCCGCAGGATGTCTGTTTCTCCCTCCCCCACTCCCCCTGCTTGTGTTTGCTCTCTCACTGTGTCTCTCTCTGTCAAATAAATAAAAAATAAAAATCTTAAAAAAAAATAAAAAAAAGATACTCCTAATAGTCTGAAATAATACAATGTTATCATTATACTAAAACCATTAAACTAAAACTAATATTAGGTTCTATTTAAATTGGGATTTTTTTTTCTCTTCCCGTAAGTGGCCTCAGGTGATCTCTGAAAATGGTTCATTATTCACTTGACCCAGAAAACCCTACCAAATCATGCAAATCAAGAGGTTCAAATCTTTGTGTTCACTTTAAGAACACAAGTGAAACTGTCCAGGCCATCAAGGGTATGCATACCCAAAAAGCCACCAAGTATCTGAAAGATGTCACTTTACAGAAGCAATGTGTGCCAATCTTTCACTACAATGGTAGAGTTGGTAGGTCTGCCCAGGTCAAACAGTGGAGCTGGTCACAGGATTGGTAACCCAAAAAGTGCTGAATTTTTGCTGCACATGCTTAAAAATGCGAAGAGTAATACTGAACTTAAAGGGTTTAGATGTAGATTCCCTGGTCATTGAGCACATCCAGGAGAACAAAGCCCCCAAGATGTGACATAGAATTCACGGGGCTCATGGTCAGATTAACATTTACATGAGCTCTCCCTGTCACATTGAGAGGATCCTTACTGAAAAAGAGGAGATTATTTCTAAACCAGAAAAGGAGGTTGCACAGAAGAAAGATATCCCAGAAGAAACTGAAAAAAACAAAAAGTATGGCACAGGAGTAAATTCTACATAAAATAAATGCAAGTAATAGTAAAAAAAAGAAAAAGAATTTTTTCAAAAGTGAAGACTTTGTTGAGATTTAGTCAACTGAACATTGGAAAAAATATGATAATGTTACTTATATTTAGAATTATATTCAGTTGTCTGGTTTTTGTTGTACTTGTTATATATGCTTTTAGTTTTCCATTTGAAGCTAAATTGTCTTTTGATAAACAGATGAGATTATGGTTTGTAACAAATCCAGGAGAGTAATTCTTTTAGCATTTATATTAGGATCTCAAAACTGCAATCTTAAGACTTCAGAAGCCTGGTACTTCAGACAGTGGTGAAGAACTAGAAATAAGGGCACCTGGGTGGTACAGTCGGTTAAGCTCCCAATTCTTGGTTTTGGCTCAGGTCATGATCTCAGGGTCGTTGAGACAGTCCGATGTCCCCTTCTCGGTGCAGAGTCTGCTTTGTATTTTCTCTCTCTCTCTCCCCCTATCCCTCCCACTCATGCTCTCTCTCTCAAATGAATAAATCTTTAAAAGAAAAAAAAGAGCTAGAAACAAAAGCTACATGTATATACCTTATGAAGCCATGACCTCAAATTTGCTTCTTCCTGCATGATGGAGGGATCCTTCTTTGATAATCAAATTTAGAACAAGAAGAAACTTTATAGCTAATGGCACTATTTTGATATTTAAACAAGTCTACATGAAGCTCAGTGTGAAGATAGCTTAAAATAATATTCTAAGATATTCTAATTGTAAGTTATCAACATTTATTCAGTCAACAAATTTATATTGAAGCCTATCATGCATGAGTCATTGTACATAGGTAGTGAGCACAAATAGGCTGAATCCCTGATTCAAAACTGCTTGGGAAAAAAATAACACATAAACAAATAGCTGTTATATAAATAATAATATCACCATTTGTTAAGTGCCTACAAAGGGTTAAATATACATAGTTTCAATTAATCCCAACAACAACTTTGCATAACATTTTATAGATGAAGAAATGGAAGTGCATGGACATTAATTAGGACGTCCAGTGTTACCTGACTACAAACCATCAGAATCAGTATTTGAATCTAGGTCTCTCTGGCTTCAAAGTTCATACTCAATCCATTAAATCTTTTTATTTTTTTGTGATTTATTTATTTTAGAGAGAAAGAGAGCTTGGGAAGAGACAGAGGGAGAAGAAGAGAATCTCAGGCAGACTCCCTGATGAGGGTGGAGCCTGGCACGAGGTTTTATCTCATGACCCCAAAATCATGACCTGAGCTGAAACCAAGAGTCAACACTCAATTGACTGAGTCACCCAGGCGCCCCTCAATCCATTAAATCTTACATTCATTCATAAAAGAGAGAATGTGAAAAATCCCACAGGACAACAAAAATCCAATAGAATGATCAAATTCCACTTTTAGTCTTGAAGGAATAAAGTTAATAGACTTGCCCTGGTGTAAACAACTAGGAAACAAAAAAATATATGAAGCAACTGTTTTCAGACAGCAGAAAGTGCAAAACTGTGATTCTTGAGAGAAGAAAAACAGGGTGAGCCTTAAAATTGGCCTGACTTTCTGTCAGGAGGTACTTTTGGGACCACCGCCACAGAGAGGAAAGAACCCAAGCAGAAATGGAAGTCTTGCTGAGTTGAAGAAACAGATTGGAGTTTGAGGAAGCTAAAGAAGTTGGGAAAAGAGGGGCACCTGGGTGGCTCAGTCGTTAAGCGGCTGCCTTCAGCTCAGGTCATGATCCCGGAAGTCCTGGGATCGAGCCCCGCATCGGGCTCCCTGCTCTGTGGGAAGCCTGCTTCTCCCACTACCATTCCCTCTGCTTGTGTTCTCTCTCTCGCTGTGTTTCTCTCTGTCAAATAAATAAAATCTTTAAAAAAAAAAA
>CM053616.1:1610190-1627891 GCA_028646535.1 Procyon lotor | reverse complement strand
AAAAAAAAAAAAAAGTTGGGAAAAGAATATCAGAAGGATGGGACCTATAAAGAGAAAGAGCTCTAGAAACTGGCATAGGGATCCTCTGAGTCTTTGGTTGAATATTCAGTTTCTCAAATGTGTTTGAAATTCTGTAAGGTTGGACAAAGAAAACTACTGGGGAATTTCCAGGTGTAAACTAGACAATTCCTAGAGCTGTCACGGGACTGGGAAATGTTCATAATATTACCAGTCACATGGAAAGATCTCGTTGAAAATCTGGAGCATTCAGTAAGGACTCCAGAAGGGTTATACCTTAGCAGTAGAACTAAACCAACCCTTTAATGAAGGCCTCCAAACTTAATTTTAATATCTTAAAAATAAGCCTTGAAAGGATCAAATTTATTTGCCTGCCAAAATGGAATTCAACACTTTTAAAAAATATATTTATTTTTATATTTGAGAGAGAGAGATGTGAGTGGGGGAAGGGCAGAGGGAGAGAATCTTCAAGTAGACTCCCCACTGAGCTTGGACCCCAGTCTTATCACCCCTGAGACCATGACCTAAGCTGAAACCACGAGTTGGACACTTAACTGCACCACCCAGGCACCCCCAAAATTCAATACTTTTTAGAGGAAGACAACTAAATCCAAACACTCAACAATGTAAAATTCTTACTGTTCATTATCCAGTAAAACTTTTTTTTTTTTAAAGATTTTATTTATTTATTTGACATGGAGAGAGAGATCACAAGTAGGCAGAGAGGCAGGCAGAGAGAAAGAGAGAGAGAGAGAGAGAAGCAGGCTCCCCGGAGAGCAGAGAGCCCGATGCGGGGCTCGATCCCAGGACCCCGAGATCATGACCTGAGCCTAAGGCAGAGGCTTTAACCTACTGAGCCACCCAGGCGCCCCATTATCCAGTAAAACTTTATTGACATGTAAAGCAGAAGGAAACATTCTCTTTAGAAGTAATATCTACGCCCAATGTGGGACTTGATCTTATGATGCCAAGATCAAGCATTGCATGCTTTACTGACTGAACCAGCCAAGTGCCCCAGAAATTTTACCTATAACCAAAGAAAATGAGTAGAAGAAGACCCAGAAATGTCAGCAATGATAAAAATTAGTAGATAGGGACTTTAAAACAGCCATTATGCCAAATGCTTTATTTGTAATCTCTAAAAACTGGACAGTTCAAATGTTCCCTAATGGAGAAATGGATAAACTTATAAAGGAACAAGCTGTTAATACATGCAATGATGTGGGTCAATTGCAAATGCATAATGCTAAGTGAAAGAAGCCAGAATCAAAAGACTACATACTGTATGATTCTATTTATACATTTTTCTTTCTTTAACAGTTTTATTGAGTTATGATTAATATATTACGCAATTTGCCCATTTAAAGTGTACAATTGAGTGGCTGTTAGTATACACACAGATTTGTGCAACCATTGCCACAGTCTTGGAACATTTTCATCACCTCAAAAAGAAACCCCAACCCCTTTAGTTATCACCTCCATATTTCCCCCTTTGTCCTCCCCGCCTTTGTCCTCTCCCCCAAGTCCTAAGCAATCATTAATCTATTTTCTGACCCTATAGATTTACTATTTCTGGATATTTCATATAAATGGAGTCATACAATGTGCATTCTTCTTCATTCTACTTCATTCTTTTTCTAGATTGTTTTGGCTCTTGAGTCTTTTGCAATTTCATATGAATTTTAGAATTGTTTAAATTTTCAAATCAGAAATTTGTCATTTTCTACAAAGAAGTCAGCTGGAATTCATAGAATGCATTGAATCTCTGGATCAATGTAAGGATTATTGACAACAATACTAAGCTATTGATCTATGAACATGGGATATTTTGTCATTTATTTACATTTTCCTCAATTTCTTTCAGCAATGTTTTATCGTTTTTAGGGTATAAGTTGTACATTTGTTAAATTTATTCCTAAGTATTTTATTCTTTTGATGCTATGGTGAATGTAATTGGTTTTTCTTCATCTCATTTTTGGGTTGTTCATTGCAAGTGTATAGAAATGCAATTGAATTTTGTATATTGATTTTGTATACTGCAACCTTGCTATGATGGTTAATTTTATATGTCAAGGATATTTGGAGGGTGTTTTTTGATGAGATTAACATTTAAATAGGTGAAATTTGAGTAAAGCAAATTGGTCCTCATAATGTGAGTCTGTCTCAACCAATCAGTTGAAGGCCTGAATAGAGCAAAAAGACCATCCTCCCCAAACAAAAGTTAATTCTCTGCAGACTGTCTTCAGATTTCATCTGTACCATAGGCTCTCCTGGGTCTGCAGATTGCAGGCCTTCTGACTAGAATTACTTCATTGGTTCTTCTGGGTCTCAAGACTGCCAGCCCATACGGCAGATTATAGATTTTCCAGACAGACTCCATAATCGTCTGAGCCAATTCCTTATAATAAATCTCTCTATATACATATATACATCCTATTCTGTTTCTCTGGAGAACTCCCAACTAATATACTCGCTGAACTTGTTAGTTCTAATAGTAATGGATTCCTTAGGATTTTCTATATATGAGACTGTCCTACAAATAGGATATACTTTTACTTCTTCCTTTTTTTTTTTTTAAGATTTTATTTATTTGTTTGTTTGTTTGTTTGTTTATTTACTTGAGAGAGCGAGAGCTCAGGGGAGAGGGGCAAAGGGAGAGGGAGAGAGAGAGAACCTCAAGCAGACTCTGTGTTCAGCACAGAGTCTGATGTGGGGCTTGATCCCATGACCGAGGTATCATGACCTGAGCTGAAATCAAGAGTCAGGCGCTTAACTCACTAGCCACCCAGGCACCCCTACTGCCTTTCTAACCTGGATGCCTTTTATATCTTTTCCTTATCTAATTGCCCTGGCTAGAATTTCCATTACAATCTTGAATAGAAATGGTTAGAGTGGACGTTCTTGTTTTGTTCTTGATCTTAGGGGTGAAGCATCCAGTCTTTCACCAATGGGTATATTATTGAGTATAATTTTTTTGTAGATGCAACAGCATTAGTTCTTTTCTATTCTTAGTTTCTTGAATGTTTATTTTTAATCATGAAAAGCTGTTGGTTTTTGTTAAGTGCTTTTTCTGCATCTACTGACATCATGTGATTTTTGTCTTTTATTCTTTTGATATGATGTATTGCATTATTTGATTTTCAGATATTAAACTAAGCTTACATTTCTGAGAAAAATTCTACTTGGTTATATTGTTATGTATATGTTATATTGTTATATATATGTTATATACATACATTATATATATATACATATATATATATATATATATATATATATATATATAGTTCCTGGATTTAGTGTGCTAATATTTTGTTGAGGACTTTTATGTTCATATGTATAAAGGATCTTAATCTGTAGCTTTCTTTTCTTGTGATGTCTTTTTCTGTTTTGGTATTAGGGTAACACTGGTCTCATAAAATGAGTTTGGAAGGATTCATTCCTCTTCTACTTTTTGGAGGCATTTGTGAAGAGCTGGTATTACTTCTTCTTTAAATGTTTGGTAGAATTCGGTTGCTCCCTGGGGCTTGGCTTTTCTTTGCGGGTAGGTTTCTTTTTCTTTCTTTCCTTCTTTCCTTCCTCCCTCCCTCCCTCCCTCCCTCCCTCCCTCCCTCCCTCTTTTCTTTTTCTTTCTTTTTTTGCTATTAATTTGATCTCTTCACTTGTTATAGACTTATTCAGATTTTCTGTTTCTTCATGAGTCAGTTTTGGGAGTTTGTGTCTTTCTAGGAATTTTCCATTTAATCTATGTTACTTAATTTATTGATATATAACTGTTCTTAGTATTCCTTTATGCTTTTTATATTTTGATAAAGTCTGTAGTAAATTTTCCTCTTTTATTTCAGACTCTAGTAATTTGTGTCTTCTGTTTTGTTTTCTTGGTCAATCTGGATAATGGTTTGTCGGATTTGTTGATCTTTCAAATAACCAGCTTATGGCTTCATCAATTTTCTCTATTGTTTTTGTATTCTCCATTTCATATGTTTCCAATATAATCTTTATTATTTCCTTTCTTCTGCCCGTTTTAGATTTAGTTTATGCTTTTTCTAGTGATGGAATTTAGCTTATCTGAGATTTTTCTTCTTTCTTAATATAGGCATTTATACCTGTAAAATTCTCTCTAAGCACTGCTCTAGCAGTGTTATGTTCTGTTATGTTGTGTTTTCACTTTTATTCATCTTGAAGTGCTTTCTGATTTCTCTTTTGATTTCGTCTTTGACCCATTGGTTATTTAAGAGTATGTTGTTTAATTTCTACATATTTGTGAGTTTCCTCAATTCAATTCTGTTCTTGATTTCTAATTTTATTCCATTGCAGTCAGAGAACATACTTTCTATTATTCTTTTAAAGGTACTGAGATTTGTTTTATGCTTTAACATATGGTCTATGCTGGAGAATGTTCCATGTGCACTTAGGAAGAATACATATTCTGCTGTTATTTGTTATGTGTTCTATAGATATATTAGGTCTAGTTGGTTTATACTTTTGTTCAGATCTTTCATTTTCTTAATCTTTTGCCTAGCTGTCCTCTTCATTATTGAAATTGGGGTGTTGAAGTCTCCAACTGTTGTTGTTGAATTGCCTAGTCCTCCTTTCATTTCTATCAGTTTTTGCTTCATGTAATTTTGTGTACTATTATTAGATGTATAATGTATAGGTTTATAATTATTTTATCTTCTTGATGGAGTGGCCCTTTAATCATTATAAAATGTCCCTCATTATCTCCATTAACAAGTTTAATCCATTCATATTAATGCTGTTATTGATAAAGTTGGGTTTATGACTGCCATTTACTTTTTGTTTTCCATGTATTTTAGTGTTTTTGTTCCTCTATTCCTCCTTTACTGCTTTCTTTTGCAGTGAGTGAATATTTTTAATCAAGCATTTAAATTTCTTTAAGTTTGTTTGTTTGTTTTTTTTTACTATATATACGTATGTTTTATTGGTTGCTTTGGGGCTTATCATATATCTCTTAACTCATCAAAGTAAGTTTTAGGTTTATGCTAGTTGAATTCCAGGGAGATGTATCATTGTTATTTATATATAGCTCCAATCTATTCTCCCAATTTATGTGGTATTATTGTTATACATATTGCATTTATTAATGTTACAAGCCCAACAATACATTGCTATAATTATTACTGTATCATCTGTAGTCATTTCCTTAGCCCAAGGCAGCTTTGCCCCCACTCACCTGCTTTGTGTTGATACTGGCAAATATATCACATTTCTTTTTTTTTTTTTTTAAGATTTTATTTATTTGATGGGGGGAAGCACAAGCAGGGAGAGCGGCAGGCAGAGGGAGAAGCAGACACCCCACTGAGCAGGGAGCCCGATGTGGACTCAATCCCAGGACCCTGGGATCATGACCTGAGCCAAGGGCAGATGCTTAACCAACTGAGCCACCCAGGCGTCCCAATATATTACATTTTTTTATGTTATAGGTTGAAGAATACATTACATACTTATTTTGTACAATTGGTCTTTAAATCAGTTAAGAAAAGAAAGGAGAAATATGCCTTTATACTGCTTTTTATTTATTCTTTTTATACTGTTATTCATTCATTTATTTATTTATATTATTTTTTTAAAGTAATCTCTCAAGGGTCTCAGACCCACAATCTCAAGATCAAAAGCTACATGCTCCACTGACCAAGCCAGCCAAGCACCCTTGTACTGCCTTTTATAATTATATAATTACCAATACCATTTCATTGGCTTTTGTTTTTTTCATGGGAATTTAAATTACCATCTGGAGTCACTTGCTTTCAGCCTAAAGCATTTTCTGTAGTATTTCCTATAAGATGAGTCTGCTGGCAACTAATTCTCTCAGTTTTTGTTAATCTGGGAATGTTTATATATGCATATATATGTGTGTGTGTGTGTTTGTGTGTGTGTATACACACACATTTTTTATTTTTTTATTTTTGTAAAGACGGCTTTGTGTGATATGGGATCCTTGGTTGACAGTTTTTCTTTAAACACTTTGATTATGTTATCCTGTTGCCTCATTGGCCTACATTGTTTCTGCTGAGAAGTCAGCTGTTAACCTTACTGGGGTTCCCTTGTAAGTGATGAGTTGTTTTCTTTTGTTGTTGCTAAGATTTTTGCCTTGTCTTTGGCTTTTAGCATTTTTATTTTGATGTTTCTGTTTGTGGTTCTCTTTGCACTTTGTTGAACATCCTGAGTGTATACATCGGTGTTTTTCAATAAATTTGGACAAGTTTTCAGTCATTATTTCTCACTCTTCTCTCCTCCATTATGTGTATATTGGTGCACTTAAAGGTGTCCCACATTTCTCTGAGGCCCTTGTCATTTTTCTTTTTTCTTTCTTATTTTTTTGTGGGAATAGATTCCCAGAGGGGATTTTCCTTTTTTTTTTTTTTTAAGACTTTATTATTTGAGAGAGAGAGAGAGCCAGCACGAGTGAGCAGAGGGGAAGAGGAAGAGGGGAAGCAGACTCCTCACTCACTTAGCACAGAGCCCAATGCAGGGTTCAGTCCCAGGACCCTGAGATCATGACCTCAGTCAAAGTCAGACTTAACACACTGAACCATCCAGGAGCCCTTCTTATCATTTTTCTTTATTCTTTTTTCTCTCTGGTTTTTGGATTGAATAATTTTTATCTGTCTGTCTTCAGGTTTGATAACTCTTTCTTCTGTCAATTCAGATCTATTGTTGAATCTCTCTAGCAAATTTCCTGTTTCAGTTCTTTTCAAATCCAGAATTTCCATTCAGTACTTTGTGTAATTTCTATCTCTTTATTGATATATTCATTTGGATGTGACATTGTTGTCACATTTCTTTAGTGATGGTTTCCTGTAATTCTTTGATAATATATATATAATGGATACTTTGAAGTTCTTGTCTGATAATTTGATATCTGATTGCTTTCACAGTCATTATCTGTTAACTGCTCTCCCTCCCCCACCAGTTTATGGGTCATACCTTCCTATTTTTCTGAATGTCCCATAATTTTTTTTATTTTTATTTTTTATTTTTGAAACTAACATTTTAGATAATATAGCAACTCTAGTTCTGGACCTTCTCTTGCCTCCTGGCTCATGTTATTGTTATTTCTTTGTTTAATGACTGGCTGGCTTATTTTAGTGAAATCTGCTTCTCTCCTGTAGTATTAAGCCTTTGATGTTGCTATTTATTTATTTATTTGTTTGTTTGTTTATTTGTAAAGATTTTATTTATTTGACAGAGAGAAACACAGCGAGAGAGGGAACACAAGCAGAGAGAATGGTAGCGGGAGAAGCAGGCTTCCCGCCAAGCAGGGAGCCCGATGAGGGGCTCCATCCCAGGACCCTGGGATCATGACCTGAGCCGAAGGCAGACGCTTAACGACTGAGCCACCCAGGCACCCCTGATGTTGCTATTTAGATAGTGTAGCCTTGTGGATACCCACAATTACCTTGATGGTTTTTTCAGGGCTTTCTTTGCCTCTTTTCCTGACCTCACCAGCTATTAAACTCAAGTAATTGCTGGCGATTTTTTTCAACAGTGTTCCAGACGTAAACTGCTCTAGAGACTAATCAGATTTAGGCTCCTTTGAAGGGAGTTTCCGAGCTCAGTGTTTGAGATTTGTTCTTATTTCAGGAGGGCTCCTCCCACCTGTCTTTTATTTTAATTCTCTCCTGCAAACAAATTAGCCTACAGTTTAGCCTGTATCTCCAATGAATCTACAAATACCCTCTCAATTTCCTTTCAACACAACCTTGATTGTATTTAAGAGTGCCCTTTGCTTTGCATTTCTCCACATTCTCTTGCAAATAGTCCCTTTTCTTGGGAAAAATTAGGACATATCTGTTTTATTTCCTGCCTTTACCCCCTGGTAAAATCTCTAAGCCACAGCTCTGGAGCTGGGAGTGGGGACAATGGCTTACATCTCTCTGAGTGACAGTCCTATGTAGGAGCTGAGTGCTAGGTAGAGATGAAGCATTAGACTCAGGTCTTCTCAATTTGTCTCTCCCAGTGTGGGACTACGGTCTTATGAGCCAGGGCAAGAGTGATTGGGTCCCTGGCAGTCTCAGCAGTACTGCACTCAAATTAGGACCTCTGACCCCACCAGTGGGGGCTGGGTAGAAGAAAGAAGCCCTCAACTTTTGATCATGATGATATAGAATTTAGTCTCAACAATATATAGGTAGGGCCAGGATGAGAAATGTGGATGTTTAGACCCTCTCATGAAGATGTGAGGCAGAGGGAGCCATGTGTACTTGGCTATACCAGTCTGGAAGTGGAGTGGAGTCTCACTGAGCTTGGAGGGTGGAGGGAATGGTTTTGGTTCAAATATCATAGACTTGTCCTTACCAAGTTTAAGGAAATTTTCTTGAATAGAGGTTTCTTCATTTGGTGTCTTTGGGGACCATTCTGAGACTTAAAATTTTTTTAAATATTTAGAGAGAGAGAGAGCTCACAAGTGGGGAGGGGCAGAGGGAGAGGGAGAAAGAATCTCAGGCAGACTCCATGCTGAGCTTGGAACCCAATGCAAGGCTCTATCCCAGGACCCTGAGATCACGACCTGAGCTGAAACCAAAAGTTGGACATTCAACCAACCAAGCTACCCAGATACCCCAGCTATTTCAATTTTTAAAAATAATTTTATCAGTTTTTCTGAGAAGCAGGTCTGTGGAGCTCCTCATACTGATATGCTAGAAGTTGATCTCTCTTAAAACATTCTTACAAAGGCAAAAAACTTAATTTTAAAATATATGTATAATTATATATAATATATATAATTGGTTGCTCTGGGCAAAGAAAAGAGATTAGTAGGTTCCAGGGCTGGGTGTGAGGTTTGGCCACAAAGGGGCATAGTGGAGTTTTGGGGGTAATGGGGCTCTTTTATAATTTTATTGTGCACATGTTGGTTAAAATTCACAAGACTATACACTAAAAGGGATAGTTTTTACTGTATGTAAGTTACACCTTAATAAAACAAATGAAGAAAAGCTATGATAAATATGCTCAATGATTTAAAGAAAAACATGACTATAATGAGAAAATGAAAAAATGTTTTCAAAGTAGAGGGAAAGCCATCTGGGTGGCTTGGTTGTTTAAGCATCTGCCTTCAGCTCAGGTCATGATCTCAGGGTCCTGGGATCGAGCCCTGCTCAGTGGGAAGCCTGCTTCTCCCTATCCCTCTACCTGCTGCTCCCCCTGCTTGTGGTCTTTCTCTCTGGCAAATAAATAAATAAAATATAAAAAATAAATAATAAAAGTGAGGACAAATAGATTGTAGAGTTTAAGAATACTATATCTGAAATTTAAAAATATCATGAGTGGGTTTAACAGCTGATTAGTATCTACAAAAGAATAGATCAGTGAACTTGAAGATAGACGCAATAGAAAATATCTAAACTGAAGCATAGAAGGAAAAAAAACTCAGACAAAACAAAATAGTGACTCAGTGACCTAATCTAGGCAATCTAGATTAGATTGTGTCATCGGAATCCCCAAAAATCAAGTAGAGGTTTGAAAATATAGTGACCATAAATTTTATAAATTTGATGAAAATTATTAACACATGTTTAGCAGAAACAATATAAGCCATAAGACAATGGAATAACATCTTTTTACTTCATGAAAGGCAAAAATTTTCCACTTTGAATTTGTACCCAGCAAAAATAGCCTTTAAAAATTAAAGTGAAAAAAAATACATTTTTAGGAAAAAAAAAAAAAAAGAAGAAGAAGAGTTTGTTGTCAATAGACCAATACTACAAGAAATATTAAAGAACTTCAAGGGACACCTGGGTGCTGCACTCAGTTAAGCATCTGGACTTTTGCTTTCGGCTCAGGTTGTGATCTCTGGGTCATGAAATTGAGCCCCACATTGGGTTCCATGCTGAGCATAGAGTCTGCTTAGAGTTTCTCTCTCCTTCTCCCTCTGCCTCTCCCTATCCCTCTCTCAAATAAATAAATAAGGGGCGCCTGGGTGGCTCAGTGGGTTAAAGCCTCTGCTTAGGTCATGATCTCAGGGTCCTGGGATCAAACCCGCATCAGGCTCTGCTCAGCAGGGAGCCTGCTTCCCCTTCTCCCTCAGCCTGCCTCTCTGCCTACTTGTGATCTCTCTCTCTCTCTGTGTGTGTCAAGTAAATAATGAATAAACAAACAAATAAATAAATAAAACTTTAAGGTTTTGGGTTTTTTTTAATTCATTTGAAAGAGAGAGAGAGCAAGCAAAAGCACAAGCAGGGGGGAGGGTTAGAGGGAGAGGGAGAAGCAGACTCTTCATTGAGCAGGGTGCCTGACATGGGGCTCAATCCCAGGACCCTAGGATCATGACCTAAGCCAAAGGCAGATGCTTAGCCACCTAAGCCACCCAGGTGCCTCAATAAATAAGTCTTAAAAACAAAAACTCAAATTGGAGGAAAATTTTATGAGCTATATACTTGGATCTATGTTAAGAGTTTGTGTCTTGTTTTTGAATTTCTTTAAAGATAGCTTACTGTTTAGAGCAAAAATAATAACAATATATTATTGAATTTATAACATGTAGGAGCAAAATATACGACAAGAGAAAAAGAGGCAGGAAATGGGAATACATTTTAAGATTTTTGCTTGATGTGGCACAATGTTATTTGAAGGTTAATTCTATAAGTCAGATATGCATTTTATAAACTCCTAAAGAAATCATTAAAAAGTGTATAATTAATAAGTCAGTAGATGAGATACAATGAAAATTTCTTTAAATGAAACATTCTTTTAAATGCTGAATCCAAAAAATGGCAAGAGAAAAGGAGCTAAGAAGAGATGAGACAAATAGAAACAAAAAAGTGGTAGACTTAAACCGAATTACATAGTTTAATTAAAAGTAAGATGTCTGAACACTTCAATTAAAAGGCAGAGACTGTGAAATGAATAGACAATGCTATTTACAAGAAAAACACTTTCTGTATAAAGAATTAGATAGCTTAAAAGTAAAATGATAAAAAAAGGAAAACCACACAAAGACTGCTTGTTTTTGTTTTTAAAGATTTTACCTATTTGAGAGAGAGAAAGCATGAGAGAGCGAGCACAAGTGGGGGGAGGGATAGAGGGACAGTGAAGAGCAGACTCCCTGCTGAGTAGGGAACCCAATGCAGGGCTTGATCCCAGGACCCTGGGATCATGACCTGAGCCAAAGACAGACACTGACTGAGCCACCCAGGTGCCACTATACAAAGACCACATAATAAGAAAGCTGGAATGACATTAATATCAGACAAGGCAGATTTTAGGATAAGGAATACTATCAGAGATAGAGATATCACAAAATAATAAAAGAGTCCATCTTAAATGTATATACAGTTAATAACAGAGTTTGAAAATACATGAATCAAAACCTGACAAACTAAAGGAGAAATCAACAAATCAGCACTTGGGTCTCAATGATAGAGCAAACAGAAAATCAGTAAGGATATAGAGGACTTAATACACCATCAACTTGACCTCATTAACCTTACAAAACACTCCATCCAACAACTACAGAATACATATTCTTTTCAAGTGTTTGTAGAAACAAATTAGACTGCAATCTGGGTCATAAAACATGTTTTAGTGATTTTGAAAAAATTATAATAATAAAGTATTTCTCTGACCAAGTGGAGTTACATTAAAAATCAATAACAACACATCTAGAAAATATACAAAAATTTGGAAAATATTGAAAGTATCTATATTTGATAAACTTCTAACTAGACTGACTAAGAAATAAAGAGAGAAGACACAAATTACCAATATCAGACATGAGGAATAGATATTGCTACCAATTCCACAGACATTAAAAACATAATAAAGAAATATTATGAAAACTGTATTTTGATAAATTTGTCAGTTGGGTAAAATAAACACATTTATTGAAAGACAGAAATTACCAAACTGACACATGGAGAAATAGATAAACTTAATAAACTTATATTGCTTAAAGATATTGAAGTCATTACTAAAACCCTTCACATATGGAAACTCTAGAGTAGAGGTTTCATTGGTGAATTCTATTAAACAATTAAGGAAGAAATAATGCTAATCTTAATAAGAGCATAAAGGAGGAATCTTCAAACTCCTCTTATGAGGCCAGCATTATCCTAATACTAAAACCAGACAAAGACATTACAAGAATAGAAAACTGTGGACTAACTAATATCCCTCATGACTATTGATGCCAATGTCCTTAGCAAAATATTAGTAAATCAAATCAAGCAATATGTGGAAAAGATAATGTATAATAACTAAACGGAGTTTATCCCAGAAATGCAAGTTTGGTTTAAGATTTAAGAATCAATGTAACTCACCATATTAATATAATAGAGGAGAAAAACTATGTGATCACCTCTATAGATGTAGAAAAAGTATTTAACAAAATTGAATACTCATTTGTAATTTTAAAAGAAGCTTCTAGAAAATAAGGAATGGAAGGGAATTTCCTTGACCTTCTAAAAGACATTTACAAAGAACCTAAAGGTAACATCATACTTAGTGAAAGACTAAACACTTTGCACCTAAGACAATAAAACAGAATATTAACTTTTACCACTTTTATTGTATGTTATAGGTAGAGGTCCTAGTCAGTGAATTAAGGTAAGAATAAGAAATAAAAGGCATACACATTGGAAAGGAAGAAATAAAACTGAATTTCTTTGAAAATGACATGATTGCATGCATAGAAAATCCTAAGAAATAGATAAGAAACACATTACCAGGCTTAATAACATGAATTTAGCAAGGTCACAGGATATAGGGTCAATCCATAGAAATCTATTTTATTTCTCTGTACTATCAAGGATAAATTGGGAAGTGAAATTTTAAAATACCATTTACAGTAGCATAAAAATTCAAAATACTTAGAGCTAAATTAACAAGACAAATGGCAAGACCTGTATAATAAAAACTATAAAACATTGCTGAGATAGATTAAGGAAGAGACAAATAAAATGCAGAAATACATGATGTTGAATTAGAAGACTTGATTAAGAGGTCACTTTTCCCCAAACTGATCTGTATATTCAATGAAATCCCAGCCAGAATTCCATAGGCCACGTTTGTAGAAATTGACAAGCTATTTCTAAAATTTAAATGGAAATGGAAAGGATCCAGAAACTCTATAAAACTTACGAAAAAGAACAAAGTTGGAGAACTTACTCTCAGATAGCAAGACTATAAAAGTACACTAAGGAAGATAGGGTGACATTGTGGTAAAGATAAACATGCAAATCAATGGATTGGAATGCAGAGTCCAGAAGTATACCCACATATATTTTATCAGTTGATATTTTTATGAAAGCACTAAGGTAAAAGATAGTTTTTTCAACAAATGATATAAGAACACTAGATATCCATATAGGAAAAATGAACCTTAATCCTTACCTCTTACCACACACAAGATTAACTCAAAATAGACCTAAATGTAAGAGCTATAACTATAAAGATTCTAGAAGGAACAAAATTTTCAGCAAAAATTTCTTAGTTCCCCAAAAGCTTTGCTTTTAATCATAAAAGCAAAAAAAAAATGTTGATAAATTGGACTTTATCAAAATTAAAAACTTCTAAGTACATTGTTAACAAATGATAATGCCAGCCAATACTGGGAGAAAATAGTCTAAATACATACGTCTGACAAAGAAGTTGTATTTAGAATATATAACTTTTATATATACAGATTTTATTTATACAGATTATTTTCAACTCAATAGTAAGGTGACTACCCCATTTTAAAAAATGTCCCAAGAATTTGAACAGACACCTTACAAGAAATATGTACCAATGGCCAAATAAATGCATGAAAAGATGCTTAATATTATTAGTCATCAAGGAAATGCAAATTAAAACCAGAATGAGATACTAGTATGCATTCACTAAAATGACTAAAAATTGACAATACCAAGTGTTGTCAAGATGTAAAGCTTTTGAAATTTTCATATATTATTGATGGGTGTAAAATGGTGCAACCACTTTGGAGAATGTTTTGTCACTTTTCTATAAAAGTTGGGCCTACACTTAACTATATGGAGCAGCATTTTCACTCCTAGCTATTTACCCAAGAGAAAAGAAAACATATAATCACAAAAAGACTTAAATGCAAATGTTCATAACAGTTTTATTCATAGTAGCTCCAAACTGGAAATAACCCAAATGCTCATCTTCAGATCAAGGGATCAGCAAACTGTGGTACCTTTGTACAATGAATTATTATTAGCAACAAAAAGGAACAAACAATGGGTACTTGTAAAACTGTGAATGAATTTTTAAAAATCAGAAAAGTCAGATAAAAGTATATACTGTATAATTTCTTTTACATGAAATTTTAGAAGCAAAACTAATCTAAAATGATAGGAAACAAATTGGTGTTTGCATAGGGGTCAAAGTTGGGTGGGGATTTAATGCAAAGAGGCATAAGGAAACTTAAGAATAATGAAACATTCTCCATCTTGATCATGGTGGTGATTGCAAAGATAGATACATTTATCAAAGCTTATAAAAATGTACACTTGATATAGATGCAAGAGTGTATATAATAATATGTAAATTTTGTTTCATTACAGTTGAATTTTAAAAAGCAGCGATCACAGTGTTAATCATTAAAGCCCTATTGAAAATTGTCCCAAATTGGAAACAACCTAAATGTCCCTCCATGAAGGATTGGTTCAATAAATTTTGGTAAACCAATAAAATGAAGCACCATGTAGCCATTAAGAACATATTAGAGAAGTAAAATTATTGATCTGGAGAAAGTATCCATACTTCTTTGGTAAATGAAGGTAAAATAAAACAAGACACTTTTTGGGAGGTTTATATAAGTTGGGTTATGTCAGTAATTAGTATTTATATTATCATAACTATGTAATTCTATACAGAGCTGAATTATGTAGTAAGCCACGATTGCTTTTCCTTTCTTTTTTTTTTTTTTAAGATTTTATTTATTTATTTGACACAGAGAGAGAGAGAGATCATAAGTAGGCAGAGAGAGAGGGGGAGGCAGGCTCCCTGCTGAGCCTGATGCAGGGCTCGATCCCAGGACCCTGAGATCATGACTTGAGCCGAAGGCAGAGGCTTTAACCTACTGAGCCACCCAGGCACCTCTGCTTTTTTCCTTTCTTGCGTAAGTTTTTGTTTTCCCTGCAGTTAATAATTATTTTTCATTTACTTAGTTTTCTCTATACTTTTTTTTTAAGATTTATTTATTTGTTTGTTTGTTTGTTTATTTATTTATTTATTTATTTGACAGAGAGACAGCAAGAGAGGGAACATAAGCAAGGGGAGTGGAGAGGGAGAAGCAGACTTCCCGCTGAGCAGGGAGCCCATGCAAGGCTCGATTCCCAGGACCCTGGGATCATGACCTGAGCCGAAGGCAGATATGCTTAACAACTGAGCCACCCAGCTGCCCCTATACTTATTTCCAGTTGAATTCCAAATTTTTCTGCTGATTATCTAAACTGCACTGTCCAATATGGTAGTCACTAATCACATGTGGTTATTAAAATTTACATTAATATAGATTAAATAAAACAATAAGTTTGTTTCCTCAAAAACACTAGACACATTTCAAGTTCTCTGGCTAGTGACTACTGTATTAGTGCAGATATAGAATATTTCCATATCACAGAAAGACCTAATGCACAGTGCTGGTCTAAATCTCCTCTCAGATATTCAGAAGAAATAATTTTATCCTCACTGAGAAATTTCTCCTGGAGCTTTTCAGCCTTGACCAAATTTGGATGATTGTTCTCTGGCTGGTGCTTCACTCTCAGAATCTCCCTTCACCAATTTCTGGAAAATTCTTTGCCTTTCCTGCGTTAGATCTGTTTGTTTGTTTTTAAGTAATCTATATGCCTAATGTGGGTCTCAAACTCACCACCCTGAGATCAAGAGTTGCATACTATACCTACTGAGGCAGCCAGGTATCCCAAGACTCTTGTTTCTTATTCTTGGTTTGCTCCCTCATTTTTGTGGAGTGTATCCTCTGGTAACTTTCTTAGAGAGGGGTGATGGGAAGTAAGTTTTTGAGATCATACATGCCCTAAAAATACCATTATTCTACCCTTATATTTGATTGAGGTCTTGGCTGGCAATAAAAATCTAGGAATACATTTATTTTTAATAAGAACATTGAGGCATTGTTCCTTTGTCTTCTAGTTTCTGTTGTTGCTGTTAAGAATTTCCAAGCCCTTCGGATTCTGACTTTTTGTATAATATCTGTTTTCTTCTATCTGGAAAATTTTTCCTCAAGTTTTGAAATTTTATAATGTACCCTGGTGTAGGTCTATTCTCATTCATTATTTGTTCTTATCGCTCAGTGACCCATATGAATCTGGTAACTTGGGTACACCTTCAGTTTTGGGAAATTTTCTTGAATTATTTCCTTGATGAAAATTATGTTTTCTCAAATTTGCCTGTTCTTTCTTTCTGGATTTCTTAATATTTAGATAGTAGACCTCCTATGCAGCTATTCTACTTAAAAAAAATGTTTCTAATTTTTTATATCTTTTGCTTTTGTTCTACTTTTATGGATAACTCCTCAATATAATCCTACTCTTTTATTGAGTTTTCATTTATATTACTGTTTGTTTCCAAGAACCTTTTGTTGTTGTTTTCTGAATGTTCCTTTTTATACTATCATATTCTTGTTTGTGTTCAAAGAATTGTGTCTTGAGGCGCCTGGGTGGCTCGGTCATTAAACTTCTGCCTTCAGCTCGGGTCATGGTCCCAGGGTTCTGGGATTGAGCTCCACATTGGGCTCCCTGCTTGGTGGGAAGCCTGCTTCTCCCTCCCCTACTCCCCCTGTTTGTATTCCCTCTCTCGCTGTCTCTCTCTCTGTGTCAAATAAATAAAATCTTAAGAAGAAAAAGAATTGTGTCTTGTCTCAGAGGATATTATCTCCAAATAGATTTCTTCTCTCTATATGTATGTTTGTTTCCTCTGTTTGTTTGCCATTTCCTCCTGTACTTCAATCCATCTCCTCTATCTCTCTCTCCTCAAAAGTCTGGGGATGGCTGGTAGTCCTAGTTCCTTGGTTGTCTGCTCATATTTAAGAGTAGAGTAACTAGAAAGCCCTGAACTTATTATAGATTATTGTGATTGTGGCCTTCACTGTAGAATGATCTGATTAGGCCTTTGGAGGAATTCTTAATATCTGTATTTAATCTGTATCTGGGGCGCCTGGGTGTCTCAGTCAGTTAAGTGTCTGCCTTTGGGTTGGGTCATGATCCCAGGGTCCTGGGATGGAGCCCTGTGTTGGGTTCCTTGCTCAGCAGGGGGTCTGCTTCTTCCTTTCCCTCTGCCACTCCTCTTGCTTGTGCTCTTCCTCACTTGTGCTCTCTCTTACTCGTGCTCTCACTCACTTGAGCACTTTCTCTCTCAAATAAATAAAATCATTAAAAAAATTAAAATAAAAATTTTTCCTCTTGGTCAGTTTCCTCAGAATCTTTTTTGGCCACAAGTATTTGGGGAGCCATATAGAGATGGAGGCCTGAGGGTCTCTGCATTCAGTATACATACTTTTACTTAATTCCTCATAACCTTTCCTCAAGGGTGCTTTGTATCCTGCTATCCAAAGAGTATCACCATCTCCAGAGAATAAGCTTATGATTTTATACCCTGTTGGGCAAGGGGCAACTGCTTGGTCCTGCAAAGTTGAAGAAGGGATCTGAAGATTTCAACTGCTTCATAAATATCTTTAAATTGATCTTCTTCTAGCCTCTCT
>CM053616.1:1522972-1610090 GCA_028646535.1 Procyon lotor | reverse complement strand
TTTTTTTTTTTTTTAAAGATTTTATTTATTTGACAGAGAGAAACACAGCGAGAGAGGGAACACAAGCAGAGGGAATGGTAGCGGGAGAAGCAGGCTTCCCGCAGAGCAGAGAGCCCGATGCGGGGCTCGATCCCAGGTCCCTGGGATCTGACCTGGGCCGAAGGCAGACGCTTAACGACTGAGCCACCCAGGCGCCCCACTTCCTTCTTATTCTTTCTGTCGTTTGGGGTTTCTGCTCATTTGGGGTTTAGGAAACTAAATAAATGCATGTGTCAATCTACTATCTCTACCCTGAAGTCAGTAAATGTTTCTAAAAAATAAATATGTTAAGAAATAGTTTAAAGGACATGCAGTGCATTTTTTTCTTTATTTTTGTCTGAAGAATAAAGATAATATTACTTTGGGAATTCTGAGAATTGATATTGTTTAACAATTTAAATATGAAAAACACTTTATAATACTATAAAAATACTGCGAAATTATATTTAAAGAATTTAAGTCAAAACCATCCCAGGAAGAGAATATAAACTCCTAGTCTTCAACTTAGAAATGAATACCTCAGCTGGGTAGAAGGCCACTGAATATAGTAATGATATCTGAAAATATTTTCATGTTTTAAAACTTCTCACTCTTGGGGTGCCTGGGTGGCTCAGTCGTTAAGCCTCTGCCTTCAGTTCAGGTCCTGATCCTGGTGTCCTGGGATCGAGCCCTGCATTGGGCTCCTTGCTCAGCAGGAAGCCTGCTTTCTCCCTCTGCCGCTCCTCCTGCTTGTGTTCCCTCCTTGCTTTGTCTCTCTCTGTCAAATAAATAAAATCTCTTTTAAAAAAATAAATAAAATAAAAATAAAAATAAAACTTCTCACTCTTACTGTATCTTTTCAGAGCTTGTCAGAACACTCTAGCCTCAATTTAGGGGAAAAATATTGGTAGAAGATAGTCTGAAAGTCCACAAAATACTTCCTATTAATTTAGAAGAATGTACAGAGAGATCAAATTCCTCCACTTGGTTTTGGATGCTTTGTGTCATAATCCCTGACTTTGCTCAAAAGGAAGACTTTGAAGTTCTGACTCAGGAAAGGAGGAAAATTTAAGTGAAGTTGTTCTAAACATTACATTAAAAAATGCTTTACGTGATTCTGATTACCCCCCTAGTTAATATGCTGTTTCCTTCCTTTTCTTGCCAAATTTCTCACAAGATGCTTTCTTTCTTTTTTTTCTTTTTTTTTTTTTGTTTTAGGCTTTTACTTATTTATTTAGAGAGAATGAGTGAGCATGTGCATGTGTGTGTGCACATGCATGAGTAGGGCGAGGGGCAGAGGCAGAGGAAGAGAGAGAGTGTCAAGCAGACTCTATGCTGAGCATGGAGCACAACCCTGAGGTCATGACCTCAACCAAAATCAAGAGTTGGATCTTAACCAACTGAGCCAGCCAGGCACACCTCACAAGACTCATTTACTACACTATCCTCACTTGTTCTTTGGCTCAGAAAGCTGGTCACTTCACTCATCTTCACTTTCCTAAATTCTTCAGAATGAACAATGACTTTTTAATGAATAGATCTCACAATCTTTATTCTTCCTGACCTATTTTATGATATTAACTATATACTATTTTTAAATGTTCCTTTTTATTTCTGTGATATTCTGTTTTCATTCTTTTTCCATCTATCTGACCTGTCATCCATTTCTGTCACTTTTGTTCCTCCCCCACCTCCAGTTGCAGGAGGTAAAATCCAACAACTCCACTATTTTTGACCATATATGCTTTGAGCTGCACATATTTCCCTTTGGAGGATTCATCCCATCTCTGGGCTTCACACATCATATCCACTCCCAAATGGCTTATCTTGAGGCCTCTTGCCCCAGAACTCCAGTTCTATATCCATAACTTTCTATTGGGAATTTCCAATTTGATGTTCCACCAATATGTCAAGTCCAATGTAGTCCAAGATCATCTTTTTATTCTCCACTGCCCTCCCCTTTTCACACCCAGAATGCGTTTCCCAACCCATTTGCCCTCCCTTTCAACATCAACTTTATTCTCCCAATGTCTTAAGTTCAGAATCTTGGGATCATTCTCTTTAGTAAGTCAGCTATCAAAAGTTCCCCCAAGCTTTCCCTCTCCAGTCTGATGTTACTGCCAAAACTTGAATCCAGGCCTCCTTCCTCCCACATTTAAATTGCTGCCACAGCCTCCAGGCTCTCCCACAGCCTCCTGCACTATCCCTCTTACCACTGCCAACCTGATCTTTTTTATAATCTTCATTTTATCACTTCCCTAATTAAAATATCCCATGGCTTATATTTCCTACTACATCAAGTTTAAACACCTCAACCTGGCTTTCAGGTTACTCGTGATCTGGCTCCATGTTACCTGTTTTATTTCCCACTATTACCCACCATGTTCTCCTTCCTTGAGTTATGTCAGTTTTCTCACTGTCAGGAACAAGCCAAGTTCATTTCTGCCTCCATATCTTAACAAATATACTTTTCTCTTGCCTGGAATGCCTTTCTTCTTTCCATTGACCCAAATCATATCCATCTTGCAAGAAAACTGTCCATGTTTGCTCTGTCCACTTCCCTGTTATCTGTTCTCTTTAACACACTTTAACCAAGTATTCTTTCCCACTATTCCTCAATTCAAATTATTTTCCTATTATTAGTCACTTCTTCAGTCTTTCCCATCTCAGTAAATAAAACCATTATTTACCCAGTTGCTCTGAGACCCTAGCAGACATCCTTGCCTCTTCTCCTTTATAACCCACCTCTAGTCCATCAGCAAGTCCAGTGAGCTCTCCTTTCAAAATATATTCAAATCTGACCACTTCTCACTATCTCATTGTTACCATTCTAGCTCAAGTAAATAGTACACTTGCAGGGTCTCCCTAATTTCATTTTTGCATCTGCAAAGTTTGACACAAAGCATCCAGAATCTTCTTTTAAAGATATGAATTTGTTTATGTCACTTCACTTTCCATAGTCTTTAAGGTAATACTTGATCTGCTCTAGCCTAAGGCACTAGCTTTAGCTCCTGCCAGTTTCCCCTCACTCCTTTGTCTCCAGCTTTTCTGAATGTCTTTATTTTGAGAACAAGCCAAGCTTACTGACACTTCACTTACACTTGGACACATTTAAAAATAATCACTAGATGAGTTTGAACAGAATAAATGTCTTCAAAATGTCTTCAGTTTCCACAATATTTGTCTCTACATAATTTATATAGATTTTTTATGTAAAACATATATCAACAGGAAAAAACAAGAAAATATACAGTCTTTTCTCTAGAATAGTCTTTTGTATAAATTTATGTTTATGTTGAAACGACCTCTAACTTAAAGAAAACTGTAAGTATAACACAAATGATTTCCTAAACCAGTTTTTTATCACTTCTGAGATACTGTAGTATGCAATTCCTAGAAAATAGACAGTCTCGTACATAATCACAATACAACCATGAAAATTGGGATATTAATTATGATATATTACTATTTATCCAACCCTCAAAGTCTATTCAAGTTTTGTCCTAATAATGTCAATGATAGCAAAAGGATCCATGTTACATCACATGTTGTATTTAGTTGTTAAATTTCTTTAGCTTCCTTTAGCTTAGAGCTGTTCCTCAGTCTTTCCTTGATTTTCATGACCTTGACATGTTTTTGTGTATGTGTATTTGGTTATTTTTTTTTTAAAGATTTTATTTATTTCAAAGAGAGAGGGAGATCACAAGCAGGCAGAGAGGCAGGCGGAGAGAGAGGAGGAAGCAGGCTCCCCACTGAGCAGAGAACCTGATGCCAGGCTCGATCCCAGGACCCTGAGACCATGACCTGAGCCGAAGGCAGAGGCTTTAACCCACTGAGCCACCCAGGCGCCTCTATTTGTTTTGTTTTTGTTGAAGTATACTTGGCACACAATGTTATATTAATTTCAGGTGTACAACATAACAATTCAACAAGTCTATACATTGTGCAACTTGACATGTTTTTATAGAATGGTCCAGTTATTTTGTAGAATGTTCTTCAGTTTGGGTTTGTCTGATGTTTCCTCATAATTAGATTCAGGGTATGCATCTTTTTCAAGAATACCATGGAAGTGGTGCCTAGTATTTATTGCTTCTTGTCAAATGGCACATGATTTTGATCTGTCCATTATTGATGGATGTTTATTTTGGTTACTTGGTTAAAGTGGTTTCTACCAGGCTTCTTTACTGTAGTTACTCTCCTCCTGTTGTAATTTTAAATAGTTTGTAGGGACGTTCTTTGAAACTGTGTAAATTATCCTGTTTCTCATCAAACTTCTCATTCATTATTATTTCATATCAGTATAGACTCATAGGTGCCTGTTTTATCCATTACTATCATTATTTTTTATTTTGATGCTCTCATTGTCTCAGATTTTGCCAGTGGAAGCCCCTTCAAGCTGGCTTCTGTGTTCTTTGACATGTCCCCTCAATTCTTTGAGTACTTCCTTACGTTCTGGTACATCAACTTGTTTCAGGCTCATCTTGTACTTTCCAGGTTCTAGTCCTGTAATCAGTCATTTCTCCAAGGACACTTGGTTTTTTATTGGTCTCATTTAGTAGCCAAGACACGGTCCCTCTCAGTGGATGAGCTAGAGAATATCTGTTTGAACACGTGTACACACACACACACACACACACACACACACACCCCTATATTTATGTCTCTATGGAAATCCATGAGTTCACACCTATACTACCAATTCCAATCCAAAACTATAGAAATCATTCTAGTTTTTTCACTTTCCATATTTGTAATTTCTTTCTCTATTAGTGAGATATTTGGCTCTCATTATGCTTCACATACTTACTTAATCAGTCCCCTCAAATGTAAGCAGACTCCTATCCTCATCACCTTCCCCTGCACACATATAGATACCCATCTTACCCCTGTAGGGTTCTGACCCTCCTGCCCTGGGCCTTTTTCCCGTGTAGATGCAATGCCCTACTCATCCTGCTTAGGGTGCCTATCTAGCTCTGCTACACCTAACACTAGTGTTAAGACTAAACTGTTCATTAAAGGATGGGAAGAACTAAGGACAATACTTTATTTAGAAAATGCTTTCTAGTTAGCGTAGATTTGACTACAAGTTGAGAAGGCTATAACATTTTTGTTCCCTTTCCCCTAACAAAGTATATATTATCAATATTCATCAGTTTGAAAAACCATAGCAATCAGTGGACAAGAAGCCAGATTCATTTCTTAAAGAGTACCCAACCTAGATCAATGTAAAACAGAACACCCAGATTTAAAAAAATTCCTTCACATTTTTTTCATCTTTTGTTCAAATGTTTTGGTGTTACAGGCATAGCCTCAGAATCACTATTAAGTACTAACGATTATAGTGAGTTCATGAACCTCACATTTTGAAGATGGTGGTTTCTGATGCCTAAGGCCCTTAAATCAAAATTAATTTTACCTTTTAAAACTGAGAAATGCAAATGTTTCATCACAATTACGTTAATCTCATTCAGTTATACCACAAGACTTTGCAAGGCAATGTCTACATTGAATTGATTGTCCTTTGAAACTTTAGAACTGAAACTTCTGCAAGATTGCCCTTGATAACCGTTTCACAGAGATGAAGTTATGATGAGGAGTCAGGATATTGCCATCAAAGAGACTACAACCCCTGGAGACTAAAATGTTCCCAGGACCAAAAAACCCAAGTTTGCCTCCAAATCCTTTAAAGATATAAACTAACCATTCCAAGAAGTAGCGTTCTCATTCCTACTCTTATTCAAAAATTTCATTGTCTGAGAAAGGCAAATTTAGCCTTTCTTCTAAATCAAGATATGATATGACTGCACTTTTGTTTAATTCTAAGTCAAAACATTCCCAAACTCCCACTGCATTCCTGAGAAGCCCTAAATGCTGTTGAAGTGCTCTCATGGCCATGTCTCATTCCTTTAGACAGCCAAGCGCTCTCCATCTGTAGCTTTCTCAGAGGCCATGAAAAGGGAACAGCCTCCCTGACTGCTCTGACCAGGTGGGTCAGATTAGCTTTTACAGTCCACTTACGAGGAAGCTAACAAGGCTCCTCTGTGGGTGTTTGAGTACACCTTACAAAATTGCTGATGACCTCATGAGCCAAAGAAAGCAGGTCTCACATTGTGGACTAAGCCTAAATATTAATACTACTTTATATTTATGTAGTGTCTTTTTTCCAAGGAGCTCCAACCTCTTTACAGACATTATGTCATTAATCCTCAAAGCATCACTGTTTGGTACATGGCAAATATTATCCCCCTCCCTTTTTTTTTTTTTTTACTGTGATGGAAACTTGCAAGTCAGTGATGGAACCCAGCACCCTAGTTCTGAGTCTTTGTGCTATACCATGAAAAACCAGATGAATAATTTTTCAAGCTTATTCATTGCTTCTTGGGTGGGATTTGAGAGGATGTCTGTTTGTATGCATTTCAGTTTTCAGTGTCTCTAGGTTCTATGTTCCTCTTTTCCTTCTTCATTTTCAGTCAAACATTTTCAAGCTTATGTAGTTCATCTTCCACTGTTGCATTTACAGGAACACCTGAAGTTTGTAGCTGAAATTTGAAATGAAAGATTTTGTTATTGAATATGTAATCTGGCTTATCTCTGAGAGATAGTTTATAGTTTTCATACCCCAAGATAAGTTAGATTTTTTTTAAAAAGTCCCTTTTTTTTTAAATGTGCCAGTTCATGGCACATTTCATTTATAGCAATCACATATTCACCAAAATCAGGTAAGGTTCAACTAGCTACAATCAGTTTGTAATGAGTGATTAACATGTACCAGATAGGGTGCCAAACATTTTCAAATACATGATCTTATTTTATATATGTAATATTCCATGAGAACCTGTTAGATTAAGTCTCGTGTGTGTAGAAACACTCTCTCAGAGTAGGGTGAGGAAAAAAAGACACTAATAGAAATATGGTCTCAGATGCTTTATCCCCCAGAAAAGAGCTCAATTAACTCTAATTCCCTTAGTGGAAATCCCCAGCATAAATATTTCCACAAAAAGGGAACATGTGGCTAAATTCTAAAAACCACCAGGAATCAGCTCAATACCCACACACTTAGAAAAAAAACTTAAAAAATTGGTTCCTGCATCCTCAACAATTAATGCAAAGCACAAAAGGAACAAAGCACAGCCATATCTGCTGATGATAAATATTTCTTGCTTTCACTTAGTTAGACACTTCCTAATCAGGAAGATTAGAATCTGGAGTTAGGAACAATAGTGGCATAACTTTAAACACTCACAAAAATCAGTTTTACATCTGATCTTTCATATGACCCACTGTCATGTTGTTTTCCAAATTGGTGGTTGTCTGTACATTGCTGAATTAGATAATGGAAGTGAAAAGAGAGATACTGGGGAAAAATCAGAAAAATTCTTCTAAAATAAGGAGAAACCTTCAACTTTTACTCACTAAATTCTGAAAGCCTCAGAGTAAAAATGTGCCAGATGCCCAGCAACAATAGTACTATTCCACTCTAAATAATATTCTAAATAAATGATGTTTAATTTGAAACTGAGCAGCCCTTACCCCATCATGGAAAATCCTTATAGGTTGGAAAATATGTACAGTATGTCATACTTTAAGTATATAATTTAGCCATATTCTGTAGCATAGCTACACTGCAGTTTATACTCAACAACCTCGGGTTTTTAAGAAAATATATTCATAACATTCTAAATGTTTGTTTTTTCTTGTCATAGGAAATGTTAGCCAAAAGGAATACCCTGTAACTCAAAAAAGTTAGTGAAGGGGAAACTTAGAAAGTGGTAGTCAAAAAATGATGTCTGCCCTAGCAGGGTTGCCATGCATAGTCATGTTGTTGTGCACTGCACAATTCCAAAGATACCTAAAACATAGACAGCACTGTCAATGGCAACCCCTGGAGGGGAGCAATTCCTGGAATCCCAGATTAGAAAAGCCTTTGAAAATGCTCGTGGGTTTTTCTCTGATTCACAACCGAAGACCAGTTGTAAGCTTCAGTGGGACTTTTATTATTCTTCCTTACATTTTTGTATGTGTGCAAAATTCTAAACTTAATTTTTCTCTCCATATTGGTTCCGAAAGACTTCCCTGACTGATCTGCAGCACACTGGTCTGGCATTCTCCCAACCCTAGGTTTTCATGAGTCAGGGAAAATGTGTGCAGTTTGAGAAGAAGCTTGTCACACGTGCTCAGCCAGCCATGGGCTAATTTATGAAGTTCTTCCCCCTATTCTTCTTTTCCCTCCACATTCCTGTAGCATACTGCCTGTACCTTTATTTAGCCCTTACGTCATCTACCTGTGTTAGATGTTGGTTAGAGTTCATTGTTTACACATACTACCTTGACACACTGCTGCCTATCCCTGTCGTGCCTTCCTGATGCTCCCATCACCATCGCAGCACTTAGCATGGTACTTTGAATCTCTGCTTTCCTGACCCTCCTCTTTTACTCCACCACTCTTTGGTTCTCTCTCCATTCCTTTAGTCAGGAGGAAAACATGTGGCATCTAGTTGGTGAAGATAACTGAAAGCAATGGGAAAAAAGCCCACCTTCATATTATATGAGACCAGGAGTGACCCCGCCGATAGGTCTGTTACTTGGTCACAACCCTCCACTTCCTCAGGTACTCTTACTGTGGACAGGCCTGGTCCAGTTTTAGTAAAACAATTAGGAGAGAATGATACTGGGAATTTTTACAACAGTTTAGTGGTGCAGTAGATTTCAAAATGAAAACAACAGTAACTGACAACAATGGTTGCCTTCTAGGGGGGAATTGAGTGGTTCAGGGATGGGAGGGAAATCTCACTGTCTAACTTTATTTTACCTTTCAAACTTCCTACTATGTGATTGTATTACTTATTAAAATAGATAAATAAAACCAAATACATGGAAGCAGGCAATTAAATAACTAGATGTGAGCTAAACTGATGCCATAGAAAATTCTGAAAGGATTAAAATATATTGAAAAATAAAAGTAGATCAGAAAGAGAGGTATGATTGTTTTTATTTTGCTTCAGAAACTGAAGTGTTTCGCCATTTGCTGGAAAAGTAAAATAAAAATTAATTTTAGGGGACGCCTGGCTGGTTCAGTCAGTGGAGCATGTGACTGTTGATCTTGGGATTATAAGTTTGAGCCCCATGTTGGGTGTAGATGTTAGTTAAAATTAAAAAAAAAATAAGTTTAGCTGTCTGCCCCTCATATAAACTTATCCTTCCTCTCAACACTCAACTAGTTCTCTTTTGAGATTTTCTTTTTCTTTTTTCTTTTCTTCTTCAAGTGAACTCAGGGCCAATTTAAAGTGAAAATTCAACTTCTGAGTGAATGTGTCTTTGCCATTCTGCCTCCATCTTGTATGGAAGAGCTATTCGGGGTTGGGAGCAGAGCCCCTAAGTGCCATCTACTTCACCCTTTCCTTTCTGCCAGTGAGATTAGGCAGTTATGAACTGAGATTTGGAAGTCACACCTATAGAGACCTTCCATTTGAGCCACTCTTCATAGCAGAGTGGCTTTTTTCTGTTCATTTTATGGGACTTATCTCTACAGTCATTTCTGTACTTACAGTTATACTAGGTTCCTTTCAACACCTGCTAATGTACTTTATAGAGACTCAGATTCAAGCAACTGACCTACATAGCAAATCTATAAGAAGCAAGGTATCACATTTCCAATTCTGTATCTACTATCTCTTCATCTCTTTTTTGAAGAATCAGCAAACCCATGTCAAGTTTAGTACATCTAATAACACCATCGTGTCATTGCCTGTAGGTTTCCTCCTACATGCCACAAACCAAGAAACAACTTTTTCATTTTTTTAAAAGATTTTATTTATTTGACAGAGAGAGAGAGAGAGCCCAGAAGCAGGGGGAGCAGCAGGCAAAGGGAGAGGCAGGCTCTCTGCCGAGCATGGAGCCTGAGGGCAGGGCTCCACCCCAGGACCCTAGGATCATGACGTGAGCTAAAAGCAGATGCTTCTGAGCCACCTGGGCACCCCCGACTTTTTCCTTTTTATAATTACTTCAAGTATATGCTTGAATGTGTTTATTTGTGTGTAGTTTTTTAAGTAAATTCTATCCCTGATATGGGGCTCAAACTCATCACCCCGAGATCAAGAGTCACATGCTCTACTGACTGAGCCAATGAGGCACCCCTGTTCATGTGTGTTTTATATGTCCGCCTTTAGCTACCACAGAATTAATAGTTAATTACTAAGGCACTTGAAAGTAGGAAAGTGCCTGACATTCTTCTACTGAAAATATCTAACAATATTTTAGAATATTTTAGAATTTATAAAGGTAAGCCAAATAAACTTGAAGTTTTTTAATGTTCTTTTAAAATTTTTAATAATACACTTTATTTATTAATATATAAAAATATTTTTATTCTACCATGTAATAAATATGAAAAATTATGAAGGTTGTGTTTATAGTCTTTATTTTGTATACAGTCTATTTTATGTTCCTTTATTACCTTTCTAGTTTACAAACAAAAATAGTTTCATAATGAAACTTCACCATATTGAAATAAAGGAAAGCAAAAATAGGAAATAATAAGCATGTTGATTATAAACATATCAAGTAATAAGACAAATTTTAACAGAATTAATAAGCAAATTAATAGGGAACTTCATATTTTTAGTATAACCTTATATAAGTTACACATGAATACATTCTCATAAATAATTAAAAAACTACCCACAAAGCTATTTCATACCTTTGACTTTGCATTTAAAATACACATATGCACACACACACACGCGCACACACACACACACACACACACACACACACACACACGATGTGTTGTCCAATATGGTAGCCTGTACATGGTAGCTAGCTACATGAGGCTATTAAGCACTTAAAATGTGGCTAATTTGAGTTGAGATGTGCTATAAGTGTAAAATATACACTGAATTGTGAAGACTTGGTATAAGACAAAAAGAATGTAAAATATTCCAATAGTTTTACATTGATTACATATTGAAATGATACTATTTTTGATATGTTGGATCAAATAAAAGCAATGATAATTTTTAATTTCATGTTTCTTTTTACTTTATTTTTTCTTTCTACTTTTTAAAATATATCTACTAGAAAATTTAAAGTTATGTATGTGGCTTGTAATTGTGTCTTACATTCTTTTCCTTTTTTGTTTTTTAAGTTTACTTGTTAATTTTTTAAAAGATTTATTTTTATTCATCAGAGAGAGAGTGCAGGGTGAATAGGGACAAAGGAAGAGGAAGAGAGAGAATCTCAAACAGACTCCCCACTGAGCATGGAGCCTGACATGGGGCTTAATCTCACAACCCATGAGATCACGACCAACGCCAAAACCAAAAGCCAGACACTCAACTGACTGAGCCACCCAGGCACCTCTAAATCATCTTTTTAAAAATTATCTTTAAGAAAAACGCCACTTTAAAAAATTGTGGTAAAATATATATAACATAACATTTATCATTTTAACTATTTTTAATGTACAGGTCAGTAACATTAAGTTCATTCCCTGTAAAACCATCACCACCATCCATCTTTAGAACTTTTTCATCTTCCCAAACTGAAGCTTCATATCTATTAAATAACTCCCCATCTCTCTCCCTAACCCCTGGTAACCACCATCCTACTTTTCCTCTATAACTTTGACTAGGTACCTCATATAAGTGAAATCATACAATAGTTATTCTTTTGTGACTGGGCTTATTTCACTTAACATAGTGTCCTCAAGGTTCATACATGTTGTAGTATGTGTCAGAATTTCCTTCACTTTTATGACTAAATAGTATTACATTATCTATGTATGCTATATTTTATTTATCCATTCATCTATTGATGGACATTTGGGTTGCTTCTATCTTTTGGCTATTATGGATTATACTACTATTGACATGGGTATATAAATATCTGTTCGAGTTTCTGCTTTCAGTTCTTTTGGATATATACCTAGAAGTGGAATTGCTGGATCATATAGTTATTCTATCTTTAATTTTATGAGGAACTGCCATACTATTTTCTTTTTTTTTAGGATTTGGGGAGGGACAAAGGGAGAGAGACGAGCAGACTCCTGGCTGAGCACAGAGCCTGACAGACACAGGGCTCTATCCCAGGACCTGAGATCATGACCTGAGCCAAAGTCAGATACTCAACTGATTGAACCACCCCCAAACTATTTTCCATAGAAGCTATATCATTCTACATTCCCACCAGCAATGCTAAGAGTTTCAATTTCTCCATGTCCTCCCCAATACTCTTCCATTTTTTCTTTTTTCTTTTTTTTTTCAAGATGTTATTTATTTATTTGAGAGGGACATAGAGCATGAAGGTGGGGGTGGAGGGTTAGAGAGAGAGGGAAAAGCAGACTCCCTGCTGAAGAAGGAGCCCAATGCAAGGCTCCATCCCAGGACCTGTGATTGTGACCTGAGCTGAATGTAGACACTTAACTGACTGAGCCATCCAAGTGCCCCTCCAATACTTTTATTTTCTGTTTTGTTTTAAAAAAAAATAATAGCCATCCTAATGGGTATGAAGTATTGTCTCATTGTGGTTTTGATTTGCATTTTCCTATTAATTAGTGATGTTGAGAATCTTTTCATTTACTTATTTGGCCATTTGTGTATCTTCTTTGAAAAAATGCTTATTCAAGTCCTTCACCCAGTTTTTAATGAGGTTGTTTGTTTTGTTGTTGTTGAATTGTAGAATTTCTTTATAAATTCTAGATATTAATCACTTAACAGATATAATGATTTATAAATATTTTCTCTTATTTCATGGGTTGTCTATTCACTCTCTTGGTAGTATTCTTTGATGCACAATTTTAATTTTGATGAAGTCCAATTTATCTATTTTTTCTTTTGTTGCCTCTGTTTTGATGTCATATCTAAGAAATTCTTGCTGAATCCAATGTCATGAGCTTCTCCCTGTGTTTTCTTCTGTGAGTTTTGTGGTTTTAGCTCTTATGTTTAGGTCTTCAGTCCTTTTTTTTAAGCTTTTATTTTTTATTTTCTAATTTATTTGTTATTATTTTTTTTAAGTAAACTCTACCCTCATCATGGGGTTTGAATTCAACAACCCTGAGATTAAGAGCTGCATGTTCTACTGATTGAGCCAACCAGGTGCCCCTCTTCAATCCATTTTGATTAATTTTTGTATATGGCATAAGGATCCAGCTTCATTCTTTTACATGTGGATATTCAGTTTTTGCAACATCATTTGTTGAAAGACTTTCTTTTCCCAAGAATGCTCTGGACACCCTTGTTAAAAAATGTCTAGATTGTATAGGTAAAAGTGTATTTCTGGGCTCTCCATTCTATTCCTTGGCCTGTCTGTCTGTCTTTACAACAGTATAACATGCTTTGATTGCTGTAGCTTTGTAATAAGTTTTGAAATCCAAAGTGTGAGTATACAAAGTCCTCCAAATTTGTTTTTCTTCTTCAAGATTATTTTGACATTTTGGGAGTCTTTGAAATTCCATATGAATTTATGAATGGATTTTCTTTTTCTGCTCCAAAAAATGTCATTAGGATTTTCACAGTGATTGTACCCATCTATAGATATCTTTGGGTAGTATTGACATATAAACAATATTAAATCTCCAGTTTAGGACTACTGGACGTCTTTCCATGGTTTTATCATTTTATGTCTTGCTTGAGAAGATCTTTCCAATACTGAAGTTATAAGCAAAATTGTCTATATTTTCTTCTAATAAGTTTATAGTTTTGCTTTTTACATTTGCCTTCTTAAACTAGCTAGGATCTTTTATTCTTTCTGGTGTGGAAATGTTTTCCCATTGTGTTGGTACTACTTGAATTTTCTGCCCTTTCCTGCTAATTTGAATGCCACTGTTATCATAAATTACAGCCCCATACATACATAGGTTTGTCTTTAGACTTTTATTTATTAATTTTTATTAAAATTAGCTGTTTATTTCTGATCTGTATGTCTACTCCCATATTACTGCTATCATGTGTTAATTGCTCTAACTGTATTGTTTTGCTATCTGGAAGGACAACTCCTTTCTCCTCATAGTTCTTTTATTTTTATTTTTTTAAAGATTTTCCTGTACTTTTTCTCTTCTAGGTGATTATTAGAATCAGCTTACTAACTTCCAACAGACATACCATTGGAATTTTGACTGGGATTACATTGACTTGATAAAATCATCTTAGGAAAATTGACATTTTTACATTTTGAATAAAAATTATTTCTAGTTTCATATTTCTATTGTCACCATGGGCCCTGGGAAATTTCCTATTTGGATTATATCCAGATTGCCACTGTAAAGCAGTTCTGTCCTATAGAACATTCTGTGATGATGAAAATGTTTTATATCTGTGATGTCTAATATGGGGGTACTGATTACTTGAAATGTGGCCAATACAACTGAGGAACTGAATTTCTAATTTTTTTAGTTTTGATTAATTTAAATTTAAATGGTCACATGTGGCTAATGGCCTAATGGCTACTGTAATTGTGTAGCTTTAGGATACATGAGTAACTATGTAATTGAGCACTTTTGTAGATAGTAGAGGTAGGTAGCGAAAGAATTATTGATACCTACTGGATGAAGGATACTGCGTAAAGCATTGCAGTGCATAGAGTCTAAAAACCATAATATTAATACAAATGAATTCCTAAAGAACTTAAATCCAGACCCAAGTAAAGGATAAGTTGTTTATAAACATTTACGCTGTCAGAAAAACACAATTACAAAAACATGATGGGATTTGCTCAAGAAAGAAAGGTCACATCTGATTAAAGGACTAGGAAAGTCTTTATGGATGAAATACTTTTAGAGAGTGGGACGCCTGGGTGGCTTTGCTTTTGGCTCAGGTAATGATCCCAGGGTCCTGGGATTGAGTCGTGCATGGGACTCCTTGCTCAGCAGTGAGTCTGCTTCTGCCTTGGCCTGCCACTCCCCCTGCTTGTGTGTGCACATGTGCTTGCACACTCTCTCTGACAAAAGAAGGGAAGAAAGGAAAGGGAAAGGAAGGGAAGGGAAGGGAAGGGAATGGAAGGGAAGGAAAGAAGGAGAAAGAAAGACTTTTAGAGATTAACCTCGAAGGAATTATTCAAAATTTAAAAGAAAATAAGTCATAAAAGATTTCTGTTTTCTGAAGTGTAAGAAATAGTGAAGAGGAAAAAAATATGAGGTGTGTTTGGAGAATGTAACTGTTAGTTTCATAGGGCTGCTATAACAAATTACCACAAACTCGGTGGCTTAAAACATTAGAAATCTGTTCGTTCACTAGAGGCCAGAAGTCCAAAATCAGTGTCATTGGGCTGACATCAAGGTGTAGGTAAATCCAGATTCCTTCTGGAGACTCTAGGGGAAATTCCATTCTTTGCATCTTCCAGCTTCTGATGGCTGCTGGCTTTCCTCGGCCTATGGCCATATTACTCCAGTCTCTGCTTAGGCAGTCATATTGTCGTCTTTGTCTGTGTTCAAGTTTCCCTCTGCTTCTCTCTTATAAGGGTACATGTGATTATATATAGGGTCTACTTGGATAATCCAGGATAACCTCTCCATCTCAGAATCATTAATCATAACCACAAAGATCTGCCCCCCCGCCTTTGCCATATAAGGTAATGTTCCTGGGTCCTAGGGATTAGGACATGGACATCTTTTGGCATCTCATTTTTCAGCCTACTATAACAATCTACTTTGGCTGGAGTAGAGGATGTCTGTGGCAGTAGGAATGGTAACAGCTGTCAGTCACTGAATGACTTGTTTATGTGTGATGCTGTACCGGTGCTGTATCTGTGCTATTCCATTTACTCATTACAAGAATTCTGTGTAGGCATTAGATGAGAGAAGAATCTAAGGTGACTATGTTTTCCACCTTTCATGACTGGGAAATGGTGATTAATAGAAATTGAAAAGTCATGAGGAAAAATTGGTTACAAAGGAAAAAAAATGAACTCAGCTTTGGCTGTCTTTAGTTTGAGGGTCCTGTTAAGTTATGCCCAAAAAGGGTCAACCCCAGAAGAAGCATAAGAACCCTATATAGAGATCTCCTGCAATTTCCAACTTGTGTTTTCCCCTTTGGGATGAAGAAATAAATTATAAGGAACACTAAATTAGAAATCAGGAGACCTGAGTTCAAGACTTAAACTTACTAACTGTGCAAACTAAACAAGTCATTTCACTTCTCTGAACTTCAATTTCCACATCTGTAAAAGAGGAATAAAAACCCCTCCCTGCACTCACACAGTTATTTGTAAGGAATAAACAAGATTATATTTGTGATACTCTTAGTGCAGTATATGGTCTATTATGAGCATTTAAATGTAAAAAAAGCAAAATTATTAATATGCCAAATATTTTAATTTTGAGGTGATATATCTTAAAGCTATACAGATTCTAAGCAACAGTTAACATTAGTTTTAAATGTCTATTTATTGGCTGCCTTTCTCATTGTTCAAACTTTTACCACTTAAGTGTCTTAAGCACTACCCAAGACCAATTCCCTCCCTTTCTAAGTGGATGACCTAAATTCTACTTTGTAGAAATAATTATGGCCATCAAATATGAATCATTCAACTTCCTGTTCCCATATTTAAAAATGTACATATATCTATCTACATCTACTTTTACTGCCTTCCAGGCTTCAAGTAATATCCCATCTTTTGTCCAAAGTGAATATATCTTTATGTATGTGCTCTTGATGCAGTTTCCTCTATCCTGAGCTCAAAGTCACATAATCAATGCCCTGGTGGACATCTTCTTTTGGATATCTCACTTCTAATTCAGAATCCTCCCCACGATGCTCCCAATACTCATTCCCTCAGCTTCCTCTATTTCTTTTTCTTTTTTTTTTTTTTTCGCTTCCTCTATTTCTTATCTTGGTCAATGCCATTACCCGAAACTTGGGTAATTTTTGTCATTTTTTACTCCTTTGTTTGCCATCTTTGTATTCATTCACTAACTAATTCATTCAGACACTAACATGACTTAATCATGGGTTCAAGCATTTGTTCTCTCTGTCCTTAGCCCCTCTGCCTTATTAGTCCTCTCCTCTCTAACTTCACTGTTGTTCTTTTTCTTGCTCAAATCAATTCTCTTCTGAAATAGCTTCATTGCTCCTTGTCTCGTTCCTGTCCAGTCTACCCTTTACACTGCGGCCATAGGGATCTATCTAAAAGAGATCTGCTTTTAGAAACTTTTGGTGGCATTCCCCTACAGTACAAAGTCCAAACTTCATGTACTCCATCCTTTGTCACTCATTCTCCCATCCAAGTACTAACTAAGCCGGACTCTGCTTAGCTTCTGAGATTAGACGAGATCTATCACATTCGGAGTAGTATGGCCATAGAAAGTACAAAGTTCAGAGAACTATTCCAAGTTCTCTGGAGGTATTCTGCTTTATAACCCTGTGCCTGTGCTCCTTTTAACTAGAATGTTCTCCTTGCAACTTCAATTTCTAATGCCATTTGCCTGGTGAATGACTGCTCATCTTGCACTAATTAGTGTAAGCTTCACATCCCCTTTGAAGCCTTGCCAGGCTTCCCCAGGAGGAGCTAATAAGATCTTTTTGGAACCTCTGCTGTACCCTATACATGACTGTCATTTCATCTGTAACCAGTTTGTTTCCCCTTACCAGACCCACACACAGGAGTGTGCCTTGAGCAGCTTTGTACTGTTAGTGCTTAACATAATATTATATGGCACAGAGAAGGTGCCCCCAAATGTTTGTTTAATAACTGACTTAATTCTAGAGTTCTTAAAGCTATATGATGCTTTAGAACATATGGAGAAAGGGAGAATTAATATAATAACTTTTGGAGATTAATAGAAATACGTGGTTATGACTCTAAGGAGAATACATATTTATCTCCTAAATAGAGATAGCCATGGTCCAGAACCATGGTGACAAATTTCAGGAAATCAAGAAAGCAAATAAATGAGCAAACCCTTCATAAATTCCAGTAAAACATGAGATACTTCCCAACATATAAGAGAGCTCACAGCTCTGCTGGAGTTGGAGGGAAGTGTTCTCTTTAAGGATTCACTTTCTTACTGCTCATTCATCTCAATGTTAACTATGCTAATAGCATTTATTTTGTAATCACTGTTGATTTATCTTTCATTGTGCAAAAAAAAAAAGGATAAATGTTTAGAGAGAGGAATCAAAACTAATATGAGTACTATAATTTACTTATGGGGACACACATCCTCTCTGAACCATAACAGTTCTAGATCTGGGAACTTCCAAATCCAAAGATTCCATGCTTAACACTTGATTATAAATCTATACTGGTAAGGACTGGTTTTCTAAAGGGAAAACATTTTGTCAGATCTGCCCTGACAGCTATTCTTGAAGTAAGCAAAATTCACTGCACTCTCATCTCACCCCAAGCACATAAAGTACTCACAGTATTTCCTGCTTGCCTGGGGCTGCCTCCTACCCTCCGCCCTCTTGGTTCCCCACACAGATCTACCTCCTAGTGCCAAATAAGTACTGTACCCTTCCTATATCGAAACTTATCTGTCTGCTTTCCAAAACCTGCGAGGCCCAGGTTTCAGCAGGCTGCCACTTGGAGACCATTTGATTAATTTACACTAACATCATATTGAATAATAATCCCAGGGGAATTTATATTTTTAGCAGGAGTGTATTAGAGAGGGTGCCTGGATGGCTTAGTTGGTTAAGTGTCTGCCTTTGGCTCAGGGCCCTAGGATTAGGCCCCACATCGGGCTTCCTGCTCATTGGGGAGCCTGCTTGTCCCTCTCCCTCTGAACCTCCTCCCTGCTTATGCTCTTCTCTCTCTCACTCAGATAAATAATGAAATCTTTACCAAAAAAACTTAAAATATTTTTTTAAAAAGGAGTGTTTTGGATAAATAACACAACCCTAAGAACCAATCTAATAAAGGGACATTTCTCACTGTCCCATATACCTTCCATGTTTTTTCATGATTCAGTGTCTTTAAACATGCTGAACCTTCTGCCTAGAATGACCTTTCTTACTTGCCTAGAATGACCTATCCCTTCACATCTCCAGTTTGGTAAACTCCTACTCATTATTTAAGACCCAGCTCAGTGTCCCTCTTTTGCTAAGAAGGCTTTTCTAAATTTCCCAGGCTGAATTGGTTACTCCCTGTTGACTTTTTTTAAAGAGGGGAGGGGTAGAGGAAGAATGAGAGAGAGTATCTTAAGCAGGCTCCATGCCCAGCACCAAGCCTAACAGGGAGCTTGATCTCGCAACCCAGAGATATGGCACAGAGAAGGTGCCCCAAATGTTTGTTTAATAGCCAAAATCAAGAGTCCTGTCCTTAACCAACTGAGCCACCTAGGTGCCCCCACTCTGTCTTAATTTTTATAAAATTCTGTATACTTGCTGTTAATTTCTTTTTCTTCATATGTGCTCTTCAGCTAACTTCAAGGTGACTTCTGCCCCTACAAATCCAGTGCACTTTGTAAACCTCCATGTGGCTAAATCAAGTGGATATATATCTGTCCTCATCTTTCTTGACCTCTCAGCAACTGACACTACTGACCACCACCATTATCTCTTTTATTTTCTCCATTCCTTAGAACTCTCTTCCCTTAGCTTTCTTTACAGGAAAGACAGCTAGTCTTCTTTTATCTCTCTTTCTCAATCTCCTTAGTTGGCTTATGTTCCACATAACCTCTAAATGTTAGAGTTCCTTAAGGCTATGTCCTGGCCCCTTTCCCTTCTCACGCTCTGATCTCTCAATAAGCGAATTCTTCCACGCCCCGGTATTAATTAGCCTCCATATGCTGATGGCTCTCAAATTTACATTCTCATCACAGACCTCTCTCCTGGGCTCCAGACTTCCATATATAGCTGCTTGCTCAATATGTCCACTTGGTGTTTTACATGTGGTCCAAACTCCGCAAGTTCAAAATTCCCATTTTTCTCTACCTGAGAGAACAGTACCTTCAACCATGAAGTTAGCTAACCCAGAAAATGGGAGTCACTATTGGCTTACCTACCTGTCCTTTACTGTAATATCCACTTGGCCATCCTTCTGACTCTACCTTCTAAATATTTCTCTCACTATTGACTTCTCTTTATCTGTATTGTCACCCAAGTTATCACCTGACTACTATAATAGTATGACTCATCACCCTGCATCTACTTGATGCCTCTAGTACCTTTCTACACTGCAGAGTACTCTTTGAAGATTCATTCATCCATTTATTCATTGAGAAATATTTATTGAGCCCCTACTATGTGCAAGTCATGACCAAAACAGGCATGTCCCTGAGCTCCTGGAACTTTATTAAGAGCTTATGATTGGGGGGGCCTAACTTAACTGGAATGAAGGTAGGAAACATTTCTTTGAGGAAGTAGTTTTTCATCTGAGATCTTAAGCATGAATACAAATTAACTAGGCGAAGAAGTTGAGGGGAAAGAGCATTTTAAGTAGAAGGAGCATCATATGCAAAGGTCTACAATCAGGAAGAAGTCAGCTATGAGAAAACTGAGAGGGCAGAGAGTGACAGAGCAAGTGAGGAGGTGAGAGTGGTACTGCTGGGCAGAGCCAGGTCCTGGGGGGGTAGTGATTCTAACTGAGAGGTATTCATGGGCCTGGAAGCCCCCTCAAATAGCCTGCCATAGTGGATAAATGTGTGAGTTGCAGGTTTGAGCATTCTGAGGAGAAAGGTCATAGCCTTCATCAGGGTCTTTTAGCCAACCTGTGACACCGCTCTCTCCCTAGAAATACAAAAAAAAAAAAAAAAATCACTGATGGTGTATGGAAATACCAAGGTATCGACTTTGGACTTTGTCCTAAAAACAGTGAGATGCCATTGGAAATTATTAAGCAGAAAGTAACACAGCTAGATTATAAAACCCATAACGCAGAAATTTTTATCTCCTTTGTTCACTGATGAATCCCAAGCACCTACAATAGTACTGTGCACAGAGCTAGCACTCAAGAAATAATTACTGGATGGATGAATGTCTATTGTGCCTATTGAATAGATATCTATAACATTGTATTGCATTATACTCATCTGCTTAATGCCTCTTCCTTATAATACTCGATTCTTGAAAACGGCTGGGTCTTATTCATCTTTATGTCATTAGAGATATAGTCCTAGTGCCCAGCACAGTGCCTGACTTAAATTCAGCTAAATTCAAAATACATTCATTCATTCATTCAGCCAGTAATTTAAGAGCATCTACCAGATGTCAGGAACTGGGAATACAATGATAACTAAGATATAGTCACTAACCCAAAGGAGTTTTATCCTCTGGATGAGAAGACTGGTAAGTAGGCCTGATAATACTATGTAATTAAATGCCACAAATAGGTAAGAACAGAACACAGCCCTAGAGGTGTCACAGAAGGCCAGTAGGCAGAAGAAACTCCAGGGCTGACACTGGGCCTGGTGAGAAAGGGAAAAGCAGAGCATGGGAGTTGGCATTAAAGGCAAAGTCCAAAGGGAAGTGTGAAGGGCCATTTGGGGAACTGCTAGTAGCTCAGTGAGTCTGGGGCAAGGCGAAGCACCAAAGGTGAGTGAGGGCCATACAGAGTCTGGATTTTATCCCAAGGACAATGGGAAATCATTAGTGGATGGTTGACGAATCAGAAAAATGACATGGTCAGATTTAATAGAAGCCTTCTTAGGTTCGCAGAGTGGAGAATGGATTGGAGAAGCAGTAGTAGTGGGAGTTCAAGACTTAGTACTTGGGATAGATGATATTGGCCTGGGCTAAAGTAGAAACAGTGGCAATAGAGAAAAATGGTTGGACTTGATAGCTATTAAGGAGGTAGAATCAACAGGAATTAGTGATTAGATACATATTAGGGTGAGAACGATGGAGTAACCGTGGATGAGTCCCAGGCTTTTAGCGTGGACACCCCCAGGGGACTCACAGAGACTGAGAACAAAGACTGGGAAGTGGCATAGAGAGGCAGATGATAAATTCCGATTTGGATACATTGCATTTGAGTTTTCTTTGGAACATCCATGTGGAGACTTTTAGTAGGCAGTTGATTACATACATGCATCTGGAGTTCAAAAGGAAGGTCTAGACTAAATATATAGAAGTGGAGGTCTTTGCTTATAAACGCTTATAAATGATAAGTTTATAACTGATTCCCAGGAGCCATACACAGAATGTGGAGAAGGAGAAAAGATAGTCAAAGACAGAACTCTGAGAGAACATTCAAGTAAAAAACATTTGTTTTTTAGCAAAAAATAAAGGAATACATGATAAATAGTATAATTTAGAAGAAGGGACCCCTTCTCATGCTTTCAAATACTGCTACCAAGTCAGCCAGGTAACCTGTCTGTGCTTGAGGCTTCTCAAAAGAATATGTTACCAAACAAAAAATGGGAAGTAAGGAAATAACATACAGCAGAAAACATATCTTCAGGGCTTTTTTCAGACATACTTGTAGATGCTCCTGAGGTTCTATTGGTAAGTGGATCATAGTAGCCTCTTGTTAATCCATATACAAGGAATACTTTAAAGGCTGTCTGTTTAAAATATAATATGACATGCATTAGAAATCATTTGATGATGCCTCATTGTTGCTCAAATCACCAAGATAATCTGTCTAGACTGCCTGATCACTGGCCCTTTGATTGCCTGATTTGCTTTGGCATCAAATATGCAAACTAGCCAGTTGGAATACACCCAAAAAATGTTTGTATGGATAAATATTTTTGTTTATATAGTTCATATGGATTATTCATCTATGTTAGAAAGTGGCCCCTGACTGATCACATACTTGCTTTTGAACCCACTAGTTTCCCATAAATCATTGAGAGTTCCCAGGCCTCACTGGTTGCCTTGAGATTGTATACATTTAATTAAAGATGTTTTGATTAACTCACTGAAATAAATTTATAGTTCTGAAACTTGCAATAATACTTTGGTTTACTTTTGAGTAAAGAAGAAAAAGAAAACCAAACTAGTAAACCATCAGACCAACTTGTCATTCGAGGATTTAAACATCTTCCTTTCTTCTCAGTATACCCAGACTTGATTTGAGCAGCTCTATTTATTTTCTTAGAGTTTTATTGTTCTATATAATCTGTGTCTTAGTTTAAACCAAAGAGAATTTGTGGCTTCTGAGATCAGAAATTCAAATGCTTTCTAAAACTAAAAGATAGTGATTAAATTAGCCATTTGTAGACCCAGTCTTGGTTCTAAATGGTACTTAAGTGTTTTATTGATATTCCTGCTATCTTGGAGTAGTAACATATCAATAGTAGCAATAGCCTGTATCTATAACAGAAAAAAGGATAATGTTGGAAACTCTACTAGATATTCTGATGAGTCTTGCTTAAAAATATATGTTTTATTCAGTTTTCCTACCAAAGAAAGAGCAGAGGACATTGAAAAACCTTTCCTCCCATCTAGTGGCTGAAAGATAGAAAAACTGTTTCTTGGAATTCTAGGCATTAGGGATTGTCTGACAGATTATAATACAACCATTTGTTTACTTAGTTAAACAAAAATAAACTGTAAAATCTTTACCAAAGCTGAACCCAATGGGAAAATATATATTTATGATGATTCACTGATTAACTTCCCTTTAATCAATTACATATACTTCTCATCAAGCAGAAAGTAGGGCCATGGTCCTTCCTAATTCATTAATCTGAACATATGATTAAAAAGGCTGTACATTTCTGCTTACTGAAGTTGGGACCGCAGTTATATTTGCTTCTAAAGCAATCAGTGCCCTAGATCTCTCCTGACCCTAATTACTCCTTGTCGGCCCCACACCTTGACAACTCTTCCCTTAAGAGTTGGATGTGCTGAATTCACTGAAGAGAGCCAAGAAACTGTCCCTGAAACTGGCTGCCTCCAGGGGACCTCAACTCCTGAAACTTGGAATGCCAGACTCTGATACTGGCAGCAGGGCCAAACCAACCCACAAGAAAGCAGGTTTGGATCCGTTATGCAGCTAGAGGGATTAATGCTTGGTCTACCTGTCTTGTATATGCCTTGTGCAGACGTCAAAACCTCTACTGAATTGTGCCTCTCTGGTGATTCTCACAGATTCAAAGAATGAATTTTGCGTACAGTCAGCAAAGTTCTGAGATCTCCAAGAAGAAGAGGAAGGTCAGCGAACCAGTGAAAGTCTTCATCCCTGACAGAAAATGAAAGTTAGATGTCTTCATTGCATTTACTCTAAAATGATTTTATTTTGCAACAAATATGCATGAAGTGTCTTAAGTAGGAAAGTAAGTTCCTATCACCAAAACCTTTTACTGAATTTGTTGCTCAACTTTTTTAGTCAGTTTACTAAGTGCTAAATTACTGGGTAGGACATGGGTTCACTTTGCCACCAGGAAACAAGGTCACCAGGGCTGCCTTGGGATAGCATTACTTCAAGACTGTGTTAGAGTTGAGACTCCCTTTGTATCTGTAAAAGAACCACAGCAGCTATTTGGAAAAGAAATAAGCTGTTGTTTTCAAAAGGAAGGAGGGTTTTCTTTGCATAACTAAACTCCCCAGGTATTTAGTCTACTATGAAATGTTATAACTTGTTGTAACCTGTGTACTGGAATCCCTCTATAGCTTTATTAGAATTCCCACGCAATTGCATAGGTTGTATGTGGTGGTGCTTATGCAGGTGTGATTTTTATGTTAACTCCAATCACGAGATTGATCAGCGAAGTGTTGGACCAAATGTCCTCAAATCTGTTCTCAAAGTTCCTCAAATCTGGCTTTCCACCCTGCTCCATTGGCCACCTGAGACAGGCATTCTGAAGGCTCATGTTGAATGCTTCCCAACAAAACGCTTCAGTTTATCAGTCTGTAACCTGCAGATGATGTTATTAGTTCCTAAACTTAATGATTAGTATTAGACATATGATACGGGACTTGAAAGTGTTTTTATTTTTTAATAACATGGAATTTAATAATTTAAGTGGATAGGACCAATAGGTTAAATGTTGAATGTATGTGTTTTCCAGTTAAATAAAACCAAAACACAAGTTATTCTTTTTACTCATTTTTTTTTTTCTTCACTTAGTTTGGTGTTTCTTCAAATGGAGTAAGGACATCTGCACCTGGAGTGCTCATTAAAATATGGATTATTGGGCCTGTTTCATTTCTCCAAAATCAAAATCTCAGGGGGTGGGGTTCTGTGGAGAACTCCCAGGATTCTAATGCACACAAAAGAACCCTGGACCTCTGACCCAGACTATGAGGAGAATCTCTGGGACCAGACATGTACTTTTAGCCAGCAGAAGGCTACGGGTTATCATAACAGAGAGGAAAATCTGAGAAAGCCTGCCTGTCCAGCACTACCCTTTGCCAGACTGATCCAGGGCCTGCCAGGGAGGAGCATTTTCCCCTCTCCCAGCATGATAATATACTCACACAGGCTTATTCTGCAAGGAGGAGGGAAAGGTACTGGGTTTATTATATCCTGATAGAATTGTAGCCTGAGTCACCACAATTTCTTTTAAGAGAATCATTTATAAAGAGATTAGCTGTCTAGTAGAGGGATTAAGTTTATTTTGTGTCTCTCCAGAGAGTAGATCTAAGACCAAATTGGTGAAAGCTACAGGAGGTCAATCTGGCTCAGTATAAAGAGGAACTTTTTAACTCCACATGTTGCCAAAATTTGGAAATGGGCTGCTTATGAGGTAGTGAGCATACCTCCATTATAAATGTTTGAATGAGAAGGAGTTTACAAAGATTTTAGGAGTCCTTGACTCAAAACAAATTAGTTATATGGAGTAATTAGTCGATCTGGATTTCAGGAGAAATAATTTTATTTAAAAGGAGAATTTGACTCTCAATCTATATTTATAATTTTCACAACTTAGCCTAAGATATTGTAAGTCAAAGTCTAGGATCTGAATTTGTCTAGAAAATTTCTATAATGATTTTATTGTCTGTATTACAAACATCTCTCCTTCCCCAAACGAATACTCTTTTATTGATGCCAGTAGGTGGAATGTTATATCCAGTGTGTGTGTGTGTATGTGTGTGTGTGTGTGTGTGTGTGTGTGTGTGTGTGTGTATGCATGTGTGTGTGAGCAGATTGAAGTTGCTGGGCTATACCCTTGGCTGGGCACAGGCACCCTGAGAAGGAGATCTATTACAAGAGGATCTGAGGGGCTCCTGGCTGGGTCAGTCAGAAGAACATGCAACTCTTGATTTCGGGGTTGTGAGTTCAAGCCCCATGTATAAAGATTACTTAAAATAAAATCTTAAAAAAAGAGGATCTGAGAACCATGAAAATGTGAACTAGCCGATTGTACACAGCAGAGTTCATATATGCAACTAGCTATCAAGATTGGAGGGTATTCAATTCTATTTATTGAATGATTTATTGGGAAGAAAAGTCTTTAGTCTATTCATTTCTGGCCTTAGATAGTAATGGAATGAGTAAACAAGTTCATCAAGGAGCTGGAATTTCAGTGAAAAGAATGAAAACTTAGACCCTGAGCCAGAGAGTCTGAACTGTATCACACTAGCCATTCCCTCACCCTGACTATGCTTGGTTCATCGGTGCGCTTACAAAGACTAGATGACGACAGCTTGGAAACTGGGACATCGTTAAATTAAAAATGATGCAGGGGAAATTTGATTTCAGCTGTTTGGGGTTTTTCTGTCTTTACAGAAAATTGGTTTAGCTGGAAAGAGAAGGGGTTAGGCTCATGATTGCTGCTAGCCTTTGAAGCCAGGCACCGAAACCGCACCTTCATTTCCCCTCTTGCAGGTCCCTCTGGTGTCTGGTTCTTTCATTCTCCAGCTCACTTCTGCCAGGAAGAGGCTGGAAATGTTCATCAGTTGCATTCATACAAGTTCAAAGTTGTGTATGTGTTTCAAAAATAACACCATTAGAGCCAGTTTCTTAGAATGTATCTTAGAATTGTCAATTATGGTTGCAAATCTAATAATACTGGATCTTTAGAGATTTCCACAGATTCTTATAGTACAAATAATTCTCAGTTATAATCATCACCATTCAGAAAGAAGATCCAGATGATAAAATGAGGGCTTAACATACTGCTTGTAAGAATTAAGGCAAGGTCCTCTGTACTGTATGAATCTAGATTCTACACAAGTGAGAAAATGACTTTGTTTATCCCAAACGCATCCTCTTTTTTTAAGAAAGATTTATTTATTTATTTTAGAGAGAGAGAGAGAGAGAACACGAGCAGGAGGGGCAGAGGGAGAGGGAGAGGGAGAGAGAAATCCAAGCAGACTTCATGCTGAGTGCAGAGCCCAACATGGGGCCAGATCTTACAACCCCGAGAACACAACCTGAGCCAAAACTGAGTTGGACGCCTCACCAACTGTGCCACCCAGGCATCCCCCAAATATATACTCTTTAGAAATTATTAGTTTGTGTTTTTAATTTTTTATTTTTTTATTAACATAATTTATTATTTGCTTCAGGGGTACAGGTCTGTGAATCATTAGTAGTTTGTGTTTTTTTAAAAAGCAATATTTTAACTATGATTATATGTTGTGTGATGAGGCCCTGGCTGAGAGTTGCTATGCAGTTTTCAGTTTCTGTGGGGGATGAGGACACCCTTGATGGCCTTAATTAACGGACTCTTGGGTTATGCAATGGTGAAGCCAAGATCCTATCCTGAAATGGAGAAGCTTGAGATACTAATCTCATCATGTAACTTCCCCTTGAGTGCACTACATCTCTGCAAATAAGGTTTTACCTTCTGGGAGTGTCACAGTTGTTGAGACTGGCTTTTGTAGGAGGTGGTGAGTTCACAAGAACTACTGGCTGACCATGCAAGAGGTGGTGGGTAAACTGATCCCTGCAGGCAGGCTGGAAATTGCATATGAGACTTGCTTAAGGGGGGATTCTGGGGAATAGTCTCATTAAACATTTTAGTCTGGTCTTAATTGTGCCATGAGGTTCAGCAGTACCGGGGTTTCTTCATGGCAGGGGTGGAGGGGGCAGGCTGACTGAGATAGTCAGAAACATCTAAGATAGACTGATGGAGCATGGAACATTCCTTGGGGACTGAAATACTTAGGGACAGAAACCAGTGAAGGAGTGGACTTTTGGGGGTCATTATTTGGGTATTGCAGAATTCCTTAAGGCTGCAGAAATCTTGGGCTTCTGAGTTCCGTTTAGATAATTACTGATCAGCTTCGGGATAAGCAGGCAAAGTTAGGTCTTCATCCTCCTTTTCTCTAAGTAGAATAGAAAAAGCCTAAGCTGCCAGCTTCAAAACCAGACTGCCTTTTTCTAGACAAGTTATTTCACCTTCTAGCCCTTAGATTACTCAATCTGTAACATGTAGATAATGATGGTACCTACCTAGTGACCCTATTGTGAGGATTAAGCAAGGTGATGAAAGTTAACTGCCCAGCATACATAGAGCCAGTGCTAAACAGGTGTTCATCATTTTTGCTATTTTTTAAGTCTTGGTACGTCCCCTTCCTTAGTCTCAGGAGCTCATGATCACTGCTCTGCTTTTGCCCACCTGGAGATCCTGCACCAACACCCCATCCAAACCTGTGCTAGTAGTTGAACCATGCTCCCAATTGCCCCTTCTCAACACCTTCCCTGTTCCTTTCCCCAGATCGAAACTACCTTTCTCTCAAGACAGTTTGATGGGAGGGAAGCATCAGATTAGGTTTAATGTGGGGCGCCTGGCTGGCTTAGTCAGTTAAGCGGCTGCTTTTGGCTCAGGTCATGATCCCACGGTCCTGGGATCAAGCCCCATATTGTGCTCCCTGCTCAGCTGGGGGATGGGGGAGGTCTGCTTCTCCCTCGCCTTCTACCCCTCCTCCTTGCTTGTGTTCTCTCTCTCTCAAATAAATAAAAATCTTAAAAAAAAAAAAGATTAGGTTTAATGTGCTGCCCTCCCACATTTACATTTTAAAACAAGCTTGTTAACAAGAAAAATGAATCTCATTTAGGGAATGCGATCTGAGAACAGATTGAATAAACAGGGAAGAAGAGAATCTAAGGAGAAATTTGTACCTGTCTTCAGATATATATGGGGCTGTCATGACATGTAAGGGAAACCACAGACATAATCTGTGTTCCAAAGAGCAGAACATGACCCAGTGAGAAGTTGCAGAGAGGCAGATTTGGGCTTGGCATATTGAAGAATTTCTATCCCATGCTCTAGCAAAGTGCCTGGCACATGGAAGGCAATCAACATTTTAATATTTTTTTAAATATTTTTTAAAGACTTTATTTATTTGACAGAGAGAGAGATCATAAGTAGGCAGAGAGGCAGGCAGAGAAAGAGGGGAAAGCAGGCCCCCCCGCTGAGCAGAGAGCCTGACGCGGGGCTCGATCCCAGGACCCTGAGATCATGACCTGAGCTGAAGGCAGAGGCTTTAACCACTGAGCCACCCAGGCGCCCCAACATTTTTTTTTTTTTTTTTTTTAGAGAAAGCCTAAATGGTCAATTACCTTCTTCTTTTTTTTTTTTTTTTTAATTTATTTGACAGAGAGAAACACAGCGAGAGAGGGAACACAAGCAGAGGGAATGGTAGCGGGAGAAGCAGGCTTCCTGCCGAGCAGAGAGCCTGATGTGGGGCTTGATCCCAGGACCCCGGGATCATGACCTGGGCCGAAGGCAGATGCTTAATGACTGAGCCACCCAGGCGCCCCGTGCCCCAACATTTTAATATTTTTGTTAACAATTAGAGATGTCAGCTAGTGACTACTTCTGGCTGTAATAAGTTCCTCATCACTAGAGGTGTTCAAGGCAAATAGTCCAGGATGTCGTCCCTCTGGATAAGAATTGAATCCAGTGAATACTGAGATCTCTTCCACCTGTAAAACTTTATAACAATTTTTTTAAAAATCTTAAAAATTTTTTAAAGATTTTATTTATTTATTTGACAGAGAGAGGTCACAAGTAGGCAGAGAGGCAGGCAGAGAGGCAGGCAGAGAAAGAAGGGGAAGCAGGCTCCCTGCTGAGCAGAGACACCCCCCCCACCGATGGGGGGCTCAATCCCAGGACCCTGAGATCATGACCTGAGCCGAAGGTAGAGGCTTTAACCCACTGAGCCACCCAGGCGTGCCAACAATTTTAGTTTTTTAAGAAGATTTATTTATTTGTGGGGGGCAGAGGGAGAGGGACAGAAAGAATCCCAAGCAGACTACCCGCTAAGTGCAGACCCTTAGATCAAGATCTGGTTCAACCGACTGAGCCACCTAGGTGCCCCATGACACTTTTATTAATGGTAGGATTTCAACAGCTATTTGAAGGGACATTTTGTAAATCCTTTTCCCAAAAAGTAGGAAAGGGGTTAAAACTGAAGGTTCTGGAGTTAGACATTGCCTGGGTTCAAACCCTGCTCATCCTGCTTACTAGTTTTGCGACTCTGAGCAAGTTATTCTCTCTGTACTTCAATTTACTCATCTGTAAAATGGGGGCAATAAAAGTATCTTCATCTCGAAGTTATTATGTCAGTGAGTTAATACAGGTAAGGGCTTAGAAGAACGGTTGCCGCATGAAAAATTAATGCCCAGTACTTGTTAGCTATGAGTTATTATCTGATACCCTTGCTACTCTACACTTTTGATGTCTTTTCAGTATGTGGAAGGAGATCCTTTGTAGCGTAATTGACCCTGACCTGGTTTTTTCCTAAATCATATGCCAGCCGTGACCCCTGTAATTAACCAATGCGCTTTCGATCTCCTATAAGCAAGCCTTAGAGCTAACCAAGCAGACGGGACCCATGACGCACTGTTTATGAGAGATCCTGCTGATGAAACACCATGATGGCCATGGACACGTTAATTCTGCTGTATGCCTGGCAAGTGGTAGGTGCCTAGTAAATATTTGTTGAATGAATAGATGAATTTGGCAGGGTTCTTATTATTTCCTACGTTTAATTTATTTATTTTTGATTAGGTAATACATCCACATGATTTAAAATTCTAAAGGAACAAAAGGCTTTATAATGAAAAACATCCCTCCCACCCTGTCCCCAGCCACCAAGTTCCCCTCCTCGTGGGGTAACTAGCATAACCGCTTTCTCATATATCTTTCCAGACCTATTTTAGGCATAAATAAGTAAACATACGAGCACATGCACATTCATTTCTTTCCCTCTTCATTAAATAAATGGCAACATACACCGTTCTAGGCCAGTGTACTAAAGGGGCCCCGAAGGGGGCGAGCATGGGCACGTTAAGGAGGAATTAGAGAAGGTGCTCAGAGACAGAAAATCAACCAGGAGACTTTCCGCATTAACCCAGATGCAGAGTGATTAGGGCCCGCACTAGGACATTAAAAAGAGTTTGTCAGGGAAAGAATTGTTTGAGTGAGCTTTTTTTTTAACCTTAACCCAGGGTAACCGCCACCACAATCAAGATATAGAGCGTTTTTTGTTGTTTTTGTTACTCCCAGAAGTTCCCTGTGTCCTTTTGTAGCTAGTGCCGCTCCCTGGGCCCACACGCCCACCTCTCTGCTTTGTCAGAGTTTTTCAGCCTCTGTGTTTCGGGCCTGTGTGGCGTGGTGGGATCTCCACTCGGCAGAGCTAATCACTATATTAGTCAACATGAGGGGCACTGACTCTGGGCCAGACACTCTATTAAGCACCCACATGTGCTCATTCATTTGATCTTCTCCAAAACCAAATGTGGTAGGTACTGCTGTTATCTCGATTTCAGAGGAGATACCCAAGATACAGAGAACTTAAATCACTTGCCCAAGGTCACTCAGCTAGTAAAAAGCAGAGGCAGAATGGTAAACCCAAAGAATCTGCTTCCAGTGACCATATGTGAAAATAATCCAGAAAATATTCAAACTTCAACAGAAGGACTTCATTATTATTTCACAAGATCAAAGGGAACAAAATCCTTAGTAGGGTAATATAAAATGGATTTGTCTAGCAGCCTTCGAGTGTGCTTCAAATGACTAGTAACCTTTTCTCATAGGCATAGGCAGGCAGTGGGCAGAGTTTCACTCCCCTGCCTTCAGTGCACACCAGCCTTGCTGCTTTCTTCTAAGAAATTATAACATTTAGAACTACTTCTTTATGTTAAAGAACTGGTGCGGTCAGGGCCTTACTGAGAATGACAACTATCTCTGCCTATCTATGGGTCCCAGAATATGCATGTCATTCTGAAACCGCAAGGAATGTGGTTAAGTCCCCTGGCCACATCTCTCAACAAAGATTTATCTGTTTCACTGCTGCCTCCAAAGAGCTTTTCTCCTGGACTAAGATGTTAATTCCTAGTGATGTCTACTAATGGGCCTTCCCTAAGGAGGAGCCTATTAAAGGAATTAATTGCACTGCAGGTTCAGAAACTCACCAGCATAATGAAATGGCTCCCCAGCTGTAACAGTATGAGAAAGAAGCCCCTATAAAGTGAGAGGCAAGTTCGCTAAGATAACTGCAGACCCTAGGAGAAACAGGATGGGGGAAATAGTAATAATGAAGCCAATTTTCACTCACTGGTGGTGTTTTATTAAATACAGATCATATTTTTCCAAACTTTCCAAAATTTTTTTTCTTTAAAGATTTTATCTGTTTATTTGACAGAGAGAGAGATCACAAGCAGGCAGAGAGGCAGGCAGAGAGAGGGGGGGAAGCAGGCTCCCTGCTGAGCAGAGAGCCTGATGTGGGGCTCCATCCCAGGACCCTGAGATCATGACCTGAGCCGAAGGCAGAGGCTTCACCCACTGAGCCACTCAGGTGCCCCTCCAAAATTTTTATTACCACTTGCACCGCTCATTTGAGGCCTATGTTTGCCACTTATTAACATTGCCAATTAACCTAACGATGCAATTTTAATGTGTTTATTTTAATAAGAAAATAGTTATCTCCAGTCAACATAGAATAAAAGAGAATAGGCTTGGGATGCAGTCAGTGTGATCTGAATTTGAGAGAAGGTGGTGGAATTATCATTTCTGGAAGTCTGGATTGGTTTCAGTGCAGTGTGCCTAAAGCCTGCGGAGTAGATTAGATGACTCTCTGGTCTTTTATTCCTCTGTATGGTCCATACAGAGGACCAAATCTCCAGAAGTAACAATACCAGAAGAAAAAGATAATGGCAGATTAATGGTAGTGCTAGGAATTATGCCTGTTACTGGTGAATCACCAAGCCCTTGGTTTCTAGGTTGATTGGGGAGGGTGGTTCAGGGTAGGATGATGTGGGGAATTTATTAGAGATTTGTTAGTCAAATTCTGAATTTTAATCTTTGTTCTCCCTTTATTTCTGGACAAGGCATTTATCTCCTTTCTTCCTTGGTTTCTTTTCTTTTCCTTTCTCTTCTTTTCTCTTTTTTTTTTTTTTTTTTTAGATCTTATTTATTTGAGAGCTTAGAGGGAGAGTGAGAGAGAGAAGCAAACTCCCAGCTGAGCAGAGAGACCCACATGGGGCTTGATTCTAGGACCCTGAGATCTTAACCCCAGCAGAAGGCAGACACCTAACCGACTGAGCCACTCAGGTGCCCCTCCACAGTTTCATTAGCCGCAAAATGTGGATGGTGACCCACCTGGGGTTTTTAACAACTATTAGGCAGAAGCAGTGGGTGGGGACAGTCTACTCTAAATCCGATATGGTGCCTGGAATCCCTCTGCTTGGGCTTTGGGTTAGCTTGGAGGAGGGATGGAGAGCTCCCTTGGAGGGTTAGCCCATTCATCAGTGGTTCTAGAGAGTGCCTAATCCTCAACAGCCAAGGATGGCCAGACCAGTTCTCTGGCCTCTCCTCCCAACATTGAGATTATTATGGAGCAGAAGTGAGATTCACCTGAACTTAGTCTATGGTTACCTGAAACATGGTCCTCCTTCAGAATGAACTCAGTCTTAAGGCTGGGGCTCAGGGGAAAGTTGTGTTTGTTTTAAATTAATGAAACTCCTTTACAATTACAGAATATACAGAACAGCCATTTGCATGCTAGGAGGAAAGTATGGTGATGACACACTGTGTAAACTAACTTTGAAAAAGTTAGAGGTTGTAGGATAATGAAACACCTTTCACTACCTTGCTATTGCTTGAGTTTTAAGTGTTTCTTAGAATGGACAAGCTACATAAAATCTAACCCAGTTCTAGCTAAAGGGCTAACAGTTCTGATGGAAACTGTTAAACCAATTCTGTAACCAGGAAGATAAACATTTTAAAACTGTCAGGTATCAGTATTATTGTAATATTCCCTTTATCAAAAACCTATAACTGAAATTTATAGGTAAGAATTTACAGTAAGCAGCAGGCACTTGGAAACTTGTCAGTTAAGGTTTCCCATTATACAAGAATTTCTGCTGTAAGCCTTTTAACCCTCCCAAGTCAGAAATTAAAAAAAAAAAAAAAGCTTTCACAATTAGTTTCTAAGGAAATTATATAAATGTCACAATACTAAGAGAAAAGCTTTAGATTGCCATTTCCAATAGGACACACATAGACTCCTAAAGAAAAAAACAACCTCTTTTCTTCTTGTGTGTGGGGGTAATATATAAATAACAATCAAAATCTATATTCTTGATATATTTCTAAAGAAGATAGTTGTCTAAATTACTTAAAAGTGACTTCATTTCCTGCTACTCCCCCAACCTCCTTAATATTGAGAATACAACAAATATTTGCATAGGTTTATTATTCACATTTAATCATGAATAATTCACTTTGTACAGACAGCTGGGTAAACAAGAGATTTGGAGTTTCCTTTTTCTAGACTATTTTTCCTTTGGCTCAAAGGAAACAGCATCAATGTGGTTTTATAGGATTTTCAGCACCATCTTGTCCTCCCACCCACAGGCAGGAGGCACCCTCTGTTTTGTGCTGCTTTCTTTCCAGTTTATTTCTTTCTGTCCTTTGGTTATACCTCACCAACACATTTTTTTGTTACAAAATAAAAATGAGCTCAATTGCTTCAGTTCTTTAGTCTGTAAGACAACATGTGTAAGTTTATGGATTTGCTTTTCTGTAGATACTCTTGATGCTGAGGAAAGACTCTTCTGAACTCTTTCTGCCTTGTCATTATATCCTTCATCCTCTTCTATCAGTCATTAGCAATTTCACAATTATTTGACTATCTACCACAAAGCCGGTTCTCATTTCCCTCTGCTCCTCCCAGGCCTATGTGAGGAAGTGAAGCACGTATCACTGAACCCAGGTTTACCCAGGGCCTTTCAACCTGGGCAAGGGGGCAGAATTTATCAAAGGTCAAGAATCCTTCCAGTTCTGTGAATGTCATCAACCAAATTGTGATAGTATAAGTTGTGGTTTAGGAGAGAATTAGGCTTGCCGTAATTCAGTTATGACCAAAAAGGGGGGGGAGGGGTGTCATAGAATAGTCTTGGGAAATCCCTGCTCTTTGTCTTGACCCGGCAAATAACTTTAAGAATTTTAGCTACCCATCAAATGTCATGCGTCTACCTTAACTATATCAGTTGAGGACTAACATAGGCACAGGGATATATGTATCCTCAATTCAGCAACACCTATAAAATATGAGTGCTATAGAAATATAGTAGTTCCTGGTTCAAATATACCAGTAACATTCTAGAGAAAATTAACCACAATTTGACTAAATTAAAAATAACTGTTTTCTTCATTTAACAACTACTTGGATAGTGCTAGACATTTTCTAAGCACTTTTTACATATTAACTCTAATTCTCATAACAACCCTAGCACAGGAATATGAGGCACAGAGAAATTAAGTGATTTGTTTAATGTCACCAGAAGAAGTGGTAGAGCCAGGATTTGAACCAGGCAGTCTGGCTCCAAAGTCTGTGCCTTTAACAGAACACCATGCTCTACTACGAGTATTTTACCTGCTTATGGTAGAAAGTTTGAAAAAATAAGACAAGTATGAAGAAGAAAAAATTACCCATAGTCCCCCCCCACCATTATGGCATTATAATCTGCTTCCTCTGTGTGTGTGTATACAAAAACATTGAATTTAAAGGAATCTCTCTCTTTTCAATTAGCTATACCTTGTGAACATTCTCCCGCAGAAACATATTAATTTGATTAAACATTCAGACAATTTTCATAGTCTCCTTTGGAAAGACCAGCCCAGCCAAGTTGGGAAGCATTTGCCACGATTGGTGAGGGGGTAGTGGGGTGCTGCTGATTTAGTAGATATATTATTTCCCCAAGCTCAAAGAGCTTCCTTGAAAATGGACTCAGCATGATTTCTTTTAAGAGACCTGAAAAAAGTATTGTCGCCTAGAAACATAGTGTGACTTTTCCCATGAAAGCATTTTATGTTGTCTCTACTTTGTATTGTTCAGTTTTCTTAGGGGTGGGGTGGGGGCTGGTGAGTCTTGGTGCAAAGAAAAATGTAGGCTAGTCAACAGGAAACTTTAAGTCCTTGATATGGCACAGTAGCCTCTAATCATAACCTGGCATGGCTGCTTTCTCTTTCTTTGATAGGTGTTGCAAAAATAATAAACGTTCAAAAAAAAAAAAAAACAAAAAAACACCCATTTACCTGGTAAACAAAACTGTGATTATATGCCAAGACATTAAAGATCGGTCCCTGAGGCCAAGACAGTAGTGGTCATTGCCATGGTCAACGACAGTTTTAGGCCAAGTCACATGCCATCGTGTTAATAGCCAGAGAGGTAAACAGCCCAGATATGTGCTGACCTAACCTCAAAACCTCTCAGGAACACAAGGAAATTGGCTAGAAAAGACCGTTTCTCTTTTTTTTTTTTTTCTTCGTTATTGAGTTTCTAGCTCTAATTAAAGAGGCAGAAACAGAAAACAATAGTCAAAAGGGAAAGTCAAAGAATGACCCCCGTCTCTGAAAAAAACAGGTCATCACATTAGAAACGCAGTTGCACCAATCCTCACTCTTTTCTTAAGCTGTGCTACCCGTTTGTAGGTGAGGAAGCGGAGAGGCCAACCTATTCAAAGGGCCTCTCTGGGCATTTCTTTCTCTCTTTTTTTTTTTTTTTAAGATTTTATTTATTTGACAGAGAGAAACACAGCGAGAGAGGGAACACAAGCAGAGGGAATGGTAGCGGGAGAAGCAGGCTTCCCGCCAAGCAGGGAACCCAATGCAGGGCTCTATCCCAGGCCCCTGGGATCATGACCTGAGCTGAAGGCAGACGCTTAACAACTGAGCCACCCAGGTGCAAGACTTTTTACTTTTTATGATTTTTTTTTTTGGTTTAATTGAGAACCATCCCTTTATTTATTTATTTATTTTAGCAGGGGAGGTGCAGAGGAAGGGAAAGAGAGAATCTTTTTTTTTTTATTTGTTTCAGGGATACAGGTTGGTGATTCGTAAGTCTTACACAATTCACAGCACTCACCATACCACATACCCTCCCCAATGTCCATCACCCAGCCACCCTATCCCTCCTCCCCCACCCCTCCAGCAACCCTCAGTTTGTTTCCTGAGATTAAGAATCTTTTATGGTTTGTCTCTCTCTCTGGTTTTGTCTTGTTTCATTTGGAGAGAGAGAATCTTAAGCGGGCTCCATGCCCAGCACGGAGCCCAGCATGGGGCTCAGTATCACAACCCTGAGATCGTGATCTGAGCTGAAATCAAGAGTCAGATGCTTAACTGACTGAGCCACCCAGACGCCTCCAAGATTTTTTAGTTTTATGTAATCTTTACACCCAGTATGGGGCTTGAACTCACAACCCTGAGATCAAGAGTCACATGCTCCACCAACTGAGCCAAGCCAGGCACCCCTGGGAATTACTTACGTATGCACATAAATTTCCACAATAAGTACCTCCTGGAGTTTGCATGCAACTGAGTTGCTCTGTCAAACTTCCTGTCCAATGTTCTAACTTGAGCTATGCTACCAGAAAATCAGGTGTATCTCAATTGCTAAGTCAAATTTGGCTTTTTTTGAAAGCCAGAACTCACTCACTTGAGGCCCTAAATCCACTGCACCCCCTTTTCCCCCTTTAAATTACCTTTTACTCACAGTCATTTGGTGCTAGGTCCTCTGGGAGGTACTGCAGGTAGGAGCTGTTTGAAATTTAAGATGTGATACCAGGCAGACAAATGGGTAAGATGAAATTTTCCTTTGACCTAAAACTAAGATCAAATCTGTATTCTCTTCCTTTCTCTTGTGAGTGTTTTGAAAACTAGTTCTACTTTTTTCTGTCAGAGTCTTCTAATCCTGAAGAAACAACAAGCCATTGGGACAGGGAGCTGATCAGCTCTTCCAACCAACAGCCTTGCCACTGCTTCTCTCAGATTTACAGAGACTCCTTCAAGGGACGGGTTGAAGATCTGGGGGAAAATGTGTGGCAAGGACCAGACTACTATGACTCAGGACAATAAAGAACTCGTCTTTATCGATAGGATTTACAAAGTACTTCCCAAGTTTCATAATTGTGTCGTGAGGCAGGCAGGGACCATTTTCCCCAGCCCAGAGAGGTTGTGTTGACTGCCCCGGATCACACAGTTGATGTAGAACCTGGGTCTGAGTGCTGTGACAGGTGCACTGTGGCCTTGCTCTCCCCTCACCTTTAGTGTTCCTTGTCCACGCTTTGTCCAGCTGTCCTGTAGCACCATATGCCACATTCAAAGGCTATCTTTCCAAGGCATACCAACCTGTTAAATGATCTTGCTAAATAGTGTTTGGTTTTGATGTCCCTCGAACCCTGTCTGAAGGCTCCTCTCTTGAGACTCCCATTGCCTGCTTTCTCCATACCTCCCATTCTCCCAGGACTTCCGGAGGCAACACTATACCCAGGCCTGTTCTCCTGGGTAACCACTTGTGCCTTGAACCTAGGCCTCTTCTCCCATAATTAACCTCACTTACTCTGCCTCTCATCACTCTGAGTCCTATGAGGGGGCAGTTTGCGCTGAGATGCTAAGAACTGGCATTGGCCCAATAGTCTATTTTCCCCATCTCTCACTCCTCGGGACCATCTGATGGCTCTCTGAGCTAGAGCAAGTGTGTGAGCTGAGCCACACCTATAAAATGGAAACAGTAATTCTTTACAAGTGAGGAACAAGTGAAATTAGCCAGATGTTATATAGAGCTCAACGGAATTCCTTGTTTCCCCCTAAACCCGTCTTTCTCTCCTAAAGCAGATTTCAGGGCACCCTCTTTTCTCGCCCCGATTACTACAGTGGCCCCGCTTTCCTCCAGACTGGTCCCTGCCACACATTCTCCACCCTGGGCTGAAGGTATCCTTCCAGAGTACAAATAAGACCAGAGTAGCCCCTGCTTAAACCCTCCAACAGCTCCACAGGACCTCAGAGTCAAGGGCAGGCTCCCTGGCATGGCCTACAAGTCCTGCGTGCTCTGTCCCTGTTCTTCTCACCAGTGCTCAGTGCTCGCCTCTCAAGCTTGGTGCCCAGGATGTGTCACGCCCTCCTCTACCTCTAGGCCATTGAGCAAGCTGTTCTCTCTTCTACAACTCCTTCCCTTCTCTAATTTCTAACTATCCTCTTCATTCTTTTGTTTGAGTATCATTGCCTCCGGGAAGTCTTCCTAACTTGCATCAGATGCCTTCCTCTGCGGCCTTCTCCTGTCCTTCCGCCATCCTAGCACCTAGAACACAGCCTAACTTTAGCCTGGCTGCCTGCCCCCGCTTGCCCATAAGCTCCTTCAGGGCCTGAATCACTCAGGGCCCCAGCCCCTGACTCAGGGCAGGCAAGAAAGCAGTGAATGAATATTTCTGGCCCCTTCCTGAAACACATAAAGTGCTCAATTATTTTTTCAAGTATGTGACTCTTACTTGAAAATATTTGCATTTCAAACTCCCTACCCTCTTCTTTGCATTTGAAAATTCCTCCTGCCTTCAATATCTTATTCTAAATAAAAGAATAACTTTGGGATATTGAGTCTTACCAACAAATATAGTATTTTTTAATCCAAAGGGGAAAGGGAGACTCAGATAATAATAATGATACCATAAGAGAAATTAGAATTAATACTTTCATGTCATGCTCATACAAATATCTCAATTGATTCTTATAATAGTATGGATTATATTGGATTCACATTTTACAGTTAATTATACAGTTGCAAGTGGAAGAAACCATCCTTCATTAGCTTAAACAAAAATAGCAGAAGGGAATTTTTTTTTAAAGATTCTGTTTATTTATTTGAGAGTAGGGGGGTGGAGAGTAGAGGGGGAAGAGCAGAGAGGGAGAGGGAAAGAATCTCAAGCAGACTCTACACTGAGCATGGAGCCCAACATGGGGTGTGGAGCCCTATATGGGGCTTATTCTCACAACCCTGATTTCATGACCTGAGCCAAAACCAAGAGTCAAATGCTTAACCAGCTGAGCCATCCAGGCGCCCCATGCAGAAGGTAACTTGTAACTGAGCAGGGGTGCCTCACGGAACCCAAAGAGTCAGTCATTACAAAGCCTTTGAGGTTTTTGTTTCTGCTTCTTTCCACACTTGCAGCTCATTCTTCTCTCCATTATGCGTTTTTGATACCCAGTCCATTGGCCAAGATAGCTGCCCATAGCTCCAAGGTCAACAGTCAAGGCCCAGCCACATGAGGGGGCTCACAGACTGTCCTTGGATCCAGGCACAGGCCCTCAAGGGAGCTGCTCTGATGGCCCAGCTGAGTCAGGTCAGAGTTCAGCAACAGGGCAGAGTGGCAATTGGGCTGCACAGATGCCCTTTCTCCTGACCCTGTGGTGATGATAAGAGAGTCTGGGAAAGGAGGGAATTTTCCAGAGAAAGGGGTCCCCTTCAAGAAGGTTAAGGGACTTGTCTGAGAGCAAAAGAGGCTCAGGTGAAGCCGAGATGAGAGTAGGAGTCAAACATCGACTTTGCCCAAAGATCTCCAATCATGTTTTATAATTAAGGATTAGAAATATTGAGATTAGTTATGACATATGGACCAAAATATGCATTCTATAGTGCCCATGTAGTACTAAATTAACAGAAATGGCCTGTCGGCAACTTGGCAGGAAAAACATCCAAATCTCTATGGGAACCTTTTGCCAAAGCAAAATTAAATTAAAGCAACCTTATGTTAAATTGCAAACAAGAGAATCCAAAACCAATTAAGTTTGTAAGAAAATCATGTTTAAAGCCCAATGATCATTTAAAAAAAAAATGTAGTAATTTTGAGATTCATTTAGTTTCACTAGAAGTGGTTTTTAATATAGATTTACTGATTTTTAAATCTGCTTTTAAGAATTCTGTAGACTCTTAGAGGCAAAAGAGATAAAGCAAGTAGGGATAGGGACCCCAAGTCCTGCCTTTAAATTTCCCCTTTGCTCTGGGCCTCACGCCTATCTACCTGGGAGTCCCTGTTGTCCCTCTACAAAACCCTGGCATTCTTCTGAGCAACGGTGCAGCCCAGACGGAAAAATCTCTGATTCCGTCTCTGATCTAGCCGAAGACGAGAGAATGAGGCCCGGAGCAGTGGTTCTCAAACTGGAACATATGAAAATACCTGGGAGCCTTTTTTAGAGATGCAGATTCCCAGGTCCCACCCTTAGAGACAGAGTCAAGGAATCTGTGACCCTCCCAGGTAGCCCAGCCAGCTCTTATGCAGGGGCTCCTCCAACCCAGTTCCGTGGGAGCCTTCTGTCCAAGGTCACTAAGGGCAGAGCTGGATCTAAGACACAGGTTTCCTGATGTCCAGTTCAGTGCTTTTCCTACCATCTCACTAACTCTTGGAGCTTCCAATTGTTAAAATACAAGCTTCACTACTTTAAAAAACCAAAATCAATCAACAATGTGCTCCACACAATGGAATATTATTCAGCCTTTAAAAGGAAGGAAATTCTGACACATGCTATAACATGGACATTATACTAAGTGAAATAAGCCAGTCACAAAAGGACAAATAGTAAGGTACTTAGGGTAATCAAATCATAGAGGCAGACAGTGGAATGGTGGTTACCAAGAGCTGAGGGAAGGGAGGGTGGGGGGGTCAGTGTTTTTTGTCTTTTTTAAAAAGATTTATTTATTTATTTACTTACTTACTTACTAATTTACTTATTTATTTACTTATTTATTTATTTTAGAGAAGGGGGGAGGGACAGAGGAAGAGAGAGAATCCCAAGCTGACTCCTCACTGAACGCAGAGCCTGATGTGGGGCTTGATCTCACAACCCTGAGATCAGGACCTGAGCCAAAATCAAGAGTCAGACGCTTAATCAACTGAGCCACCCAGGTGCCTTGAGTTGGTGTTTAATGAAGTTTTAGTTTCAGAAGATGAAAGATTTCTGGAGGATGTTGATCATGGTTGCACAATAGCACGAATGTACTTATCACCACAGAACTGCACACTTAAAAATAGTTAAAATAGTAAATTTCATGTTATGTATATTTTACCCCAATAAAAATAAAAACACTCCACAATCAAGTTTTTCTCTGTACTTCAAGATTTCATTTACCATTTTATAGATGGGAAGATACATTTAGAAATCAGCTGGCTCCTGGTTGTGGGTTCTGGACAGTGAGTTCCCTCAAGTGCTCTAACTGTAGGCCTTTGGCCCCTCCCCCTGCCCTCCTCCCCCTCCCACCCCCCAGAATGGTTCTCTCGTGGTCACTCCCATGGGTGCCACCTTTTGAGCCTCTGCCCCATGACCTGTTCATGGCTCAGCCTAATAACTGCTAAGAGAGTAACGAGGCAGCATGCTAGTAAGGCTCGAGGCACTCACCCCAGAGGGAAAGAAGAGCAGAAGGAAACGAGAGAAGGACAAGTGAAGCTGGAAACAACTCTGCAAATGGTGAACATGAACCTAAGAATTCATGGAGTGAGAGCTGAGAAAGTATTAAGATGGGAAACTTTCATGTGGCCCCTTTTGGAGAATAGCCGTAGCATCAGAATTTCCTAGAAATATGGATTGACATGTTTGAAGACAGTGAAGCACTGAATGGAAGTAACTGGAAACCAGGCTTCCTTCTGGTTTCAGAAAAGTCCCATCACTGAGAAGTTATAAAAAAGAAAAAGCTGGGGCGCCTGGGTGGCTCAGTCGGTTGAGCATCGGACTCTTGATGTCTGCTCAGGTCATGATCTTGGGGTTATGAGATGGAGCCCCTCGTGGGGATCCCCTCTCAGCTGGGAGTCTGCTTGAGATTCTGCCCTCCCCTCGTTTGAGCTCTCTCTCAAATAAATAAAACCCGAGAGTGGTGGGGGAAGCTAAGAACAGACTGAGAAGCCACATGTAAGTTCTCGGTCATATCTAGGAACACAAATTCCATTTTTAGTTGGAAAAGGGGGTATGAATTGCCACGAGCAAGAAAGTGGAGCAAGGAGAGAGAGTGAAAAATAAGAGAAAGGTCAGTGCTAGCCTTTGAGACTGACGCTGTAGGAGTTTTCTTGCTCTGCTCAGCGAAGTTTATCTGGTAGTGGTAAGTTCATGGTGTTGGGCGACTGTCCAAACATTTGGGGAAGTTACTCATGAAGAAGAAGCCAACTCCAGACAGCTCATTGGGAAATGTGGAGAGTCAGTGCCTGGGTGGCTTTCATGCTAATCCAGGATTTATTAAAACTCAGAAAGCAAGCAGCAGAGAGGGTTTTCATGAAGAGCCAGAGTCATCAGCATTTTGATAGGAAGATTTTTTTTCCCCCTCTGGTCTGAAGGAGGTGGCAGGTCCCAGGAAGCTGTGAAGAGGAGGGAGCTTCTTTTGTGAGGGCTGTGGGAGGTCCCGGAGACTCCAGCAGTGGCAGACTCTTTCCCTTCTGAGCCCCTTCCCCTCCAGGGTACAGAGTTTTCTATTGCAGTTGGGAGAAATTGGACTCCATGATTTAATAGAGCTAAGTTTTTCCTCTCACATATAGTCTGATGTGACATCAGCATCCCTGCCAGGTTCTGTTGCTACCCAAGGGAAGTTAAATGCAGGTGGACCACATTTCTAATGTTGATTTATTCTTCCAAAGCTATATGAAAATTAAGTCGTTTTAAATCTACCAAGGCAGTTAAAGAAGCCCTACTTGAAATCTTTTAGAAATCTAAACATGCCGCTGAAAAGTGAGTAAACAACTTTGAAAATATTTCGCTTGTAGCTCTGAATTTTGCTTTGTTTCCTTTCCTGCTGGAACATTCAGAATGTTGTAAATGTTGTTGTTCAAGGTTAATCATCTGTCACTCTCCATCTTGATGTCCCAGAATGTTTTATCAAACAGATTGGTTTCCTTTAGTGTGAAAAAATCTAGTAATTCTACAGCTTCCTTGGAACTTTATAATACTTTACCAAATTTTTATTAAAAAACAAAAACAAAAAACTTAAAAAAAATGTCCAGACACACAGGGAGATCACATCATCTGGCCCTTGAACACAGCTTAGGTTGCAGGTTTATTTTATTTTATTTTATTTTTTTTAGGTTGAAGTTTTAATGAAGGGCTAGTTCCTGGGCATAAGTGGATGGCGATTTTCTGTGGTCAGCTCAACCCATGTGCCTTGTTGGGAGCAAGTTCTGTGCAAGGCACGGGCTGGGAGTCAGGACAGGAAGGCCTGCGCTGTTCAGAAAGTCAGCCCAAGCAGTAGAACCAAGCCCTGAGGAGAGAGGGGGGTCCACAAATGTCACAGGGACTCAAGGCATAGACAGGCCTGCAATGTGAGGGACAGCTCCCTAGAAGGGGCGACTCTCCAGCTAGATCTTGAGGGGAGCTCAGGGTCTGGATACTCCAGAGTCAGGAAGAAAGATTCCTACCAGGAGGAGCAAAGGAGAAACTGCTCAGAGGCATGAGGATGGAGGAGAGTTTGGGGACAGAAGATGGACCCATGTGGCATGGTTTCCAGAAAAGAGAGGAGGGTAGATCCTGGAAAAGTTTCAGAAAAAATTATGAAATAAAGATTTGTAAACATTTATGAGAGAACAATAATTGTTAGGAGTCACTGAGCATAGATTCATTGAGAACTAGTCATTTCCTGTTTTTTATAAGGTTACTAGACTGGTAAACTAGAGGATGTAGTCAGGGGGATTCGTGTGATTGGCTGGAAGTTTTTATGGTCCCACTCAGGAGTGGAATGGAAGGCCCTGAATTCTACCCTGCGTCTCATTTCAGTAGGGTGTCTGACACAGCCAGGTGCAGTGAGATTCTTGTTAAGACATGGTTTGTATGACTAAACATTCATCCCCAAAAGATCTGAGGAGAGATGGCTGGTAGGGGAGAGGGCAGGCTCCAGTACTGACTGGGCTCCACGGTAGGCCCATTTCTTTTTTTCTATCTTGCTTGATGTTTGCCAACGACGTAAGGAAACACACAGGACGCATCTATTAGAGTTTCCAATATCATACAATTGGAAGGGAAAAATAAATGTATCCATTGATAGACTGAAAAAGATCTTTTTCGGCCAGAATAGTGAACAAAAACAAGTAGCTAAAATACAATAGGTATAAATGCAAAATACTGTAAGTAGGGTCAAAAAATCAACTACTCCAGAAGCAGATGGAGAAATACACCTTAGCAACAGTCAGTGTGAAAAGAGACCTTTTAGTTTACCATGGTATGACCTAACAGAGTGATGTGTTTGGTGAAAAACACTACTCAGTAAACATACAGTGTCTAAATGTTCTTTAATCCAACAAATCCTTGTTTAGCTCCCCCCACCTCCAGCCCACCCCACCCATCTGGGTCAGGCTCAGGTTGGGCACTGAACACAATGGAAAACAAGACAGGCAGGTCACTAGGGAAGGACACAAACCCACAAAAAATCCCTACAACCTGTGACAGAGGCCTGGAGAGATGCGAATGAAGGTCAGAAAGAGGGGAGTGTGGGGATCATGGGGATCCCCTTTTCCTGAAGTGGTCATGGCTGGCTCCTTTGAAGAAGTGGTGATCAAGCCCAGGCCATATGAAGGGAAGGCGAGGCATGGAGGCGAGAGCGTGCCAGGCAGGACAGGGAGTGCATCGGCCCTGAGTGCAGAAGGAGCTCTGTGTGTTCTGGGAACTGAAAGACCAATGAGGCTCGTCCATATTTGTGGTCACCAACATCCATTGTCACATTCTTGTGACACAGTCATGGGGCACCTACCCTGGGCTGCCCGGCCATATCACGCTTCCCAGAGTGCCTTGAAGTTGCACATGGCCATGGGACTGATTCTCGCTGGTGCAATTCTAACAAATGGTCTGTGTTGGGAGCTGGCCCATAAGAGGTGTATACACAGCCCCCTCACCCCACGTTCTCTTCATCTCTTCCCGGCTGCATCCAGGACTTGGCAGCAACCCAGCTTGGGCAAGAAGACCCCAGGGTAGAGTGGAGCCCCAGTTGGAAGGGGTCCGAGTCCCCGGATGACTGCAGAGAGCAGGGCGCTTGCTCACCTGGGTCACTCACTTCAGACAGTTACTTGAGAGAGAAAAAATGTCCTCTACTCTTTAAGCCATTGAATTATGGCCACACCTCTTACCTAAACCTAACTCTTACAGAAACAAAGGAGATACTACCCCCACCAACCGGTCCACGTTTAGACACTGCATTTAGTTCAAATGATCACTTTTTTAAAAAGAGACACTGGCCATTTGAAGCATATCCAGGGAAAAGTAAGAACCATTTAGGAATCAAGAAACCAAGTCAATGAAAAATCTGTTAAAGATGCTGTGGTTGTTTAGTCTGGAAAAGGGATTTCTCAGGGTGACATGATTAACGGCCAACTTCAAACACTGAGGAAGAAGAATGAGGCTGAATTGGGGTGGCTCCTCTTGGACCTGTGGGCGGTAGAAATTTATGACGAGGCAGATTCTAATTCAATACAAGGGAGAAGCTTCTACTGATGAGGAATTATTAGAAAATTCCAGATTGCTTTGAGTATCAACAGCTTCTCCCCCAACTGTATCCAAGCAGAGCCTGGCTGCCCAACTCCTGAGAAGATATTTACAGAGGCAGTTCTGGCATCGTTGTGTAGATTCTAGTGAATTCTGGGATTTGGGGATTAATAATGCAATCCCAGGTCATAATGGGATTGAATGTCAGTTCGGACTGAATCCTGGAGGCAAGGGGACTCTTGGAGGTTTCTGAGCAGAATAGCAACACAATAAAAGCAAGGAACATGGGTTTGGCCAACATGGGGGGAGAAATCCTGATTATGACAGGCCGTGTTGGTCATTTGGTGCTTGTCTTCCCTGAACCAGTAGCGATTTAAGGAAAGCCAAGAGTAAAGAATATTGATATTCATTACTCTATTCTTGAAATAATCCAAAAAATATTTGGGGGCTTTTTTTTTAACTTATCTTCCAAGATGAGTGATCTTTTTAGTCCAAGGAACTCAAAGTACTTCACACCCTAGTCTCATTGAGGCTTGTCACATATCTGCACTGCTATGTCAGAGGCAAGACTGTCAAACCTCTTCTCTCAGATAAGGGGAAGACCTCACAAAGAAGGTCAGTGAGTTGTTCAAGGTCACAGCAATGAGTCAGACCTTCTTGACTGAGGTCTGCCACACTGCCCAGAGCCCATCCTAAGGGTGCCCTCAACTAGGAATGTCTTCCACGTACCAGAAAAACCAACTCGAACCAGCAGTCTCTCCAGGGTTGGAAATGACCTGAGACGTTTCAGTGTCAACCAAGTTCACTTGCCGGACAGAAGAGGAAGGTGAGGCTCCACGAGGCCACACGGGCAAAGGCCTGGCTATGACTTGAATCCAGTTCTTGGGTTCCTGGCGCTAGATCTTACCATCCACCCATCCAGACAACGGTGGGCTCAGGAACGACCCCCCCGCACCGTTACCTGGAATCATCGGGGCCATCGGCATTCGCTCTACTGTCTGGAAATGTAAAGGCTCGTATTGGCTTTGGCCACCAAAGAGAGGAAACATTCCGCAATCCTTAAAATCTCACAGCTGAAGGGGGCGGGGAGGATTGTTTGAGTCTTGTAACTACAAAGTCAAAAGGGAAAACATGTGTTTCACATTTGTCTTGGGATGGGAAAGAAAAACTTTTCCTTTCACTTAATCTGGGTTTAAACAAACAGAGAGACAGCCCCTTTTGTAAACTCACCGAACGTCAAATATTGTTCGCTAGCATGGCATCGGTTTACTAAGCCATTACAGAGTCTCTTTCCTCACGTAATCCCCTCGATTAGAAGGCACTTCAGCTTAAAGAGGGGCAACTAAAATAATACACGTTTCCTTGGATGAATTGGATGCAAGTCAGCGATGGAGTCAGGTTTCCAAATCTATAACCTCCCGGTTTCAGCCAGAGACCCGAGGCAATACGGCTTCGTACGGCTTCAGTAATGACTCAGGATTTTGGGAGTGAAAGCAAGCACGTCAAGTGATGTAAGAAAATTCCCCCACTCCCCCATCCCGCTGGCTTCCTCCTCCCGGGGGAATTCAGCCTGAGCGGGCTGTGGGGGAGGGGTTGCCAAGTCACTGGGCGCTGAGTTGCCCGGCACACTTCCCATCACCGTGGCCGTGGCCCTGGCCAGCGTCAGCACTTGACAAAGGAAGTACTCAGTTACAATGACTTTCCTGTTGGCCGGGGAGCTCAGATAATTGCTTTGCGATGTATGTGTGTGAGAACCTCATAAAGTAAACCAAGAAACAGAAGGGCCAGGTCTGGGCTAAAGGGAAGTGTCAAGTTGGGGGGAGGCGCGTGATGCAAGCCTACCTTTGAAGTCACTTTGTTTGTGAAAAGTCTGCTGGGCTCTCTCTTAAGGAAACTCCACTGGAATGAGGTTTCTGTGCATGTGGGGTTTAAGGCTATTGTTTTTGGCTCCCATTTTCACCTCAAGCCCTAGCTAGGACATGTATAAATCCCATAACAAGAGCCTGACATGAAATTGCTCACCCTCTCAAAGCAACAGGGGACTTTTACTCAGGCGGATTTTGAATGCCTCATTGTTTAATAGGACAGGAAGTTTACTCTCAATGTAAATGAGGAATCTTTATTTTTATTTTTTTTCTCCTTACCTTCTTGGAAGATTTTCACAGGACTGCCTTGTCATCATCCCTGGTCTAGCTCCTTCCACAGCAGCTGTGGCCCGGCAGTGCTGTCCCGGTTCCTTCTCCAAGTAAGGGTTTTCCTAGGACCAGGGTTTTGGGGTTTTACCTGGAGGTGACGCTAGGTGGTGGTCTAAGGGATACCTAGAGACAGGGAAGCGTTGGGTCTTCTGAAAAGGGTTGGGTTTCTTTCCTCAGTGTCTTCAATTCTGATGTTGACCTAGGTTTGTTTCTTACACACACACAGAGGGAAGCCCCATCCCTAAATGATGAGTTTCTTCTTAGGACACACCAAGTGGTGCCTGGCTCACATTTGGAACATCGAGCTAGGACTCTGATGTCAGAATGTGTCCAGCTAACCAGCATCAGCAAGTAGATGCTTAATTCAGAACCACGGCCCTCCCTCCATTGGGGCGAATCCCTGAGAAGGCTAGAAACTTCTAGAAAAAGCATGGCAGTCTCTCCCATCTCATGACATATTCTGTAGACAAACTCTTAAAAAGGCACAAGAAGAACCTTCTTAACCTTTTGTTGATGCGCCTAGTCAAGAGACCGGCCAAGAGAGACCCTCCAAAAAGAAGGGGTTCGCAGACATAACTACTTCTAGTCAGAGGAAACCACATAAGGATGATGAAGAGGTAAGTAACAGGGACACTGACCTTGTAGGATGAGTAAGACCTAGTTTGTTTGGTTCTGTTATCTCCAAAATCTTTTCTATATATCTGACAAGTAATCAGCTTTTCTTAAAAAAAAGTCGAGCACTGCTCATAAGACCTAGAGATCATTCTGAAGTCAAAATACCATTGCAGTTGTCTTTCAAACTTCATCATCAACACGTCCCCCAGAGTCACGATGGTACCAGACAGCATATATTTTAAAGACTTTTGTTTGTTTAAAATTGCGGTATTGACCAGGGCTTTCTCATGTGTGTGTGTGTCTCTGTGTGTGCATACGTTTCCATTTGCACCAGGTCAAGTACCATTAAGCAAGAAAGATCAACAGCCCTGCTGCCTGGGGCTCTGTTCTCAGACCTGCTTTTACATAAGAAATCCTGCAGAGATTTGTCTCCAACACAGGGAAGCGTGAGTCTCCCCCCAGAAATTCTGATTTGCTGGGGCTGGGCTGGGATCTGGACACGTTCCTACTTCCATGGCCGTGTGCCTCCAATTGTCATCCACTAAACTGGCCCAGCCCCTAACACAGCCTCCCTCCACTCCCAAGGCCCAGAGTCACCAGCTGCTGGGACAGTATCCCTCTGCTGTGACATTGTTTCTTCTCCCTGGTGCTAACCTTGGCTTTCCCTTAGGCTTCAACGTCTGGGATCTGGTCTCCTCTGTGACCATCACCGTGGCAAAACAACTCCCCAAAGCGCCCTCAAGTAGAAACCAACATTCTAAGTTACTCCTTCATACTCAATAAAAATGACTGTATTTGTAACACATCTGCTCATCCTTACGGAATGAGGTGAGGAACACCAAGCTGTAGTTTGTGACACCTGACCGCAAGGGCCCAGGGGAAACCCGTCCCGTGTAAGTAACCCACAGCTACATGCCATAAACCTTCAGGCGCAAAGCCCAGCCCATAGTTGGCACCCCACAGATGCTCAGGAAACTTCTGAGGAAACTCACAATGTTAAGTCTGCAAATTCAGGGTGCTTCCCCAACCTGATAAGGTTCTGGAAAGTCAAACGGCTGGATTAAGAAAAAGATGTCTGGGTGATTATGAAACCCCCTCTCAGAGAATGCAGTGAGTGGCACAATGTAGCTGAGGAAATGCAGCAGATATCAGCAGAGACACCCACGTGCTCCTTACCCTCCTAACCCTCCCTGCCTGCCCCACCTCGAAAGCTAACCTTAGAACAGCATTTCATGCCATTGCAAACACAAGACTCAGGGGGTTCCTTTCCACCAAGAAAGCAACCGAGTTGATGGGGTTATAAGCCACTCCTCTGGGTGAGGATGATGTTCTGCATTGTAGATTGTCAGTGGTAGATTCTGGAATGTTATTCAATTGTGTAAGCACCCAGGTGCCTCAAATCTCCCAAAATTTCCATTTCATCTTCTTTGGGCCCCGTTTTGCCCATCTCACCCCACTTGGAACCCATTTCTGGAAGGGAGTAGTAGATATTGAGGCAGCATCTCTTGGTTAATGGTACCATTTTGGTCATACTCATACTCATGTTGGTCATACTCATATGTTCAGTATCTGCTAGGACAGGCCTCTCCCAGCCCCACCTCACCTGTCTTTTTCAGAATTGTCTTTGCCATTCTCTCTCATCCATTCAATGTAGATTTGTTTATTTATTTACTTTTGAAATCAATGACTCCTCTGAGGTTTCGATTAGAATTACAATGAATCAGCAAATTAATTTGAGGCAGAAGAATTTTTCTAAATTGAATTTCCCCACTTGGCAACACCTTTTTTTTTCCCACATCTCTTTTAAGATTTCCCAGTAAAATGGTGTCAGTTCTTTACTGGGATTCCAGGCGGGTTTTATCGAGAAATGGTTTATGGCTTCAGGTAGCACTGTGACCAGGGTTCTTGGTAGTTTACTGGCATAGAAGAATGCCTTGACTTTGGTGTGTTTATCTTGTGTCCAGTCATTTTTCTAAATGTTTTCATCATTAGTTCCATTCATTTTTATCTGGTCCCTTTAAATTTTTTAAGAGTGCAACCACAGGGTTACAAAGAATGGTGCTTTACATTGTTACATGAATCAAGGTGGTAGTAGTCTAGTACGTTCGTGCCACAAAGTGGGTGGCTTCAACAATGGAAATGTATTTTCTCACAGTTCTGAAAGCCAGAAGTCTGAAATCAAGGTGTCAGGTGGCTTCTCCTGCAGGCCCTGAGGGAGAATGTGTTCCAGGCCTCTCTTAGCTTTCCCTATTTGTCAGGGATCCTTGCTTGGCAATCCTTGTATCATTCATCCTCTACTTGTGTTTTCACACGGCCTTCTTCCCCCTGAGTGTGTCTGCATATCTCCAGCTTTCTTTCTTTGTAAGGATATCAGCCATTGGATTTAGGGCCCACTTCTAATCCAATATGGCCTCCTCTTAACTTGAGGACATGTGAAAACACTCTGTCTCCAAACAGGGATACATTCACAGGTACCAGGGGTTAGGACTTCCACATATCTCTTTGAGGGGACACAATCCTGCAACATCCAGGGTGCTTGTCTCTGACCAGGTTACTTCTAGAGTGGTGGGTCCAATTCATGAGCCCTATTTCAGGATGTCCATTGGAAATATTGTTCGTAATCCGTGCAATATGAGGGACGGTTATGGTGACTACATTCAGCTTGGATCCAGGAGGCACTGAGAGGAACACAATGTCTGCCTTCGCTTCATTACAGGGCTGTGTGGTGCCCAGAATCTGTGTTGCTCCAGAGGGTGACATTCAAGGGGAAGCAGATTTTGGCTCAGTATAATTTGACAAGATCAAAGGGATCTTTGGATTAAGGCCATCTGCCATGGGCCATCTATGTGCAGCAGTAACAAGTTCCATCACCCTTCACCCATCTGACAAATATGTACTGAGGCCTGGCACGGGCCAGGCAGTAGGCCCTGGGCCAGACACAGGGGTGGCGGCAGGTTCCAGAGAGACCCAGGACTTGTCCTCAGAAGGCTCACAGTCTAGAGGTCCCAGAAGGGCCCAGGCAGGCCGGGTGGGTGCAGTGCTCAAACAGTCATGAAGGAGAGTGTCTCTGGAGAGAGTGTGGCTAGATGACCGCTGTGTTCCCCCAGAGCTAGGTCATCGCGGTCTTTGTGAGTCCTGAGGCCAACTGTAAAGGAAAGCAGAGGTTTGGAGTGGGAGCGTAGGAACGAAATGAATTTCCGTACAAAAGAAAAAAGGGGGGTGCCTGGGTGGCTCAGTCATTAAGCGTCTGCCTTCGGCTCAGGTCATGATCCCAGGGTCCTGGGATCGAGCCCCGCATCAGGCTCTCTGCACGGCAGGGAGCCTGCTTCTCCCGCTACCATTCCCTCTGTTTGTGTTCCCTCTCTCGCTGTGTTTCTCTCTATCAAAAAAATAAATAAAATCTTTAAAAAAAAAAAAAAAGAAAAAAGGGTTTAGAGGAACCTAGAGAGGCTCTCCCTGGCAGAACACATGTGAGAAGGCAGGCTCCCTTGCTCCATTACGCCTGTCTACCCACAGAACTTTGTCTAGGCTCTCCTGCCTCCCACTGCAGCGTTCTCAGCCCTATACCGCCCACCCCGAGGAACAGACGCTCAACAAACAAACAGCCCAGACCCACCGTGGCTGCTCCAGCTGGGGCCACCTCCACGGGGAAACCAAATCCCTTTCCCCAATCTCAGCAGACAAAACAGCCCGGGCCCTAGGTGTTTCCCCTTCTGCCCGGGACACCCAGCCAGGGAAAGCAAAGAAGCTCTAAATCAAGTGTTTTCCGCAGAACCAGGCCCGGGGGTGGAAGGGAGAGGCCTATGCTCTCAGCGGCTCCTCCTCCTTAACAGCCAAAATAAAGCCAGTGCCAGGGAAGTTAATCTGCCCTGAGATAGGGGGAGCCACGCCCTGAGGTGGAGAGGGAGCCGGCCCAGGGCACCGCAGGCCCCGGAAGCTGGGCCTGTGAGTCCGGACCTCGCCAAGGTAAACTCGGGTCTCTGATGCCTGGGAGGGAGCAGGTCCAGTCGTCCAAGAAAAGAAATCCCATCTTTGCTTGATTGCTGCCCTTTGACCACGTGACGAGATAAATACATTTTTTTTCAAAGATCTGTCATCAGTGCTGGGAAACGCCTGGTACTCGACAGCAGCGAGGTCTCCCAAGACGAAGAATCCATCTGGTCGTGATCAGTGTTCCCGCCCCCACCGTCCAGCTGCTTCCCCATGCATGCACACATGTCCTCACATGTGAATGCACACGCGCACGTGTGCACGGACTCTGACATTGATGCACACGTGGGCACATCCATGCCCCTATTCGTACATTCGCCCTAAGCTTCACCCTTCCACACACACATCCCCACACACATGCTCACATGCATACACACGCACATTTCCATGAGCATGCCTGACTCTACCCTCACACCCAAGAACGCACGTGTGCACCCAGATATGCAAACATGCGCAGGTTCACACATCTTCATGCAAAGCACGCATGCCCTCACATATGTTCTCACACGTACGTGTATCCCACACAAACAGCCTTACACACACACACACACACACACACACACACACACCCTATTTTGCTGATGCTTCTCCAGGAGTTGATTTAACCCTCTGTGATCAGGCAAAGCCAATGACTTCTTTACTGGGCCAGATTTCAGTCTGAAACCCATGGCCTAGTCCCCAGGTCGGCAGACAACTGGTCTCAAAGGCCCAGAGCCCAGGCCCTACAGAGGCTGTGTAGGAATGCTCCTGCCATCCGTCTGCCCTGGAAAGAGCTGGGGCTTTGGAGTGGGGGCAATATGGTTCTCTCAGTGACCTTGGACAAGTTACATAGCCTCTCTGAGTCTTAGGTTCTCAAAAAAAGGGGAGCTAATATCACCTACTTTGTGGGGTTGGGGAGAGGGACATGACCTAGGTGAAGAGGCCATGTGGCCTGGGCATCCAGGAGAAAGCTTGGGCCATTCTGCCCTGGGAGACTGCTGCCATTTATCAGGGCTTCCGGCACGTGCAAGACAGGACTAATGAAATACAGTGCAAAACACAAAAGGCATTTTTCATTGTTGCTGCAAAAGGAACATTTTATAAGCTATCTAGCTGTCTGGCCAAAAACATGGCCAGGGATCTTCTCTGAGAAAGGGACCGTGGGCAGGAGATTTCGAAGGCAATGAGCAAGATGTCATTTTTCTCATCTCTAAAGCTGCGGTAGCCCGCTGGGGAAAAGCAGAGGAAAGAGAAGCCACAGGAAAGGAGAGCCAGAGAAACGGAACCTGAAAAGAATTCCACGGACTGCTGCCTGAAACATCTGGAAACACGCTAATGGGCATAAAGGAAAAGGCGGCGCCAAGCCATCTCTTGGCAGAAGCTCCGAGAGCCGCCCGAGGGAGCTGGAGCAGACACTGTGGGACTTTTCTTTTAGTTCCTGTAGCTTCCTCCTCAAGTTGGCCTGGTGTGATGGCTGAAATGTGGAAATGTGGCCTCATTTTCTCTTCCCACCAAGCAACACCAGGCCTTGGGTTTTTGTCCGGTAAAGTGAACAGTTTGGTAGAGATAAAAAGGCCCATGTTTCTGGGGGGAAAATTAAAAAGCTACCGTGATCGCCCGGCACCGTGCTGAGTTCTGCACACGAATCCTCTCAGCCCTTACACTAAGTCTGGAGGTGGTGACAGTGGGAAAGCTATGCCCCTTTGACAGAGAAGATAACCGCTCAGAGAGGGTGTGAGCCTTGCCTGAGATCACAGAGCCAGCCGGGGGGAAGGGTGAGATTTGAACCCAGAGCCCGTTTGTCTTCAAACGCCCGTGCTCTCCTGCTGAAGAGGAGTAAGTGTTAATCTTCCCAGCTCTCCCCCGCACTCAGGGGCCAGAACCCCCTGGGACCCAACTGCCGGAAATGGATGACCTCAGCCAGGCTCCTCAGTTCACAGACAGCGGGGAAAGTGAGGAAGTCAGGGACTGGCCCCGGGTCGCGACGCGTCCCGCGTCCAGTCCTCATTCCCGGACTTCACTCTCCCCGACAGTCCCAGGACGGAGCCAGGGAAAAACTGCAGAGGCATCTCCTGGGAAGGCAACCGGAAGGTGGGGCCGAGCTGGGGGCTCTCGTGACGCAGCAATGAGGTGATGACCATGGCACTGTATTTCCCGCTTTTGAGAAATGCTCTGGCATCAGGCAAGTCGTTGGGGGAGGCGAGAGGAATTTGGCAGGGATCTGGTTATATGTCATCTGGAGGCTGGTGCAAGGACCAGAAAAGTGGCTGCCTATTGCGGGTGGTGTCATTCCCTGAGTGCGGTCACCACTCTCTGTTCACAGGAGGCGTGGTTGTGACCAGGGAGACTCAGAGAGAGAGAGAGGGTGGCTCTCCCCTGAATCCCAGAGCAGGGCAGGGACATTTCCGCCGTGCCCTTTTGCAGCCTTTGTCCTGCGGGACCGCACGACGGCCCGTTGCACACTCGCCTGCCCGCATGCAAGCGACTCTCACGTCATTGCATCAGAAGCACGACACGCTAGCACGACTCATCGTTGTTACTCAACTCCCGTGTGCTGGGGCTGGTACTCGGGATCTTACCCGCATTCTCTTGCTTCATCCTCAGCAGTCGGCTGTGGAGTCAACAATTACCACCCCCGTTTCTATGTTTCCACTCGAGGACACAGAAGCCGGGAGGTTACAGAGGTGATAAGGACGGAGCCGGAACTCAAGTGCAGGCGTCCAAGGTCCCAGCCCAGGCTGCCACCCACGACACCGGGCTGCACCTGCACCACTTCTGGGCACTTCGGGTGATCCCTGAGTATCATTCAAGCAAGAATGGCCAGAATCCTGGCCGTCGCGACCCCCCACACACACCCTGCCACTTTCCCCTCTGAGTCGGGGACATCGGCAGAGGCAGAGCTCTGGGAGACTCTACCCGTCCCCTCGTGTTGGCCTAGCTCACCCACGGATGAGTCAGCTGGAATTTCTGGACACCCAGGCTCACAACCGTGGTACCAGGAGCTGTCAGGAGGCAGGAATGCACGGAATGTGGCTCCAAGCACTCCGCCTGCACCCCCCTCCACCCCTGCTCCCCAGGGCCGAATCCACAGAGAGGTTTGGAAGGTGAATGACACAGTGTTTGTCAAGGGTTTGGGACGACAGGTGCATTCGCAGATGAAGACAAAGACCGATTCTTTTCTGGGGCTGCCGGCACAGTTTCCCATCCCGCCCACGCACGTCTGCGTTCCAGGCCCGGATGCTCTGTGCCCCAGGCTCCGGTGAAGGGCAAGAAACCACTGATTAGGAATCGAGAAGAAAAAAATGTCCTGGGCTCACAAAAGACGGAATGTCCGACCTCTTTGCCCAGCTCTGACCTGGCCTTGCGACTCCACCATCCTGATTTTGTCCCTTGCCGGCTCACATGCCTTTGTGGACCCCGGGGGGGATTTGTCCTGTTCTTTCGCTGTGCGGGGGGGCTGTCCGGTCCCTGGGTAGAGAGCAGTGAATCGGGGGGCGACCCTCCTTCACTCTGGGACCTTTCCCTCTAGAGGCGGGGGCTTCAGATAACAAACGAGTGGCCGCACAGTTACAGAAAGCAGTCAAGCTGATGAAGGAAACCAAGCAGGGCCACGATGGAAATGGGGGAGAGGGGGTCACTTTAAAATGAAATGCACCCCTCAGAGCTGTGTACTGTCAAATGTGTCACCTGTCCCGCAGACTTAGCTTATGTCGTTTCCCCATCCAGCTTCCCTATTTCTTCCCACCTTTGCAGGGTGGGGGTTGTTTGGGGGGGGTTCCCTGCCTCCCAGAGCCCTTCTCACCCACTTGCCGATTTGCCCTGTGGATATATAAGATCACTTTATCTCTCTCCCTGGCTCATGAGCCTCTCAGGGGCAGGAAGCCGAGTTGTCTCACACCCCAGCGCCGCGTGGGAATTCCCTCTGACACAGGTGCCCTAGAACCTTTTATTTTGGTGCCAGGCCCCAGGGAGACACATAATCAATATTTCTTTAGGGAATGGGCATCCCCAGACTCTGGCTACCTGTGGAAGGTTGGGAGGAGTTGGGGGTCTGAGCAAAGAAATCGTGATTCAGAAACGCTTGGGGCATGGGAACCAGCTTGGAGCCTTGTGGATTCGGAAAGTCACATCAGACGCATGCCGTTTAGGAAGGAGGAAGGGTTGAGGGTAAAAACTGTTTCATCAGCCCCTCTTCCACAAGTCCGGGCCCACAGATGTTGCCTTGATTACCTATCAAAATGAGCAAATGCCAGAATTCACCCAAGGCCTTGCTGACGCAGGGCACTGGAGAGAGAGAAACCGCTGGGCTGATTATCTTGGCTTTATCCGCCACATCTGGTCTAGCTCAGCATCTCTGCTTTCCATCTTTAAAGAGATGGTTGCAGAGTTCGAGAATCTCAGAGCAGCAGAGGCCTAAAAAGACCTCACATCTGACCTCCTCCCTTTGTAGATAAGGGCCGTGTCACTAGGAGAGGCTGGGACTCACCCACGGCCACACAGCTGGTGGGAGACCCAGCTGGGACCATCCCATGGTTCTCCCCTTCCAGGCCAGAGCTTTTCCCGGTTTTCCAAGCTGCCTCTTAGATCTCGCCAAGTCATTTCCACATTCTCCTCCCTCGGCTGGGGCCGGCAGTGGGCCATTAGTAAGAGAAGCTGGCCATGGTCCTTTCTTCCTCCCTCCCCAGCACCTCACCAAAAAGGAAAAAGATTCCGTTCCAGAACCAAACAGGGATCTTTTTTTTCCCCCATCATCTGCTGTATTGTACTATCCAGCCCCGGCTGGATAATGAAACATCAGAAATGGCATGCGTCTGATGTGACTGGTGCAACTCTCTGTCCTCAAGTGATGCCGTGAAAGAATGACATCCCCCTTCCTGTCAACCCCAAGAACAAGAGGCCGTGTCTCAGCTGGGCAATCAAGCCACCACGAGTGCTGAGGCGAAGGAGGGATGCCACATGGCCATCAGCCGAGGCCTTGCCTTGGAGAGCAGGTGCCCCCAAGGCATCACAACTCCATTTCCTGAGCTCCTCTTTTGAGACTGTCTCCTCGCTCCCAGGCTAAGTAGAGCCTCTCCCTGGAAGGTACTTCCTATCCATTCTGGAATGGAGGATTGCCCATACTCACTCCACTTTTTTTAAACTGATGTAGAAGTTGAGGCTCAGAGGGGTTGAGTTATCTGCCCGTGGTCACCCAGCTAGGGAGTGGCAGGGTTAGAATTTGAACTCAGATCTGACTCCAAAACCCATCTCTTCCCCCAAAACCCAGACACCTCCCCCATGTGCCTCAAAAGAGCTGGAGGCATCTCAAGACCCTCCCCCCTTCCCCACACTCAGAAATAGTGCCCCCAGCCTGGAGTCCTTCATTGGAGCCATCAATCACCTAGTGACCCCATCCCCAGGTGGCCAGGGAAGGTCAGGGATGGGCAGAAGGAAGGTATACAAGAAAGCCCTCAGCAAAGCTTTGATTGTGGCAGGACAGACCTAAGGGTTGGGAGGAGGAAAGGGCCCAGAGGCTGGTGGGGCTGGGCATAAGGGCAGCACCAGCCAGGAGAGGGGGAGCCCCCCTCAAAACCCCACAGGGCCACTCTGGGGCAGGGACTGGTTTTGGGGTGGAAGGGCCCAGCGTGACTGGGAGGCATTAGTCAGCAGTGGCGGTTTATGAAAGGAGGGATTGTCTAGAGCCTCCTTACTCACCGGGCCGATCCGGTCGTCCCCAGAGCCCAGCTGCAAGGCTGGTATCAGAGGGGACCGGGAACTCGGCGCCACTCACTGCCCAGGTTGAATGGTCAGGGTATCAGGGGCCGAGTGTTGGGGCCTGTGAGTCACAGCCCTTGGCTGGTAGGCTGAGTGTCTTCATTGTCCTCTTGGCCGTGGGACAGTGGACCCAAGGCCTGCCAGGGTTGGGGGGAGGACTGGGGGTGGGGGAGCCCGACTCCCTCCTCTTATGTCAGAGGAAACCAGGGGCTGATTCACAGGGTGCCTGCCCTCGGTTATCACTCTGCTGACCTGCTTCCCCCCCATCAGAAATTCAGAGTTGGAGTCACTCCCGGGCAGCCCCCTGGGTTCACCCACCCGTTGCTTCTTCGATCATTCACATGTTGGGTTTTGTGTTTTGTGGGTTTTTTTTTTTTCTGATTTTTATTTTCTCCAACTGTGAAAGTAATCTGTTGACTATTATCCAGCCTTAAAAAGGAAGGAAACCCTGACCCACGCAACGACAGAGATGAACCTTGGAGACGCTGTGCCCTGCGAGATAGACATCTGCTGAATGAGCCCACGTCTGTGAACCCCTTAGGACAGTCGAAATCACAGGGGCAGAAAGTAGAATGGAAGTTGCCAGGGGCTGGCGAAGGGCGGAGAGGAGGTACAGGGAGTGAGTGCTTGAAAGTTCAGTTGGAGTTTGGGAAAAGGAGAAAGTTCTGGAAATGGATGGTGGTGACGGCTGCACAACAAGGTGAAGGTCCCTAACGCCACTGAATGGAGCCGTTGAAAACAGCTAAAACGGGAAATTCTCTATTTAGTATATTATATCACAAAAAACACAAACCAAAAAAAGTAATCTGCTGTTCAGACAATACATAAAAGTAAGAGATAATGAGTTGTCCTCATTCCATCTTCTGTTATTAACAGTTTGGCATATTTCAAATCCTTTTTTAAAATTTCATATATTTATTTGACACAGAGAAAGAGACAAGAGAACACAAGCAGGGGGAGTAGGAGACGGAGAAGCAGGCTCCCCACTGAGCAGGGAGCCCGATGCGGGGCTTGATCCCAGGACCCTGGGATCACGACCTGAGCCGAAGGCAGGCTCTCAACCGACTGAGGCACCCGGGCGCCCCTTCAAAACTTTTTATATGCCTGCACCAACATGTACGCGTGTGTGACAAAAGTTCCCCAAGGTGGGAAGAGAACACAGTCCCCAGAGGGCAGCTGTGCTCCCGGTCTCTCTCTCTCTGTGTCTCTTTGAAGGATAATGTCACATCTCCATTTCACCAAATCCCAGGTAACCCCTCAGGGCCAGGCAGCAAGGTCACGGCAGGGTCACGGCATTGACAACGACACCATCCAGTGAGAGGTGAGGCCTGTCTGGCTTGGGGCTAAACCCTCGCGCACAGGAACACGCTTCATCCTTATGCCAGCAATGTGCCCGCTTTATGCCCACCCCAAACTATTTCATGCACGAAGACTCAGCAGCTTGGAGAGTGAGGGAGCTACCAGGTCCCACCGCTAGAAGGAGGGGGGAAGGCAGGTTGTACCGCAGGACTCAGAGGCACCCTGGCTTCCTCGTGCCCCCCTCCTTGAGCAGAGTGATCATTTATAGGGTGCTTGCCCGTTTTGCAGGAATCCCTTCATCTCTGGCTTCCCAGAGGAAAAGGACTGCTGGAGTTTCCTTCACTGTTTGGTCCTCCTCGAGCCCAGGAACACAGTAGGTGTTCAACAAATATTTGCAGAGAGAACAGTTCTCATTCATGCCTCTGTTTGATCTTCCCCCCACACCCCTGTGAGGTAGCAAGTTAGGAAACAGGATTGCTGCTGGTGTTAGTCATCTGGCTAGCAGGCGAGATGGAGTGACTTCCTCCTGGTCACACGGCCAGGCCCGGCTGCCGGGCTGGGGCCCCCTGGCTTCTGGCACCCTTCCCAGGCCTTTCCAACTCTGTTGTCAAGACCTGGGCCCCTGCTGTTACAGGACAAAGATATTAATTGGGAGGAGGAATCCTTTGAGTCATTACCAGCAATAATAATAATAATTGCAGTCATAGTCGCTGTAATCTTTAACTCATGTAAGCCTCTTATCATTGGCACCAACAAGGCACTATTATGTCTGTTCCACAGTGAGGCCCAGAGAACACAAGCAACTTTCTCAACGTCGCAGAGCTAGGAAGTGGCAGAGGTAGGATTCAGACTCCGTCTGGCACCGGAGCCCAGATGCCACATCCCAGTAACATTTCAGGACCAGCTGGCATCCTGGGCCGGAGCCCACAAGGCTCACAGCACAGCTAGGCTGCGCTTCGGTGAGGGATGGTGCTGCATGAAGTGTCCACTCCTCCCTCCCTCATTCGTTCTGCCAGTTGTGGAGCCCTCCCTGAGCTCCACCTGTGCGCTCTGCCGAGTGGCCCCGGGGACACAGCCTGAACGGATGAGAACCCTCCCAGTTCCAACTGAGCCTTCGGCCTGCCCGGCAGGAGAGGTTAATGTCATGATTATGTGGTTAATTGTTTCACTGGAGCCCAGACGAGTGCCGCCGAGGAGGGCTGGGGCTCTGCCGGTCTATTATGGGCACAGACCTGGCTGGGAGCTGGGGACGGCTGCCCCGTGGGGCTGACCTCTCAGCCAAATGCCGGAGCTGGGGTGAGGCGAGCCTCGTGGAAGAGCATTCCGGGCAGAGGGCACAGCCTGGGCAGCAGCAAGGGCTCTGACTGTGGCCTGAGCTGGTGCGCGGAGGACAGACGTTGGGGGTGAGGGGAGCAGGGGTGGGGGGAGCCGGGGGTGGGGGGAGCCAGGGACGAGGGTTGGGCCAGCCTGCCCCATGCCCGAGGCCTCTCATACGGAACTGGGGCCACTGTCATCATCTCTTTCACTATTATCCTTAGAGCACACATAGGAAAGGGGACTTTAGAAATTCCTGCTCCCACCAGCTCGCTGGCTTGAGTGGATTCTCTGATAAGCATTTATTCCATCACACCGGAAGTTCGGGCAGCTGTTTGCACTTGACAATGCGCCTGCTGTCCCGTTCGACCCTCACAACCACCTGGAGGGAGGAAAGGCGAGCAGGTGTGAGGCCCTGGTGCAGCAGAGGAAACTGAGGCAGGAAGAGGCGTGTGCCTTCCCAGGGCCCAAGTCTCCTCTGGGAGAGGCGTGGCCTCCCGGGACGCCTTCCTTTCATGGCGGCCTTTTCCCCTCTCTGAGATAGACTTAGCAGCGACTGAGTCCCTGGGCTGCCAGGGGGGTTACGTGACAGAAGCCAGGAAGAGAGCTGAGCAGGTAAAGCTCAAGGTCAGTGTTCCGGAAACGGCGGCTGCCCTTATTATCATCACCACTGTAATCATTACTCCCCAATTCCGGCGCTCAGCTTCTCCCTGAGCACCTGCTCTGCTGTGTGCCAGGCACTGTGCCAGGTGCTGAGAGGTGGGGAGGCGTAGAATGCCTCCCCCACTGTTAAGGAACTTACGGTCTAGTGAGGGAGGCAGTTAATCAGCAACCTGAGGCAGCCAGCGAGGCACCCACGAAGGAGCTGGGCACGGGGCAGGCACGGCAGGGGAAGCCCAGAGGAGATGAAATTTGAGCTGCACCTTGACAGTAGCTTGGCCCTCGGAGGTGGGAGAGTGGGCGAGGACTCCGCGGACACCTCGGGGTGGGGGTGGGTGTCTCTGACGCTGGAGCAGACGGAGCTGAGGCTGGCAAGTCAGTGCCTGCCCCACGGTGAGCGGCGCACCCGGGGCATCAGGCGTAAGACCCTCTGCTCAGAGGGTCACGGTCCACACAGCAATGACAAATGCAAAGCTGCCTCGTGCAATGAAGCTTTCAACCAAGTGGAGCAGATCTTTCTCGACAAAGCATTTCTTTGCAGTTCTTTCCTAATTCTGGGGGTAAATGATACACAATGCAGGAAAGAAAGGGTGCACGCCCACCAAGGGAAAATGTCAAAATCCTTTGTAGCTCACCACCCCCAGAGAGCCCTGCTAAGCAGAATACATCCTTCCAGTCTTCTGGCAGGTTCCAAGTGCTGTGAGTGGGGAGCTGGTTACGGGGCCTGTGGCGGTCTGGGACAGCGTTGCGGGGTTGGGGTGGGGAGGTGAAATTTGGATTCAGCCTTAAAGGAGAGGCAGGGCTTGGAAAGACCACAGAAGAGGAGCGAGATTCCAAACAAGGGGACTGTATGGCTAAGACACAGAACCAGGGAAAATGGATTAAAAAAACAAAAAAACAGAAACAGGGCTGTCTGGGTACCTACTCACAGGCGAGCCTCTGTTCTCATGCGTATCTCATGTTCCCTCATTTGATCTTCCCAAAACCCCATGGTATGGAGACAAGAGAACCCTGGTGTTAGGGTAAGAAGCGGAAGCACCCACACTCGTTGGCTGAGACATGGCCCTGGTCCAGACCTAGGGCCACATCAGCCCCAAGCCCGGGGAACCATCAAGAGGGGTGACTGGGGGATGCCTGGGGGGCTCGGTCGTTGAGCGTCTGCCTTCGGCTTAGGTCATGGTCCCAGGGTCCTGGGATCGAGCCCCACATCGGGCTCCCTGCTCGGCAGGAAGCCTGCTTCTCCAGCTACCATTCCCTCTGTTTGTGTTCCCTCTCTCGCTGTGTTTCTTGCTGTCAAATAAATTTAAAAAATCTTTAAAAAAAAAAAAAAAAAAGAGGGGTGACTGGGAATGCGCCCCTGAGAACTGGGCCTGGGCACATCCGGGCCTCCCCGCGAGGAAGGGGGAGGAGCTAAAGGAGGAGGGGCAGCAGGGGTGGAGAGGACCGGGCATGAGGGGACCTTCCACCAGGCCGGTTCCGTGCTGCGGTGCCTTTATCAGGACCCCACAGGTCTTGACAATCGCCGCTGCCCATCTGAAACCGGGCTTCTCAGAGCACGGGTCTGCTGCCCCCCCGGAGATAAGGCGACTCTGGTCATGCGGCTCTAACTGTCAGTGACCAAGCAGAAGACACAGCAAGGCTGATGGCCAGCTCTGTGGCCACGGCAGGTGACATCTCCTCTCTGATGTCAGTCTCCTCGACTGTCCAACGAAATCAGCCACGCCGCTGCTCCTTGCCCCGAGCTTGGTGTCCAACCAGCCCACCGCTGCTGCCTTCCTCCCGGCCCTGCTCCCTCCCCGGAGTCCCCCCCCCCCCCACCCCTGCTTTCCCCAGAGGCCACCACCTTTGCACCACACCAGGCCAGGCTGGGAGTTGAGTCAGACACCCTGGTCCACCGACATGCTGCTGGGGTGGACGGGCCCAGACAGCCAGAGGATTCTTGTCCCAACTCCCATCTGGCAGCGGGCATTTGCCAGGCCCAGCTGAGGCTGGCTGAGCCCGAGGGGGTGGGGAGGGGAGCCCCGGATGGGGAGGCTCTGATTTTGCCAGCAAAGGCTTTTGTGCTCTGGAATGCCAGGCCAGGGCAGTCGGCTCTGCCAGCGAGGAGACCAGCCTCCAACAATAATGTTTTTCCCTGGGTTTTCCAGAAGGCACCAGCTGCCTTCTAATTCAAACCATCAGGAGGAGGAGGCTTACATGTGCTGAGTCTCAAAACGCTTGTATAAAGAAAACTACCGCCCGTGCCAGACAAGAGCTGGCCTGGACAGGAGCTTCGTTCAAGGGGCCTCTGGACGAGAGGCTGTGAGGGCCTCCCTGGGCGCCTCCGCCACGTCCAGCCCCGGCCCTCAGCTGGTGCCCTCCCTGGGGCACGTTCGGCGCTGGTCACCCCACCCACATCCACGAGGGCACACCATGCACCAGGGGCTGCAAGGTTTTTGGAGAAATCATCGTGACTGTTACTGGGGTTCACAGGGCTCGAGCAACTATGCTCAGCGCTCTACGCTCATTGTCTCTCGACCGCCTACTCTTCTCCCATTTCGCAGAGGAGAATGCTGAAGCTCAGCAAAGCAAAGAGACCCTGCCTCGGGTCCCCCAGCAGAAGTAAAGAGGTGGGCTCCCCATTCTGGGTCTGCCTCCAGGGTTTCACTGCCCCAGGGCCTTGCTGCCCAGCAAATAGAAGATGTTTGTCCCCCACACCCCCCAACACGCACGCACGCACGCATGCGCACACACCCGCACTCTGTTCATTATGAATCGTATCAATGTCAAATGACTGCCGTCATCCCAATAAATGCAATTCCTTCCTCCCTGTTAATTGTACTGTCATCTCCTCTGTTTTAAATTTATATTCGGCCAATAAATTGTTTATGAAAAGCACATCTGTTTGAGGTGTACATAAATAAATTTTGAAAAAGCGCTGGGGGAAAAACAAAAGGATGACAGTGTCCCTTACGGAGATGCCTGGAATCAAAAAGTCAGATAATAACAAGTGATGGCCAAGATGTGGAGAAATCAGAGCCCTCGGAGCTGCGGGTGGGGGTAGAAGACAGTGCAGCTGCTTTGGAAAACAGTCTGGCAGGCCCTCGAACAAGGAAACACGGAGTTCCCTATGACCCAGCAATTCCACTCCTAAGTATCTACCCGAGAGAAATGAAAACATATGTCCACACAAAGACTTGTACAAGAATGTTCAGAGCAACATTGTTCCTCGTAGCCAAAATGTGGAAACAATCCACAGAAATAAACAAAATGTGGTCTATCCCTAACGTGGAATATTATTCAGCCAGAAATAGGACTCGGGTACTGATAGGCACAACCATATGGACGGACCTTGAAAACATTGTGCTGAGTGAAAGAAGCCAGGCACAAAAGTCATGTACTGTATGATTCCATTCGTAGGAAATGTCTAGAATAGGGAAATCCACAAGGATGGAAAGGAGATGCATGTTTGCTCAGGGTGGGGGCCAAGGGGTGGGGTGCGGACCCGGGGAGCGGTAACAGCCAAAGGGTAGGGGCTGTCTTTTTGGAGTCATCAAAAATGCTCGAAAAGTGTGATAGTTGCACACATCTGTGAACACGCTCAAAGCCATTTAAATGAATGGATGGTATGATAGGTGAATTTGATCTCAATAAAGCTGTTAAAAAGAAAAGATTGAAAGTGGGGCCTTTAAGGTGCTCACGGGTGAGGGAGGGCAGAGAGGCAAACGCTTTTATCCACATCAGAAAGGACAAGCCAGGGTGAGGGAGCGTGAGCCTGGCTGAGGACAGGCATTTTGAGTCCCGGTGCGGAAGTAACAAGTTTTGCACATGAGTGGACATGAGTGGTAGGTGTAGTACAATGAGAAGAGAGGGCAGTGTCTCTCAGCCTGGGGAGCTGGGGTGAAGGAAGAGGCAATCCAAGGAGGCTTCCTGGAATAGATGGCACTAGGCTGTGTCCTGAAGAGCAAGTTGGGCAAGAAAGTGAGAGCCAGGGCGCCTGGGTCGCTCAGTGGTTAGGTGTCTGCCTTCGGGTCAGGTCATGATCCCAGGGTCCTGGGATTGAGCCCCGCATTGGGCTGTCTGCTCAGGAGGATCCCGCTTCTCCCTCTGCCTGCTGCTCCCCCTGCTTGTACTCTCTCTCTCTCTCTCTGTCAAATAAATAAATAAAATCTTAAAAAAGAAAAGAAGCAAGGGTCACAGGTGGAGGGGACAGAGGCACGCTCAGGGATGTTCTGTGGGGCTGATGGGAGTCGGGGAGAGTCTGAGACAGGACTCCTGCCTGGCACAGTGGGAAGGACGGGGGGCGGGGGGCATCTGCCCCTAACTGGCTGTGTTTCCTCAAGCAAGCTGCTGCCTCTCTCTGGGCCTGGATTCCAATAAAAACCCCTCCCATCATCCCTGATGCTGTGAGTCTCTGAGGCTGAGATTGGAGAGAAGAGGGAAACCAATGACAGACAGCGGGGCAGAAGGAGAGGGGGTTTTTGAGCATCAGGGCCTGGCAACGGGGGGCCTGGGGCCTCTCAGACACACGCTCTCCAGCTTGTTGGAGCTGGACGATGACCTCCTGCCCATGGGCCATGTCCCCTACCTTGACCTTCCCAGGAAACAGGGGTGCCTGAGAAGAAATCGAAACAGAAACGCAGGTGTCTCTCCCTGGGCAGATTCCAAGAAAGAAAAGAAAGTGGCTTCTAAAAGAGAGAACCCATGAGCTTTGAAGGGAGGAAGGAAACCCAAGCCGCGAGAGGAAGTGGGGGGGGGGCTGGGAGAGAGCAGCAGGTGCCCTGGGTGTGGGCACGCGGCTCACAGCCACCCCGCCGCTAGTGTTCCAGTGAACCCAGCCCACGGGCGACTCCAAAGGGGCAAGAGAATTGTGTGTGGAGGAGGCACAGTTCCTGGCGATGGTGGGGAGCTTCCCGCAGATGGTGCCAGTCAGCCTCCCATCTTCTCCAGCCTCCCTCGGCCCTGGTGGCTCGGACGTTTATGGTCCTGCATTTGGAGCCAGAGGATCTGGGTTCAGCTTTGGGGTCTTAATTGCAGTTTCTGCCGCCTTGGTTTGCTTATCTGTGAAATGGGATTGCCAGTGCCTCTGCTGTCAGTGAACAGGGAGGAAGACGGTCGCGTGGAAAGAGCTGGCCAGCAATGCAGATCTAGGGGATGGGTGAACTCTGGGCGTGAGGATAGTAACCTTCCGAACCGTTCTGTGTGGTGCTTTTTCACCTGTCAAAGCACCTTCCCCTGTGCTAGGTCCTCTGCACATGCCAGCCCTGAGCACTGAAGCCCAGGGTGTCCTTCTGTCCATTTGATAAGAGACTGAACAGAGGCTCCGAGAAGCTCATGACCGAAGGCATGGGCTGCAGGCAGGAGGACACCGGGACCTTGGGCTGCCCGGGCCTAGACCTCATGGCCAGTGGGCCCTGTTCTCCGGAGAGGGGTTGGGGAGATGCTGATGCCTTTCATCCAGGCAAGGGATCCATCATCAACCCTGGTCCTGGGTCCTGCAGAAGGTGTTCGGCCCGGCAGCAGGGAAGACCCTGAAAGGCCCTCAAATATGTAAAGGCTTCTCGAGCAGATGTTGGATTAGGCTAGTTTGGGGCTGGAACCAGGGCAGTTTCTGAGAGGCTATAGGGACATGGAGAAGGAATATGATGAATCCACTGACCTTAGAGATGGCTGAGGGGGTAGTGAGCTTCTCGTCACTGGGGGGTACTCAAGGGCAGGCCCGACTCAGTTCAGAGGGGGGTAAATTGCTGAGTGAGGGGAGCCTAGAGTCAGGCTTCTCCACCTGGGCACAGCTGGTGTTCTTTGAGGCAGGGGGCTGTTTTTGCACCTGTAGGATGCTCAGCGGCATCCCTGGTCTTTACCCACTAATACCAGCGCCACCCCCCCCACACACACACACGCATACATTTTGTGATGATCAAAAATGTCTCCAGACACGGTCAAGGGTCCCCTGGGGCAAAATCACGCCCCTTCGTTGAGACACACTGGCTTAGGTGACCTTTAAGATGCCCCAAGGATCCCTGCCATTTTTTGAGCCCCTTGTGGCGTACACAGTGCTGAGAGTCTCAGATGCATCATCTCATTTAATGTCGTGATCCGCGCTGGTGGTTCTGTCTCCTTACTCTGTTCTCCCCCACTCCTCTGCCCGCCTTACTTACTCCCATTCCTCCTTAGGTCCCAGCTTAAGTGTCACTCCACTTGGTGCCCTTTCCTGCTCCCTGTCTCCTTCGTGCCCCTCTTCGTAATTCTATCCCAGCACCCCACAGCCCCCCTAAATAGCGCAGTATCTGGGTGCCTCCCTGTCTGTCCTCTTGCTAGACAGTGGGTGCCCAGAGGCCCCCAGGGGCTTGCTCCCCTCTGTGTTCCCATGTAGTAGGGGCTCCACACAAATGCACTGGGTGACAGGGGAAGAGGTCAGCTCCGTGCATCACGAACCTGTCCCGGTCTGCAAGGCTGCCTCGGTCTGCAGCCCGAGCTGCCCACTGCCCATCCTCCCTGAGAACACCCCCTCGGGAAGCCACCCCCTGTCCGGCCATCCCCGGCTCCTCCCGAGCACAAGTCTCTGACCCAGACACTGGCCGTGTCTAGGACAGCCAGCTCCCCAGGAAGGATGAGGGGCGGGCCATGTGGGCAGGACCCTCCCCTGCAGGAGGAAATGACCTGGCTAGGGAGAGCGACCATAGACTTGTTCAGTAAATCCCGGGTCCCCGAGCGGGTCCCTTTCTTCAACGCGGGAAGGAGGTCACTCTGGGATAAACAAGGGAAGCCCAGTCAAATCCTGGCGGGGGGATGGCCAGGGCAGAGGGTGTTTCTGTTAATTGGCTATTCTGATGGAGGGTGAGCTGTGGCATGGGAGGACAGGAAGCTCGCCACCCTTTGTGGGCTCAGGTTGGGGCTTGAAACGCAGCCCGCGTCCCACGGTCCAAGCGCCATCGGCCGGGTGACCTCTACTAAGGCTCTTCAGGGCTTGGATCCACAGAGATTTCTTTTGCAAAGTGAGGAAGATTTGAACTGCATTGGTGGTTTCTGAGTTTTGTGGGGGGGTTCGTTTTGTTTTTGCAAAAGAAGCCCCCCTCTTAAAGGAAAATCTCATGGACTATCCCAACATGTAATAAAAACCCGAGGTCTGTCTTCTCAGCGTGCTCTATTCCCCCCTCACCCCAAAATAGTCCTGGGTTATCTCTCCTCCCCACAGGGCTCTGTCCGGGCCCAGTGTGAAACCCACAGGGGTTTCTCTGAGGCCCTTCTAACTCCAGTGGTCTGCAGTTCTACCCATGACCCCACCAAATCGTGAAATGCAACGGAGCATAATGGGGGGCTTGGGTGTGTGTGGTGGCCCTTCAGGGTCTTCCAAGCTCCTCAGGGCCAGGGGGTGGCTGTGACTTGTGTTAGCCTTGAACACGCTGAGATGGAAAATTCTGGTCATCTGAGTATTCTGTTTATTTCTGTGGGTCCCTGGATAAACAGGAATTCACAGTACCCAACAAAGATAAACTTATGGAACTCATAACCCCAAAAGGGGTTAGAGGCCCAGGATGTGAGCACACCCCAGCAGGCCCCGCTGTGTTTGGATGACTGGGGCCCAGAGTGGAGACACCCAGGTCTGGCCCCAGCCTGACGCAGTGGCCACAGCTGTCCTGAGGCCGGAACTCAAAAATGTCCCACAAACACTTTCTCATCCCTTTGCTTAAGAAACTGAGGCTTCGAGAGGTAGAATCACGTGCAATAGCAGAATTTGCAATTTCTGCAATAGCAGAAACCAGAGCCCCCGGCTCTCCTGTCAGAGGCCCCCACACCCACTGAGTGGCCAGCAGCAGACTCAGGCTTGGGCTTCTCACCTGGGAACTGGGTACATTAGACTGGAGCGTCCCTTCCCATCCACACATGTGGGTCCCGATGACTCCGGGCAGGGGACTGAGTTAGCTGCTGATAACAGAGGGACCAGAGGCCAGAAATAACTCTGCCAGGCAGCCAGTCAGTGAGCATCTGAAAAAAAGTTTCACGGAGAAGGGATGCCTGAGTCTGCTTGGAGGCCGAGTAGTCAAGGGGCAGATGGAGGCAGCAGGGAACCGCATTTCCCCCAGAGGGAAGAGCCTGTGCTAGGGTGCAGAGGCGTGAGAGAGGATCTCGAAGGATTCCTCCGGCTCTAACTGCCGTGGGTGTTAGTGGGTCATTAAGGGCTGATGAGGGAGAAAAGGTGGGTGTCCCAGAATCAATGTCTCAGAGGAAGAATAAGGGTCTCTCAGTAGAGTCAGCTTCTGGGGCTTCAGGGACCCTGGGGCTGCCCATGGGAAATCTGTCTGATAATTGTAAGAATCTCCTAATCAGTTCTCGCAGGAACTGGGAGAGCCCTTTAGAGATTATATGAGTTTTCTGGGGCTGCCCTAACAAGTTCCCACAAACTGAGTGACTCAAAACAATAGAAATCTATTCTCTCACTGCTCAGCAGCCCAGAAGTCTTAAATCAAGGTTTTGGCCCGGCCGTGCTTCGTCCGCAGGCCCTAGGGGAGAAGCTTCCCTTGCCTTTCCCAGGTGGCTTCTCTAGAAGGTGGCTCCAGGCATTTCTTAGCTCGTGATTAGGCTACATCACTCCAGGCTCTGCCACTTCCCTGTCTCAAGTATCACTCCACCTTTCTCTTCTAAGGACATTTGTCATTGGATTTAGGACCCACTTGGATGATCCAGGATGATCTCATCTAGAGATGCTTGACTTAATGACATAAGACCATTTTCCCAATAAGGTCACATTGACACGTTCTGGGCTGTGGACACACCATTTGTGGGGGACAGCCTTCAACCTGCCACAGGGACCAACCAGGCCCTAGCCTTGTTTTGAGGACCCTGAAGCTTAGCCAGGGAAAGGCTTTTGCCTGTGGCTAGCCGGTCAGTGACAGAGCTGACACTGGGACCCTGGTACTGATGTCACCGTTGTGACCGTAGCATAACACACATATCACTTAGCATAGGCCAGATGTCATTCTGTGCTGCACATTTATCCATTCAGAGTGATCCCTTCCTACGGAAGAGGAGGGAGGCATAGAGAGGTCCAGGAACTCACCTAAGGCCACACAGCCCATCTGTGAATCTACACTCTCCCCCGAAAAACTCCATGTGTCTCCTGATATGTAAGAGTGAGGGCCAGCCACGGAATGGTCTTTTGTGCAGCCTGGAGGCTTCAAGGGGATAGAATAGGAGTCTGCAGTCTAGGTGGAGAGTTAGACACGCACGAGATCATTTCATAGAACGCAGGGGAGATGCCAGCCTGGGGGTTCAGGGAGGAATCGCATAGAAGAGGCCGACGTTAGGAGGCCCTCCAAGGAGAAATGAAATCGTACGGAGGAAGAAGAATGGGAAGGATGTTCTAGGCACGGGGACTGGGCACACGGAAGTGGGGAAGCAGGAATGAGCACGGCATGGCCTGGGGAACCGCAAGCGTTTTGGTTTTTCTGGAACAGAAAGTGATGAGGAATGAGGCTCAGGGGAAGGCAGAGCACAGGCTGAGGCTTTGGACTCCATCCTGAGGGTACTGGGGAGTCACCAAGGGTTTTTAGCAGAAGTTACATTGGCTGATTGGTGTTCTAGAAAGATTACTTGGAGCTTTGCGCAGTGGCAGTATCGTAGCCAATGAGGTTTATCCGAGGCGCGATTATTGCTAATAGAAAGATTACTTGGGCCCCAGGCCTGACTCGGGCCCTGAGCCAGACCTAGTACTGTTGGATTAGATAGAAGAGTCTCTGCAGGGACCCTTGAAGGTGCCGTAGACCCTGCACCTGAACTTTAGCTCTGGTCCCTTGGCTGGGCGGGTGTGAGATGAAGATGAGATTTGCAGCAGGAGAATCTGCATCTGGTCAATTCCCCTTCCTCTCCCCTTCCGTTCTAGAAGCCCAGGTCATGCTGGAAGACTGAAGGCATGGGAGAGAAAAGGTCTGCAGACAGAATTTAGCCCTGCACACATCTTAGCCCTGCACGCAGACAAGTGGTGGCTTCTGGAAACTATCCCTAATAGGGCATTAAAGGAAATTGGCAGATCAGCATTTCGCAAGCTGTGTCCATGGATGTAGTTCTGGAAGATAGATGAACACACTGTCTGCTCCATCCACATCTGACTCTCTTAAAGGCTCTGAAAAGTCCTGCAATGAAGACTTTTTTTTTTCAATTTAAGTAAGCTCTACACGCAGTGTAGGGCTTGAACTCACAACCCCAAGGTCAAGAGACACATGATCTACTGACTGAGCTGCCCTTGAAGACATCTTTTTGATTTTGTTTAACTCGGTGTTCCCCAAACTTCTTTTTTTAATTGAGGTATGGTTGACACATAGTGTTTCATTAGTTGATGCAGGATCCTTGTATTTCTTTCTTTCTTTCTTTCTTTTTTTTTTGGATCCTTGTATTTCTGAATGACAGTGAACTTCCCTTAAGAATGGAGTGGAACCCACTTGGGGCCATGCTGGTACAGAAGAAGGAGCACCAGGCCAGGAGTCAGAAGGCAGAATCAGAGTCTGTCCTTGCAGAGACAACTGCCACTTCTCTAAAAAGCCCCCATTTCCACCCAGCTGCCTCCTTTGGGGGCAGTCGTCTTCTGTATTACAGAACCACTTGGACTCCATGTAAAAGGGGTTTTGTGTTTTCACCGTGGGGTTCTAATACCTGGCACAGAGCGAGGCACCAAATGAATACACGAATGAGAGTCTAAAATGAGACCCACCACTCCAATAAGATTATTAGGAGGTTAAATAAGTGAATGCCTGCAAGATGAGGTTTATGTTAGTAAACTTTATAACCTTGTTCACCTGCAAGGGACTATTTTTTATTTACCCCGTCATCCAAGGGGCCTTTACCCCCCACTAACTTGCCATGTGCCTAAAATTCCACTGTTAGTTACTCATTTGCCTTAGGGTGCTGAAGATCCCAATTAAAATGTAAATGTGTAAATGTGAGACCTAGTGGTGTCATCTTTGGGCCACAAGCACTCTGACATGACGTCAGACCATCGTCATTGGCAATTTGCCTATCGGATGAATCCGATGAGGGGTGGGTATGTGGGACATAAAATTATGTTGCCGGGGATTCTGGGGGACTTGGGGAGCAGGGGTGGGGCTATAAATTAAGCTTGATGGTCACACCGCCAACTTCTACCTCTGCTCCCACCCAGACAGGTCTGGGCCACGTCACCCCCTGCCAGGACATCAGGGTCAGGCTGTTAGAGGGGGACGGGCCGGGGCTGAGAGAAAGTGTGGACCATTTTGCCCGGGGCTGCCGGTCTGCGCAGGGGGTCTCAGCTGTGCTCTGCAGGAAGCCCACACAACACAGCCCTCCCGGTCCCCCGCCTGGCCCCTGGGTCAGGCCAGCTCGGCCAGCTATGGGCTCGGGACCAGACACTCCCGGGACTGGATGCAGGAAAACAGGAAGGGAGGTAGCTGCTGCTGGCCATGGTCAGGACCAGGGCCTTCCTCCCTTTCCTGTCTCCACCCTTTACTCCCCAGACCCCCACTCTCAGCACCCACCAGGTGGCAGCCCCTGTCCAGATCAGAGGGCTCTTTTAAGGGTCTTTTGCAAGGGGGTTTAGAAGAAATATCTCATTCCTGCCACAGGCAGCATGGGCAGCCCCAAGGAAGCAGCAGATGGGGAAACCGAGGCTCCTCTTCCTCCATCATGTCTCCATTCAAATGTGGCTTCCCTGGCCACCTAGCTCCGGTATTTCCTCCAGGCCTTTCTCAGCCTGCCGACATCAGCTAGTGTGTCCACCTGTTTATCATTTCTTACCCCACCTTGAAATGAAACTGCATGAGAATGGGGACCCGTGTCCAGTGGCATCTAGCCCACAGTAGGCGTCTAATGAATATTTGTTGAACAAATGTAAGAAATAAAAACTGGGCCCAGAGAGGGGGAAAGGACTCTGCCAAGGTCACTCAGAAGTCAGTGAAGATCCAGGCCTAGAACCCGGGCCCCTAGACCCCCAGGCCAGTGTGCTTTCTGTTTTCTTCCAGATTGTGTCCCCAGGGTGACAGTGCTCACTTTCTTCTGCAAATATCTCCTCTATCCACCACCCTGAGAATAAAGGCTCTACTCTGTGGGCTCCAGCCACGCACCCCACCACCCTGTGGCAAGCAATCATTTCCTGATATACACCAGGGCTCAGCAAACTTTTTCTGTAAAGGGTCAGGTACTATTTCAGGCTTTGCAGGTCACAAGGTCTCTGTTGCTGATGCTGGACAATACTGTAACATAAAAGCAGCCAGAGACAATATGTAAATGAATGGGTGTGCTGTGTTTCAATAAAGCTTTATTTACAAAAGCAGGCGGGGGTGGGAGGGTGGGGGGACAGACTTAGCAAATCAAAATAGGATTTCAGTGTCCTGCATTTTGTCTCCCACCCTAGGCCAGTGGGCCAGTGTGCTGACCTGAGCATAGATTTAAAAAAAAAAAAAGATTCTGGATTGGCATAAACCTGGGAAGGGACAGAGAAAAGAACCATCACGGAGTGTCTACCATGTGGGTGGCACTGGGCTGGGGACCTTCTTTTCATTTTCCCAGCGACCCTGCAAGGTGAGATGTGGGGTCCTCATCTGACAACGTCTGAGAAAACGAGGACTTGAGGAAAGGAAGGAGCCCGGCTTTTCATAGCTGGACAGAGACAGAGCCCGGATCCAAACCCGTCTGCCTCCCAAACCCGTGCTCTTTTAAACCGATCTCATTGTATTCTGTGGAAACCAATGCTCAGAGAGGTGAAGGGATGTGACCAGGGCACACACAGCAATGGGGAGTCCTGCCTGTTCTAGGATGAGGCTCCCTGACCCCTCATTCTCTGAGTTCGGGGGCACCCAGCAATTCTGGGAATGAACTTGTGTTGTTGTTGACCTATTGGGTTACTTCCTGTGTGTGTGTGTGTGTACACGTGTGTGTCTGTATATACGGGCACACATGCGTGAACACATATAAATAAGATCAGAAGTCATGGGTCGGATCAGTTTCTGGGGGGCTGGAGCCTGTCTGCTTGCAAATTAGATGCTGTGAAATGCTGTGTTGATTGACGGATTTGTTTTGACCCGGGCTTCTCAACCTTGGCACACTTGGGCCAGTGATTCTTTGTGTGGGGGGACCGGGGGGCTGCTCTGTGCCTTCTGGCACAATGAGCAGCACCCCTGGCCTCTACCCCCTAGAAGCCAGTAAATAGCACCCCCATCGGTTGTGTGTGACACCCCAAAATGTCTCCAAGACATTGCCACGCATCTCAGAGTTGGGGGAGGGGCTGGGTTGGGAAGAAAGAGCCCAGGCTGAGAACCACTGATTCTGCCGAATTCAGAGATTTGAATCTCCTTGAGGGTCTCCTGGGGAAACCTGTACTCACCCATCCTCCAGAGGCCCATAGATCTCCCTACACTTCTGGCAAAACCATCCCGAGCCTTGAGAATGGTACCACTAGGAAACCCTAAAAGGCAGAAGAAAGGGTTTATGAAATGAAAATGAAATATTTGGCCCCTCCAGTTAGCCAAGCGCCAATAAAAGTTGCTGTGAACACAGAATGAACCCAGTCCCCGTAGCCGTGCTCTGCAGGCCGCAGACGATGCCTGAAGCCAGAGGTTCTGGAACCTATCTCTGCCCCTGAGCACCCCGGAGTGGTTCAAAGGCCCACTCTGGGCCTGTCTGCATGGACCCACATGGCCTCTGGAGGGTAATCCGGGAAGCAGTCTGTCCCGTTTCCTCTCGGTTCCTCTAGGCCCAGCCAGCTCTCTTCTGATAGGTGTTTGGGGCCGACTCCTGAGGGCCCCTCAGAGGGAAAGCAATGGAAGGAAATGGGGGGCCCTGGGACTGCTCTCAGGGAGAAGGTGGACAGGGGACTTGGGGGTGCAGGACTCCTGCCACGTGGGTGGCTGGCTTCTTTGCATCAGGCTGGTCTGCTGGAGAAAATGACCTCACCTGCTTGGAAGAACCCTGGGTGGTTGCTGGGATCTGGGGTCGGGGAGGGGTCCCCAGGGCCAGACAGAGAGGAGTTTGGGGGCTGAGAACACCTCCCCCCCAGCCTGGCTGCAGCCCAGCCTGGCTGCCTGTGGTCTGGCCCGGGAGCAGGGGACAGACCTCCCCCGTGGCTGGCACCCGCTCAGCAGCCTCATCCCAGCCACGGCGGGGAAAGTGAGAGGGGCTGACGTGGGGCTGACCTCACAATCGGCTCCCCATCCTCCAGGACCTCCCTCGGGGTTCACTGCTGCTGGGAAGCAGGACCTCCCTGGGGTCCTTGGGGGAAGGGAGGCAACTAGAAGATGCCACAGGCTGAGTGGAAGGAGGAGGCACCGGGGGCTAGGACCCTAGCCAGGGGCAGGGGCAGGGGCAGGGAGAAGGGGGAGATGGAAGGCCCCCTTGTACCCCAATACCTCCTCTGCTGCCTACAGGACACCTGAGGTTTTGCTTAGGAGAGTCATCATGGTAGAGAGGCTTTCGAAAGTTCTAGAAATGAATCAAGACTGGATGGCCCTTGGGGACAGCGTAGGGAGAGGCAGAGGGGACGTGGTTTTTCTCATGCTACCTGGCCACTCAGCGACATGCCAGACATTACTGCATCTACCCCTCTTGGTGTCCACAGGAGGCCCACGTGACAGGTGAGGAGACCTGGGTGCTAAGAATTTCACAAGCTTGTCTGAGCTCCCGAGACGCTAGGCCGGGTGCTTACCGTAGATTGGCCCTTCTCACACTCAAGGAACAGAATCCCCCGAGAATCACCCTGAAATGCAGATTACAACTTGCCTGTCTCAGGTAGGGCCGAGATTCTAAACTTCTTAGCTCCCAGGGGTGAGGGTTGGCAAGACTCTAGAGAAGGACCCCTCCCTGCCTCTTCCAGTGTCTGGTGGCCCCAGGCGTTCTCTGGCTCCCTGCTGCTTCCCTCCTTGTCCCTCCCTCAGCGCTCACGGGCCTCCGCCTCTTCTTCCCTCTGTGCACGTCTCTTACAAGGACACTTGTCCTTGGACTTAAGGTTCGCTCGGATCGCTTGGGATGATCTCACCTGGAGGTCCTTCACTTAATTACATCTGCAAAAATTCTTTTTCCAAATAAGGACACATTCGCGGGTTCCAGGGACTAGGAAGAGGATGTATTTTTCTGGGGGCCACCGTTCAACCCACTGGAGTGGGCGACACAGGCGACGTAGGTGACGTAGGCCGTGCCCCTCTCCAAGAGGGACCCGAAGACAGGCCGAGGAGGAAGCGAAGAGTTCTACCCGTAGGCTGCCCGCGTCTGGGCTTTGCCTATGACACACTCTTCCTCGAAGAGCCAGCCGTCCTCCTGGGGAACTGGGAGGGTTCCAGCTGGCCTGCCGGGGCGGAGGGGTGGGGCCTTGGTGAGCAGAGCCCGCAGGAAGCCTGCTGACAGGTAGAGCCATTCCTGGCTTTGATTCATTGACCATCCGGGGAAAAAGCTGGACCGAGCCTCTTGGAATTACAAAAATGCCCCGCACATATTTTCCCTCCCAGCGGTGGTTTTGTTCTTAGCCAGCAGAGAAGGCCTGTTTGCTCTGTTAACCGCCCCCCCAACCCCCCAGCCCGACTCGGCCTCCTGTCCCCTTGCCCCGTCTGCGGCTCCCTCATCACACCCCCCACCCCCGCACCTCTCCCCCCAAGAGACGCCCTCTCTCCGCTGCCAGTCATTGAGGCCGGAGTGGGCAGGGCTTGACCACGTCCTCATAATTGAAATATTTGGCCCCTCCAGTGAGGCCAAAGCAGGGCGGTGCTTCCCCCAAGTCAAAGGGACAGATTCAAGCTGCGCTCTGCTCAGGCAGGAGGGGGCGTGGGAAGTGTCCCTGACACAGGAGCCAGTGGCCAGTGAAAGACTTGCCGCTCAGCCCCGGAGGATCCAAGTGGCCTTGGAGCAAGGCAGAGGCCGAGACTCAAGGCCCACTGACCCCCCACCCCCAAATCCCTGCCTTGTCGCCCTGCTGTCCTTCCCCCCTCCCCATGCACCACCTGGCATCACTCCAGGCTCACAGAAACTTCCCGGAGGGAGGAGGTTATCTGATGTCCTTCTTGTGGGTATATTATACATCCATAAAAATTTTCTTCAGATTTCTGGGGACAGAGGGAGCTTCCGAGGCATGGTCAGCCTCTGCTGCCCTCTCAGGACTCAGAAGCCCCGAGTTCGGCTGAGCCAAAGCCCCAGTTTGTGCCTGTGTCATCCTAGGGTCTTGTAGGATCCCCTTCGTTGGGTTGCATCGGATGTTGGGCAAGAGTTTTGGCAAAGACCGCCGCAGAAACAGCCTCCCCGCCCCCCAGGAACCCACCCATTCACTGCAAGGCCCGTCACATGATGACTACCCCCCACCCCCGTGGGTCTCAAGGAAGAAATCACCTTCAGAACCAGTCCCAGGATGGGCTCTGTTTCCCCCGAGCCTCAAGAAAGCTTCCTCCTTTCTGAGCATGAGAACTGCATAACAGATCACATTTCCCTTTTTCCTTTAGCTGCCAGGAACCTCAGAGCCAACTCTGAAGCTCAACCACAGTAATTATGTGGCCCCTTGTGATCCGAAGCATTTATTTTTTTCCTTTCTCTGCTCTTCGTTTTCTCACTTCAGCTTTTATATTCTCTGATGCTGATTCTCTTTATTTTATCAATATTTTTGTGAGGTGCCATATGTTGTAAGCTGCTTTGCATGCTGTTGAGAAAAAAGAGGACTATAAATAAATACATACATACATACATACATACATACATCGTGGTTCCATTATGACATTAATTTTATTGCTGAAAGTGAGCCTGGGTGGCTCTGTCGGTTAGATGTCCAATTCTTGATCCAGAGTCCTAGAATCGAGCTCTGTACTCAGCAGGGAATCTGCTTGAGATTCTCTCTTACCCTCTCCCATTGCCCCTCCCCTCTGCTCCTGTGCTCTCTCTCTCTCTCTCTCTCTCTCTCTCTCTAGCAGGAGCAGGGGAGAAGGGAAGAGGGAGAGGGACAAGCACACTCCCTACTGAGCCGGGAGCCCAAAGATGTGGGTCTCTATCCCAGGACCATGAGATCATGACCTGAGCCGAAGGCAGACACTTAACGAATTGACCCACCCAGGTGCTGAAAATAAAATCTTGGAAAGGAAAAGAAAGAAAAGGAAGGGGAGGGGAGGGGAGGGGAGGGAGGGAGGAAAGGGGGGAGAAAGAGAAAGAGTTTGTTCAGTGGGATAAGTAAATTCCCCAACTGCATAAGTCTGAATTTAGGGCAGAGGTGATCGGGGAAATAATCTTTCTTCTACCACTAATCCTTGAGCTCCTTGGGTATAGAGCCTGGCACATAGAGGCCCTTGTCTTGACTAGGTGAACGTATAGACAGTGAACATAAAGATAAGCCAATATGAAGAGCATCTCTCAAAAGCTGTGTGATATCTGGGTAGTCCCTTAGCCTCCTGGGGCCTCTTTTTTCTTCCATAAAATGGAAACAGTCAGTAGTCTAGCGCCACCCCTGAAGTGGTTGGGAAGATGCAGTGATGAGTAAGGAAACACTTTGTGAACTAAAGCACCAGACCATCATAGAGCCCGTGGGCTGGCGTGTCCAGCAGGATAGCTATTGGCAATCATCTTCTCAGGGTGGGAGACTCCTGTCGTGTGGCTCTCCTGAGAGCCAGGATGGGAGATGGCTCAGCTGGGTAACAGGCTGCCCCGGACTCCACCACATCCCTGAGGTCCAGAGGCCCCTCTGTGCAGGTCTTCTCCAAGCCTGGGGCTCAGGGCACTGTCAGAGGAGCCATCAGCTGGGAGTTTGTCCACTCTGCTTGCCCTCTTTCCCGTCAGCCCAGCCCCCTGGACTCTGAGCGGTCAGATCCTGCCTTCTGCATTCCGAGGGGGAGAGGACCCCTTTCCCTTGCAGAGAGTCTAAGATTCATTCTCCTTCCTCCATCTGCACCTTGCCAGGCCCCTGACTGCCACCGAGTTTCCATCGCCCTGCTCACAGGCTCCCTTTGGCAGCCCTGGGAAGCAGACAGAGCACCATTCATCACCGGTTCCTCTCACAGTCTCACAGATAAGGGAGCTGAGCTCACCCGGGAGGGTTGCAGGGCTGAGCCAGGAGGACCCAGGCCTAAAGGGCAGGGCCTCCCTTCCTCCCACCAACTGCTCACTGTCGCCTACTATCGGGACAGGACAGTAATGCAATGACCAATCAACAGCCTTTTGTTCTGGGGGGGTGGGAGCGGGCATGGAACAGCAGACCTGCCCCTGACTGAGGAACGGAGAGGTTGGCAGACGCAGGTGGGAGAGGTACCCAGGGCCCAGCTGCCCAGCCCGCCCCACAGGATGGCAGCGAGAATCTGCGAGAACATTCCTGCTCTTCCCTCCTTGTTGTGCTTTGCTGTTTGTTTTCCTCTCGTTTCCTAGTAAAGGTCTCTTTTGAAAAGCTTCAACCTTGTTTCCCAGGACACGAGGGGAAGCGGGTGATGCTGGCGGGGTGCGGCCTGGCCAGGGGATCCAGCCTGCAGGCGGGTCCTTCGCCCGCTGTACTTTGGAGGAAGAGACCCAAAGAGCTGTGGGTCGGGCTCCAGGGACCAGGCGGCCCCTCCCGCCCAGGCAGCTGCCGGTGCTGCCCTTGGCCATTGACACTTGGCATCTTCAAAGACACAAGAGGAGTGAAAAATGGAAGGAGCGCAGGGTGGCCTTTCTCAGACTTGGACGCGCACACACAAATCCCCTGTGATCTCGTCAAAAGGCGGATTCCTATTCAGCAGGTCTGGGGTGGAGGCAAGACTCTGCATTCCTGATCAGCTCCCGGGTGAGGCCGGAGTTGCCCAAGTGTCCTGGGGGCAAGTCCCTTCATAGCACAGAGAGGGGGGAGGACCACCGACTGAGCCCCTGCTGATGCCCAGTGCTGTGACTGCCCTCCTTGCCTTGGCTTCTGGCACCTTCTGTGTGCCTCTTCCATCACTCACCTCCTCCCGGATGCCCTCACTCATTGTCCCCATTAGCCTGTGAGCTTCCAGAAGGCCTGGATTATATCCTATTCACCTTTGGAAACCAATACAGGGCCCGACGCTTCTAAACACTCATGAGTGAGCGAGGAGGTGACTCTCAGGAAAACTGTCGAGATCCTCAAATGAATCTCAGCTGGGGGAACCTCAGACCCAAACCCCAGGGTCCCTGTGTCTACGGCTCTCTGGTTCCAACCTCCCTTATTCCCCAAGGGAGAGGCCCCAGGAGGCTGAGAAGTAAGTTGCCATGGAGTGGGGACACCCAGGTGTGAAAAGGAGAGACAGGACAGCAGCGTCCACTGTGGGAGGGCTGCTCAGGCCCAGGAAAACCTCGGTCCTCGCACCAGCATCTGGCACAATTCTGGATAGGACCCTTAGATTTCCTGGTCCAGGGTCATTCACGCCTATGCCCTTCGGCTCCCCTTGGACAGTCACTGGGCCACTGAGGACAGAAAATTGGCAGCTGGTATCTTCTAGATCCCTGGGGTTCCATGCCGCAGGAAGAACACGAGATGTGGAGCTAAGGGATGGCCCCAGTCTGCCAGTGGGACCCTGGGCAAGTGGCTTCATCGCTCTGAGATTCAGTTTCCCTCTCTGCGAAATGGGGATGATGACTCGTAGAAACTCATGGGGCTACAGTGAGAGGAGAGGGGCAGGGACAGCCCGCGATCCAGAACCCCACCCATCTTGTTCCACACGTGTGTGTTCTGCCCACCACACCCGCCCATGCCAGCATCCTTGCCCAGCAGAAGCGCCCCCTCCTCCCACAGCCCTGCCCTTTGTCGAGCAGAACTCCAGTCGACTGGGTGTCCAAGACAGAGCTGGTCCCGGCCCCTCCAGCCCCTGTCCCCCCACATCAATACAGTCTGGAGAGCTTGCCAAGAGCAGATTCTTTATTAATTTCTCTTTTTTCTTTAAAAAAAAAGTATTCCTTCAGTATAAAAAATAAATATTTTAAATATGACATTGAATAAATAAAAATAATCTGTCAGTATGAAACATTCCCACAGGGTACATTCATCAAAGAGGAATTTGTCCCTCAAGGCCAAGTCCTATCCAGTAGAAAGGAAGGAGAGAAACACAGAGGGACAAAACGGAGCTAGCAGTGTGGACGTTAGAGACACCCAGGTCCTGGGATCGAGGCGCAAGGGCGGGGTTGACCCGAAAAGTAGGGACATCTGTACCATCTGAAGGGAAATTCTCACTTGATTCTGGCCTCCAACCCCACAAGCTCCGTCTGTTCTTGAGGGCCAGCCAGGTGGGGCTGGCTGTTTTTGGAGAGGGAGCAGGGGGCAGCCCCAAGGATGGGGCAAGGAGGGGGGGAGAGACAAAGAAACCGGCGGTGCTTTTTTTGCTTAAAATGTTTTTAAATAAATAAAAGTTCTCAGTACTCCTTTCTCCATCAATTGCCAAACGATTGTCCTACCCCCTCTTCTGCTGACAGCCTCTCCCTCCTCCCTCCTCTTGACCCAGGATGCAGGTGTGGGTCAAAACCAGCAGATGAAAAATGAGGAAAAGGACAGCTTCCTGCCCTGCAAAGCTTTTTCCGCACAGAGGCTCCATAATTCGCGGCTGCTGTGCAAAGTGCTCTGCTGGATTGGTTCTAGAAAAGGTATTAAGGATGGGGGACTGAGGAGCAGAACGGGAGATGTGGGGGAGAGGAGAGAGGTGGTGGGAGCAAGGCAGAGGGGCGGTGTTGGGCCCAGGGGAAGAGATTCCCTTGGTCCTTGAGCCTCAGAGGTTTCCCCGGGTGAGCTCAGCCCGGGGGTCGGTGTGCTCGAGGGGATGGGACGATGGAAGACCCAGCTGGCCCCAAGCCTTCCGAGTCATGTTCACCAAAGGAGCAGAGCGCGGGAGGGGGCAGCAGGCGAAGACACCGGATGAGGCTGAGTGTGACCCAGATTAGGACAGCCTCAGAAAACCTGTGGCTATCATGGGCTCCTCTGCCACCTGCCACAAAACCACCTTGCCCCCCACCCTGCCCCCACCCCTGCCTGCTGCCCGCCCCCCTGCCCCCGGGGTAAAGTGCTCAGGGAAGACAGAGAGGTGCAAAGTGAGTGCAAAGTACCATAATCGCATTGGCTGAACCGCTAGGACCGCCACCCGCTCAGGGTTTGAGAAGAAGCCAGAATGTTCCTCTTAGCAGCTGCCCCAGCTCCGCACCCCCTCCCTCGCTCCCAGACTGGAGGGCGTTTCTCCACTAGCCTGGCCCCAGCACAAAGGAAAGGATCGGGTTCCCTGCCTGGGAGCCCAGACATGGGTGGGGGCGTGGGGGGAGGTGGGGCAGGAGGGACCACAGCTTCCTGGTCGTGGGCCCAGGGCCTCCCTATCCTCCTCTCCAGAGCAGGGAGCTCCTCCCTGCACTGCTCCAGCTTCCCAGAGGTCTAGCCAGGCCCTCTGGCCCTTTGTGGGTGTTTGGGCCACCCGAGCAGGAGCTTCCCTGCTGTGTACAAGCACGCTGGATGCCGGGTCAGGAAGGTTCCAGAGCCCCTCGCTGGTCTAGAGTCAGCATGGGAACAAGGAGACAGCAGCAGAGCGGGCTGCCAGGACTGCCTTACCCAGGGCGCCCGGGCACCCTCTCAGCCGTGAATGTTACCCCTCAGAGCACAATTCCAAGGAACTGCCGGAAAATGGTGTTGAGTGAGCCCCCTGAAGCCAGGCAAGATGGCGGCCCCCGGAGAAGGCCCCCAGCCACCACTCCACAAGCTGGCCCAGCCTGCTGTGAAGCCAGGATCCTGACACCCCCAAATCAGGTCACAGTCGGGACGGTGAACAGAGGCGTGTCCCCTGCCCTCCCGCCCTCCCAGGTGACCAGTTCTCTCAGATCCTGACCTTCTTTTGAGCTTCACCTGTAAGGCTTATTCTACTTGTAACATCTTTGACTTGTGGACCAGTCCCTGTGAAAGCTGGGCCCTGGCTCCTCTACAAGCCATCATATTATTTCTGTTGAGTAGGAAGCAGGGAAAGGGGAACTAACTTTGCCGTTTAAAGCACCAATAAGTTAATATAAATAGGGCATCATAATAAATAGACAATCGTGCTGGGTCAGACACTCCGCACTCTTGGCTCTCAGGCTTCTCTGAGACCCTGACCTCAGGTTCCGCTGTCCCCTTGCTCTAGGAACCAGAGATGGCCTCTAGTCCCCATCAAGTACCTTTGTGTGACCTCACGGGACCCCCAGGAGTCCCAGATGTGAGCTGCCACCCTGAACTACCCAGTTCTTCCCATCCCTTCCCATCCCTTACAGACCCCAGCCCAGAAGGAAGACTCTGGGTCCCCTTGGAAACTCTTCACCTGACTTTGCCACCTGCCCACCTCCCCAAACCCCATCTCCAGGTCCAGCCACCAGACCCCGGCCATCCCAGGCTTCCAGAAAGACTGCAGGGAAGAAGGAGAGCCTGCCAAGGCTCTCAGGACCTTTCTACCTTCCCAAGCCTGAAGGTGGCCTCTTGGCCTCCCTAGAAGTCTGAATGCCAGTGAGCTCATTCTGGAACTTTCGGCTTCACAATCCAGTCTCTAGGCCTGGGCTCTCCAATCATGCTCAAGAGAAGGAACATCTCAAACCAGAGCGCCCTCTCTCACTTCCGCTCACTATACTTGTAGGGTCCCAAGGAATTCTCCAGATCCCAGCTCCTCTGGCCTGCCTGAGCCCAGTCAAACCTTCCAAAGCCTACGGAAGTGGCAGCGAAGCCACCGATGGTGGTCATTCTGCGGGGCTGGGCAATTCCCCTGACCCCCGCCGTCAGGCCCCACAGTCAGAGTCGCCGTGGACGACTCGTGCAGGTTTCTCACAAAGCCCCTGGCCAAGGGGCCAAGTGGGGACAGAGGTCCAGCCCACAATCCCCTCGTCAGCCTGACACCCTGGTGCCCGGCCACAGTCTCCCAGAGGAAGGGTTCCTTCTCCTAATTGGCGCTGCTCGGCTTTATCGCAGCCCTTCTTAGAGGGGAGTGGACTGGCCAGGAAGCCCTCGGGGGTCTGCCAGCAGCCCCCACATGGGCCCGGTGATGCTATGGGCCCTGGCCACAGTCTGAGAGCCGCCTGAGCCTAGGACCTCAGGGCGCTCCCTGCAGGCTTCAAGACCTCCCGTCTAGAAGGCCTGGGCCACCACGGCGATGACCTGCTTATACTTCCCCAAGAGCTGACAGCCCAACTTCTTCTTCTGGAAGACGTCCTTGCCCGAGGTGTCGGGGCCGTAGGCCACGTCCACGTGGGCCACGTGGTACTTGTTACACAGGCGGCAGAGCACGTTGCTGAGGAGGCCCCGCAGGATGTCCGCCGTGGCGTTCAGCTTGCTGTGGAGGCTGAGGGCATTGGGGTTGAGGACCTTCTGGTCCCGGGTGATGTTGCCCAGGGAGGCGCCAAGGTACGCGATGATACGGTAGAGCTCCACGAGCCGCGTCTTCTCCGTGCCGTTGGCATGGAATGGCGGGAAGTCCGTCACGTTGGGGCCACACAGCTTGTCCAGGTTGTTGGGGAATGGCTCCCCCTGGGCCGTGTACTGAGGAGCAGAGAGGGAGAGGAGAGGTGACTTGAGGGGGGGTCAGGATCCAGGGTTCCAGCCCTGCAGCCAAGCCTCTGGGCAAGCTCTTGGGTCTCAGTTTCCCGCCTCTGGCATAGAGACCTAACTACTCGCCCTCTGGGCATCTCAGGAGCGCTGCGAGAGCCCTGAGTAGTCAACGATGTGAACCCACGTGGTGAAGCATCAAGGGACTCTCGTCACCCTCACCCGACGGGATCATATGGGGACGGAAAGGAAAACACTCCGTCTCACCTCCCGCAGGTGCGCCACACACACTTGCCCTTTCACCCACCATCTGCACGTTCTTCCTGGGCGGCTTTGCACCCCAGACACCCACAGCCCACTTTCTCTCCCAACCAACTTCCTCTCCGGCCCTCACTGGACTCCTACTCCACGTGGTGGAGGAATGCCTAGACCAGCAGTGCCCACCCAGCCTCCTGCTTCTCCCCCAAGCTCTGCCCAGATCTAACTGGGCACCTTGGAAAACTGGCTTCCAGTCTGAGCCTGGGCTGGGGGAAGGGCGCCCCACCCCCGCCCCCGGCCCGCCACGCCCCCGAAGCCGCTGGGGGGTCTGGGTGTGGCTGAGCCAAGTCCCATCCCCATTCTCTCCTGCTAGCCCCACTGGCCCCGGTCTGTGGAGCAACACCTCCCCCCTCCCTCCTTCCTCAGGACCTGGAAGGGGGACTTACATAGAGAATAAAGAGAGCATTGGCACTGCCATTGAGCTGCGCCAGTTGGTTCCTGATCTGGTTCATGAGGTTGCTGTGACATGGGTGGCGGGTGGTGCAGGTGGCGTTGACAGGGGTGATGGGAAGGGGGCTCCCCACCCCGTGTTTCCAGTGCAGAACCAGCAGCAGGGGCACAACTCCTGGGAACGGGCAAGAAGGAGCTGTGAGCAGGGGGGCTGGGGGTGAGCAAGGGGGCTCGGGGCAGAAGATGCTCCTCATTTCCCCAGGGAAGCCGATGGCCCCGTTCCACCTCCAGCTCTGTCTTCCCCTGGCTGCTCCTAGTTTTCATCATCTCACTGCATCTGTTTCTCTCTGCTCCCCTCTCCCCAGATCTCTATCTCTGCTTCTCTCCACTCTCTTGTTTCTTCCTTCTCTCTCTCCTGAGAGGAGGAAGGGGGTAGAACATGATGGAAACAGCGGCCTGTTTCCAGCCGCTGGGACCCGGGTCCAGGGTGACAGCATCCAGCCCTTTCCCTCAAGAAGGCAAAAAGCCCCTGGGACCTCTTGACACACCCCCCCCCCCCCCCCCGGCTGGAAGACACCATGCCCCAGGCCCAGCCTGTCTCAAGGGATAGAGAGGCCCCTATCTTCCCATCTCGCAGGATGGTCCAGATTCCTGTGCATTGCTTCATGCCCACTGGCCCTT
>CM053616.1:1450579-1522872 GCA_028646535.1 Procyon lotor | reverse complement strand
CAAGGAGAATCCTGGGGTCCCGAAGGCCCTCAGAGCCTTGGGGAGGGAGAGGAAATGGTGCAACCAGAAAAGAGAAAAGGGAAAAGGTCGCGGGCAGCCAGGTGGGCGGGGGAGGAAGGAAAGTGAAAGGTGACAGGAGAGCTGGGAGCAGTCCGGGCCTGTCCTGGGTCGCCCCTCCTCCCAGGGCGCCTGCTTCCTTGCTTTACTCTCTTGGGTTCCCTCCCAGGGGCCTCCCCCAGTAGCCCAGCAGCAGGAGCTGGGGGCAGCAGACCAGTGAGGCTGGAGAACCGGTGAGGCTGGGGTGAAGGGGGGGCACTGGAGCACTGGGATCTCCTCCGCTGGGACAGTGGCAGCCTCAAGTTCACCTCTCTTGGGTCCCCTGTTCCTCCCAGCATCCCCAGGCAGCACTGAGACCCCGGGATGGCTGGGGGGCCCCCAGAGCCCCGGCTCACCTAGCAAAGACCACAGCTTTCCAGGCACTAGCAGATGGAGGCGGCACCTGCTTCTGTCCCGGCCGGAGTTTGCAAGCTGCTCCGAGGCCGGTGCCCCTCCCTGGGAGCAGCCCGGGACGCGGTTGGAAAAGAGAAAGCAGAAAGACGGAAAGAAAGAAAGAAAGAAAGAGGGAGGGTGAATTGGAGAAAGCAGAGCGAGAAGAGCAGACCGGAGAGTGGCGGGAGCGAGGAGGAGGAGGAGGAGGAAGAGGAGGAGGAAGAGGAACAGGAGGAAGGCTGCGGCAGCCCCCTCCCTTGCCCGCCAACCTGCCAGCCCCCGGACGGGCTGGGCGCGCGGTGCCGGGACCATGTGCCTGCGCTCGCTCCCCCAGCGCCTCCAGCGGCCCGGGCCGGCTGCACGGGTGCCCCAAGTGTCCGTGTGTCTGCGGTGAGTGGGAGTCCCGCTCCCGATCGCCAAGTGCCCCAAGCTGCCGCAGCACCCGCCGTGGGGCACGGAAGCCGGCGGGGCGCGGGTGGATTTACCTGCCGCCAAGACCTTCATTATGGGCTGGACTCCAGAGGGCCTTGGAGGAGACCTTAGATGCCGGCAGTTTTCAGAGGTTCATGCTCAACGGGGAATTTGCCTGATTTATATACTGGAGCCTGTGTTGTAAGACAGAGAGAAACAGCTATATTTAGCAGGGATCCCCGTCCAGGAAGTTGTTTGAGGTGCATCATAGGAAATTATGAATGGAAGAAAGTGAGAGTAGGGGGGGGCAGTGAGGGGGGAGGGTGGAGAGAGCAGACTTTTTCCCTCTTCTAAGAATTTGATTGATAAAATTATAATGAACTCTTCAACAAAACACCCTGTGGTTTTCCTGAGTGGCTTGCTCTCGGAGTTGTTTGAAGTTGGGGAGGGCAAGGAGGGTCCCCAGGCTTGAGTCATCGGGGTCCCTGGGGCTACAGGTGCTCCAGACAGCCCTGACTCACCTGGGTTTGGGGAGGTGGCTTGACACCAGGCAAGCAGATGGAGGCTGGCCCCTGTGCTCCCCCCCATCAAGGGATTTGGGGGGCAGTGGGGCAGAGGCAGGCTGGGGCTTGGTCGAGAAGGAGGCTCCAGGAAGAGGGGCTGGGGCCCTGCTTGGACTTTAGACAGTAATAAAGCAGAACTGAATGTGGGCACCTCAGAAGTAGCCTCCTTCGACCTGCCCATTGCTACTGGGGCGAAGTAGGGCTTCCAAGGGCACGAGTTGCCCAGAGTCTCACGGGGTCAGACCTCCTGACCACTGCCAGCAAGCCTCCGTTGCTGACCACAGGTACCTGTGAGGCTGGGGAGGGGGCCAGGAAGATGGGGGAGCGAGGAGGTTGCGGTGACTCAGTTCTTGGGGGACAGGCTGGGGAGCAGCTTCTGGGAAAGTGGTATGTATCAGGGGTTTGCCTAAACTCTTTGCAGTCCCACCTCCCCCGTTAGGGAGCATTTCCATTCTGGAGGGACACCTCGAGCAGGGACCCAGGAAGGCTTAGCCGATCAGACCCAGGTTTCTTCCTCAGGATGCCAAGGGCCTGGCTGGGGAGAAATAGCTTCCCCCCGCAAAACCCGCCTTGGAAGCCCCTTGGGGGTTCAGCCTCAGAGAATAATAGTGACCCCCCAAAAGGTGTTTCTAGAGTCTGTAAGATTGGGTCACAAATAAATTCTGGTGTCTATCATGGCCCATTATATATGAGGAGAGGCAAGAAGGAATGGTGGGGACTAGGGCAAAATGAGCACGAGACTCCTCCCCAAAGAAAGCATTTCTAAAAAAATGATGTAAGTGCCAGCCAGAGAACACGTATCTGGCACTTCACCATCCCCCCCAAGTTGCCAAGGGCACCCTCTGTCCCAGGAGGACACCCTCATTCCCCCGGGGACCCCACCCCGGCCCTCTGGCCTGACCCTAACCAGGAAACAAGGTGGAAGAGTTGGTTTCTCAAGGCCGGGGACACCCACGGCCCTTCTTGGGCCCCTGTTCAACCCCTCACCCGGCCTCCATGCACGCTCCCAGCTCCCGCCTCTTGCCACATCCTGGACCTGCCCAGCCACGCGTTCCTCCCTCATCGTGCCAGGACGAGCCCTTGTGCCTGCTGCAGTCCCCCTTCCCCCACACACACTCTGCCCTATCCAGGCTCACTTCCCCCATGCTCTCCCAGCAGGACCTGGGATGTGGAGCGATAAAGCTGCCCATCCCAGCCGGCGCTTCGCGGCAGGGAGGAGGCTGGTAGAGTCCAGACTGGCTCTTCTTCCTGCCCCCTTCCCCCTCCTTGTCTCTACCTTGGAAGGCCCCAGAAGAACACCTGGCACTTGCCACTCCCATACACCTACTATGGGGTCCGCATACAGCCCCGGAGGCCCACCTACCCCGGCTCAGGCTCAGGCAACCCCATGGCACAAGGCATCCCCGCTCACCTCCCTCCCCTCACAAAAAAATCCCCCCACTCCTCTCCTGCCCTGCGTGAGGACCTGACAGAACACGGAGCATGTGAACACGAGTGCTGGGTCAGCCTCCAGTCCTACGGCCACATCTCCCAGCCACCTGTCACCTGACTCGGGCTGGTGCTTCCGCTGGGGACCCCAAATCCGTTTGACCAGGGCCCCACTGTGGCCCCCTCTACGGGTCCCCGTTGTTCCCCCACCTGAGACTCTCTCTAGAAGCCCTGATTCTCCTGGAGGCTGCCAGCCCTTCCTACCACTCTCCTGCCCCTGTCTACCCCATCCAGCCTTCGGAGCAGACTTCCAGGTCCTTGTTCTGCCTCCCAGCTCCCCAGATCCCACGCCAGCCCTACAGTCCACCCCCAGTCGCCATGTCATCTCGGCCCCACCCCACAGGAAACAGGAAGTGGGGGCAGAGTCTAGAATTCACTTAACTCCCTCCCCGACTGGCCCCCCCATGCCTCAGTTTCCCCTCTCATGGTACCTGACTTGGTCCGTGCTCCCCAAGAGCTGTGGGCCCCTCGGCACCCTAGGCCCGGCCTCCCCTTCCCGTCCATGTCCAGGCACCACCTGCCCTGGGCCTCTGGGGGGAAGCTCGGGCAGGGTCTTGGAGCCGCCAGGCCGAGAACTGCATGCAACGTGGCCTTGGTCCCCAGGAATCGGCCGCCCAGACCGCACTCCAGGCCAGCTCTGGTCTCCCGGAGTTTGTTTTCTTCCCTCCCTCTCTCCACTTGTGTGTGTGTGTGTGTGTGTGTGTGTGTGTGTGTGTGTGTGTGTGTGTTTTCCCCTCGGCTTCCTCACGGAAGGCATCCTCCCTTCTTGGCTGCTTACTCCCGGGGTCGTGACCCCAGGCCCCACCCTGGAGTGGCAGCCCCAGCTCGGCCCCTTCCAGCTGTGACTTCATCCCCAGCCTGTCCGGCTCCTGCACACAGCCTGCTGGGGATCTGACCCGCCTCAGGGTGAGGGGACCATCAGGGTCCACACGGGGCCCTTTTCCACCGAGGCAGGGCCCTGCCGGGTCAGGGCCCCAGGGTGCCGTCTCCAGGTGCCTGTGCCCCACTTTGCCCCCTCTCCAGGAAGTAAGCCCACGTGGGGGCCTTCCCAGGGCCCCGAGGGGCTCTTTCAGTCCCCTGCACTCTGCCGCAGGTGCCCACCCCCTCCTCCTTTTCTGCTGCTTCTCGCCTGACGTTCATTCGCCCCTCCTCGAACATCACAGGTGTTTTATTTCTCAGATGGGGAAACTGAGGCTTAGAGCGGTGAAGCCACTCCCCCAGGGCCTTCCAGAGGCACCAGAGCAGGGTCTGGAACCCAGGCCTCTGGCTTGCAGGCCACGGTGAGACCAGGAGCACCTCCAGGCTGATGAGGAGCACATCTTCTTCCTGATGTCTGTCTCCCCAGCCCGCGGCCCGGACCAGCTCAAGTCTGCCTGGTCCTGCCTGCTCTCCTTTCAAGTGGAAACAAGTCTTCTTCCTCCCTCTTGGAGGGCCTGGATGGGGTCCGATGCTCATTTGTACCCTTGACGGCGCCTGGCTCGGGGTCACACCAGAGGCGACGCTAAGTATTTTTTTTTTAAGAGCATTTCACAATTTCCAAAAGCCGCCTGGGCCAAATATCCTGCGGAGAGACAGCGTGGGGTTCCCTGGTCTGCAGCGTGGACTTTGGCCTCGGTCAGCAGGTTGGAGATTGGGTTTTGCCAGCTCTGAGCTGGGGGACTTTGGGGGAAGTGAGCAGCTCCTGGCCTCGGTTTCTCCATCTATAAAATGGGAATATTGGCACCTATGCTGTGGGTTGGCCATGACGTGCTGGGGCCCGGCATGGTTCTGAGCACCCCGCAAGCCCTCGACATCAGCGTTTATTGGTACCAGGTAAAGAACCTCACCTCACCTGGGAAGGAGAGGTTTTTGTCCCCATTTTAGAAATGAGGACACTGGGCACACTCCGGGGCTGAGGAGAGAAAGCTGAGAGGAACCCCTCTCCTGACGGATATCAGGCAGGTCACCCTTATAGGCTCTAGCTTCTTCAGGGGCACCCCAGACTGATACAACAGGTCATACGGGGGGATGGCACGGCACTACTTGCTCTCCCCACGTCCCATCCTGTCCCCTGGCTCCCCCTCCCCTCCTCACCCCAGTCCTGAGCTGAGGACAGCGGCTGACCCCGGGCTCACCGCCCCCAGGAACTGATTCACCCCCCAGGCCCCATCCGAGAAGGAAGGAGACATAGCTGAGCTCAAAGGGGCTTGAATCACCAGCCGCCCCCTGCGGAGCCCCAGGGGGGGATGCGGGGGCGGGGGCCAGCCCCCTGCCTGTCTGTCTCTTTCCTGGGCCTCGGGGGGCACTCGGGAGAGGGCAGCGCGTGCTGCCGTGGCCATCAGCTGGGGGGCGGCTGGGAGGTACCCTCACAGTCAGGCATCCTGTGTGGGCAGCCAGTAGTACTTACTCACCAGGTAAGCAGCTCTCTGGGCATCGGGGAATTCCCCAAGACCAGTGACCCAGAAACAGAGTGCTCTGGGCAAGCCCCACTGCCCAGGCCAGCACCCCCCCTTCCTTCACCATCCCCTCCCCTGCGCCCAGCTGAGATCTTGGTTCTCTGAAAACCCAACGTGCAGCTGCTCTCAGCCTCCGGCAGCCCAGCCCCTGCCCAGCCTCGGTGTTCCCACCTGCGAAGTGAGCACAGGGGAGTCAGTTGGGCCCCAGGGAGGGAGTTGGGGGGTCAGAGGCTGTGGTCCAGGACTAGGGCTGGCGAGGGGCGGCCAGAGTTGGCAGGAGCGGCTCAGGAATTCCTGGCACAGCCCCGGCAGTTGGGAGTCCTGTCAAAAACAGCAAAAGCACCTCATTATTCGACACTTGAGCAATGAAGGTGTCACTACGCCTGTGGTCCCAGCCTGCACCCCGCAGCACCACGAAACCATTGTGGACTTCCCTGTGGCCCCTGGCGCCACTTTGCAAGTCAACCGTGGGCCAACCAGGGTTAAGACCAGGGGTAGAACCTGTGGGTAAAGGTGAGGCTCAGAACCAGGAGAACCCTGGTTCGAATCCTGCCCACACCACTCACCAGCCGTGTGACCCGGGGCCACCGGGCCCCTCTCTCGGAGCCTTGATTTCCCCTCTGGCAGTGGGGAATGCTGTGTGGAGTGCTATCATGAGGGATGTTCAGTGAGAAACACAGACAATGTGCTTAACACATGATAGTCATTCTAACCAGAGCTCCGAGCGGTCCCAGGAGGGGCTCAAACCCCAGCTCGAGTCAGGGGCCTGGGTCTCAAAGGCCAGGGAGGGCTCCTGGGTCCTCTCAGTCCACCGAGCACGGCGTGGGTCCTGGGGGAACAGACAGCCTTTCAGAACCTTAGCGCGGGAATAATACTTCCCGCCTCAGGGTCCTGGAGAGCCCAGCTGTCTTTGAAGCTCTAGAGGCCCGGGCTCTGGGCTTATAGCCTGCTCTTTCTCACCCTCACCCCATCAAATCTCTGGCAGGGACCAGCTACACCCCTCAGGGCCAAGCACGGGCCAGAAGCCATCCTGGCCTGCCGCCAGCTGCCCCCATCATTACCCGGACATTTCCCGACTGGTTCTGCGTCAGGAATCACCCCCCTGGAGGTGAATCAGAGTGACTGCATTTTTTCTTCAATTCTGATAGAAATTGCGAGGGAAGCAGCAGCCCACAGAGCGCCGATCGCATCACCAGCAGGGTCAGAAGCCGGCCTTCAAGGCCCACGTCGGTACACGCAGCCCGCTTCTGCGCTGGGCTCTGCCCTCGGCATCTCCATCTTGAGGAAGGGCTCCTCTCTCCTCCTTCACCAGCAGGGTCCCTGTAGCACCTTGACCTCCTCCTCTAGGCTCTCCCAGAGTCTCCAGCTAGCCCGAGACAGGAGCAGGCGGCATGGAGAGAGCACTGTTTTCACGCTCCGGGTCTCGGAGCCTGGCCACTTAGAGGCTCATGGATTCAATTCAGAGGGCTTCCGCCAGCACTTTCAAAAAGGAAATGGAAGAGCCCAATCACCGGGCATCGCCCAGAGCGAGGGCAAGCGCTGCTCCACAAACTTTTTTTTTTTTTTTTTCCGTTGTCTCTATGTGTCAGTGGCCGCATCACCTCCCCGTCAGTCGCAAGGTGCGATGTGTTTCTAACTACGGGTCGCGGTCAAAAACATTTGTAAGCCGCTGGTATCGATGATCAAAGCCAGGCCCTGAGGGGCCGAGGGGTGACTTGCTCAAGGTCACTCAGCGGTTGACAGCATGAGACTCCTGACTTCCATGTCATCCCGCGGTCCCTTCCAGCTCAGGATCGGGCAGGAGGTGCTGCAGGCGGGGCGGGGCGGGCGCTCCTGGTGTGGGGCGGAGGCCTGTCATCACCCTGTGTGGGACAAAGGCCCTCGCGGGGGCCCAGCCCCTCACTGTCCACTCCCTTCCGCAGCCTCAGACCCCCCGGCTCCCCGCCCTGCCCTGCCCCACCTGGGTGGGGTGGGGATAGTCATGGGCCTTTCCTCACACCTCCACAGGAACCCTTTATCCTCGCTGCAGGTGGCGGCAGGAGGAAGTGGCCACCCGTGTCTCCCCCACCCCCTTCCAGGGTAGCCTGCCACCCAGAGACTGGGTCTGGGTCTGGGAGCGCCTGTGGGGCATCCCATGGGTCTGTCTGGGTCTGAACGAACATTCACACGGGAGCGTGAGTGTGTAGCGAGGGTCCGTGCTGGGCTGTGTCTGAGCCTGTGGGTGTGCACACGTGTGTTTGCACCGGTCGGTCTGCTTGCGGGAGACAGCTGAGGCATACACACATCTGGCTGACTTTGTGAGACCTCTTTGTGAATGTGTGGCCATGAGAGTGACCGTGAGCGTGAGTCCTACACGAGCGAGGGTCTGACCTGGTATCTGTGTGAGTCTGTGTGGCGGGGGGGGGGGGGGGTCTCTGGGCACAAGTGGTGAGGCATGACCCCTGCTCAGGCGAAGTGTGTGTGTCTGTGTGTGTGTGTGTGTGTGTGTGTGTCCCGAGTGTGTCTCCAAAATCTCTGCCCCTCACCCTCCAGCTCCCACCCCTGGGAACCGTGTGGCAGCCTCACGTCACGGGGGCCACCAGCAGCTGGTTTCCTCCCCACCCCGCCCCAGGCCCCCCTGCCCTGGCCACCCTGACTCTTGGCGCAGGGACAAAGCTGATGTCAGAGCTGAGCTGACAGCTTCCTTCTCCCACTGGATTTTCCAAAAGAGAGAGACCACAGCTCAGCTCCTATTAAATAATCGTGGGGTGGGGGGGAGGGAGGATGTTTCACTCAATGATTTCCTGAACTCAGAGGCAGTAAACAGAACAGGAAGCAGCCCCGGGGACCCGCTCAGCCTGAAACCGGCCAGCCAGAGGTGGGGCCCAGCCTTCCTCCAGAGCCAAGCTCACTGGAGCCACCCCGACCCGACCCCAGAGATGATGTCAGGGAGGCAGGCTGGCCCTCTCTCCAAACTGTCCCTCAGCGCCTGTAGGGACTGAGGAAATGTTCTGAGGACGGTGGGTGGGAGGTGATAAGATGGAGAGAGGAGAGCGGCCCCCTCCCAGTGGGTGGGGAGGATGGAGGGAACGAGGCCCTGCCGGGGTTGGACCGTTCTCTTCCCTGGGAAGAGAAGAAAGGGGGAGCTCCCTGAAGTCAGGGGAGGGACAGGACTAGGTAGGGGAGCAGCTCAGGGGGAGCAAGGAAAAGAAGGCCGGGCCTCCCTCTGCCTCCCTCAGTCAACTTGGAAATGATGCCGGTCTCCCACAAACCCTGCGCCTTTGGGCCACTCCGACCCCGCTTCCCGCCCTTTCTGGGGCACATTGCAAACCCCAAAGGTTACCAGGGGCCTCTCTCCCACCCACGTCCCCCAAAGCTAACCATTACAAAGTGCTGCCTGGAGCCCCCTATTATCTCCAGTCCTAGCCAAGGGAAGCATTTAAATCCTGTTTCACAAACTTGGAAACTGAGGCTCAAAGAGTTGAAGGCTTGCTGGGGGTCACACAGGGTGGGACGGAGCCAGTTCTCTCCCCCACGCCCCCCACACCCCTACAGGGTCCCGACAATAGGAGCCAGGATGGGCAGGGCTCTCTGGCAATGGGGGGCACAGGGGTCCCCAGGATGAGTTTTCCCCAGGGAGCCCCGCCTTCTGCTTGAGCTGCCCACTCGGCTGCTTATCAGCCACAGGACTCCATGACACAATCCTGCTCTGATCTCCTGCCCAGCAGGGCCCCTTCCACCCCCGCCCCACCCCTGGACCCCGTTTCCGCTTCCTCCCTTCTGGGAGGGACCAGGCCTGCCCCGGGATCACAGTAGGCTGTCTGGAGAGCCCATATCCTCGCCAATCCCTCAGCCGCCAGGAGCTCCCACATCCACTGGTGGGTGGCCAGCAGGGGACCCTCACAGAAAGAGGATGGTGGCCTACAGTTCCCCATCCTTAGACTCCCTTCTGAGAGCCCACTTACCTCCCAAGACCACCATGGCCTCTCCTGGCCTCCGGGTCCCCACTTGTAAAGGGACTACGTTAGGAAGATGAGCTCAGGGGTTGCGGAGGGGAACTTGGTGGGCTCAGCCATCAGCCAGACCACAGATCTGGCCCTAAGTCAGACACTTACACGAGCTGTGGTCCTCAGACAGGGGGCCTTGTCGTGCAGACATCTACAAAATGGAACTCGATGTCATCAGCCCACAAGGGGAACGACACCCTCTGGAGGGTGTGCCCGAGTTACTGATATTAACCTAGCTGTTAACATTTCACAGGTGGGACTCAGAGAAGGGAAGTTGCTTTTCCAAGGCCATAGGCCACAAGCAAATTAGTGGCACCTTCCCCAACAGCGTGTGGGCTGCCTGGCTTGCCAAGGAGTCTTGGGACTTCCAGATACGGGGATCAGGAACCCCGAGTTTTAGTCCCCATCAGTTGTGAGAATTCCAGAAGGAAGCTTTTTGGGGTTTCGGTTTTCCTAGCTGTAAGACAGGTCTGGAGAAGGTCACCAGTCTCCAAGGATCTAGAAAAGGCTTTTCGAGGTGCGGACTTTGGGGTCCGATCGCAGAGGAGAGAGAGAGAGCCTTCTCAGAGGCCCCGGAAGGCTGTGCCCAGCACGGTTGAGGGCTAGGTGTCTGGCTCCCGGCCCCGCTTCTACTACGCCCAGCCGGCTTCGGTCGGCTCCAAGCTGCGGGCTGCAGCGCCCCCCACTGTCCAGCCCGCAGCAGCCGCCTTGGCCACAGCACCACCGAGGCCCCGGCTGGCGTGGCTCTGCCGGTGCCTCCCCCAGGGCTGGGCAGGGGAGGAAGACACGCGAGGGGTCCTGGAGGGGCCTCAGCCTGGCCCTGGACCTACCGGGGGTAGGGAAGGGGACGGCCCCGAGGACCGCTGGACGGGCTCTGGCGGGGGCGGAGAGCCTCGATCCGGAAGGAAACCTGGAAGGAGGGAGTTGGGAAGATCACCGCCCCTTCCCACCCACTTCAGGCCCCTGGACCACCTAGTTCCCACCCGGGACAGGCCCTGGGTACCACGTCCCCCCATCCCGGAGGCTTCTCCGCAGCCAGGACCTGCTGATGGCAAGATTGGGGTCTAGCCCCTTCTCCAGCTATTTGTGCCAACAAGCCCCCTCCAGCCCCCTCCTGCGGTGCCAAGCTGTGCCCGGACTTAAGTTATTTTTTTTCTTTTTCTGCACCATGGCCTTGTGAGCTGGGGCTTCTGCAATCAGACCCAACCTACGGAGCCAACAGAGCAGAGTGGTCGAGTCCTGTGCTGGCCCAAGGTCAAAAGTATAGGGGCCATGACCTTGACTGACCACACACCCCAGAGCCTCCCATGATGAAGACCCCTGCCCTTCTCCCCAAAGCAGAGGCAGGCAATGGCCACCTTGTGACCTACCACAGCCCCTTCTAGAGGGACAGGGACCCTCCGCCTGACACAGCTCCATCTGAGGGAAAGCTAGGCTACCACAGACTCAGAACCCTCTGCTGCTCTGGGGTAAAGGGAACGGAGGGTCCCTTGGGAAATGAGGAATGAAGGCCGCCCCCTACCCCCGCCCAGAGAGGTGACCCCTCTGGGATCGTGCAATGCCAGGATTCTGACCTCTCCTCTTCTGCTCTTCCATGATCTTTAACCCCTTAGTGACCCATGACACTTTGGCATCTGGTCTGTCCACGTTACCTCAACATCCTTGGTGAGATGGGCAGGGAACGTCCTACCATGCCTGTTACACAACTGGGAAGACTGAGGCTTGGAGAACCATGGGGGCCACTAGGTACCCCCCAGACACTGGAGGATTTGCCAGGGCCGAGGATAAATTCAGGGGCCGGCAGCTACCCCCGCCCCCCAGCTCTGCCCCGCCAGGGAGGCCTACCGTGGTCTGTGCCCATGCAGGACCCTCTGGAATCTCGCAAGTGTTTTCCGGGTCTTCAGTGGGACACCATTGACTTCAGGGCCGGGCCCCCTCTGCTTCCTTCTCCTGCTGAATCTTCTCTGCAAACAGCTCCTCACACTGCCCCCCACTTGACTTCCCGTCAAGTGCCGGGTGGCCCTGAGGCTCCCCCCACTTCCACCCCACCCCCTGGCGGAAGGGCTGGGTGCAACAAGGAGCAGAGAACCCCAGGCTCCTGGCCAGACTGCACCTGACAGGTGGGGCAGGGTCTTCAGGGTGGCCGAGGGGTAAAGTGGGGCTGGGGGTGGGGAGGGGGCGACCCTGTGCCCAACACCCCTGCCCAGCACTGCGTGGCAAGGCCACTGGGACCTGAGTCACAACTGACTGGGCCGCGCCCAGCCTGCCTGGGTGACCCAGGCCAGCATAAGGCGATGACTGAGCAGCCCTCCGCATGACCGGCCGGGGTCGGCCTTAGGTGTTTTGACTCAGACCTGCCACAAGCCGTGTGCACCAGGGCCATGCCCCTTGTCCCCGTCCCCAGGAGAGTCACAGGGCTGTAGCCACCCTCACCCCCCGGCACAGGGTCCCCCCAAGACACCCTGCGCTGCCCTGGCACCCACCTCAGAACCCCGGAGTCACCTGTCCCATCTGGTTGGCCCTCCTCCACAGGCTCCAGGGCCCCACCAGCCCAACCCACCTCCCTGGGAGACCTTCGCCCCTCCCCGCGCCAGGGAGCAGAGCCCAGCCCTTGGGGCCGCCCCAGGAAGCAGGGAGTGGGGCTGGCCAAGCGGAAGGGCTCCCCAGTGCTGACCGTGGATTGTGAGCCTCGCTTCAGCATGGAAAAGGGATTCTGTGTGCACTCTGGGTCCCAGGCCGAGTGTGGAGGGGAGGAGAGCAGGGCGACAATGACAAAGAGAGAGAAGCTGTGAAGAAAACCAATAAGGAAGAGAAAATGAGGGAGAGAGAATAAAGAGAACGTTGCTTGTGCACCTGCTCAGCGACAGTTTATGATAACACTAAAACAGCGCCGTGTGTGTGTGTGTGTGTGTGTGTGTGTGTGTGTGTGTGTGTGTGGTCTCCTGGGAAATCTTAACAGCCAGGGAGTCTAGCCAGGTTAGCCCATTGTACAGAAGGGAAAGCTGAGGCTCGGCTTGAAAGGTCACACAGGTTTAAAGGCAAAGATGGCCGGGGTTTGAACTCATTTTGCTCGACCCTCAAGTATTTTCTCCTCATCCCTCGAGAAAGAGGGAAAAGAACCGCATGGATCGTGGTGGACAGTGAAGGTCATGGAGGCCAGAGAGCCGGCTCTGCCATTTGTAAGCCCTGAGTTCGTTTGGCGGATAGACAGTGAGCGCCGGGCACCCCAGCCCCGCCTTTTTCCAGCAGTTTCCCTGGCCCTCTGGGCCCCCTGTCCTGTCCTGGGGAACTTTCCATCCTTGTGTGTTACATGCAATTCACTGAGGGATTGACGGTCACCTTGAAAGACTTGAAAAAGACAAAGAAAATCTGGCTTTGGGGCACCTGGGTGGCTCAGTCGGTTAAGCGTCTGCCTTCAGCTCAGGTCATGATCCTGGGGTCCTGGGATCAAGTCCCACATCGGGATCCCTGCTCAGTGGGGAGCCTGCTTCTCCCACTCCTTCTGCCACTCCCCCTGCTTGAGCTCTCCTGCTCTCTCTCTGTTAAATAACTAAATAAAATCTGAAAGAAAGAAAGAAAGAAAGAAAGAAAGAAAGAAAGAAAGAAAGAAAGAAAGAAAGAAAGAAAGAAAGAAGAAAGGGAGGGAGGGAGGGAGGGAGGGAGGGAGGGAATCTGGCTTTGAGTTGATGTCCCCAGCAAGGCCAGGACAGGTTCAGCCGGGCCCCGGAGCCACTTTGTCCCTTCACTCAATCCCAGAAGAAGTGTTCGCTAGCTGCCCACACACAGGTGCCACCATTCCAGGGAAAATGCTCCCTCTGTGGTACAAAAGCATAATTTGAGCCCCACCCCACTGCCTGTCCCAGCAGATGGTCATTGGAACCCCAGTCTCACCGGGGTGATCAGAGAAAGCTAATTCCGATTCTGGATGCCGATTCCAGAAATGATTCCCTGCCCACAGCCACCTGAGCCCTTCTGGGTGGAGGAATCGAAGAGGAGTGGGCATTTGAACCAGCGTTCAGGGTGGGAAGGGAGCAGGCTAGGGGGTGGGGGTCCGGGATGCCTGGATGGTTCTAACACAGAGACGAGCTGGCAAAGCGGGCCGAGCATGAGAGCAGGGGCCTGAGGTTTGCAATGAGCGCCACAGCCGTAGGACAGGAGGGAGTCCCCGAAGGCTCGTGAGCAGAAGATAGGCTAGCAGTGAGATTTTTGACCATGTCCAGGGAACCAGGACCTGGCTAGTGGTTGGGAGAGAGGAGGCATGTGCCTGAGACAGGCTGTGGAAGAAACCACAGGACATCGTGATCAATGGGGAGAGGAGAGGTTAAGAGAGGAGAAGGTGAAGACTAGGGTTCTGGAACTTCTCTGGAGGCAACTAGGAAACAGAAATCAGGTGTGCGGTGGGGGTGACCTTGGCCTTGAGGTATCCACAGGGCTCCCAGCTCCCAGGTCCTAGCAATTGGTCTGTAGCCTTGGGAGAGCACCAGGCTGGAGACGGCAGTTTGGGGGCACCTACAGCTGTGGTCTCATCAGGGGACAGTGTGGAGGTGACGAGTCCTTGGAGGTGGGACCCCTGAGACTCCCTCCCCAGATTCTGGAGCTCCCTGATCTGCTTCCTATGGGGTGGGTGCTGGTCCAGCTCCACGCCAGACACCTCTCCTGGGGCTTATCCACAGAGTAGGGGCTGGCAAGGGGCCCAGGCAGGGGTGGGGGGCAGGGGCCCTGGGCTTCCCAGCTCTTCCTCCGCAGACCAACCTCTGCTCACTCCGTGGGCAACCGCACGACCTACCGCAGCCCCAGCTCCCCTTCCGCTCCGAGAACCTGAGAACCTAGCGTGCCTCAGTGTCTGCTGTCTCCCACCCACAGCTTCCCAGCAACTCAGCCTCAGGAAAGCCCCCCACCCCCGTGCTGGGGCAGGGCGAGCCACTCAGCTCTTTGACTCCCTCCAGGGCCCCACCTGCCCTGCTCCTCGCTGAGCTCATCCTAGGTGCAGGCACCGTGCCAGGTGCTGGGTCGGAGCAGAGGGAAGCAGTACCCATCCTGGCAGGTTCCAGGCCAGCAGGGGAGGCAGAGGGTAAAACACCACAGGGGGGGAGGGCTTGCCAATAAGACAGTGTTTGGAGAGCAAATAACCAAGTTGCTGGACCCAGACCATGGGTGATAGGGAAAAGTAGCGCAGGATGCGCTGATCAAAACCACAGGGAAGGGGCGCCTGGGTGGCTCAGTGGGTTAAAGCCTCTGCCTTCAGCTCAGGTCATGATCTCAGGGTCCTGGGATCGAGCCCCGCATAGGGCTCTCTGCTCAGCGGGGAGCCTGCTTCCCCCTCTCCCTCTGCCTGCCTCTCTGCCTACTTGTGATCTCTCTCTCTCTGTCAAATAAATAAATAAAATCTTTAAAAAAAAAAAAAAAAACGACAGGGAACAGTGTTCCAGACAGAGGGAACAGCATAGGCAGAGACCTCATGGTAGAAGGGAGCCCTGGGCCTTTCGGGAGCCAAAAGGTGGCCTATGTGGCAGAAGCCATGAAAGCAAGGGAGAGCCCAGTGGGGGACAGTGGAAGCTCTTACTAGGTACTTGGTCAATCACCTGGAACGTGCTGGAACATGTTGGGCAGTGCCCAGGAAGCCTGCTGGTTGCAAGCCAGGGCGTGGAGTTCTGCACTGCAGTTCCCTCTGTGATCTTGAGTAAGACACTTCCCTTCTCTGGGCCTTTCTGATAAATCAGCCATGCCCCCCACTCACTTTATGCTGATCCTTGAATGCCTAGAGCCTCTGCCCTAGTTGTTCCCACCACCTGCAGGCCCTGCCCCTTCTCCTGGGCATCATTCTGGGTTTCAGAGTGGATGAAGAAGCTTCGCTTCTTCCAGATGCCACACTGACCACCCCTGTTGCCTGGGTCTCTCACTCGGTTTTATCATCCTGTGTTGGTTTTTGCTGAGCTCATGCTGCAATGTCCTGTTGGTTCTTCCGCGCGTCCGTTGCCTGCCGGCCCCCTAGCCTGGGAGCTCTGTGTCCTCAGGGACTCAGTGACACTGTTGGCCTAGTCACAGAGGCTGGAGGGTAACAGAAGTTGCTCCCACCCTGGCATCTAAAGGACCTGAATTCAACACACACCTGCCCTCCCTGTGGTCTCAGTCTTCTCATTTGCAAAGTGGATAGTATCTATTGCAAAGAGTCCTGCACGAGGCTCTCCTCCATCCCTGATGTTAAGTCCTGTTCCCGTCTTGACTCTCAGGCCCAGGAGGTGGGGTGGCCAGGGACCGATCGAGGTCAAGCTAACTTTTGTTAGCTCTTCCTTTGCAGCTGCTGCCTTAGCTTTCATCAGCATGTACACAGTGTCATGTTGCGCACAATTTTAGGGTTTGTGCTTAATCCTCAAGGGTTCACCTTCTTTTGCATCTGTTTATACTATACCCCTACTTACTAAGTGGGGAGGGGGCTCCTTTATATAGTGCTTCGGTGTTAAGTCAATATCTGTTTTGTTTCGGGGATGTTCTTTTCACACATTAAGAAATTTCAAGATTAAAGAAAAGGCGGGGCTCTGAGCATCTGGAGGGAGCCCGGTTTTCTGGTGGCCTGGTGGAATTCCTACCCCCAGGGGCCCCTCAGGAAGCAGGTTCAAGGACAGAGGCAGTCACAGGCTGTGTCGGAGGCAGGACCTGTTAGTATCTTGTCTATTTCACAGAACCCACATCAGCACAAGGACTCCCAGCCACACACCCATAGGAGCCCACAGCTCCAGCCTTCCTCCCTCCCCTTCTTGCTCCTAAACCCCGACACCCTTAGCATCTCAAGGGAGTCACGTTCAGATGGGATAAATGCCCCGTATGTGTTTCAGATACCCCAACATCGGAACCCCTGTCTCTCCAAGAGGCCAGACTCCCCCCAAATCCTTTCCCACCAGGCAACATAGAGACACAGGGGCTTTAGAAATCAAGCAAATTTTAAATATATGTTGGCACAATATTAACATTAAATACACACCATAAATAAGCCTTATAAATAATAAACAGATAAAAACTGATAAAAATCGATAAATTAGTCATATCCCTCCAAAGAATTGGCCCGATGGCCTCTGGGCCCCCCTCCAGAACCATTGTTTCGGCGTGAGAAATTTTCATGATGCACCACCAGGGGGCGCAGCCAGCAGCCAGGACCCAAGACCAGGAGCTTCTAGGCAGGAGGTTCATAGTGAACTCAAGTCTTCAGGCCATTTCCATTTGCAAGGCATTGGATATCAGCTCTGTCATTGAATCCCAGTGACTGGCAAGTGGAGAGGGCTTTACACCAACCCCCTTAAATCACAAAAGGAAACCTGAGGTCCAGAGAGGTAAAGTGGCTTGCTTGAGGTCACACAGTGAGTTAGGGGCTGAGCTGGGATCTGAGCCCCCGGATCAGTGCTTCTTCTAGGACACTCTGCACCTGTCACAGCTGCCTAAAGTGAGGTCACCCAGATGTCCAAGTGTCTGGCCTGAGATTGGCAATGAGACATAGGAGGCCAGCTCAGGCTCTGACCTCCCCCTCAGAACCATGCCAGCATGGAAAGGAGGAAGTCTGGGGGCAACGGCTCTGTAAGTCATGAGAGGGAAGGGACGGCAGGCCTCTGGGGAGCAGAGCGGGGGGGAGGGGGCAGTCAGTCTGGCCATGAGTCAGCCTGTGTCATCAGACCCCTGAATCAATGGAAAGTTGGCCCCGCGTGGCCTGACCCAGCCACCCCACTGAGACTGGGGACCTCAGGGCTGGGGGCTCAATGGCCTGACCCTACCCTCCCAGCCCGGAAGAGGTAGAGGGGCCCGCCTGCCTCCCACCCCTTAAAGTGCACTTCTGAGAGGTGGGGAACAGAAGGAGCGGGTTTGGAGGCCCCCATGGGGGCAGATGCCGTCCTACAGAGTACCTGTGGATCATTTCTCTGCCAGGGGTGCCCACCAAGGCTACCGGGGCAGCTGCCGCCGGGGCAGGAGTCTCTTGTTCCTCCTGGAGAGTTGCACCCTGCGGGCCCCCTTCCGCAGGCCCCGGCGGGGGCTGTGTCTCCGGCTCCGACTCGGGCTCTCCGCCCACTCTCGGAGCACCTGCCCCACGGAGCGCATGAAGCGGTGATAGCCATACAGGAACCTGCAGCCCTCCAGCCTGCGCCGGAAGGTGTCTGGGGTGGGGGTGGGCGACGGAGACGTCCCCGGGCCTGTCGGAGGGGGCTCGGTCGTCTCCGAGGAGCCTGGAAGCAGCTGGGCCAGGCAGTGGATATTGTTCTTGAACCCGCGAATGTTTTGCGTCGCCATGTTCAGTGTCTCCAGGTCCTCGGCTTTGGGGATGTCCCGCTGCAAGGCCTTGAGTCTGTGCAGAATGAGGCCCAGCGTGATGTCGAGGGTCCATAGGAATTTCCGCCTGCTGAGCCCCTGCAGGGCATCTTTGCTGGGGAAGGTCCCCAGACACTCCCAGCAGTGCTCCTTCAGTCCATCCTTGTCTAGGCCTTGGCTTTGGATCTGGAGGGAAAGGAGAATCAGGGTTTGAGCACTCGAACCCCCAACACACACACACACAGGTCAGCTCTGGTCTGCCTTGAAATGCTGGACCTCCTGCACCCCAACCTATCCAATCCTCCCATTGTACAGATCAAGAAACTGAAGCCAGAGAGGAGTGAGGACTCCCCACTATCTGCAGACAGGGACAGAAGGCTGCTGGTGGGGGGCTGATTGGGGTGAATGTGGTGCAGGGAGGGTAACCGTGGGCTTCAGGAGGTCAGGACTCTGTTTCAGTCCCTGCTGCTACACCCAAGGGCTGGGACAAGCTGGGAAAGATCTAGCATCTTCTTGGTGTTTCAGAGTTAGGCCCAGAGAGGTCAAGGTGGCCCTGGAATAACACAAGGACTTGGTTTCCCCATCGGCCCCATCTGGAGCACTGGCTGTGTGAATAGGAGCCTCCCCGGGCTCCTCGTGCCCTAGGCCTGCTGTTCCCTAAGACTCAGATGCCACCAGGGGTGAGGCGCTCACATAGGGGTCCAGGAGCGTGCTGGTTCTCTGCATGATGTCCGCCTGCTTCTGGAGCTGCCTGAGCAGCTCTTGGTCCTTGTCCAGACAGCTGCCCATGGCCAGCGCACTCAGGAACAGGAGTCCGAGGACCAGACCTGGGGCAGAGAAGGAGGGGAGCTGTCACCTGACTTGGGGAGGGAGGTCAGCGGCTTTCAGAGGGGAGGGCACCCCCGAGGGCCTCAGAGGGCATAGCCCGTTGCCTCAGGCTTTGTGCTGTTGAGGGTGGGGCTGGACACGGTGTCTGCACCTGCTGGGGCCACCGCCCCCTCCCCGGCGAGTCACAGCCCAGCATCCCTAACAATGACTCTGCTTCACCAAGCGGGTCCTTGAGAGGAGTTCCCACGCCTGCCACTCTTGCCAGCCTCCGGATCTGGCACGGGGCAGCCCAGGCGGGGCTGTTCTCTGCAAGACCTCTGGGCCAAGACCCTGGGCTCCACCGTCACAGACCCCAGCCCTTGGCGCAGGCGGGCTCAGCCTGGGAGCAGCCCATTGCCCGAAGCTCTGTCTGCACAAGCAAGAGAGGCAGGCTTTCCCACAGAAGGTTCTGTCTGCAAAGGATCATCTAGACCATAGCCCCATTCTACTGATAGGAAAATCAAGGCACTGAGGGAGAAGGACTTGCCCAGGTCACACAAGGCCAGCACAGTCTTCGACCTCTTGCACCTTCCTCTTCTCTCCATTAGTGGCCACTTCCGTCAGGCCCACCAGGGATGCTGTGAGCCAAGCTCGTGGGGGTGGGAGGGGGCATAGTTACTGCCAGCAGCCTCCCAACACCCTCCCACCCCCCACCCCAGGCACCGGCAGCCATGTGGTCGGAAGGGGCCTGTGGCGCAATGGCCCGGAAGGCAGTGACACCATGTTCCCTTCCTAAGAACGGTTCAGCCCCTTGGGGAAGACGCTGGCGGGGACGGCTGGGGGGCTGGCCACCCGGGCACCGAGACTGTAGGGCGCTCCTCACAACCATCCCAGGTATTTGCAGCCAGGCTTGGGCGGAGGGGGGTGGGAGGGAGGGGGTCCATATGGGCGCTGCATGCACGTAGGACTAGGGCGTACTCACGGCTGTGTGTCCAGGTCTGCGTGAGGCCGGAGGAATGAACTGGTCACACACAAGCGTTGCGCCCAGTCCCCCCTGGGGCCCCATGTGGGGGTTCCCGGGTTGGTGAGATTGAGGGCTCTGAATGACATCACGTGGCTCTGTGTGCATGTCACCCTGTGGGTGTGGCTAGGCATGCTGTGTGATTGTGTGGGCTCTAGGGTCCCCGGGCCTGGCGGACGGTGTATCTCCATCCCAGACCCTGCGAATCAGGGCAACAAGGAGGCCTTGCTGCCCCTCCAGACATCACACTGCTTTCCTGCTCAGCGTCTGCAGATTCCTCCTCGTGCAGCACATCACCCACCTCCTTCCTGCTTCCCTGGCTTCTCCCTCAATCTACCCCTTCCCTTATTCTCTTGCTCCCACAGTCGCCTCTATATCACCTCCCCTTAGAAGCCTTCCGGGGATTCTCCTTCTCTACCCTGTGAAGATGCTGTGTTCTCAGTGGACCACTTTCTTTGCCTGACCTCCTGGCTCTCTCCCCTTCTCAGCATCCTTCTGGCTCCCGGCCTTCCCAGCTCCCGAAGGACAGAAGGCGCCCCTGCACCCCGCTGGCGCCCATAGGCACAGCAAACGGGGTGCTGGCGGAGAGGAAGGAAGTACTTACTGGGCAGTGTCCTCCGCATAAGCTGTGCCCACATGCTGGGTGCCCGAGCTCTGGCCAGCGCTTGCTGGGGGTGACACCTCCTGGCTGGGAGCCCTGCGGGCTGGCAGCCACTTTATGCCCGCCAGGGCGATTGGCCAACACCTCGTGAGGTGGGTGGGGAGGGGGGAGGGCAGGGCTTCTGGGAACATGACCCCAAAAACCAAAGTTTCCACAGGCGGCCAATGGGCGCTCCTCCTGTTTTCTTCGAATTCGTTCTTCGAGGTCAGCCCCACGCCCAAGGATGATGCAAACTGCAGCCTCAGCCTTCTTGGGGTGAACAGGGAGCAAGGGGGTCCGAGCCATCTGCAGGAAGCTGTGCCCAGGATAGAGGGGAGAGTGTGCCAGCTGGGCCCTTGGAGGGCTGCAGGTCAGGCTTGGCCCAGGAGCCATCAGCCTCACAAGCCAGGGTGGTTTGGAGCTGAGGGCAGCGAGACATCTTCCTTCTTGAATGCCCTTCCCGCCCTCCTGCCAGGGCTGTTGGGACATCTGTGAGCGGAAACCACCGGGCTCTGGGCACAGAGCCAGACCTAGGCTGGCAGCCCCGAGATTGTGGTTCTGGCCCCAAGACCTACATCCCCCACCGGGGCTCCCAGCCATCCTCTCTCTCCCATCTTGCACCCCCCCAACAACCAGCCTTCCTTATCCCAGGCCCTTTCTTTACAGACAGGGTCCTCTCGGGGGAAACAAGAGACACAGGAAATTAGGGTTCGAGCCTGCCGACGTGCTGTGTGACCAGAGGCAAGTCACTTAACGTCTCTGGGCCTCAGCGGCCCCACCTGTAAAATGAGGATTCGAAAAGCATTTCCTGGGCCAGGCTCGTAGCCCTGCCGCTGTCCTGGACATAAAAGGCAAAAGTCCTTTGAAGGAAAAAAGATGAAAGTCTAATTCCAAGTACTAGCTGCCGAGGGGTAGTGTGGGGGGCGGAGGAGATGGGGAAGCTGTGAGCTCAGAGGGGAAGCCAGGGTGGGGGAGTTGTGACGGTTGGGGAGCAGGTTTCACTTTCTCTGAAAGATAGTGATTGTGGGCTGGTCCTCCGCTTCTCGCAGACCTCTGGACGTCAGAGCGAAGGCGCCCTGGAGAGCACACCTCCCTCGTCAACCTGTTACGCCGCTTAGGGTAGAGCGAGGCCTGGCCTAGGCCCGACAGGGAGGCCAGGAGGCACCCCAGCATGGCTCCCTGGCCCGGAAGAGGGTCCTTGGCCGGCACCCTCAGGGGTCCAGTCCGGGGTGGGGGCCATCAGGAGCCCAGGGATCCGGGGTGGGACCCCTGGAAGCTGCCAGCTGGGGAAAGCACCGGGCCTGTGGAGCCTGGACAGGGCCAGCTGAGGTGGCCCGAAAGGGGACAGGTCGGACAGCCATCCTGGCCACCAGGGCTGTTCCCACCTGCTCTCTCCTCTGCAGACGCGTTCACCGTTACTCATTTATTTGTTGAACGAACTTTTATTTGGCCCTGCTCTGAGCCAGCCCCTCCCAGGCGCTGAGGATCCCGCAGCGGGCAAAGGCAGACCCTCCCCAGCACCCCCTGCCACGCCCAGGAGGCTGTTCCTCCCACCCACTCCCCGGCACCCCAGCCCGGCGCTCACCACACCCACCATCGCCGCCCCCAGCGGCCAGTTCTGGATTCTCCTGAGAACGTGGCTTCTGCTCAATTCCTCATCTCCGTGCCCACCCCCGCAAGACCGTTTCCTGGGGCCCAAGCCAAGCTGGGATCCTTCTTCATTTCGCATCCCTGATCGCCTCCGGCAACAGCCCTGGAAGGGAGGGAGCACGTGGGGAGGACTGCTTGGGCTCTCCTGAATGAGGAAACAGAGACACTCAGGGCCGGCTCGGGCTGGAGAGCTTCTCAGCCCTCTCAGCTACCGAGGACCGAGGCCCGAGGACCGTCCTCCACACTCAGGGGGCGGGGAGGAGTAGCTACAGGCCTTTGCTTTCCCGTCCTCCCTGCATCGCCCCGGGTGGGAACAGTTAAGAGGAGAGGGCGTTCACACCGGGGCTGTCGAGTCTGAAGGACCGTGTCTGAGCTCGCAGCTAACTGAGGTGCAGCGTGCGGGGCCCCAGGGGCAAGGCCACCAACGGCAAGGGGGGCTTAGCTTGTGGTCTGCTCGGGCCGCCCTGACGGCACAGGGCAAACGGGAGCACTGGATCAACAGGAATGGCTGTTCGCGACATCCTGGAGCTAGGAGTCCGAGACAGAGCCATCAGTAGGGTCAATACTATCCTGCAGCCTCTCTCCTTGGCTCATAGACGGCTGCCTTCTCTCTGTCTCCTCATGTGACTGACCCCCGACTATGTGTCTGTCCTAATCTCCTCTTCTTAGAAGGACAGCAGCCATACTGGATGAGCGCCCCCCACCCCACCGCCGTGGCCTTATCTTTCTGAGGACCCTATCTCCAAATACAGCCATTCTGAGGTACTGGGTGGGGGGGGTCGGTCTTTAGCACAAGAATTTAAGGGATAAAATCCTGTCCGTAACTGCTTGCAAGAGGAGGGCATGGTTGGAGGGCTGCAGGGAGTGCGGATGATGGGGGAGTGCCCAGAGCTCAGTGGGAGGGGCCAGTGATGTGCAGAAGGACAGAGAGTGGCCCCAAGGTGAGGAGACTGCCCAACCGAGCAAAGCATGAGGGGAAGATGCGTCAGCATTTCTGGTGAGGTCAGCGTCCAGTGACGTCCCTCTCCCCAGCAGGAAGGGCTTGCAACACGGCCTAGCCAGTATAAATAGGCTCTCCGACCACAGGCCCCGGGCTGTCCCCTCTTCATGGGCCACGTCAGCTGGGTCCTCGTGATTCGGAGGGGGAAAGAGGACTGGCTTGGTTCCTCAGAACTGCTGTTCCCCTGTCTTTCCGGCCCACCCTCCGCCTGTGGGGCTCTGCTGCTTTAAGTGCAAGAGCAGGACCTCGGGTGGCCTGGCGGTGAGTCAAAACTGGAGACAGGAGGCCACTCATCTGGGAAGACAGACAGTGACCCCTGACCTGCTAGGGTGGGAGCTAGACACCGACCCAGTTACCAGTGTCCATCTGCTTACAAGCCCAGTGTTCTTGGCCCAGTCGCATCCCCTTTCCAAGCCTCAGTTTCCCCCATGGACTCAGGGGCACAATTTAACAGTCAAGAGACAGACAACCCAAATTTAAAATGGGCAAAGGAGGGGGCAGCTAGGTGGCTCAGTGGGTCAGGCATCCAACTCTTGGTTTTGGCTCAGGTCATGATCTCAGGGTGGTGAGATCGAGCCCCCTATCCGGCTCCGTGCTCAACCCGGAGTCCGCTTATATTTCCCCTTTCCTCTCCCTCTGCCCCTCCCCCCTGCTCACTCTCTCAGGTGCATGTGCTTGAGCGCTCTCTCTCTCTCTCTCAAAAATAAATAAATAAATCTCTAGAAACACAATGAAAATAAAAATAAAATAAAATGGAGAAACAGGGACGCCTGGGTGGCTCAGTTGGTTAAGCAGCTGCCTTCGGCTCAGGTCATGATCCCAGGGTACTGGGATCGAGTCCCATATCTGGCTCCTTGCTCGGCGGGGAGCCTGCTTCACCCTCTGTCTCTGCCTGCTTGTGTTCTCTCTCTCTCTGACAAATGAATAAATAAAATCTTTAAAAAAAAATGGAGAAACAAATAGCTATTTCTTCAAAACATACCTCTTCATAGCCCCTGGGGTACGTATCATCAAAGACAGACAGTAACAAGTGCTGGGGAGAATCAGAACCCTCGGATACGGCTCCTGGCCATTCAAGATGGTGCAGCCGCTTTGAAGACTGTCTGGCAGTCCTTCCAACGCTCATAGAGATGCCCCACCTGCCACAGTTCCACGCCCACATGTGCACCCAAGAGAATTGAAAACACGTGTTCACACAGGAACTTGCACACAAATATTTATAGCAGCCTTTATTCACAGTAGTCAAGGAGTGGAATCAACCTAAATGTCCATTAGCAGAAAACGGATTTTTAAAAATGTGGTCTAACCGTACAATGGCATCTTAGTGAGCCTGAGAAAGGAATGAAGTCCCAATACATGCCACCGTGTGGATGAGCCTCAGAGACATGATGCCAAGTGAAAGAGACCCGTTACAAAAGGCCACATGTTGTACGACTCTATTTGTATCAAATGTCCAGAAGGGGTAAATTCACAGAGACAGAAAGCAGAGGAGTTGCTTTCTGAGGCCCAGAGGGGTCTGGGGACAGGGAGCGATCGCTAATGGGCCTGGGGTTTCTTTGGGGCCGATGAAAGTGGTTTTGAGCTAAATAGTGGTAAGGGTGGCACCGTCTTCTGAATAGACTGAAAACCCACTGAATTATCCACTTAAAGTGAGAAATTTGGTAATAAATATTTTGTATCTCTGCTTTTAAAAATGCAGCAGCCAATCCTTCTTCAAGAGGACGGGGAGTGTAAGTCGATGAATAATACACGCCAAGGCCTGGCCCATCGTCCTCCAGAAATACCCGCCCGCCGGCCAGTCACCGGCATGGACAAAGGCGCGCGTCTGCTTATGTCACAGCCTGGTTTTGAGGACGATTGGGAAAGATTATGTTACATAAACTCTGGGGTGAGCAAGGATCTGCCAGGGCCCTCCCCACGGGGCCGGTGAGGTCACCCCAAGCTGGAGGATCTTTTGGCTGAGAACTGTCACAGAGTTCTTCTGGGACCTGGTGTGTCCATAGCATGGGAAGCCATGTCCCCCATGTGCCCAGTGGCTCCCCCAAATTGGGTAAGTGAGCACCCTTCAGGGCCTGAATACCTATTCAGGGAAGTGCAGCAGAGAGGGGGGAGAGAAGGAACTATCTTCTGTTCAAGAATCTCTTACTGTTTGTGGTGGAGGGGTTGGGGGGGTGCGTCCCCACTGAACAGGGATGACCAGGACATCAGAGCGCTGCCCCACTATCCTCTCTTCGATTAGCCTAGAACAACTGCTCCCTGACCCCCTCTCTGAGCCCAGGGTCCTCTCTGTGAGATGAGGGGACAGGAGAGATGAACACAGAGGGCCTAGAACCCTACAGAGCCCCGTGGGGTCCCTTAGTGGCTCTAAGCGCTGAGATGTCACTGTAAATAACAACAATCTTAACCATTAAACAGGGACCAAGAAGTCCAATGGAGTCCTGACTTTTCTCATGATGACAACATACAATGCCTATTTTGAAACATCACGTTCCTGCCGAAAATGTTCATGTGCCCCAGGCATGTGCTGATTGCCCAGCGGTAATAACCAGAGACGTCTCTGCAGCTCTTCTGTGCCAAGACCAGTTCTGAGCATCTACCACGGGCTGGCTCTGTGACCCCTCCCAGCCACCGTCACAGGGATGGTTGTCTCCATCCTGTGTATGGGGTAACCGAGGCCCGAGAGACGGGGCGCTTGGTGGGAGGTCGCACAGCCGGGAGGGAGCAAAGGCAAGTGTGAGTGCGGGCAGCTGTCCTCGGCCCACATGCCTGGCCACGCACCATACACACGGTGCCTTGCCCAGAACTCATGCAGCCACATGGCTCTACAGGCTTGAAAACGTACGGCTTTCACATGGGAAGATGGAGATCCTCTTGGTCAAGGGCCAGCCGGGGAGTGACCGGGGGAGGAGGTCGGTATTTCTGCAGGTCTGGAAAGAAAAGGCCAGTTTAATGGGCAGAAATGCAGGAAAAAGACGCTACAAATCCTCATTCCCGTGTGGAGGGAACAGCATGAGGTGCCCAGCAAACAAGACTGCCCCGGTCTAGTTTCTTCATTTGTTTTTAAGATTTATTTGCGAGAGAGTGAGAGAGATCACAGAGGGAGAAGGAGAAGCAGACTCCCTGCTGAGCAAGGAGCCCCCCGCGGGGCTCGATCCCAGGATCCCTGGGATCATGACCTGAGCTGAAGGCGGATGCTTAACTGACCAAGCCACCCAGGCGGCCCGATCTAGTTTAGAGAAGAGCGGGTGTGGCTGGAAGTCTAACGGGGAGGGAGGGAAGAAATGGGGCCACCCGCAAAATGACTTTACTGCCATTATAGCTCCTGTGGGGGGCCTGTAGAACACAGCCGGTGCCACTCTCTTACTTAAAGCACTCTCCCGGGCTTCACATTGAGGGTCAGTAAGGCCAAGGCCATTACCACAGCCACCAGGCCCTGCCACTTCCCCAGCCTCACCCACACCTCCCTAGGCCACCACCTCCTCTGACCTTCCTCAGTCCCTCGGGGGGAGCAGAGCTCTCACCTCATGGCCTTTGCACATGCTGCTCCCACTGCCTGAATCTCCTGCTGAATGAACTTGTCGCCCAGGCCAAGCTTCACCTCTTCAGGGAAGCCCTCCCTGACCTTCCCCCACCCCACCCAGGCTGGTCCCTGCTCTCCCCCCAAATTCCATGGCTCCCCATGGCCTCTCCAGAGCACAGCATAGGCCATATAAATTAGTAGGTGCTCAATAAAGCCTTAGTGACTGGATGCACGCACGGCCATACAGATGTGGCCATCTGTAGAAGTCCCGGGAAAGGTCAGCCGTGGCTTCCAGGCTGCAGGACCCAGATGTGTGCCTCCCATGTCCAGCGCACCTGCAGCCAGGCCTCCGGAAGTGCGGGCCCATCTCGCCGCGGGGCAGGAGCAGGTTCTCTTGGAGCCTTTGCCCAAGGAAATCAGAATTATATCACTCAGTACATCAAAGCACGTGATCTCTTTTTTTTTTCCCTGTTTTTAGGAAGCCTTGATTTTTAAAGACGCTGACTTTTCCCTTCATGATATTTTTTAAAGTGAATTCAAAATATACTCTTGCACCCACTGCAGATTTCAACACTTTCCCGGAAAACAAGCTGAAAAAGAAAAAGACAAGGCATTTCTCCTACTTCCTTTAAAGAATCCACTTCAGAATGAATTCCATAAGCAGCACCTGACAGCCTCATAGAAAGGAGCCAGTCTTCACTGGAGGGGACAATCCTGCCTTTTGCCAAAACAGACAAAGCACGGTCGCCTTTCAGTCCCTCCTTCAACCTGTATTTAAGTAATTCACTCTATGTGTCGGGCACCAGGCTGGGCTTGGGGTATAGATCAGCAAGAAAGACTAGGCTTTCAGGTAAGTGGATTTGTTGTGAATGCCTTTTTACATCCAGGTCTTGAAGCTGACATCCAGCATGGGGAGGGATCTGGAAACCCACCATTTGTCAGCCTGCTCATTTCTCACTCCAGGCCTTAGGAGGGAACACCCAAGCCAGCCTGGCTTTCATGGTGCCCCGCAGTCCAGTGCTACACCTGCACCCGAGCAGAACCAGGCAGAATCTTTCCCCAGGACTGATGTCAGACTCAGGAGACAGGCCTCGCTTACACGGCCAAGGCTTCGGAACTGGGATGCCACAGGTCCAGCACGGTGAGAAGCCACTTTCCCCAGCTCCATGGGGTGGGGTGCGGTCCCCTAAAGTGGGTGAGAATGTGGCCGGTACAGCCAGAGAGGCCAGGCCACTTCCCTGAGCCCCTGGTCTCCGCCTGAAGCCAGGACCAAGCCCACAGCTGGTCCCAGCTATACAAGACAATGATGTCAGTCTATTTTCTGCTAGTTGAGCTGGTTTCCTGGCACTGGCAGTGGGGAGTCCTTTGTCCTGCACCAGTAAGAGGATGGGAGCAGGAGGGGTGGAGAGAATGGAGAGAAGAAGTAGGATGGGCTTGGAGCCTTCTATTGGTGCCGACTGCTGCAAAAGCTCAGAAACTATGCTCAACAGAGAGAGCAACTGGAGGAAGATGGAGGGAACCAGCCAGGGTCCCCCTGGGGCTGTCCACAAACAACAGCCCTGGTCCCAAGGGGAAGTCCAGGACACAGAGGTGGGACTCGTTGACAGGGATGCCTGGAGGAAATGACCTGGGACAGGTCCTGTGGAAGACCTGCCTTCTTCCCCTTCTTATTCTTGGGGAGCTGCCAAGGAAACTCTGGGTGTTTACCTTGATAAGAAAAAAAGAAACAGGGGCACCTGGGTGGCTCAGTTGGTTAAGCGGTTAAGCGTCGCTTGGGTCATGATCTCAGGGTTCCCTGCTCAGCAGGGAGGTTGCTTCTCCCTCTGCACCTCCCCCCTTCATGCTCTCTCTCAAATAAATAAAATCTTTAAAAAAAAAAAAAATGGGGCACCTGGGTGGCTCAGTCCTTAAGCGTCTGCCTTCGGCCCAGGTCAGATCCCAGAGTTGTGGGATCGAGCCCCGCATCAGGCTCTCTGCTCTGCAGGAAGCCTGCGTCTCCCACTACCATTCCCTCTGCTTGTGTTCCCTCTCTCGCTGAGTTTCTCTCTGTCAAATAAATAAAATCTTAAAAAAAAAAAAAAAAAAAAAAAAAGAATAAAAAAAAAAAAAATCCCGCAGCTCCAAGGGGAGAAAAGGCCATCAAAGCTTGCTCTGTCCAAAGGCCCGCTGGTGGACATTCAATGGGTGATGGAGAGTGTGGCCAGCTGGGGCCAGGTCACCCTGTCCACAGAACAAGCAGGTAAGGAAGGACGAGAAGCAGAAGATGGCAGTAAACACAAATGTTGGGTGCCCCCACATTCATCGCCCAAGGTGGGAACCCAGATGTCCATCAAAAGATCATGAATTGTAAAAAAGTGGGAGGTCCACTCATTCAGCCACAAAAAGTGAGAACACGCACTGCAAAAACACCAGGCTGGGTCAAACAAGCTAGAGGCCCAAAGTCATATATTATCTAATTCTGTCTACGTGGAATGTCCAGAGCAGGGAAATCCACAGAGAGAGAATGCAGATTGGCCGTAGCCAGGGGCTGGTAGGAAGGGGAATGAGGAGTGACTATCGGCAGGTAGGGGGTTTCCTTCTTGGGGTGACGAAAACGTTCTAGAATTATACAGGTGGAGGTTGTATATCATTGTGTATATGCTAAATACCACTGAGCTATTCATTTTATTTTATTTCAATTTTATTTTTAAAGATTTATTTATTTGAGAGAGGGAGAGCGAGAGAGAGCATGAGAGGGGAGAAGGTCAGAGGGAGAAGCAGACTCCCCATAGAGCTGGGAGCCTGACGTGGGACTTGATCCTGGGACTCCGGGATCATGACCTGAGCTGAAGGCAGTTGCTTTAACCCACTGAGCCACTCAAGTGCCCTTGAGCTATTCATTTTAAAATGCCCAATTACTGGGGCACCTGGGTGGCTCAGTGGGTTAAAGCCTCTGCCTTCGGCTCAGGTCATGATCTCAGGGTTCTGGGATCGAGCCCCGCATCGGGCTCTCTGCTCAGCGGGGAGCCTGCTTCCCCCTCTCTCTGCCCGCCTCTTTGCCTACTTCTGACCTCTCTCTGTCAAGCAAATAAATAAAATCTTAAAAAAAAAAAGCCAATTATGTATTATGTGACTTTCACCTCAATTACCAAAAAAAAATGTTTTTTTTTTTTTCAAGGCAGAGCTTGAAAAACAGGGCAACTCCAGGAAAGCCAAGGGGCAGGAGAGAGTCAGAGGCCTCCCGCAGCCCTTCCTGTTACTCCTCAGTTAGCACTTGTCCCAGAGATCCTGCTCGGCGACAGAGAAGGCTCTCCTCAAGTTCAAAGGCGGGGGCATGCCAGCTCAGGACAGGGCCTGCCAGCTGCCCCAGCAGTGGGGGAGAGCGAGTCTAGGGCAAGGCACAACAGCAGAGCAGCCAGGAGGTCTCGAAGGCAGACCTCCCGAGCAAGGGTCTATCCAAGGCTGGTGATCAGGAAGGCAGGGGACGCACTAAGATTTTGCTGGGGAGACCAGCAGGAAGCCTGGGGAAGCACAGGTGAGGACAACTGTGGCCTGAATCAGGATCCTGGGAAGTGGGGACCCTGGGAAGTGGGGAGGGCCAGGCTGGGAAGGACAGAGGAGCTGGGAAGCTGGAAGAGGGTGGGGGGTGGGTGTCAATTTCTCTGTGTCCTGGCGGCGGGAAGGGGGGTGGAGGGGGGGGTGGCCCGGACGGAGGGGCAGAAAGCCAGGCCAGGCTTGCTTCCAACTGCAGACAGAGGATGAGAGATAGAGGAGGAGTGGACAAAGAGGTAGGAGGGAGATCGAGGAGGCTGAGGCAGCTGGGGTGGAGGGTGAAGGTGGAGGGGTGGAGTTTGGGGGCACCCAGCACAGCCCAGCAGTTCCCCGTGACCGCAGGAAGCTGGGCCTCCTGAGATCAGGGCGAGGCGGGAAAGCCTAGGAGGATGTGGGCCCGGAGAAGGAATGTGGACAGGAGGGTGCACACGGACACACATGTGAACATGAAAACACCAATGCGGACGCCTGCCCTGGCACACGCGGACATACAGAAAGTGCCCCCCCACAGAAGGGAGCAGATATACAGACGCGGGCACCAGCACGCGTCCACACGTGCACAAACAGGCACAGATGCCTCCGAGCACGCACATGAAGGACGCGTGCAGAAACACAGCCGGGCACGCAGCTGATGTTCGGACGAAATCAGACGCACGCAGGGCCGCAGAGGCCCAAGGATGCACTGGGACACACGGACTCACGCGTGGACAGACAGACATACACGCTTTCTGGCCGAAACAGGCCCGTCTGCAGAGATGCACTCAGAGATCTGCGCTGACTACCAGCACGGGCACCTGGGCAGCATCCCCATCGGAATCATGACCGACTCCCCCAACCAAGAAAGAAGCACCCGGCACCCCCACCTGTGGCACCCTCGGCTCCAGAACCCCAGCACCAGGGCCCGCCTGGGAAAGTGAGACAAACCACGGCCATTGCCCAACACACCCACTGGGCCCAGCCCAGGGTCAGGAAGGAGCCAGGGCCAGGCCTCGCGTGCCTGCCCACACATTCACTCCCAGCCACCGACGCAGACGGCTGCGATTACAAGCGAGCTTGCAAAACCATCCCCATCCCTCAGGGCTCAGCTAAAGCGGCCCTTCCCCCAGGGGACCTCCCCAGGCTATGGCCAGTTAACCTTTTTGAACTCTGGTTTGGCCATGCCCAGCTCTGTGACCTCGGGCAAGTCCCTCCACCTCTCCGTGCTGTTTCCCCTCGAAGTGGGGGGGAAGGGGGTTGAGAATGTGTGCTGAATACATGAATGAACCGCGCACATCCCTTCCCACCTCTTGCACAGACGGGGGAATCAGCTTCCCCGCACTCAGTCAGCCAACTGCAGACGGGGCTGCCCTCCTGCCTGGTCCCTTCCCACCAGGTAGGGTTTGGGGGCCAGGCAGGACGTCCAAGAGACTCTAGATTTATTCTCCCTTCTACACAGGACCAAGAAGCCAGCTTTGGGGCGACTTGGCGATAAGCACAGAACCATACAGCCCTGCCTGGCAGAGGTGGGGATGAGGACTTTAAACCCTGAATTTCTGCACAGAGAACATCGAGGAGGACTCACAAGGTCATTCCCCCTGTATGGGCAGATACAACCTGAGAGCGTGGAAATGAGCCGTGGGGGGTCCCTGTCTGAGCTTTCTTCATCTCCATCTCCACCCGAGTGCCATCCCCCCAGGTTCACATCCTCCCAGCAGACGCCGGATGCGCGGCTGGCTGGCAGTCGGAGGGCTGAGAATACCCTTCTACTCCCCCAGAGACTGTGGGCAAGGCCTTCCCCAGGCATGGGCTGTCATCGTGATGAGGACGGGCACTCGGGCTCTGCAGTCCAGGGCCTTGACCCTTGCACTCAGGAATGGCTGTGTTGTTGTGGACAGGTGAATGGGGGTGCCCAGGGTTGGAAGGATGAGGACATGGACTGTGTGCCAGTGAACACCCCCAACTTTAGTTATGAATGACCCAAGCTGAGCCCAACTCCAGGCCTGGGCTGACCAGACTGACTTCCTTTGTTCTAGAACTCTCCAGGGGCCCAGGTGGGACAAAGAGGTGATTCTGTGAGCCTCCACCGCAGCCTGGGACAGTTTAAGCCCTATCTATTGGATGGCACCCAGAGCATTAGACATGTGTGAAGTCCAGGGTCATGTCCCCTTCAGTGGAATATGCCGCAGTCACCTCCCAAGCCCTGTGTCCTGACCCCAGGTGGGTCCCAAGCAGATACAAATGTCCCCATTTGTAACCTGTTGACAGCCAAGCTGACCCAGTGATCCCCAAGGACCCTAATACTCTGGGAGCTAAAACCACATGGGCTCTAGGTCTGGGTCCAAGTCAGACTAGCCCACTGGGGCCCCCCTACCCAGGCCAGCCCTGTGGGCAGCACCAAGAACCGATGTCAGATTAGGGCCCAGTTTGAGGGAGTAGGCAAAGTCTGACGCATCCGGAAAGCCAAGAAAACAGAAATACCCAAATCAGGCAGTGACTCAAAAGCAGACAGATGGACAGACGCCCCGGAGCGAACACGGGGCCCAGAAGCTCTCTACCTGCAGGTCAGGAGCCCCAAAGATTCTGGGTCTAAAGCCCCCACTTAGCCCAGAACATCCTTTGAACCAGGGCCCAAGGTGTGCCCCCCAGAGAAAAGCCAGAACTCACTCCCTCTTCCCCCTGAAAGTCAAACTACAAAGCAACGACCCCTTCCCGGTGCCAAGAAGTAGAGGGGTACTGAGGGACCTGCTTCTTGGATCTTGATACACATGAAGAAATGGAGGCTGGGGGAAGGAGCTGTCCTAGGGTCCCCGACCGCTCACTCACCGGGCCAGGCTGTGCGCTCTGTTCCTGTGATCTGCAGCCCCTGGGTTCCCAGGGGCAGGGCAGGCACACTGCCAGAGGCCTGGCCCCCATTCTGGCTTTTCTGGGGAGCCACAGTGACCTCTGAATACGCCGAAGTCACACCCTTCTTCCCTTCCTAAGTGCGGGTGGGTCTGGGCTGAGAGTACCCGATAACCTCCCTGGGCCATCTGTAGGGTCCCATCTGGCTCGCAGCGGAATCCCGGTCTTGAGGAATGAGGAGGCGGCCCCTCTGTGGCAGGAAACCCAGGCCCACATGTGCTGAGCCTCTGGCCCAGGAAGGCAGCCTGTGAAGGCAGAGTGAGTGAGTTCCAGGTGGCCTCCTGTCCTGTTGTTCTAGTACCCAAGCCCCACTCTGGCTGGCCCCCTCCCACTACTACTCCAGGAGAGCCCTGGTGACAAGAACTAACTGATGTCTTGGCCAACGGGGACTCCAGTGAGGGACCTCCCAGACTCAGGCATGGTCCAAAAGCAAGCAGGCCACAGCCCAGAAGGGCGCTTTTGGGCCCTCCTTGAGGAGATTCGCAATAGGCCAGTCACACCCAAGGTGGCCAGGAAGGCTCAGGGACCTCCAGACAGGAGGCTCTCAGAATCTAACCACATTCAGAACTTTCTGGGCTATTTCAGAAGCAGCAAGGAAGGAAGAAAGAGGCTGGGCTTCAGAGGCTAGGCAGCCCTGGATGGGAATCAGGTGACCTTGGCTAAGTCACTTCCCTTCTCAAAGGTTCAGTTCTCCCAGAGGTGAGAACTGAGCCAGGCGAGCCCAGCCAGAGCCGGCTATGCGGGGTCAGAGCAGGACTTCAGGCTGCGGGGCTGGGGGGAGGGGCGGAGCAGCCTTGCCCGAGCTCAGACAAGCCTCACGGACCACAGCCCAACCCTTGATAACTCTAAGCCCTTTATTAACCAGTCAATAAAAAAGGGAGACAGACATAAAAATACTTTCCTCAGAGGCCCCCAGAGGGGCAGGCACTGTCGGAATCACCTGGCCAGGGAAGGCAACCCAGCCAGAGGCAGAACGGAAATCAGGGCCCTGTCTAGGGAGCAGCTGGCCTGGGGCGCTGAGAGGGGCGGGGATGGCTCGGACCTCAGGCAGGGAATGTGCAAACGCTGAGGCCGCGCAGGGAGTGATGGGGTGAGGGCTTCCCGGAGGAAGCCCAGAGCACCGTGTTCCCCTGCGTAGGCAGACACACGTGTCCACGTGAGAGCCGGTGCCTGCACGCAGCTTACATACAGAGAGCAGGAGGAGGGGTCCCCCGGCAGGAATGGGGGTGGGGGAGGGTTCATCCCAGAGCTTGAAGGAAATAGCTTAGAGAAGTCTCTAGAAGCCTGGGCAAAGGGAGAGCGTGGCGGCTTCAGGAGCCCTGGCTGTCCTGCCGTCGCTGGAGGACCTCGATGACACTGCCGATGCCATCCTCGGGCACCTGTGGGTAGGTGGGCAGAAGGAGGGATCAGGGCCACGCCAACCTCCTGGCCTAGATGGGCTGCATCCTGGACCCTCCCCATCCTCCCGGGCCTCAGTGTCCTTCCAGGAGCCCAACCCATGGCGCTCACCAGGGCATGATCAAAGTTGAAGGTGCTGATGTAGTAGGCAGAGATGTCAGCTGCCGCCAGGGGGCCTGCAATCTGGGCCACGATCCCACACTCATCTGAGGGTTATGGGGGGGGAGTCCATGTGGATCATCCTGTCCACCCCTCCCAGGTCCTCCCCAAGTCCCCAAGGCACAAGCAGCAGGCCTCACCAAAGCCCAGAGGCTGTCCACCGATGCGTACCATCCTCCACAGCTCTCCTGAGGAGCTGGTCAGCAGGAGGTCACTGGGGAACCTGGAGAGGCAGGTGGGTAGTGGGCAGGGCACCCACCTGTCCCCTCCGCCCCAATGTGAACCCCTGGAAGCAGGGTGACTTGGTGACCTCAGAGTCTGACGCTCTACCTCCCCCCTCCCTGAGGGTTGGGTTTGGGATCTCTGGTCCCTGGGACTCAGGGGTCACATACTTTTTCTGAATCTCAGCATCCATGACGATGGAGATGTAGCCCTCGATGAGGGAGAAGGCAAAGAATGTAATGGAATTGGGTCCAGTACTGCCAGACGCTGCCTCCTTGGGGGCACTGGAAAAGGACAAGAGGCTCAAGTGCTCTTCGGGGCACCCAGGCCACCGAGTGCCCTCCCACGTCTGAGGGCCTGGCCTCCTGATGGCGTCAGCTGGGGGTGGCAGAGGGGGAGAGGACGATGGATGTCACCTCATCCAAAGACACTGGACCCCCCTGGATGGCAGAGGGCCAGACCAAGGCCTGGCTCAGGGTTGTCTCAGTTCACACTACAGGAAAGGGCAGCACCTGTGGCATTGGGATCTACCCTGAACATCAGTCAGGGGCATGCGGTTACCACAGGAACCCAAAACACAGAACCGGGCACAGAGTGGCAGAACGGAGGGACACACGGAAGGTGGTGGGACACAGCATAGGGAACAACGGCGTGAGGACAAAGAGACAAGGTGCAAACAAGGCCCACCTGTATGAGTAGAACAGGACATCGATGAGCGTGGTAGCGATGGCCGGCAGGGTCTCAGGGTCCAGTGTGAGGACACAGAAGCGGTTCTGTGGGCTCTGGATGGGATGCACAGTGGGGCTGGGCCCTGCTAGGAGGGACCAGGAAGCGGCTGTCAGGGCAACTGTGGGCTGGGGCGCCGCCTGGTGGCCAGACAGGGAGGGGCCTAGGTGGGGTGCAGGGTCATGCTCTATAGGAACCCACTTCTTTTTTCCACCACATCTCCCTATCTTGGGAGGCAGCCGGCGTCAGCTGGTATCCCTATGCCCACAGACCAACCCTCACTAGGGAAGGGCCCCAGGGGGAAGAGGAGGCCCTGCCTAGGTCTAGGTGTCAGACAGTACCCTCACCATGCTGAGAACGAGGAAAGCCATTGCTGGAATCATCCCTGGCAACAGGCACAGGCTCCCCGCCCACTTCTCGGTAAATGTCGAACTCCTGGGATAGCGTATGGATCACCACGGACAGGTCCTGCTCCCTCACCTGGACCACAGGGTATGAGGTATCATGTGAGTGCCCAGGCACCAAGGCCCACTGTGCCCCGCCCTGGAGCCTGCCGAAAACTGACCAGGATGAAGTCCGTCTGGTAAGTGGACAGCATCAGCACAGACACGTGGTGCTCCGCCAATGGCGCAATGACTGAGCGGGCGATTTTCGTGACCCCAGCAGCCTGCACTGCTGCACCGCTGTGGGATGACACGTTCAGCACCAGCCATGTGGCCTCAGCCACTTGAAGGAACTCAGATGGGGGAAGCTCTGTGAGCAGGAAGCACACGCTGGGTCAGAGCCTACGGCGCGGGCCCCCGCCCCTTGGTTTCCCTGTCTGTGCCGGGAGTGGTTAGCGGTGGGGTTCTACCAAGGTAAGGGCAAGTCTGGAGACAGAGGCTGTCTCCCTCTCCCAAGTTCTGCTCCTGAGAACTGCACGTATGCAAGGACTATGAAGTGCTTCAAGTGCTGGCCTACCAGAAAAGAAAACTTCCTAGTTAAGACTAGAGCTCCAGATTCAGACAGACCTGGGTTCAAATCCCAGCTTCACCATTTACTTGGTGTTGACCTGGGGTAAATGATTTAACTTCTTGGAATCTCAGTTTCCTCATCTGTAAAATGGGATTAGAGTTTATATCTCAGGACAGCATTCGGTGGATGAAGGCTTTATATCACGCAGCACCACCAGGGGGCGCCAGGAAATCAGGCTAGCTGAGGAATGCCCTTCTGCCTCGGCAGACCCAGACTTTCCGGCAGTACAAACAGGGAAACTAAGGCCTGAAGGGCTGCAGTGGAGGATGGGCCAAGCCTCAGTTTTGTGGCCTGAGGCTGCAGGATTGTGAGGAGGGGTCAGGCTGGCAGGAGTAGGAGCCAGATGTCAGCTTCAGGGACTAGGGAGGAACCAGGCTGGCATCCAGCCCAGAGCAGGAGCCAGAGCCTGGGTGGCTGCTAATCTCCCAAGTACAGCCAGGAGGCTCCCCAGGACCCTGAGGTGGGCTGGCTGCCCGCTCCTGCATTCCTTTCCCAACCCTCAGACTCCTGGAGTTCCCAGACCAGCCAGGGAGAGGGTGATCGCCACCAGAGAGATAAGTCCAGGGAGAAATAATGGCCAGGGGGATATAACTGGCACAGGAACCTCTGATTTTTGCCCTGAACTGTAACTAAGGCCCTGCTACTGGCCTGAGGCTGTTAAGTGCACTTCACAGCCCTCTCTAAAATGTTCTCACGGGACCCTATTAGATCAGAACCATAACTATGCCATTTTACATAAGAGGAAACAAACAGCTCAGAGAGAGGAAGTGACTTGCTCAAGGGCACACAGCCAGTGAGTGGCAGCAGTCACATTCGAACCCAGACCCATCTGCCTTGAAAGCCGCAGCTCTTGTGAGTTTGGATCCCAGGACCTAGTGAGAATCCCACAAAGAGGGGAGCACATCCTTCCCCAGCCCAGACCCCACCTTTGAAGCCCTCCTCGTCCACCATGAGCGTGTAATCCTCAGGGGTCTCCGTCAGGCTGAAGAACTTGCACCTGGATAAGGGTGGGGGGCATCTTCAGCCTGGGTTGGGCGGAGGGGGCAGGCAGGATCTCGCTCCAGTTCGCCCAGAAAGACCCCTGCTGGGTGCCTCCCTGCCCCCTCAAGCCTCAGTTTTCTCCTGGGCCAGTGGCACGTGGGCCTCATCACCGGAATCGAAGAACTGTTTTTCGCCTCCCGACCTCTGTAGGGGCTCCTGACCCTCCATTCTGGGAAGGAGAAGAGGCTCACCCGCGACTACAGCCCTGGGGGTGTCGGACTTTAGGCCCCCTAGACCAGACCCTCTGACCCGATGGGAAGCGTCTGTAAGAAGCTCCCCGCAGTCGCCAGGAAGGAACTGCCCCCATTTGACACCACTTGGAGTTAAGCATTGCTCACCCCAGGTTGTTTGCGCCTTAACTGGCCCTGGGAGGGGGCCTTACTGCGCCGGATAGGCGGCGGTCCCAGGGAGAGTAGGCCCAAGCCGGATGGCAGCGGGAGGGGGGTAGGGAGGAGAAGCGCCCTCCCCGCCCGTTCCCGCTCGCCCCGCGGCGATGTTAATCTCCCGACCTCGTCCCGGAGCAACAGCGGAGCCCACCCCCACCTGTGCCCCCGAACCCGGGCGCGCACCGGCTGCGGCGGGGCAGGAAGAGTAGCTTGATGAGCGGGTGGGTGTAGAGCCAGAGACCTGGACGGGCGAGGCTCAGCACCCGCACCCGGTGCTCTAGGATGTGCAGCTCCATCACGGTCCGCGCGGACCCGACCCCGCCGCCACCCAGACCCAGGCCGCCGCCGGGGGCGGGGCGGTGGGGGGCGGTGCCGGGGCTTAAAGGAGCCGCGGTGCGGTCGCTTCCTTGCGGCCAGCTACGCTGCGGACCCTCCCAGCCCCACGCCGCGTCCAGTTCTCTGACAGCCACGCCCTGAGTGGCGGGCGGCCTATCCAGAGTGGCCACGCCTCCTCTTAGGGCCGAAGCCTCATCCCTCAAGTTCCAGCCCGCCGAGCCCCGCCTCCTATGACTCCGCCTCTTTAGCATTGGCTCGGGTTTCACAGGCTGACCCACCCGGCTGGAGTCCCCCAAGCCCCGCCCATGCCGCGCCCCCTCTCCGGGGCTCCGCCTTTTCCGCAGGTCGCCTTCCTCGCTGGGGTCGGAAGCAGGAGGGAGGTGAGGAATGGTTTCTGTCCTTCATTCTTATGATTGATATCCTTAAAGTTCCAAAGGGCTGCGAGACAAACCGGGGTTCAGTTTGGTCCAGAGTGCTGCCCAGAAAACTCTGGAGTATGGAGGGGTAGGGATAGGCTGTGCAGCCCTGGTAACTGATTCTTTCCCAACAAAGTGTCCTACCTTTCTCCCTGCTCCTTATGGAGGAAGAAGGCGCATACTCAAGAGGATCAGAGATAGGGAGGGCCCCAGCCACTTATATCTAAGTAACATGCTGTGGGGTAGGGGACGAAGGTGGCCAAGCTTATGGCTTGAGACTAAGTGCTTGAGCCAGGGATGCCCAAGGCCCAGACTTCACAGAGGACAGGCCCATGTGTCTGGGGCTCACTGGGTACTCAGATCTCAGACCTGAGACTTGAGCCCTGCTGAGGCCTCCCAAAGCCTGCAGCCATTAGCAGAACCCAGTTGGCCTGAGCACATGTAAATTGCTTCATACCCACAGAGGCCCCCAGCACTGGCAGATGCCCCAGATCTGAGGCTTATTAGACCAACTTGGGCCCATTCCAACATTAGACCTGGGTTTTGCTCAGGCCGCCTCAGGTTTAAGAAGACTCCAAGGCTGGGGCGCCGGGGTGGCTCAGTGGGTTAAAGCCTGTGCCTTCAGCTCAGGTCATGATCTCAGGGTCCTGGGATCGAGCTCCGCCCCTCTTTGGGAATCTCTGCTCAGCAGGGAGCCTGCTTCCCCCTCTCTCTGCCTGTCTCTCTGCCTACTTGTGATCTTTGTCTGTCAAATAAATAAATAAAATCTTAAAAAAAAAAAAAAAAAGAAGAAGACTCCAAGGCTAAGTAGGTATCAGCACATCTAGGCTGGCCCTGTAGCAGGATAGACACAGCAGGCTCTGGGGCGGCTTGGCCTGAGCATCCTCGGGCTTCAGATCTGAGGCTTTGAATCAAACAGGTTAAAGCCGGCCCCAGGCCTGACTGGGACCCAGCAGGCCTACACAAGCCTCCTGCCTGCTCAAGAACCTCTACTGTAGGCGGATGGAAGCTGGGCAGCACTCTCCCACCCCTGACTCTCTGGCTTAAGGGTTCCCTGTCAAACACTGCAGCTGCCACATCCTGGCCTGTCCCCTGGAGAGCTTGGGGGAGGGGACTGTCCTAAAGCCTCTCAGGGCAGGTACAGAGGGGTGAGGGGTGGGAGGCAGGAAGTGGGGAGCCTGCCCTGATAGGCTCATATGACACTTGACCTCCTTAGGCCTCAGTATCCCCAGCTGTACCAGGACAAGATGTTCCAGGCCCAGGGCCTGTGATGCCTGAAAACTCCTAGGGAGGCTCTCCCCCTCCCTCTCCCACCCCCTCCCACCATGGCCCAGCCCAGCTTGGTAGCCTGCCAGGAACAGCCGCTATTGTTTGACTGGAAAAGCTGCTTCCTCAGCAGAAGGGGGGGCCTTTCCCAGGGACACCCTGTCCTTACCCTCACCATTCATCAGGCTGTGACTGTAGTGCCTGCCTGGGCCCTCAATGGCATTGCCAGGTCACCAGGCACCCTGCTCAGGAGAGGTAGCTGAGGAGTTTTGGTGCAATCAACCAGCTTCATCTTTCCCACTCAGCTCCTGTTTCCTCATCTGTAAAGTGGGGACAATAGAGCCTACCTGATCAGCTGGTGACATAACCAGCCCAGCGTGGCACATGCTAAATGCTCAGGAAACCACTTCTATCAAAGCCTTCTATCAAAGCCTTCTATCAAAGACCCAAACTTCTTCTCTCATCCCTCTGTGTCCACTGGAGGCTTGGACTAGGCACATAAGGGCATTAATTCATGGTCCCTGACCCCTGTGCTAGCACTCAACCCCAAATAAACACTCAGAACCTTACTGGGGTCTGAAGTGGCATCCAGGCGAGGGGCCTTGGTGGAGGAAGGCCCTGAAAAGACCTCCTTAAGGAGCCCCTCCCCCTCAGAGATGGGTGGGCATCAAGGCTTGGGAAGCAGGCCCTGCTCTGCTCCAGCACTGAGCTCTAGCTCTGGTGACCCTCCTCCGTGGCAGACTGGTGGACATGGAGCAGAAGGGATGGGGTGAGGGAAAGTGCGGGCCAGGAACAAAGACTGGCCTATGACAAAGGTACTTCTCAGAGAGGCTCTGGTGCTGAGCTGGGGCCAGGATGGGGGGCTCTGTAGGGTAGAAAGAAGAGACACTGAGCACCAGGGGTGGCTCCCCTTCCCAGTCCCTAGCCACACACCAACTCTCTACACAAGCCTGTTTATTTCTGTACAAAACCGTGTTTCTATTTTACACAAAGAGCACCCCACCCTTTACCCCACCCTTTCGCCTCACGACAGCACCCTAGCCCTGGGAAGCATCCCCCCAGGAGGAGGGGGCTGAGTGAGGCCCCACCCATTGGCCCTCACTTCTGCCTGCCTGAGCTGGGCTGGCCCAAGCTCCACTCCAGAGAAAATAAATAAAAAGGCTCAGGCAGAATCTGTGCTGGGCCAGCCAGACTCTCTGCCACCCAGGGGCCAGGCAGCTGGGCCCTCCAAGCATGGGCAGGCCCTCGAATGTCAGTCTGTGAGCCGTGTAGGTGTGTGGAGACCCCAGCCCACAGGCCTGAGCTGCCAGGGTTACAAGTAGGTGTCCTCACTCTCCTGGGACGTCAGGCTCTCCTGGGAGTGGTGGTGGACTGAATCCTGCGAATGGTGGTGGGCTGAATCCTGGGGAGCTGAGTTCTGCGGGGCTGGGTCCTGGTGAGCTGGATCCTTCAGGGGCACATCCTGTGGGGGACACGCATCTCCTGCAGCGGCTGCCACCTTGGCTTGACTTGGAGTTGGGGGCTTATCCAGCTGCCCACTTGCCTTTGCCTGCTTCCACTGCTCCTTCTCCTTCTGGCTCTGTTTGGGTGGCTTGGGCTTGCCTTTGGAGCCAGGGAGTGGGGCATCTGGGGGCAGGCGGATGGATGCTGAAGGTTGCAGCGTGGGCCGGGGGCCTGGCTCCGCCTCCATGATGGCCTTGGCACCATGCAGCCTGGGCGGGGAGCAGCACTGCAGCTCACCCCGGGTCTCTTGCCAGCGCCGCAGCTGAATGAGGTGCTCACGCTCAATCTGACGCTCTGTCACCGGCAACTCTACCACCTGTGTGGGTGGTGACAGGAAGATGGGCATCAGGAAGAAACTTCCCCTTTACCTTCCAACTTGGCCCTGTTCTCCCTCACCATGCCCCAGCCCTGGTCACTAAAGGCTAACCCTAGGAATAATGGGGGTCTGGTCCCTGTGGTGATCACAAGTCCCACAGCCCAGTGCCAGGTGAGCCAGTGGGCACTTGAGACCCACTGCCTCAAAGGAGAAAGCTGCCCACAACTCAAGTCCACTTGCTTAGCTATATGTCACTTAAGTACAGCTCCTGAGAGACAAGAATCCACAAAAGAAAGAAAAAAGGGAAAATAAAGTCAAGGCCATGGACATGGTACAAGGAAAGAAGAGAGGGTGATGAGTTACAGCTCCTCTCATTCCCAAGTGGTTCAGAACAGGGAAAGCCCTGCAAACCCAGGCCTCCCTGTGCCCCTGTCTTCTCATTAAGACAGGAGGGTAAGATCTACTTACACCATCCTGAGATGCTGAGCACCAGGCCTGGCACCAGTAACCCACCTCCGGGGCAGAGAGTTACCAGGCCACTTCTAAAGGGCCTCCATGTCTCCCACTCCCACCCAGGGGTGATGGGAGGGTGTGGGCCGCACCTCCTGGACCAGGAAGGCCTCCTGCGTGATCTTGGGGCTGAGGCTCCGCAGTTGCTCGATAGTCTCGTACTGGCCCTGACAGGCTTTGAGCTTTTCTGGGGAGCCCAAAGCGTGTTTCAGCAGCACCAGCCCCACCCGGAAGATGATCTTGACTCCTGCATGAGGGGTGGTAAAAGGGCCTGTAAGGATTTTCTCTGAAAACAGAGGCTCCCTGTGGGCTGGGTTAGAGGCAGAGGGGTGTTCCCCCAAGCCCAGCCCAGTACCTTCACAAAAGAACATATCCCAGACGCGCAGCACGGAGCTCCAGGGCAGGGTGCGGGCAAAGGCGCACATGAACCACTCTGTCATGTATAGCAGCGGGTCGATCTTCTGCCGGCTGAGGTGCTTGTGGGCCACAGGTGACACCTTCTGCAGCAGTGAGAAGAGGATCTCCCCATCCAGTTGGATTGCCTCCTGGGGGGACACAGTGAGGCCATGGGGCTGGGACTGTAGGCTCAAAGCAGGCAGGACAGACTACGCTCTGGTTCCCAGGACCAGGCAGGCATTCATCCATCCCTCGGGCAGCTACTGACTGCCGGAAGCCAACCTTGTGTTGGGTGCTGGGATACACTGAAGAGCAAACCAGACCTATCTGGCCCACCTCATGGAGCATGTAGTGGAAAGGGGCAGACAGATGAATCAAAGGAGCGAAGAGACTGGGGGCAGGGCGGGCGCTGGTGGGGGAGATGGCTAAGCGCCAGAGTATGGCAGAACCAGGAATGCTGGATTAGCATGTGCCAGAGGTCCCACCTATCAGGGTCACAAAAAGCTCCCTGAGGGCTGAAAGCTGAAAGAAAGGAGGGGTTATTACAGGAGTGAAGTGGGCAGAGGCTTAAGCCTATGCCAAGGCTGAGGCAGGGAGGAACTTAGTGCGCTGGAGGAACTGAGATCCTGCCAAGCAGCCAGACGGCTAGAAGCAGAGATGGAGGGCAAGGTGGAACCAATAACTCTGGAGCCTAGGAGACCTGACCTTAGAAGGCCTTCAGCCTTGAAAGCAACAGAAGTCTGGGAAGATTTTAAGCTGGGGCAACAGTGGCTGTGGAGAGAAAGGTTTAGAGAGGCCACAAAGGTCGGGTCCCAGGCCTGGTTGGCCCAGCAAGCACTCACCAGTTTCTCACTGTAGTAGCCAGGCAGGTACTTCTCACAGATCTGCACCAGGCACCAGAAGGCTTGCTGTGGGCAGGAGAGACATGAGGCCTTGCTGCTGGGTATTCCCTGCCCACCCACTCACCCACCCAGGGCCTGGTGGTACCTCAGCAGGCATGTGCATGAGCAGAACAGCGGCAATGGGCGCCTGGGCCTGGCAGTAGCCCTCCTCGGGTCGGTAAAGGGTATAGGCCTTCAGCACACGGAATAGGTCCTGCTGGCTGTAGAAGGGCCAAGTGGGGCAGGGAAGATAGGTATGACTCTGCTGCCCCCTACCAGACCAGACCTGTCTCAGAATTTGCACCTCCCCGGGGACCTGACTGTGGTCAGCAAGGACTTGGTCTCCTACTGCAGCACATAGACTCTCACAGGACCAGAGGAGGAGGTGGGGAGGGCACCTCCCCCAGCCCTGCCCGCCCCCCATAAGACAGGTGAGAGCGGGGGCTCAAAGAGAAAGTGGAGGCAGAGCCAGGCAGGATGCCAGATATGAGGTAAGGGTGTGTCAGGGCTGGAAGTGTGGGCCTCTCATTCAGTAGCTATGTCTCCTTAGCCAGACAGCTTTGTCCCTTGGTCCTCTGGCCTGGCCTGCCTATCTTTCCCCTCCTACATACCCTCTGCCCACCCAGTTATCTCTAACACTCTTTCTCCCCACCAAAACCTGTTTCCAGAAGAGGACCAGGTAAGCTCTAGCACTCTGGGGAGTAAATGAAAGTTGCCCCAAAGGTAAGAGAAGAACCTAAATTCAAACCAAACTGATTCAAACCAAAGGGAAACTCTGACAGTGGAGTTTGGAGCTCCCAGCTTCTGGGCCCCTGAAATACATCCAAACTCATTTTACTTCCTCTGTGCCCTGAGAAACATGGCCCAGAACCACCTCCAGCCCATAAGATCCAGCCTGCTCACCCATGGCCTCCCCGGGACACAAACATCTCATGGAAAGGGAACTGCCGGTGCAGATCACGTTCAATCACGTCCAGCCACTTGGGGTCCCCAGGGGACAGGTCCAGCTCCTAGAAGCAAGATCAAGGGCATGTATTAGGAGTTAGGGATGGCTGTTGGGAAGATACAACTGTCCCAGATATTGGAGGAACCCTCTGCCAGAGGCAATGCCCACCCAATTCCATCATAAACTGGGCTTTCCTGAAGACAAGTCAGGAAGCTCAGGTAAGGAATCCTGAGAAGAATGAGAAAGAAGGGGCAAAGGGGCCCTTAGAAACCCTGAGGGTTGAGGGGTGATCTTGACTCCAGGAAGACCCATGTAGTCAAGAGTGTCTGTCATAGCTGTGGCTGGAAATAACCTCCAGGCAATTTATTCAGGACTCACTCAAACATCTTAGGTCCTTAAGATGGAAGGCTACTATCAAAGCAATAGCTACCACTGTTAGCACTGCTCTGAGCCACCTGCAGGCCTCACTGACTCTTCCGAAACTCAAAGAAAAGTCCTGTCGTTATACTGTTCACAGATGAAAAAACTGAGGATCAAAGAAAAGTCACTTGCCCAAGTCCCCATGGTTAGAAAAATGATGGAGCTGGGCCTGGAAGCCAGGCTGACTCAGAGCCATTGATCCCAACTCCTCTGCTATCTGTCTCCCTGTGCAAGTGGCATCACCTACTCAGGCCATGGACATGGTACAAGGAAAGAAGAGAGGAGAGAGAGAAGGAGAGAGAGAGAGAGAGAATGAGAGAAAGAGAGAAAGAGAGAAGGAGAGAGGGATCTGCACAGAGTGCTGTCTGGAAGAATGTGACATTTGTCAAACCATTAAACTCAGAGCCGTCTCTGGGTACTAGGGTTTTGACAAAGCTTTACTCTCTTCTTCAAACTTCTGTGAACATTTTAACATGAGTACCATTTAAAAACAAAGTATTGGGGCGCCTGGGTGGCTCAGTGGGTTAAAGCCTCTGCCTTCGGCTCAGGTCATGATCTCAGGGTCCTGGGATCGAGCCCTGCATCAGGCTCAGCAGGGAGCCTGCTTCCCCCCTCTCTCTCTGCCTGCCTCTCTGCCTACCTGTGATCTCTCTCTCTGTCAAATAAATAAATAAATAATAAAAATTTAAAAAATAAAAACAAAGTATTACACAAAGAAAAATAATTTCCCCATCATTTGAAATGTTCTATATCATGACTTGCTTGTTGTTACGTGGATATGTATTATTTGTCAAAATTCACTGAACTGCACACTTAAGATCTGTGCATTTCACTCTCTGTAAATACCCCAACTTAAAAATAGAAAGAAAAAATTGGGGCGCTTGGGTGGCTCAGTTGGTTAAGCGTCTAACTCTTGATTTCAGCTCTGATCATGATCTCAGGGTCCTGGGATCAAGCCCCACATCAGTCTCCCTGCTCAGTGGGGAGTCTGCTTGTCTCCTTCTCCTCTGCCTCTCCCTCCACTTGCACACACTTGTGGTCTCTCTCACTCTCTCTCTAAAATCAATAAATAAATCTTTAAAAAAAAAATCTTAAAAATGCAAAAAAAAAGTCAATAAAAAAGAAACCCAGAGGGCTGAGCAGGGAAGCAGACCATGTACACGTTGCCTGCAGGGCTGATGCAGCATTAGGGAAGGCCCCTGGGATGAGGGCCAGATTCTCAGCAAACACACCCATGGGTACAGACCCAGGCCCTGGCCTTGACTGGCAGGTGTCTTCATAAAAGCCCCTCTCCGTCTTGTGCCCCCTCGGTGGGTGTGTCCCAATACTTAACTGAAGCCCTAGGATGTCAGGTAACTTGACATGAGAGAGTAAGTATGGAGTGAAAAAACTGGTAAGAGTGTTCAAGGCTGGAGGGTGGAGAGAAGGACGAGGTGCCTTCAGAGGGCTTCTGATCAGGCATACAGCTTTAGAAGTGGGTGTACAACCTCTAGAGCCCCACATATTTTCAACATGGTAGCTCGTGTATAGCCTGTGAACCTCCCAAGTCAAGCCGAGGGCTGGATAATATCTGAGTACAATGCAGGATTGTTTTTGTCAGAAATGGGAGGAGGATCTCACAAATTTTCCAGAGGGCTCTGGTAAGATAGGGACCTGAGAACCCAAGAAGTCAGTTCCTAGGATGTGCTTACTTGGTACCTCAGCAGCCCAAGGCACTTAATGACACATGGGTGGCTGAGAAAGGAAGAGGCATAGCTGAAGGGCCTGTGGCAAGAAAGGGCTCTGGGAATCAAAGGCAGGTGTGGGCCGCTGGCAGCTGGTGCAGCTACTGAAGCCTCCAAGAGAGCCTGAAGGCACTCACACCATCATGAGGTGAAGCCAGAAAAGAAAGTTAGGTAAGAAAAGGACAGAGGTCTTGCCCTGCCCAGTGAGGGAGGAAGAAGTAGCAAGTATGGGGTGCCTTGACAGAGTCAGGAGCCAGGAGCCAGGAGCATCTGCAGAACCTGCCTTGACAGCTGGGGTCAGCCACCTGCATCTTCAGGGGAATACAGGAATAGCCTGTCACTGTACCTTTGCCTCTGGCTGTCATGTCCACAGCAGCCAGAGGGAGCTTCTCATCCTTGCTCTCTTCCTCCGTGTTATCCACAGGCAAAGTCCTTCTAGGTGTGCTCGAAAACCACTGTTCCAGCCCCCAGGACTGCTTTGGGGACCCACTACTCAGCTTCAGAGGATCCAGAAGGCCTTTCTTGGCATATCTACCTTCTCTCACAAGCAACTTGTGAGGCTTCACAAGGTGAAGGACTTCACGAAGGTGGCTGATTTCCCTCCAGGTACACTACTCCCCACACACAAAATGCACACAGAGCTCTGTGCTCTGCTACTCACACAGGATGTGCTCACATTTGCTAACTATGGAACCAGGAGTCTGGCCAGGCTGACGAAGCTCTTGGCTCCCATGCCTGTGCTCTAGCAGCCAGAGGTAAACCATGGACTCGGGCAGGGGTTCCCAGCTGAATTTCTCCCGCCTCCACCCACGATATAGCCTCCTGGAATGAAAGGGATGGAAGAAGACACTGGAGTCAAGAGGCCTGGTATTGCTGCTTTGTAGGATAGTCCAATCACCCTGATTCCCAGAGCTGCTTCCAACCAGACACTCCACCAAACCCTGCAGCCCCACGGCCAAGTACTGCTAACAAATGACTCTCACACTTTTCGGGTCAACAGCAGAAACAGCAGAAACAGGCTGCCCCACCCTGCCCACTCTTCTCAGGGAACAGGTTTGGCAAAACAGGAGTGTTTGCCAAAGCATGAAGTATGTCAACAGAGAGCTGATAGCTGGCAGCTCTGTCTCACTACTTGTCACCAGTCCTAAGAGCTTGGGAGAAACCCTGATGCCTGGGGCCAGGTCTGGCAGGTAAGCAGGGGTAACCCAAGGAGAGCCAAGTGCCTCCCACAGGGGAGCATGCTAGAGCTGCTGCCCAGCTCAGGTGGGCCCTAAGAAGTCCCATGAAAGGAGGGGTATTCTTACTCTGGCAGCTATGGGGCAGGGGGCAATGGGCAGGGAGGGGAAGGCATGCCTGCAGAGGATACCCTCTCTGGCCACTGACTGGTTTCTTATCCCAAAGGATACCGGTTTGGCTCTGCCACCCCTAAGGCTGATAACCCCACTAGCAGTATGGGTGAAGTATTGCCAGCTTGGATGAGGCAGGAGAAAAGAGTCAAGGATGGGAGGTTAAGAGTTACTGAGGGTTCTGTGACCCTGAGGGCAGTCCCCCAAAGGCTTAGAGCCCAGAGCCCAAGGCAGTCAGGGAAGCAGTCTGAGTGTCCCCTCCTGATGACCAAGAGCTCAGAGGTGGCCTACCGAGCCCAAGAAAACAAAACTGGGTGGTTGACAAGAGGAAGAGCTGGAATGGAGGATGGAAAATCGGTCCATCCCACTGAAGCCTACTCAGGGCTGAAGCTTAGGAGAGTCCCCAGGAGTCACACAGAGCCCCCAGGAGTCACGGGTTGGACAGGTCTGGTCAGTGCGGCATTTGATGGGTGGTCCTATTAATCAGCCCATACTGCTGAGGTCCAAATAAGCACCGGAGGATTGTGAAGGACATTAAGAGATGTGGGAGGGAGGGTAGGGTGAAAGAAGGGCCACTCACATCAAACTTTCCAGGGTTCTGCTGTAGCTTCACCTTGCCTCCTGAGAGGTACTGCCATGCACGGCCCCGCAGAGAAGGTGGGATGCCCTTCTGGCACCGCAGACGGATCTGAAAGTCAAAAAGAGGACTGTGCTCATGCATCCATCAAGTCAACTCCTCCGGAGGCTGTGTGCCAGCCCAGTTCTTCTGTTGGTGCTTGGTGGGCCAGGAAAGCAGAAGAGGAGAGAAAAGAGGACTTCCCTCCTTTTGCTACTAGTGCTACAATGCAGAGCCTAGGATGCCAGGGGGCAGGGGGATTAATGACTGTAATTAGATATGCTGCTACCAGGTGATGTCAGTCTTCCTGTGCCCTGGCCCAGTGATAAAACAGATATTCCTGAGATCTACTACACAATTCTGAATCCCCATGACCATTTTCTGAATCAAAATGGAACTGAATCAAAATGCTCCTCCAAGCTGGAGGAGCCCCATGGGACATCACCAGGGAGGGATCTGCATGGTATGGGGCACAGCTGCGGCTGCAGGGAGGGTAGCTTTTGAGATGACCCAGGCCCAGAGACATGGCCTGGGCACTGACACAGGGGTGCTTGTTTAAGTAGCTATGTGGCAGGACACAGCCCATCTAGAGGGGAGAGAACGCAGCAGAACTCAGAAGGAAGATGGGAACTGATCAGAATGGCTCCCTCTTTATTTTAGTCATGAATCCTCTCTTCTGTTCTCCTTGACCCTGAGCTCCCACAATTACCAGCCTAGGGCAGAGGCAGTTGGCCTGGCTGTGAGCCCTGATTCCAACTCTTCCTACAATGGCACAGGTCTTTCCTACCACTCACAGACTGGGAGAGGAGAAGGAGAAAGTGTTTGGGGTAGCTCATGACCCAGAGCTAGGTAGGGCTCAGTTCTTATCCTTGCTGTCTTTATCAGAAAAAGGCTTCCAACATCAAAATCCAGTTTGAAAAATCACCATGTCTTTACAAAGGGGAAAACTGAAACATAGAGCGGGAAAACATTAGGTCACACCATCAAGAACCCACTTCCTCCTATACCACACACACTAGAGGGATCCAGCCCCATGCACTTTGCACTCCACTGGACTCTCAGAGCTAGATGAGAGGTGAGCTCCACCTGGGCTTTGGACAGAATGAGACTGAGGCAGCTGCTCTGATCATCCTCCTTCATCTGAAGGCCAATGGTTAAGGAGGGTGAGGGCAAAAGCAGAGGCACCACTCCTATAGAATGGAGATGGGGGGTGCTGGCCAATGACACTTCCCCCAGTCCCTGCACTAAGCAGCCTGGCCTGGGATGAAGATGGGAGCTCAGGGCAGTGGGAAGAGCAAATGCATGTGAGTTTGAATCCAGTGCTGACCTTGAGCCAATCAATTATCATCAATAGTTAAGAACAGAATGGCAATACCCAGGATCCTATGAGAAGAGTAGGAAAATGCTTAGCAGGGGGCTTGACACATAGTCTGTGTTCAATAAATGCTTTCCTCTCCACCCCTCCATCCCAAGAAAATGCCTGACACAGAAACCTAAGGGGCTCAAGCTCACACCTAACTTCCCCTCACCTGGAAAACCCCTCAAACAGTCCCTTTAGAATCTCTCAGAGGAGCACAGAAGGCTTACCCTTCCTGATGACCAGCAGAAACAAGAGAAAACTTTCCAAGGGTCAGAGAGTGTCAAGAACCAGGAAGGAGACAGGCAGACAGGCTGGAGGCAGTAGGGGAAGAGCAGAGTGGCTGGTCATAGCTTCTGGGACTACTTGCAAAGGGGGTGAGGAGGTGAAGCGAGGAGGGGGTGAGAAAGGGAGTGGAAGGGAACTGCCCCAGACTCTGGGAATAGTTTCTTGTTGCTGTTGGACAAAGGTCTCCTTAAGGAGACTACTCGGTCTGAGAAGACTCTGAAAAAGGGATATAGTATGGCCTAGAGCCATAGGCCCTTTTGGCTCTCTTCAGTGCCAAGCTTAGCAGTGACCCAAGCCAACCCCCCACATCATCACAGCCCCCTGTCATTGTTGGCCTGCCCCAGGGGACCCCAAGAATACCTTCAGTCCTGTAAGATTTTCAAAGAGGCCCTGCCTGCCCTCACTCAGGCTGGGGCTGGGGAGGCAGGGATGGAGAACCAGGAGTACAGCCAGCTTTTCCCACTCTGGCCTCTGGAATCCTTCTTAGCACAGAGGTGATAGGGATGGCAAGGGCCACCTGCCTGCCTTAGAGAGGAGGCAATGGTGGGGATCAGAAAAGATAAAGCAAGAGAAAGTTTTCAGCAAACAGAAAGCACAAGGGATTATCATTCTCTGATTGACAGCTGAGTGAGGCCACACCCTGCCTGCTGAACTCTTGGCCACTGAGCAGAGCTCTACAGGGGAAGATAGCATTCCAGCCAGAACCTTTCCTCCATAGAGTCCCCTCCTGGGGACTCAGGGTAAGTCTAAGAGAAGGGTTGGGTCTGGACCCACTTCCTGAAGCAGGTTTTATCCCTCCTGTGCCATGACTTCCTGACCATGGGGAGAGCCCAAGCCTGTGTGGGCAGGTAGGAAGGGCTCTTAGGGCCAGGGTGACCACAGCTGAGGTGGCAGGAGTAGAGAACAGAGGGCTAGAGCCTCTCAGTAGGATAGGATACAGCCTCCTGTGGTGGTCCCTACTGGGCAGGGGGAGCCCTTGGCCTCTAACTACAGTTCCAGGGAAGCAAAAGGGTAGGAGGAAGTAGTGCTGCCTGCTCTGATGAAAGGAGCTCCCCAAGGCTTCCTTCTGGAATCCCCATTTGCAAGGGAGGCTGGGGCATGAAGGATCCACTGTCCCTGCCAGGCACTAGTCACAACAGACAGTGGAGAGGGAACTGAAGCTCAAGGTAAGAGCCTGAGGGGTAATGAGGCAGGAAAATAGACTCCAGAGTCATGCAGGAAGCAGTTGAGAACAATTATCTTTAAAAAAAGATTTTCTCGGGGCGCCTGGGTGGCTCAGTCGTTAAGCGTCTGCCTTCGGCCCAGGTCAGATCCCAGAGTCCTGGGATCGAGCCCCGCATCGGGCTCTCTGCGCGGCGGGGAGCCTGCTTCTCCCGCTACCATTCCCTCTGCTTGTGTTCCCTCTCTCGCTGTGTTTCTCTCTGTCAAATAAATAAAATCTTATAAAAAAAAAAAAAAGATTTTCTCGGGGTGCTTGGGTGGCTCAATGGGTTAAAGCCTCTGCCTTTTGTTTGGGTCGTGATCTCAGGGTCCTGGGATGGAGCCCCGCATCAGGCTCTCTGCTCAGCGGGGAGCCTGCTTCCCGTTCTCTCTGCCTGTCTCTCTGCCAACTTGTGATCTCTCTCTCTGTCAAATAAATAAACAAAATCTTAAAAAAAAGACTTGTTACATATTAAAAAAAAAATTTCTTGGGGCGCCTAGGTGGCTCAGTCGGTGAAGCGTCTGCCTTCGGCTCAGGTTATGATCTCAGGGTCCTAGGATAGAGCCCCGTGTCGGGCTCTCTGCTCAGCAGGGAGCCTGCTTCTCCTTCTCCCTCCGTGATCTCTATTGCTTTCACACTCTCTCAAATAAAATAAAATATTTTTTAAAAAACAAGTACATAAATACAAATAAATTAATTAATTAAATTAAAAAATAAAAAATTTTTAAGAGAAATATTTAATAAGCAAAAAAATGAATGCTACAAAGCCTATATAAAACAGCAAGAAAGAGCCCAGGCCTAGGTGTGCCTCTCCTCCATAGGCATAAGGCCTTATAGTCACCAACTCATGGGAGCCTCCCAACATGATTATCATTATCACTCAACCAGGGAACCTGAGGCTCAGAGGGTGAAGTGACTCACACAAAGTTGCACAGCTAGCTATGGGCATGAAGAGGGGAAGGTAGTGGGGCTGGGCCAAAGCCCACATATGACCTTCAGTCCTGAGCTTTCTACTAGGCCCTGCAGCCAGCAGCTGTGCCAGCCTGGACCAGACCAGCATGTCAGGTGACGACAGTGGGACAGCAGGTTCACTCTGCCCTGGGAACTTGTGTAGAGAGACCCTGGCTATGGAGTTCTGGACAGGCCTCCACTAGGCTGGGGAGTAACTGGGTCCTGCCCAGGTGGCCAAGGGCATCAACACACACACTGGGGTGGGCAAGGATGTTCCTACAGTGCAATAGAGCATCTAAAGAAAGACCAACTAGGAGAGGACCACTGGGTATTTTCATTTTCATTTTTATAAGAATGAGAATAAGAAAAACCTCACATTAAACTGTGAGGTTACTTTTTGTTCTTTTTTCTTTGGCCAGGAAGCAAGAGGGAACTCATCACATTAATCTAGAGAGTGGTGATGAAGAATGCAGGCACTAAATGTAGACTGCCTGGGTTCAAACCTTGATATGTGGGTCACCCATAAAGTAGGGGTACTATTGCTACCAACTTCATTGGAGAGTTGTAAGGATCACTCAAGTCAAGTCTCCAGCACACTGCAAATGTTCAACACATGTTAGCTATTATTAGTATTATAAAGTCCTCCCTGATAGGTGGGTGGTAAGCAAGAACTTCTCCCAAGAGGGTTGGAGGAACGCTGCATATAAGGGTTTTGGCTAAAAGTGGCTTTGAAGTTTGACTCCAGGACAAAGTTCTGTGTGCATCTGAAGACCAAGCAAAGACTAATCCCTACCCTCCAGCCAGCTTCGTTCCCTTTTCAGAGCTGGCACACGGGGACACTCAAGGCTACCAGCAGTTGGAGAAGCTCCTGCTCCCTTAAGCTGATACAGTTCCTCCCTCTTCCTTTTCTTCCCAGGCTACCAACTCCCAGCCCAAGGCCCAAGGCCAGGCCCCTCACCTTTTTGTGCTTCTTGGCCATCCATTTGTCCCAGTTGTTGAGCATGTCCAGCCACTTGGACTCCCTCTGCCTCAGTACCTCCAGGGGGACTTCCTCTAGCCTGTGGAGCAAAGGGCAGGAGGGCCTGTCAGAAGTGCCAAGAGAAGCAAAGGCCCTGGCTTAGGCCCCAGCCACCAGTCTTGTCAGGCCTTCATTCCTGCCCGTGTTCCCTTTGGGGCTGCTAACCCATGAACACCCTAACACGGATGAGAGGGAATGCTGCCCCCTCCCTAGAAGGCTTATGCCAAAGAGACACCAGATTAAGTGCCCACTCCCCCAACATGTCAGGGGGCCAGGGGTCACTGTGCCTCTCTGGGGGTAGAGGTCTGAGTGCCTGCGACTGTGCACCAAAGCAAAGCGTTCCTGTCCTGGGTCTGTCTAGATAAATATGCCTCTTCAGAGGGCCTACACGCAAGATGTAGAGCTAGATTAAAAAAAAAAAAGTCAAACAAGTACAGAAATAATATGTTCACCTCTTTAAACTCTAGCAAAGCTAGTTACTTTACTCAACTATCAAAGCTAGTTACTTTACTCAAGCCCTGGCCCTTTCCCACCTCTCAACATTGCTCATGCCAGTCCCTTTGCTGGAATGGACTCCAAGTTGTCTCTCACCTATCAAAATCCTACACATGCTTCAAAACCTCACCAAATATCACTTGTATTTGTACATCTACTAACTGAGCAGCTATCACAGCTGTGCTGGCATTGTTCTAGGGCCAGGGCTTCTGGGCCGGCTACGGGGAAACACAGCTTTGACTAAAACGAAGTCCGGGCCTTCATGGTGCTGACATTCTGCTGGGCTCTGAATGCCCACTAGAGTCATGGGGGGAAAACACTGGAGCATGGAGACCCACCCCAGGCAGGCAGATGGGCACCGGAGCAGCTGAGGCAGGCTGGGGCAGAATTCCTGGCATGGCCAGAGCATGCTTCAAGTGAGTGGGCCTCCTCTAAGAAGCGAGTTCCCAGGAATTCCTGAGTTCACATAACTCTGAGGGGCAAAGAGGAGGAGCCTAGCATTTGTAGACTGGGTATTCTAAAGATGCTTTCTTATTTAGCCTACAGAGCAATACTGGTAAGAAAAAAAATGTATGTGTATATGTGTATGTATGTGTATTATGTACACATACATAAAAAAATGTATGTGTACCGCACATACATGCACTCTTCTTAAAATCACTTTTAAAGTGGTGGATTATGGGTCTTTTGAATTTCTTTTTTTTTTTTTTTTTTTTAATTTTTCTTTTTAACCTTTAACTTTTTTTCTAATTAAAAAAGTACAGGACATTGAGAGGTAAGATATCCTGGGTGGGTATCTTGCTCAGAGTCAAAGAGCAAATCAGTGGAAAAACCCAGACTCAAATCCAAGTTAGAGCCTAGCCAAGAGCCCGTACTCAGAGTCCTGCCTGACCTCCCAGAAAGGAGTGCAGGGTCAGAAGCACTCAGGCAGCTGGGAGGAGGCCCTCAGGAACAGGACATGATAGGGCTAGGGCTTGGCCCAGGCCTTGATTTTGATTCTCTCTCTGACGGAAGGAAATGCGCTGCTGTGACTCCTACTGGTTGGAAGAGCAGAGGGAGGGGCCTTGGCAGAACAGAGGCCTCCAAAACACAAAAGGGCAGGTCTTCTTTAGTGCGCTTTATCTGGAGAACTGCACAGGCCTGAGAGCAGCCTTGGAGCTGAACTGCTGAGGACGAACGACAGCCTGGGGCAAACTTGACCCCCTCAATACACTGATACAGGTCTTCTTCCTCATAAACTGCTGACCCTCTCACTACCTAGAGGCACAACCAGAGCAGGAGGATACTCCTTTCCTTTCCCTCCCCATAGGAGAAAACCAGAGACCACACCTTTATATCAAGACATTTACAAACTGACAGATGTATGTCTCCAGGCAACCCCTACACACACAGGGAACGGAAACCAAAGGCCCAGACATCACAGGACATGCTGCCTCCCACCGCCTACAAACCACTAGCTTATATAAGTCAGATGAGCCTTCTAGTTAACTAAATGAAAGGGGATGCCCACACTGTTAACAGGAAGTTTTGGCAGTTGTGGATGTGGATAATATTTGATCCAATTCTCCCACTGAGCAGATGAGAAGACTGAGGCTCATAGAGGGCAAGGCTTTTGCCTGAGAGTTCCAACTTCCAGTGAATTCCGATGTGATTAAATACATGCCCATTTGATACCTCAACCCTCCAGGTCTGTCTTTGTTGATAAGATCTGACTGCAGGGCCTCAGAGACACCCATTCTTTCAACTGCAGATACATAGGAGAACACATTCAAGTTCAGTGTTCCTTTAAATCATGTCAGATAACAGCTTTGGCAGTTTTAAAGCCCCAACATCAAACCTCAGGCCGGAATTTCAACTGGTTACAAAACAAACAACCACATTTCCTGGATTCTAAGACACTACTGGTTTTAAGCCTATACCACTGATTTGGCAAGACCTTCTTAGAAACAATAAAAAAACCATCACTACTTTAAATGTACAGGTCAATTGGAAGATCTGTTTGAATTTTAAAACCTTAAATTGCAAAACTTTTGAAGAAATATGGTCATTTGAGTGGTTTCTCCTCCAATAGCAGAGTTTAAGCCACCTGGAGATGGTGAAAAGGAAGACACTAGAGGTCTGGCTGTTCCCACCACTCAGCACATTACATACACTCTAACTGCACGTAGATTTCTCTTATACACAGGGTGTGCCCCTGAAAAGTTGCAGGCTATCCATTTTTTTTTTTTTTAGAACCAGAAGGTTCACATATCCTTCAGTCTCGTCAGTCAGAATCTCAAAAGGCATCTGATCAGACAGCTGTCTGATATAGAAATCCCTTCCACAACAGGTAATCCTTGTGCCCTCTCTGGACCTCAGTTTCCCTAGATAATTGGAATGACCTTAATTGTGAACTGATCCTCAAAGGATGCCCAGAAAGGAGCCATGAGATGGAGATGGAGTCAGGAGTGTCCCTGCAAATAGAATGATGGTGTAGATGCTAACTGAGGTAATTTCCTCCTGAGAGTGGAGGGAGAGCATGAGCCAGCTTCTAGTGAAAGGGAAACTGACCAAATGGCCAGTTTAAAGGACCAAATGGCACATCAAGGACGCTGGTTCGAGGGCCTCACTTACCCTTCAGAAAACCTCTCTTTAAGGTGGCCTGAGGGAGTCTCTGCAATCAAAAGAGCCTAATAAGAACAGTCTCTAGTGGCCCAATCCATGCTAGAATTCCACTAGGGATGGGGCCTCATTATCACCAGATGAAGTCACCCTATTGTTGAAATTTCTACTCTTATTTTTTTTTTTTAAGATTTTATTTATTTGACAGAGAGAAACACAGCGAGAGAGGGAACACAAGCAGAGGGAATGGTAGCGGGGGAAGCAGGCTTCCTGCCGAGCAGGGAGCCTGATGCAGGGCTTGATCCCAGGATCCTGGGATCATGACCTGAGCCGAAGGCAGACGCTTAACCACTGAGCCACCCAGGTGCCCCTGAAATTTCTACTCTTAAAACTTTCTGGGGCGCCTGGGTGGCTCAGTGGATTAAAGCCTTTAACCCACTGAGCCGGACCTGACCTCCGGCTCAGGTCATGATCTCAGAATCCTGGGATCAAGCCCCGCATCGGGCTTCCTGCACAACGGGGAGCCTGCTTCTCTCTCTCTGCCTGCCTCTCTGCCTACTTGTGATTTCTCTCTGTCAAATAAATAAATAAAATCTTAAAAAAAAAAACACAAAAAACAAAACAGGGGCGCCTGGGTGGCTCAGTGGGTTAAAGCCTCTGCCTTCAGCTCAGGTAATGATCTCAGGGTCCTGGAATCGAGCCCCGCATCAGGCTCTCTGCTCGACAAGGAGCCTGCTTCCCCCTCTCTCTCTCTGCCTACTTGTGACCTCTCTCTCTCTCTCTCGTCAAATAAATAAATAAAATCTTAAAAAACAAACAAACAAAACAAAAACAAAAACAAAAACGTTCTTCCCCATGCAATGCCAAAATTTTCCTGGTAACATCTATGTATAATCTCAACACTCTCTTTTAAGGCGGCACAAATCTCAGCCAGACCAGTCTCATACCAGGCACACATGTGCTTATCCCTTTCAACCACCCATCCTTACCTGGAATGCCCTTTCTTCTCCCCTCTCCAAATCACAGCAACCCTTTCAGAGCCCAATATAACAATAAAAGCCACAACTTCAAATACCAGCAACAATCACAGTTACCATTTATACATCATTTACTGCTTACTTCCTATTCCTTCCTATTTCTTTTTCTTCCTATTCCTATTTCATAATAACCCTACCATAATATTTTCCAGAAGTAGAATCCAAGACTTAGTAAAGCGAAGTGCCTCACTCAAGGCCATATAGCTGAAAGTGACAGAGCTGGGACTCAAACCCAGGCCTGCCCGACCCCATAGCCCATGCTCTTGACCCTTAAACTATACTCCTCTGCTCCTGTAGGGAAGCCCTCAGCCTCCAAATAGCCTCCATGCCTGCCCCAATCTCATTAACTGTCCTCCAACCTGAAGACCTCTATCTTGACTTAGAATATCATTTCTTCTTTTTTTTTTTTTTAGATTTTATTTATTTATTTGACAGAGAGAGAGAGCAAGATCACAAATAGGCAGAGAGGCAGGCAGACAGAGAGGGAAGCAGGCTCCCCGCTAAGCAGAGAGCCTAATGCGGGGCTCGATCCCAGGACTCTGAGATCATGACCTGAGCCGAAGGCAGAGGTTTTAACCCACTGAGCCACCCAGGCACCCCTAGAATACCATTTCTCAAAGTTTTAAAACTGAGATCCACAATAAGAAATAACATTTTATATTGAGATTTTAACACATACACGTACACACACACACATAACTGAAATACATTTTATGAAATAATTTACTCTTATATGCACTCTGAAATTTTCATTTTAACTTTATGTTATTCTAGTCTATTTCTTTTGTCTTCTTTTAATGCTGGTCCCAATCCCCTAAAATTGATTTCTGCAGTAATTCATTAATGAATCAAGAGATGAAATGAGCACTTCATTACAACTTACTCATATTGTTTAGCACTGTCCCTCCCTAATTGGACTGGTCTTGAACTTCTGTAACTCCCACCAAGCTACTCACAGGTATTCAACAGGTGCCTGCTTGCTTTTCTTCATGACATCATTACTTTCATATGAATTGCATTCAGGTCTACAAGCCATTTCTGCCTACACCAATTTTATCTGTGCCACTAATAGCTCAGTGAGGTGGATCCCTCACTAATTAATAGATTAATTACTATTTGGCACATGAGAAACTTGACCCAACCAGAGAGGTTATATGACTTGGGAAAAGTCACAAAGCTACTAAGTTAGGTGATAGAACCAGGGCTTCCCCTCTGCCACAGTGACTCGTATGTTGCTTTGGACTCCCCTGGGAAAACTGTGAGGAAATCAGCCATTCTCCAGATGTCACTGTGGGGCTCTACCTTTGGTCCCCAAGTCCCTGGAGTCAGTCTATCCCCATCTCCAATGTTCTAACTGCCCCAGGGAGCAGCCTGACCATACCCAGCAATGCTCAGTGAGGCCAATATGCTGGATGGGCACAGCTCCCAAGTACTACCTCAGTCAGGAGACAGCAAGCCTGGGCGATGTGCTGTTTGCCAGCCACTCCCTCCTGAGGGAGAGAGGCAAAGAGCAGACAAAAGTGGGCAGCCAAGAGGTGACTGATCCCAGATTCTGTTGAGCTCTCAGGCTGAGCTAGGCTTAGCTGTGCTATGCCAGGCCATGACCCAAAGCAGCAGTGACACTCTGCTGACCCCATGGTCTCCAGGCTCCCAGTTTCCTAGCCCTCTCCCTAAACTCAGAAGCTGGAAGTCTGCAAGAGCTCAGAGGAACAAGGCCAGTTCCCAAGGCTATAAGACTAAAGACTGGGGCTCTCTCCCCACTTGTCCTTCTAGTTGTCTGCCTGCTGCCCAAGCACACCTCAGCCCTTCTGACTGGCAGTCAGTCAGGTATGGTGCCCATGCCCATGCTCCCTTCATCCAATGGTGGAAGATAAATCTTGGCCCCAAGGAACCAGTTTAACCTCCTCCTCCAAGCCTCACTCTCCAAACCAGCCCAAACAGAAATCCTCTTCATTTGAAGAGAAACACAGCCCAAACAGAAAGCCTAAGGTCATAGACTATAGGATTTGATCCTCCTCACCTCAACCACTGGAGGCCAGCCAGGGTATGGGGAGAGTAAACAGAGTGGGGATCTTGAAGCCAACCAACCTAGGTTTCCATTCTAGCTCCTCCACCTGGGAGACCCTGGGCAAAATACTTGTGCTCCCTGTCTCAACTTCTTCATCTTTAAGTGGGACCATAATACATACCTCAGATTTTATAGGACTGCAACAAGGAATAAATGTGTAATATATGCCCAGCCTCATGAGCAGTCAGCAAATAGTAGCTATCAGGTGATTGATATTTGCAGCTTACCTAGTACTTTCATATCCTCTTTCTCATCTGACTGGTCCACACACAGAGAGACATACACATGCAGCAGGGCAAGATTATGCCCATTTTACCCATGAAGCAACTGACACCCAGAGAGATTAAGTAATTTACTTAAAGACACAGAGACTGTAACTCCTGGCCTCTGATCCCAGCTCTAGATCTTATTTTATAGCTGTCTGAAAGTGGGCAGGCTGCTCCCCTCTGAGCAGGTTCCCCATCTGTAATATGGGGGCAATGTCACCTCCTTAGAGGGCAGCCGTAAAGATCACATGTGGCAGTAAGAGTGGACACATTTCCAGCACTGGCCATGAAGTAGCTCTGCCAAGTACTACATATGCGCACAATTCCCCAAGGATGTAGCTTTTATTGTCTTCATTTAATAGACAAGAAAACTAAAGCTCAGTATGGTTGAGTAATCTGCCCAAGGTTACACAGCCTGGAAGTGGAAGCTGCCACTTAAGCACTAAATTATCCAATAAATATAAAGTGTCTCACCACCTGGCCTCAATATAATCTAAAGGCCTCTGTGCCTGACACATTCTCTTCTCTCTTCTTTACTGCCCAGTAGAGAATCACTACCCTCTGGGCCGAGAAGGGCAGGAAGGAGCAACAAAAAAGTGTGGAAAACTGGGAAGTGGATGTGCAGAAAGAGCACAGCCAATGACAGATCCAGGGGCAAGGGCAGGAGAGCTTCCCTCTCCCAGAGCTGGAAAAAGTGAGGATAAACAAAAGGCTGACCTACTTTGCACTCTGGGTAACAACCTCTGGAGTTCATTAACCTAAGAGGTGGTAATGACTGAAAGTATAAATAGCTTTTATGCCAGGTCCATAATAACTGATGATAGGAAACTGGAAAGCAAGAGAGGGTGGGTTGGAGGCGGGTGGTGTAAATGGCCGACAGTCAGGGCTAGGAGGACTGTGAGATCACCCAGTGAGTCTACCTCCTCCCCAGACAGTGAGGGAGGCCAATAGCCCAGAGGGTAAGTGATCCCCCTGAGGCCATGCTGTGAGTCAGTGTGGAAAAGGAAGATGGTCTGCAGCAGCCTGGCGCTCCCTCCTGCGGCCTGGCAGCCACTGACTTGAGGCTAGGGCAATGTCCAGGCTCCCTGTCTGGGTGAGAGTCTGGCTTGTTTCACTCTCCCCAATTCCCAGTGCAAGCTAGTTCTGGGCCTGCTTCCCTTTCCCATAAGGAATTCCCTGGCTTTGCTCCTTCTAGCCCGGGTCAGTGCACAGTGGTAAACAGGTTCTCTCCACCCTTCACTGGCCTTGGTGCCCTGGGCCTCTGCCCAGCTCTCCACTCTGTTCAGCTCCACCCCTCTTGATGTCAGGCGGAAGAAATGGTTCCTTTAGGCATCAGCCTTGCTAGCTCCAAAAATCAAGGAATCCCCATTCCCCCACCCAGCTAGGGACAGGCACAGACCACAGCAGGAACTCCCAGGACAGCTCTCCCTGACGACTGCAAAAGGGTATGGAGACTATTCTCAACAGAAAACTTCCCTTCCCCAAGCCCTCACCCTTAGCAGGCAGAGTAGTGCTTGAAACTTCCCACAGACAACCAGGTCCTCAGATCACAATCTGACTGTGGGCACCTAGGGGCCATCCTGACTCATGTACAGCCCCCTCACCCACTCTTACCAAAGTGCTAGATCTTATTGATACATCTTAACAAATTAGTTTTTGACTCATTGTTTGACTCACTGATTCTTCAAGGCTCCCTACCTCCCTCTTTGTCCAACAGAAACCTAAGGCCCTGGCTCTCAGGACCTCCTATTTTCTCTAAACATCCCTCTTCTTTCCCTAGCCCTATCTGTAGGTGGCCCTCTTGAAACCGCCCTCCATCACCCCTACCCCCACTCCAATTCAGTCCCACTCATCTTCCAAGGCCTCATTCAGAACTCCCTCTCATGTCTACAAAGCCTTTCCTAACTGCTCCAGGAACAGAACACAATCAGCCCCTCATTATATTCTATACACATTTCTCCAGAGCCTGTGTACCAGGCCTGAATCTACAAAGAGATGAATAAAATGCAGTCCATGCCCTTGAAGAGGTCAATCTGGCAGAGACAGATGAGTGAGTGGATAACTGGTATATTTAGAAGTGCTATCACAGAAGCATGTAGAAGGTGGTAGGAAACTATAAGAAGCCCCCAAGGTGGTAGTAATGGTTGGGGGGTTGTTCAGGTAAAGCTTTAAAGGGGAGCTGACTTTTGAGATGGTCTTCAAAGTGTGATAGGAAGTGGCCAGGGTAAGAAACAGGGTAAAGCACAGCAGGCAGGAGACCCAGCATGAGCAAGCACAAGTTAACAGAAAAGGGCACGGCTTCTTTGGGGAATGTGAGCAGTCTAGTGGAGCAGGTAAGGCTTCTCCACCCGACCATCACTCTGCTGAGGCAGCATTCCATAAGAAGGTGCGCTCCTGGAGGGTTCCGCTCATCTCATTCTCCACAGTGTGTCCTGGGCTGAGAACAGAGCTGGGTACCTAACTGGTGCCCAATAAATGTGCACTGACAGAATCATTAGCTTTGTGATATCACGAACTCTGTGTTTCAGCTTTCTCCACAATGAGATGGGAATACTATCTTCTACCTTGAAATCAGGTGAGTAAAATACAGAAAGTACTTGATAAAGAACATTTCCTCTCCGGCCTGATACCAGCTCTGGATCTTCCTTGAAGCCCAGCACAAGGCTGAACACAGATGTGCTTGATGACAGCCTTTTACAACATTACAATTCTAATATTCAATTAACGTAACTGAATGGCTATTAGAGCACTTACCAGGCACTTGCTATGTAACAGACATGGTGCTCAGCACTTAACTTACACCGTTTCATTTAATCCTGACAACAAGCCTATGAAATAGGTCCTCTAATTATCACCTCCCCGCCCCCACCACCTTCCACAGAGGAAGAAACAGGTTTTCAGCAAGCCAGTAACTATCTAAGGTCCAGGGTGAGCAGAAGACAGTCCTGGGTGGTGAACCCAGGCCCCGCTCTTCTTCTACTCTGTCACCCAACTCCAGCACAGAGTGCTGACCACCAGCCTGCATGCACACAAGCCTTGATCCCAGGGAACTTGGTGGACTCAGAGCCATAAACTACGTGATGCTTGGCAAGTCACTCTACCTCTCTGAGATTCTGTATCCGCTTCTATAAAATGGGGATTATGATGGTCCAGCCTGGTCCACCATGCAGGCTTCTCTGTAAAATGGCATTACCATGGGACTATGCTGGGAGGATGGAAGGGGTCACTCAGAGGAAGGACAGGATCCTGGGATGAAAGTCCACAAGGAGTACAGAAGGAGGGAGGGTGGTGGCAATTATGACACAAATTCTGATTTCTTCCCCAAGTGACTGTCACTACCCAGGAGGACTGAGACCCCAAGCAGCACTACAGTTGCTGGCTTCAAGTTGAATTTTTCAGCAGACCCACCTCTAATCTCACTTCTGCTTTATCTTCACAGACCAATGAGAAGGAAGAGCAGGCCCTCCAAGTCAGGGTCACCTGAGGACTGTGTTCCAAATGACTCAAAGAGGAACTGATAGGGCAGGGGGGATTCCCAGCCTGCCCTGGGAGCCCAGAAAGCTCCAGACCACAAGCTAAGTGGGACTCCTTACCCCTAAGGCCCAAGGGTGGTGGGCAGAGCACATGAAGGAAACTGAATCTTCACCATTATGCCAAAGGCCTGAAGTGAACTTCAGAGGATAATTCACACTCGAATTGTAAGAGCCATCCTATACCTTTACTTTGTGGCACACACTATGCTGGGTGTTTACCAACATCACCTCTCTTAATCCTCACAACACCCCCTCTTATCCCAATACCACCATCTGGCCCATTTACCTCAGGGAAGTCACATGACTAGAAAGCGACAGAGCCAGGACTTGAAGCCAGCTCTGCTGGCAGATGTCTTGAACCCAGGCTCTCCCAGTCCCAAATTTAGGTTCTCCCTCTTTGTGAAACCAAGACAGAAGGAGAAGGAAAAGAAGCAGCATCCTCCAAAACTGGTGGCCTGGGAAGGATCATTCCTGGACACATAGACCCCAGGACCCAGAGCACACTTAGGAGGAACAAGAGTTCTCCACACTATGTTCCTGGGCCCCCTTACTAGCCAGCTGCTCCTGCCTTGTCATGTGAGGGGCTCTGGATCTTCCTTGAAGCCCAGCTATGGATCTTCCTTGAAGCCCAGCACAAGGCTGAACACAGATGTGCTTGATGACAGCCTTTTACAACAGCCTTCCAACTACTAGTGTGGAAGTCTGGGACAGAAAGTGTACCATTCATCACAACACCTCGAACAACTTTCTCTGAGATGCCTACCAGGGAAGCACAGATACTTACGGCTGGACTCAAGTCCTAAAGCTGGAACAGGTAGGGGCCAGAGAGGCCACACAGTGGTACCAGCTTTGGTAAGATAGAAAATTGAAAAGGAGGAGGGGCGCCTGGGTGGCTCAGTCATTAAGCGTCTGCCTTCGGCTCAGATCATGCCCCACATCCGGCTCCTTGCTCCCAGGGTCCTGGGATCAAGCCCCACATCCTGCTCCTTGCTCGGCAGGAAGCCTGCTTCTCCCGCTACCACTCCCTCTGCTTGTGTTCCCCCTCTCGCTATGTTTCTCTCTGTCAAATAAATAAAATCTTGAAAGAAAGGAAAGAAAGGAAAGAAAGGAAAGAAAGGAAAGAAAGGAAAGAAAGGAAAGGAAAGGAAAGGAAAGGAAAGGAAAGGAAAGGAAAGGAAAGGAAAGGAAAGGAAAGGAAAGAAAGAAAGAAAGAAAAAAGAAAATTGGAAAGGAGGAGTCTTGTGTTCCAGGCCCAGTTCCATCACTTGCCTAGCTTTGGTTTCCTTGGCTGTAAACAGGGAAAATAAAACTTACCCTACAGATTTCCCATTGCTCCTGTAAGGACTACTGCAAGGCAATGGGAATGAAAGCACTTTGCACACTAACGAGCTAGACAAATGAAAGCATCCTTTGATTTGATTACACTCCCAGAGACATGAGGGTCACTGGTCCTACACACAAAGAGAGGTCCTCCCACAGGAGAAACAGAGCATGCTGGAAGAACTGGCCTCTGTGGGCTGTGCCATGATGACCCCGTGCACGTGCATGGTACCATGTAAAAAACTTCTCAAAGCACTTTTCATATACTCCAAGGTCGGTCTTAGAATGTTAGAAGCAAAAGAGCTCTTCAACATCACCCCATTAAAACTGCCTTGGTTTTATATGTGAGGGAAACTGAGGCTTACAAAGATTAAGCAACTTTCTCAAGGTTATACAGGTAGTTAGGGATCTAATGAGGAGGCTCAGGGACTCAGGTCTCCTGATCCCAGTTCAGCAGTCTTTGTTTATGCTATGTTCCTAATCCAGTTATCTCATTTGATCCTCACAATCCTTTTGTACACAGGCCACGCCTTTAATTACCAACTGAATATCTGAATTCCCTGCTAGGCTGTAAATCCTGGGAGGGCAGGACCAGGTTTGCATCCCCCTAGCCAAGCACACAGCTGCACACATAGTAAGAGCTGGGTGAGAAACAGGGAGCATTAGCCTCATGGTCAGGAGAGGGGACATACCCTTTAGTCATACCATTTAGTCATACACTAAAAGGGTCAGTGGTGGAGCCAACACCAGCACCTTGACTCCTGTGCCTCATTCAGAGCCCTTTCCCACTACTAGCCTAAATCCACATTTCTAGCCAGAATCTTTCACCTCTGAAAAATGGCTAGCAATGCCCCTAAGTGTTAAGGGGTTCACCTTCTCATAGGTACAGGACTTACTTCCACTTGACCCAGCTGAGGACCCAGTTTCGAGAACAGAATAAAGACTCAGGGTGAGGTCAAGCTGGCCCTGGCTGCCATCTGCCAGCCACCCCCCCCACCTGCCCCTTAATCAGTTTATCTATGCCCAAAGCCCCACATCTACCATCTCCAGCTACACACCACCTGAAGGGTGGTTTTCCATGCCCTCATGCTCTCCCCTCTTTCCCCTCCATGCTTTACTCCTCTCTCCTTGGAGAGGAGTCTGGTTCTCCTTGTAGCCTTCTTTGCCATCCTGGCAGAGAGCAGAAAGCCCAGTACCACTCACCCAGCCCCTCCCAACCAGGCCAGCTAACCTGCTCTCCTACTGGAGAAGACAAAGAACCCCTTGATGTGTTTTGGGCATGCCAGCCATGCCAGGCACCTTGGGGAGTCCAAGACTGTGACAAAGCAGAGTCAGCAGCAGCCCAATGTCCACTTCAGAGGAAGGCCACAGCTAGCCTTCCCTCCTCGTGGTCAAAGGGCCCCAGTATGGGTTCAGTGAGAGGCCAGGGCCACTTCAACTTGTTCCAAGCCTTCCCAATTCCCCATCGGCCCACAAAGCCAGTCAGGCATCAAGCCTTACTGATTTGCTGGCTTTTTCATCTTCATAGCTCCAAACCTCTTCCAGGCCTCTCCATAGCCCTTTTGGGCTGTCCTGAACTCCCTCAACTGGTCTCATTGCTTGCGGTCCAGCTCCTCTCTATACCAGCACCAGACTGACCTTGACGAAACACAAAAGGCCTCATTCTGACATTCAAGTTAGGCATGGTCCCCTCAACCTACTTTCCTAGCCTCCCCTGGCTTCACATCCTCCTTCTGCCTTGTGTTCTTCTTGTCACCTCCTGTCTTGGCACACCACATTTCTCAAACAGCTGGTTTTTAGGGGGACTTTGCAGATAGGTCCCCTCCCACCCAATGAAATGCCCTTCCCTGCTCCTTCTGAGGCCTGCATCAAATGTCACTTCATCCTGGGCTCCTATAGATGGAGCTGGCTGCCTCTGCCTATATATTTCAAAGCAACCACACACCTCAATTATAGCTTTTATTGCTCAACACTAATGATTTGTTTGTGGTTCTATTTTCCAACAAGTCTGTGAACCTCTCGAGGGCAACAAGACACAAATGCCTTGTTCAGTTCTGTATCCCTTGTCCCAATCACAGGAGCTGACAGAGTGGTGCTCAATTAATGTTTGGTAAATAAACTCACTACTAAGATGGATAAGCTGGCAAAAGTAGGCCTTGGCTTTCTCTTCCAGTCTCCTGAGTCTGCTGCCTACTTCCCTACCTGATGAGCAGTGAAGAACTAAGCTGTGACAGTCTCTGAGGAGCTGCAGAGGGCATGCAGAGGGCAGGGTGGGATGAATAAGGGAAAGAGAAAGGTGAGATAAATAAAGCCAAAGTTGTCAACTGCCCTGAAATCCTGGATAGGAGGCTTCTAAGCAGGTGAAGCATCAGGAGCGTTGGTTTGCCAGTGGGACAGACAGGACAGTTTCCTCTCTACCAGGGAGGGTCATTGGGCCTAGGAGAGCAAAGCAGCTAAAGGAGGCATCCTCCCCCTCACATGTACTGCCTTCAAGATAAAGTAATCAGCTAGGGCACTGACAATGTGTGGATGATGGCTAGGTTCTGCTCTGGTGGACAATGTATCCTGGTCTGGAGGCTCAATTGGCTGGGAGTCAGGAAGAGAATGGGCAGTGAGTGACATGTAGGGTAGCAGTGGGCTACCCTAATCAGAAGATCTGGGATTCCTCCTTAATTTGGCTCCATTGTTAACTAATTGCAAGGCTTTTCCAAGTTTAGGATTCCTCACCAGTACAGGGAGCATAATCCCTGCCTTAGCTACAAAGGAACAAAGGCACAGAATGGATATCAAAGTCAGATGACCATTTGGCAATATTTTGGGGTCAACAGCAATGCAGCATGGACTCTGGCCTATGGGAGGGCTAGACCAGGCTTCATCTGGTTATGCTTCCAGAGCCTCCCAAGGATCTTTCTCACTGGGTCCTTCTCTGACCTGGCTGGTTATGAACTTTCGCTGTCTTGAGACCTACCTTGCCCTCCACACTAGGATGGGGAGGTAGCCAAGTTCCTGCTAACTCCTGCTCTGGGTGTGGGGGCCTCAGGGACTAGTGAGCACCTGTCATCTGCCTGCTGCCACCTGAGCAAGGCTTAGTCACTGGATTTAGCATTGAGAAACAGGTTCTAGTCCTAGTTCTGCTATTTACCAGCCGGCAAACCTCAGGAACTTTCTTCTCAGATCTTTGGTGTGCTCAACTACAGAATGGGGATAACTACCCCTCTCAGGGGAAAGTGAGTGTGTAACATTGGTTATGGTTCACTCCTGCTCACAGAGGAATGAACTCCCCTGACACTCGTCACTGTATCTAGAGATGCAAGTAGAAAATGAAAAAGATAGGACCACTAGCCACTCCAATCTTAAAAAGGAGCAAGAACAGTAGTGCCTGGCTAGCTCAGTCAGAAGAGCATGCAGATCTTGATCTTAGGGTAATGGGTTCAAGCCTCATGTTTATGGGTATAGAGATTACTTGAAAAACAAAAAAAAGAAGAAGAACATTCATTGAGCATCTACAGTGTGCTAGACTCCTTTCAAACATCAGTTCCTGTAAGCCTCACAAGAACCCCTGTAAAAATCAGTATTATCACAACCATTTCACAGTGAGAAACTGAGGCTTAGTAAAGTGAAGCAACATGTCCAAAGTCACAAAGACAACCAGACTCCAGAGTTTTTGTGTAAAGAGGGAAACAGAGCATCTTCTTTCCCCCACCTCAATGTAAAAAGATTGGGTAGCTGGACCAGAGCCAGGACTCACTGGTCCTCTGGAGGTCCTGTTTCAGACCCAGGAGGACAAAACACTGAGGAGGACAAAACACTGAGTAGGCCCCACTGCCTTATCTCTTTCCCACAGCTTAGGATTTCCTAGCAGGCGGACACACAGGCACCTTCCTGGGGCAGCAGCTGGTGCACTGGCCTCCTGCTTCACCAAGTCAAGTCTTGTCTGAGGCCCCAGAATACCCACAAGGCCACCAAACCAGATTTTCCTTTGAAGCTGGAGAAAGAGAAAATGGGACCGCCTGTGGTCTAGAGTCACAGACCAGGCCTCCACATGTGCAGCTGCCTCCTTCCAGATGGACCACCAAGGGACCACTCCACTGCCAGTTCCATGCTCTCCTGAGAACCATAACAGTTCAAGAAAAGAGGATGCTCTGAGCTTACAAGCTGGAGAAGGTGATGGGAAGGCAGGGAGACAGGCTCCGGCCTGCCAGGAGGGCCCTGGCCCTGCCCCAACAAAAACTGGCACAGACCAAACTACAGGGATGCCAATTAAGCCAGTTCTACGATTTCCAAAGCCACAGGGCTGCCACTGTTGGCTAGGAACAGTGGAGGGCCCAGGGGACAGGAGAACTGAATCAGCAGAAGACAATACTACTGTTCCAGATGTTTCTCTCTGGACCCAGCTCAGATTCTTCTCTCCCCTAGCAGGAAGCCAACACCCACGGGATCCCAGAAATCATAGCTCCTCATCTCATCTGGCCTGCAGCACTGAGCAGACTGAAACTGGGTGGGAAGCTCCAGCCTTAGGAGGCCAGTCCTGGCAATCACATGAGAAAAGAGGGAGGTCAGGAACCCACCTCTCTCAGGCCATCTCCCTTGGGCCAGGAGACCTGGTATCCTTCTTTCCCTTCCTGACCCCCTCCTCTATGCTACAGAAGGACCTTCCCCATATAGATCTGTTCTTCCTACCCCAAAGTGATAGGAATGGTAACATCACTCTTCCCATCCTTCCCCGTTGCAAACACTTCTTTTTCTTCCTCTGGTCCTTCCAGGGCTTCAACAACCAGCTCGGCCCCCAGTCAAGCCAAAAGAACTAATGCTGTCAGTACCTCTGTCTGTGTCCATGCCAACCACAGTGGCCTTCGCTGGCTGGTTGCTTTCTTGTCTCTCTTTACTTACTGGATACTGCTTGCAAGCAAGCAGGGACTATCACAGGCTCACCAAAGGTATCCTGTAGAGTAGGCTCAAAAGACAGACAAGGTGAAGAACTAGAAAGGGCCTAGGGCTGGGAATCAGGAGTTCTGGGCTCAGTTTCTGGCTCTGATCCTAACAGACTGAAGAAGTGAGGCTAATCACTTCTCTCAGGCCTCAGTTTACCTATGGGTATGATGATAGTTATCTCTAGGGTCACTTTCAGCTTTCTGACTTGCAATGTCTGTCAGTAAATGTCATTCAGTAAATAAATGTTAATTGAGCATTTACTTCTCTGCAGGCCTGAGTAGAAAAAGGTGAATAAGCCTGGTCCCAGCCCTCATCCTGATCAATCTAACAAACCAGTGATGATGGCATATTCTTACCCTTGCTGGCCTATCCCTGTTAGCCTCCTACACTGCTGAGCTAAGTCAGGGAAGATGAGGGCAGGCAGGTTCCTGTTGAGAACCTTCTGTTCCACTTATCCAGCACCTGATTTTCTGCTGGGGCCATAGGCCATATTAATGGATGGTGAAGGCAGTGGAAACTGTCCTGGAAAAAAAAAAAAAAAAAAAAACAGAAACAAACAACTGTCCTGACCTAGGAATCACAAACTCTGGATTAATTAGTTCTGCCAACTAATATGCTGTGTGATCTTAAGCAAGTGATTCTCCTCTCTGAGTCTCAGTTTCCTCATCTATAAAAGCAAGGGCTAAGCTGGGTCGATCTCTTAAGATCCCTTCCAATTTCAACAGTCTATGATTTTATGATCTACTCATTCCAGGCACCTAACAGTTACCTGAGCAGGGTAGCCTCTGATCTGCTTTCTTCCCCACCCCCTAAGCCCCTGGCAACTGCCAAAACTGATTGTCTTGAGACAACCTTTGGTCCAGAGTGGCTGAAATGGACCTTTAATCTGGAGCCAGAGTCCCTGCCCTCTCCACTGCAGCCATCAGTGCTAATGTTTCACTTCTCTGGGATAGCAGATGGACTCCTAGCCCTTAACCACGAGATTAGCTTTAGGGCAGTCACCCTGAAACTTCCCATAACTTCCCCTCTTCTGGCCTTGGGCAGGGACTTACTTTTGGCTTCTTTGGAACCACAATATAAACTAAGCAGGGAATGGCCAAGCTTTCAGACACCAGAGATTTCAGGTTGATCAACAGGGTCAAGAAAGTGAGACAGGGAGAGAGGAGGGAACCTGGGATCCCACCTCGGCCCCAGTTCTATAAACCCAATGATGTAGAGGGCAAAGCCTGCGTTTGTGGTTGGAGTGTGGGGGAAGATAGATGTCTGGCTGCCTGGTGGGGCAATACAGCCAAAGGGAGGTGCTCCCACTGGGGCTTCTCTCTGTTCATAAATACCAGAGGTACGCCCTCATTTTTCTCATCAATCCTCAGACCCTTAGAAGGAAAAGAAAGGAAACTAACATTTTTTTAGGCCACTACATGGGTCAGGCACTGTGCTAGGCACCGTCATATACATGAATTCATTTAATCCTCACAGTAATCTTGGGAGTATGTTACTGTTGTCCTTTATGGTGAGCAAACAGGCTCAGAGATTCAGGACCTTGTCCAAGGTCACACAGCCAGCAAGTGTGATTTTTTTTCCCCCTAAGTCTGGCCTTTTCCCTCTATATCACAGTGCTGTGTACCCTCATATCTGGTTAACTGCCTGCAAGAATGTAGTAGGAATTCTTACCTCCTAGAATTCACCAGCAAATCTGAGCTCTTCCTTCCAAGAACCCACAAATTCAACTGGGAACTCCTTTTCCACTTTTCAAGACCCTATCCCTCTCAAGGCCCTGATCCCTAGTGACTCAGTTCAAAAAACTTGAGTGTCCTATGGTTTCTCACAAGCTAATCCTGGGGGAGCTGTGACAAAGCATCAAATCAAGGTGAGACATCAGAATAAGGCGTGCTCTCTGCGTCTTGCACTGGACAAGGTTTAGCCTGCTGTGAGTGAGTGGGGAGAGGCTGGAGGAGACAGATCCGGTGGGTAGGAGAGAACTCTCCTTAGGGGAGGGAGCTATATTTCTCCAAAGGAGAAGCAGGCCTGGTAAATAAGAGGCTTTAGGACTTGGTAAAATCCCGGAAGTGACCTTTATGGGGCTGCTTGTGTGGGTGAGGTTCTTAACAGATGGTCAAGGCACCTTCCTAAGTCATAAGAGAGGCTGGGGGAGCTTTAGAAGTCAGAGATAGGGAGAAAGGATCATCTGGAGTAGGGTCTGGGCTGTCCTGCAGGCCCCCTGTTGTTGTGTGAGGCTCTCTGTTGACGGGGAAGCACGCCATGAGGGAGGCTTGTCAGTTTTGTGCAGAACACTAGTCTCATGTGACAGGACAGCTGGGATGGGAGTGGGGTCTGGAGTCTATCCCTCTTAAGGGGACCGTCAGCCCATACTTATGATCTCTGTGAGGCCCAGGTTCGGAGGGTTCTGTAGGACAGTGTGGCTGCCCAGTAACCCAGCTTGGAGAGAAGACGCTGCCTCACTGCCTCACATTTCTCTGCCTGCCAGCTGGATCCTGGATGCTCTGGGGGTGGGGGATCAGGGTGTGCTCCCAGCAGGGACCCTGCTCTGTGACTGCCCCCCTGAGTCTGTGTTTTGGGAGGAGGTGAGCGTTTCCACAGCATACACAGAGACAGCCAACAGTCTGTCCTGGAGGTGAGGCACTATCACCCTGTGGGTACTGGGAAGGGGGAGTGTCTGCCCACCTGTTGCCAGTGACAGAAATCTGCCTCTAAAGGGGGAGGAGAGCACTCTGTGACCCTTCCGTGAAGGGAAGGGACTCTCTGCCCCAGGGTGGGACTGTCTGGGAGGGGGCTGATCAATGTCAGTCCAGTCCACCCAGAAGTCTGCGTGTCTTGAGGTAAGAGTCAGTCTGTCCTGGAGTGGAATGAGGGCAAGGCAGTCTGTCCCTTTGAAG
>CM053616.1:1375327-1450479 GCA_028646535.1 Procyon lotor | reverse complement strand
GGAGGCAGGGCTGGCCTGTCTGTCCTTAGGTCGGAAGGGGCTCGCGAGTGAGGCTCGGGTCAGTCTGCCTGCCGAGGAGGTGGGGAGGGGCGCGGGGGGGGGGGGTAGTCGGGTCGGTGGTCCCAGGTTGGGAGGGGAACATGTCGGTCCGTCCAGAGGGGGGCTCGGTCCGCGTCGAGGCCCCCGCTCGGATTCCGCGCCCAGCCCCGGCCCTCGGCCCCGAGCCCCGGCGCTACTCACGCGCCCTCCGCGCCCTGCGAGCCCACGATGAAGCCGAACTTGTCGATGCGGCGTTCGGCGAAGCCGTTGGCCTCCGAGTCCGAGCCGAGAGAGCTGAGCTCGTCGGCGGCTGCGGCGTCGGGGCCCGGGGCCAGGCTCTCCCGGGTCCCCGACAGACTTCCTTCGGCCGCGGGCGCGCGCGGCCCGTTCTCTCCGCGGCTCTTCGCCATCCCGGCCGCGCCCGCCGCCTCAGCCCCAGCGGCCACCTCAGCCACCTCAGCCGCCTCAGCCTCCGGGCCGCCGCCGACGCCGCCGACGCCCCGCCCACGCGCCGCGCCCATTGGCCGCCGCAAGGCCAGGGGCGGGGCCCTAGGCCCTCCCGGGAGCTTCCCCCCATGCCCAATGGGCGCCGTGGACCCCAGGGCCCGCCCACCTCCCTTAGACTGGCGCCAACCGACTCGACGTGAGGGGGCGGGGCAGCCGTCACCCGGAGCCCTCCCCCGCGGGCTGTCAATCAACAGAGCTTACCTGAAAGAGCTCCCCGGGCCTTTCCGGGTTGCCCCCGCCCGTCTGTCACCTGCAGCGCCGCTCAGACAGAGGCTGAGGAAGTGCGCTGGTGATTCTGCATCTGCCTCCTGAACCCCTGGCTCCTCTCCAAGAGATATGGGAAGGGATGGTTTCACCCATTCATTTATGAGAAGCTCTGGGAAGACCCAGGATGGATTCAGGATTACGGGATTCGCCCAGGGACACTCAGCGGCTTAAAGACCCAGGCTGAGCTAGAAGTTCCGGCGCCCCTGCTCACTGCTTCTCGGGCTTTAAACTAGCTCTTGGGAGACCCATTTAATAAGAATAATGACCAGCGTGTTTTGAGCTACTCATTGTCCCAAGTTCTACCTAGTTTTTCTTGTAATCTTTTCCCCAACAGCTTGAGACATAACCTACCATAAAAGTCACCCGTTTAAAGTGTATAATTCAATGGTTTTAAGCATATTTGTGGAGCTGTGCGACTCTCACCATAACCTAATTTTAGAACATTTTCATCACCCCAAAAACAAATTCCTATCCATTAGCAGTCGCTCCCCATCCTTGGCAACCACAAATTTGCTTTCTATTTCTATAGACTTGCCCCTATCTGGACATTCCATATACATGGACTCCTACAATATGTGGACTTTGTGTCTGGTTTCTTTTACCCAGCATGTTTTCAAGGTTCATCCATGTTCTAGTATGTATCAGTACTTCATTCCTCTCTGCGCCTGAATAATATTCCACCAAACGCAAATTCCACATTCATTTGTCAGTGACAGTCATTTGGGTTGTTTCTACTTTGGGGAAACAAGACTGAGGTACAAGTTTCTGTATGGACATATATTTTCATTTCTCTTGGGTAAATATCTGGGAGTGGGAATTGCTAGGTTATATGGTAACTCCTTAACCTTCTGAAGAACTGGCAAGCTGTTTTCCAAACTGGTCACACCTTATCATCTTTGTGCAATGAGGTAGGGACAATTTTGTCCCATTTTTGCAATTAAACTGAAGTGTAGGGAAGTGAAATCAGTTGCCTGAGGTCCCAGCAATAGCTGTCGCAGAGGCAGGATTTGAACTCAGCTCTTATCAACAACAGCTTGTATCAGGAGGCATGGACCAATAGTATCTACATAGACTACTTCTCACTCTAGGGATTGTCAACTCTTGGAGCCATAATGATAGCTCCTCACTTAAGCCCAATACTTTTTAGTTTATAAGCAGCAGCCACACTGTCATCTGATATTCCCAGGAGACCTGAGGGGGACAGACGAATAACCGGAAAAGACTGGAAGAGCCAGGCCTGAGCTGCTAGGCCTGGGACAGGCCTGGGGTCCTAAGACTTGAGTGATTTCACCAGCCGTTTCCTTGATGCCACATGGCCCAGACATTCTTGAAGACTTCGCTGTGCAGTCTTCACATTCCATAGGCTTCTGGTTTTCCATAAACAGGGCAACAGCAGACATGGGAGTGGGCACAGGCTATTTTGGTCTTAAACTCTCGGTCTAGGAAGACATTCCTCCTCTCCAATGGCTCTAGACAGTGGTGGGTTCTTAGTTCCAGCTCGTAGGAGGGGCAGAGTGGGCTTTGCATGAGGATATGGGCCTATCCCAAGGAAGGGAAAGAGGAGCCAGACACAAGGGGAGCAGATGTGAGGCCTCAAGCCCGGCTAAGTATTCACAACCCTTGACTTCATAATTCTGGTCCTAGGGTCATATCCCAAACACATTCAGCTCTATAAGGGCACTTGTACAGTGTTTACCTCAGAGGTATTTGGGGTGGGGGGTGAGAGATAGATAAAAAGCACCTGGGGGTCTATCTCCGGGAGAGTAAATGTTTCTCAAGTTAAGGCCTTGGGCCTCAACTTTAAATTTGCTTACACAAGACCACCCAGGATTCAAATCTCTGCTGCCACTGTGTACCTTAAACAAATCACTTGTCTCTCAGCCCCTTTCATCATCTGCAAAATGGAAATACTGGAAAATGTACCTCCTTAGGTTAGTTGTTCTGACTTTAGTGTGATAATATGTGCTAAGCATCTGGCACATGGAGGTACTCAGTAGATGGAAGCCAGGAGTGATGGTGTTTGCAGTTTGCAAAGCACTTTGCAAATCCATTATTGTCTTAAATATTTCCTACTACAGTCTGTGGCTGCGACAGGGGAGTTTACTTAATTTAACCATGGAACATGGCTTGAGAGACTTTACTTCATGGCTGTGCCCCTCAATAACTGGGCGTTCCTGTGCAAAATTGCTTAACTTCTCAGAACCCTAGCTTCCTCTTCTGAAAAATGTCAGTAATTACTTGGTGAGGGAGCACCTGATTGGCTCAGTCAGTAGACCATGTAACTCTTGATCTTGGGGTTGAGTTCAAGCCTCATGCTGTGTATAGAGCTGACTCAAAACAAAACAAAAAAGACAACAATTACTTGAAGTACATGAGCTATTTCTGAAGCCTCTAGCACATAGTAGACACTCAAGGTTACATTTTACTTCAAATTTCAGAGCTCTTTATCTGATACTTAGTGAACAAGAGATGAAGACCTGGATCAATAATTTATATTCCATGAGAGGAAGAACATGTGTGAAAAGGACAATAAAGCAGGGTAAGGTATAGAGAATGCTGGAGGCAAGGGTGCCGGTGTGGGTGGGGAATAGATGGAAATAAGGAAGCTTCTCTGTGGGGATCTGGGAGAAAGAGAAGCAGGTTCCAAGAATGGGGTGGTTAGACTGCAGTGAGAAAGCAGGAGTGAATGAATGAATGAATGAATGATCGATCCAAAGGAATGTCCCGCAGAGTTCTGTGGCTCCCTGGAATAAGAGGCCTTTGGCAATGCTGTGAAACATCCAGGTAGCCTGGCTGCTCTAGGTGTTTGAGATGCTTAGCCAGGACTACCAGAATGTATGGATCACCTGGAGACTCATCCTACTGGGGTCATTCCTGAAAGTTTAGCTCCAGGTGCTCCCACAGGCCCCAGGGAAGTCCCCTCTCCTGGATGCTGGAATGTAGAACTGCGTGTGCTCTGAAAATCTGTCAGCACTGGCCGTGAGTATATGTCCAGATGTCAGAGCCTTTATTTTTAATAAGAGGAGAGCTGAGGTTTGGAAGGTAGACAGCTGGTGCCCAGCAGCCAACGAAGAGTAGGCAAACCATAGTTTCTTTGAGTCTACACTGCGGATAACAGTAAGATTCTAGGTCCAAGTGGCAGGGAGCAGAACTCAAATGGGCTTAACCCAAAACTGCATTTAGTGTGTTCTATAGCTTAAAGAAATTCATAGCCCAAAGAGCTTCAGGAGACATCTGATCCAGAGGTTGACCAGCAATAGCAACCTTATTTTCCTCTTTTCTCCTTTTTGTCTTCCTTCCTATGGTTGCTTCATCTTAAGCTACAGCCCCTCATGGCAGCAGCTCCAGGCTCACTCCTTCCTCCACACATCCATACAACACTCTTCTGGTAGCTTCTGCTCAACAGTGAGAAAGCAGCAGCATTCCTTTCTGTGTCATCTGTTTATACCAGGACACATGCCTATTCCTGATCTAGTCACCACAGCTCAGGGACAGGGAACACTGGCTTAACTGAACTCGGTTAGGAGTTAAGTTAATGATATAAGGAATAAGAGTATACCTTGTCTTGCTTCAGATTTTACGACTCAGGGGGTATCTAGAATAATTCACTTACTTTTTTTTTTTTTTATATTTTATTTGTTTGAGAGAAAGCGAGCACAAAGGGTGGGGAGGGGCAGAGGGAGAGGGAGAAGCAGACTTCCTGGTGAGCAGAGAGCCCAAAGTGGAGCTTGATCCGGGGACTCGGAGATGATGACCTGAGCCAAAGGCAGACACTTAACCAACTGAGCCACCCAGTGCCCCATTCACTTACCTTTTATCAAAATATAGTAATGTAAGATAAGAGCAAATTCTCAGATTAATGATCTCAACTTGGGAGATGGTACATTTTATTTTCAAAAAAAGCAAACTTCTAAAAATCTTATGTTCTAGTATGTGTTTAAGCCATACTGTATTTTGCCTTTTTGATTTTTAATTATAGGGATAAATATTACATAGAAGAATTGCTAAAATTAATTAATTTCCACTTAAGTATATATCCTAACATAACCTAATATAGGCTTTGTATATATTCTCTAATACAAATTCTAACTGTAAAAAGTGAAATGGGTAGGGGTACCAGGCACAGCTGGTTAAGAGTCTGACTCTTGATTTCAGCTCCTGTCATGATCTCAGGGTTGTGAGATCACGCCATGCGTCAGCCTCAGCACAGAGTTTGCTTAAGATTCTCTTTCCTGGGCCGCCTGGGTGGCTCAGTCAGTTAAGAGTCTGCCTTTTGCTCAGATCATACCAGAGTCCTGGGATCGAGCCCCATACTGGGCTCCCTGCTCAGCCATAAGTCTACCTCTCCCTCTCCCTCTGCCTCTCCCCTGGCTTGTGCTCTCTCTCGCTTGCTCACTCTCAAATACATACATTTTTTAAAAAGATTTTGTTTATTTATTTGAAAGAAAGTAAGCGAGAGAGAAAGCACAAGCAGGGGGAGCAGAGCAGCAGAGGCAGGAGAAGCAGGCTCCCCATGGAGTAGGGAGTCCGATGTGGGACTCAGTCCCAGGGCCCTGGGATCACGACCTGAGCCGAAGGCAGACACTTAACTGACTGAGCCACCCAAGCACCCCTCAAATAAAATCTTAAAAAAAAAAAAAGGGTTCTCTTTCCCTCTGCCCTTTGCCCCACTCTCTAAATTAAATAAATAAAACTAAAAAATAACTAAATAAAAAGTGAAATGGGTCTAATCATAGATGGCCTCCTCCAGGGTACATGACAAGTACTCAAGTCAAGCCACTGGTGGAATTGAGACTGAAATTCTTTTAATGTCTACAATTCCTGAAGTCCTTACAACTCCATTGTAAGTATACAAGGACGGCCTCTCTGAGAGCATCAAATCATGCCCATTTTCCCAGCAGTCCCACAACAGGAACATTTCTCCCCATTTCACAGTCCGGTCTGGGGAGGCAGTGAGGATGATGTGGTCACCAGGAATGGAAGAGCTGATTTGGCCTTTCAGAGCCCCCACTGGCTACATGACCTTGGGTATCTACCTCATCTAAAAAATGGGGCAGACAATTCTCAGAGGATCACAGTGAGATTCAGAAAAGCTGTGTAAGCAAGGCATTGCCTTCATGTGACAGGCCGTATACCAGAAGTGCGGAGGGCTGGGCCTGAGTGCTGGGCCCACGGCCACTGACACGAGGCCACCCTGGTCAATGGGCCTTCTTCGAAGGGAATGAGGCAGGACAGACATTCAATCTTGAGCTTCAGGAAACTGGGTTCAGGCCTCAGAGGGTGGCTCAAAGGACCTATTCACTCACATTCCACCCAGCAGCATTCCTGGCCTCCAGTCACAGCCTCCGTCATCAAGGGCCCACAGGATCTGCCATCTGTGGGGAGAGTGCCCAACACCACACCCTGTTCCCCAGTCCCAGAAATAATCCCAGGGAGAAAGGAGAACTTGGAGCATAAGATACCCCAGTCCTCCTGACCCCCTTCCCAGCTGGTGTTTAGTGCAATTTCTGGTGTTGACTATGGAGAAGCAACTACCAGTGCCTTCATTTTAGACACCCCAAAACACGGAAACCATTTCAGCCCTGGCCCTTGGGGGAACTTCCAGCAACCATGTGGGAGGCAGATGTCAAAAAGGGTGAGGAATAATATCCCTCGACCAAGTTAAAAATGTGAGAGATCAGTAGTTTGTAATGGAGCCATACAAGTGGCACTGTAGAAGGGCACCTGAGCCCTAGGTTTGGAGTCAGAAGCTTTGAGCTTGTGTGTATGGGACTAGGGGTGGGGGGTGCTGGTGGTATAGAGCACGGTGACTAGCTTACTGGTTCTATGACTTTGGGAGTGGTCTTACCCCTCTGAAGCCTGGAGATGACTTCATGGGGCAGCTAGGAGGATCCAATGGAGGGACTGCAAAGAAAAGGCACTAGGTACTCTCAGGGGTTGATAAACACACGTGAGATCTTCGGAACAGAATGAGATTTAGGTTTCAAACCAGGAAATGGTTTTCAACAGGCTCTCACCTTCCTCCCTCTAACCACCCGCAGCAGCGCCTAGCTCCCTGTGATAGCACGATTCCAAAAATAACAGCCTGTGTCTGGCTCTTACTAGGGAGCAAGGCCTATGACAAGCGTTTTGCACACATTCTCTTTTCAGCTTCCTACTGTGTGACTGTGGGCATGTAACCCACCGTCTCTGTGCTTAGTTGACTCAAGTATAAAACAGGAATACTCAATATTACATAAGTTAAAACTGATGGAGTATTTAAAACAGTAAGGAGTAAATTGGTTAAATTTTACACAATTCTTAGAAAAATTCAGGGCTGTGGCACAATTAAGTACTTTTTAAGTAAATAAAATTTTAAAAATTTCATGTCCCTGTGCTCACTCACGGTAAGCCACCTGACTAAGGTCACAGAACCAATCAGGTGATGGATGGATGAGTCCAGGCCGGCAGGAAATTGCCACCCTTGAGTCTCAGCTCCATGTGTTTCTCCACTGCCCACTGGCCCAGGAACTGCATCACACTTGTCCTTGTTCTTCTGTGGTCCTGGCATGCTGAAAGCATTTTGTAGCAGTCTATTAAATAAACAGGGTATGCCTTTGGAGGACTCAAATATTTTAAGAGCTATAAAAATAAATCTAGGGGGGCACCTGGGTGGCTCAGTCGTTAAGCATCTGCCTTCGGCCCAGGTCAGATCCCAGGGTCCTGGGATCGAGCCCCACGTCGGACTCTCTGCTCTGCGGGAAGCCTGCTTCTCCCACTACCATTCCCTCTGCTTGTGTTCCCTCTCTCACTATGTTTCTCTCTGTCAAATAAATAAAATCTTTAAAAAAAAAAAAAAATAAATAAATCTAGGACAGATTCATGAAAGACTTGGTGGTGATAAGAATTTAGTTAAAAACCCGGGGCGCCTGGGTGGCTCAGTCGTTAAGCGTCTGCCTTCGGCCCAGGTCAAATCCCAGGGGCCTGGGATCGAGCCCCGCATTGGGCTCTGCTCTGCAGGAAGCCTGCTTCTCCCGCTACCATTCCCTCTGCTTGTGTTCCCTCTCTCACTGTGTTTCTCTCTGTCAAATAAAGAAAATCTTAAAAAAAAAAAAAAAAAAGAATTTAGTTAAAAACCCAACATTCCAGGGCACCTGGGTGGCTCAGTTGGTTAAGCGTCTGCCTTCGGCTCAGGTCCTAACCTCGGGGTCCTGGGATCGAGCCCCACATTGGACTCTCTCAAATAAAGTCTTGAAAAAAAAAGAGCCTAAAGTCTATAAACAGTTCAAATGTTACCTCTAGCATACTAAAGTTCCTTCAAGAAGAGTATTTGACTTAAAAAAAAAAAAAGTCCAACATTCCTCAGGGTAGAAGAGGAGCCACAACGTACTGTGCCATGTTCCCACTGCCTTGGGACAGGACACAGGTGGCCAAGCAACAAGTCTCATGACACTGATTCCACAAGAATGATAGAAGAGGTTTATTAGACAACCCATGGCACGATACAAAATGATCAATAATGAGAACAACCATACTCTATCAGCCAGGTGCTACTTGGTACTATGACACTACCCCACATGACATTTCTGGGTTCACATCTCCTAATGCGCTACCTAAAGAAATGAATCCCCTCAAAACAAGACTCAAACTCAAACGGATTATACAAAATGATTAATAATGACAACAACCATACTGTCTCAGCCAGATGCTACTTGGTTCTATGACACTATCCAATAGCACATTTCTGGGTTCGCATCTCCTAATGCGCTACCTAAAGAAATGAATACCCTCAAATCAAGACTCAAACACAAAGGGATTCCAGAGACCACTGGGGAGACGACTGGCTTAGAACCCTCTCCCTTATCAATGTGGAGAAGGGGTGGGGGGAGGAAAACTTGGCAGGACAGTTTGAATTACCAAACTCAGTAAGAGGGAAACAAATGGACAAGGCAGGGTCTCCTGGGACTGGAGCAGAGGGTGGGACCGTGGGAGACAGGAGAGGCAAAAACGGCAGTGGCTGAGACCTGACAGCAGGTTTCTCTTCTCTACTTCTTCCGCCCGCCTCTCTCCTTGAGGGCCAGGTGGATGATGGCGCCATTGGCCATGTTGTAGTAAGCCAGTGAGTTGGAATCCTTGATGAAAATGCCCTGGAAAACAGACGGTATGCTTTAACGTGGAGCAATCTGGCCTTGGGCAGTGTATAGTCTCACAACTCCCAACATCCGCTCCCTCTGAACTCAGTGAATACAGGAGCCTGAAAGATGGGGCGATGGTGGGGAGTGAGGGTGGGGGCAGCACAGGTGGGACTCAAGCTCTCTGGTTCCCCCGAGAATGCTATGCTTTCCTTCCTTCCTGGTAACCCATGCTCTTCCTCTTTGTCAACTCCCCAAGGTGGCGGCCCAGACTAACCCCATGAAATTCTGACCCTCAAATCTGAAGACCTTTCAGAGATCAATCCAAGAGTCTCATTTTATAGAACAGAACACTGAGGCTCAGAGTAGGGATGTGTCAAAGTCCTGAGAGGGAGAATAAAGCAGCCCCCTGTGGCCAGGCGGGTACCAGGTTGGGCTGGACTATCACTTCTGTGTCCCTGCACAAAGCCAGGCTACCCCAGACCACACTGGCTGGGAAGGCTCCACCGCTGGGCCAGAAACTCAGCAAAGCATTCCAAGTCTTGTCCCCAGATGTCCACCCTAGTCACTGAGGCATAAAGGTTTCCAGGGCTCAACACAAGACTATGCTATGACCCAGCCACCCCGAGCCTCACCCTGTCAGGATAACCTGCCCTGGTACTCCCAGCCAGCATCATCGCTTCTAGAACAGACACACATGGCCACAGACACACATGGCCACCCCCATGGCTCTCCACTCCTTTGATTCCACAGGGGATTTAGCTTCTGGGATGGCAGAGGCGTTGAGACCCAAGGGGCACGACCACCGACATCTGACTCACCTCATACTGCAGCTTCTGTTTCCCTGCAGGCATACCCGTGGCTTCATGAATCTTCACCTTGATGACAGAGACCTGTGGGACCGAGGGGTTGTTCGGCTCCTTGCTTAGGGCCACTGAAGAAAGCTGACCCCCCCACCCCGACTCCTTGGATCCCCTGCACCTGGTGCCCCTTAGGAGCAGCAACTCATACCTGGTCTGTGAGTGGGAGTGTGAAGACCAGCACTTGTCCATTCAGTTTCCATTCAGTCTTATCCTGCATGTTGGGCACTTGGACCTTGATGGACACTGGACCCTGCAAAACAGGACACAATCATTATGCCCGGGGAACCCTGAGCCCATCAGGAATTATGGTCTCCTATTCCCGGGCCAACATAAACAATGTCAGCTGTCCACCTGGCCTCGTGGACTCTGGCCCAATTCACTAACACCACTAGTGACATGCACAACTCACTCCCCGCTTTCAAGGTTTCATTTCTTTTCTTTAAGATGATCTCTACCCTACCTTCTGCTGAGTCTGGAGCTGAAAAAGTGGTAAGAAAATACCCTGTAAACCCAGAAGCACCAGAGACAGGGAGCAAATAAACTGCAAAGTCAGAAAAGCTGGGCTCCCACCTCCTCTAACCAGGTCTCGCTCAGCCTCAACACCAAGTTTATAAAGTGAGTCATCACAACAGCTGCACGGTAATGCTACGGTACTGCCATGAACGCTGAAAAGACATGGGCCCATAAAATACGTAGCTCTACCTTGGCACTTCAGCTGGTGCTGAGAAAATGGGAACTGCTACCGGAAAGGAAAAAAAAAGCCCAGGTCCAATGCACTGGGGGAGTGGGGCTGGGACTGCTTCTGCCTCCTCACTAGAAGCTGACAGCCTCACTAGGCACCGGCAGCCCCAGGATTCCCCTTATTTCTAGCACCCCAACAGAATCCCCACAAAGGGCTGGAGCCAGAGAAAAAGGCCACAAAGAAATTAAGAACTACCCCAAGGATTTCCTCCAGTGTCCAGGCTCCCCTTCACACTCCTGCCTGCTGGTCTCCACAAGAATTCACACCAGAGCCACCTATTCAGCCTGCTCCTTTCACCGCTAACTGCACATCCACTGGGCGCCCAGAAGCCCTTCCAGGCCTCCAACAACTGGCTCATGCCCCTGAAGCCAGAGGAGTGGGAGCAGAATAGGGTGAGACAGGGAGCGCATAACCACAGTGGGACTGGACCCCCCAGCTGGGCATTACAACCGCAGCTGGCACTCTGGTATCACAGACCTTGTTTCTGCGCAGGAACTCCTCTTCGGGCACAAGGCTATCCTCTGTCTTCAGTTTTTTGGAGGCAGGCTCATCCTCCATGGGAGGCGGGGGGTGGACAGGGGGCATGGGGGCTGGAGCTGGGACAGGTGCCACAGGTGGAGCAGGCACAAACGCTGCAAGGACAGTAATAAGCAATCACGTGAGTGGGAGGAAAGGCCCTGGGACTTAGGGTTGCTGAGGGGTGAGGGGAGACTGCAAAGGTTTCCCACTTCTCCTAGTCAAAGGAGTGCAGTCTGGCAGCCAGCAGGGGACTGAGCAGCAGGGGCAGCACTGGTGGACAGAGTGGGTGCCAGGTGACAGGCAAGTCTGGAGCCTGACCATCCTGGTGCATAGACCCCAGCTCAGCCACATCAGCCTATCTTCCCCAGGACCTGTGGCTCCCCGGCTCCTAGCTCAGGAATCACTCATGTGGGGAAGACAAGGCTCCCCTCTGGGCTGGCCCTCCCAGCATTAACAGCTGGGCACTACCGTCGGCTACCAATCTGCTCACAGTGCTGAGTCTACGGTCCCAACCCAATGGCCTGAGAGGTGGCACGAGAGACACTGACCTGTTGGCACAATCATGGGGGGTGGGCGGGGAGCCATGATGGGAGGGGCCGAGGGAGGCATGGGCACCACGTTGATCCTGGGCGCATGGATGATAGGTGGCATGGGGGCAATCACTGAGCCCGGGGGCAGTCGGACCACTGATGCCATTGGGGGCCGAGGCATGACAGGTACTGCAGACACAACTGTGGTACGGACAGGAGGCGGCATCTGTGGAGGAGGAGGGACGAAGAGGTTACAGGAAACCAAAGCTGGACCTCAGGGGCATATGAGGCTGGTGATTAGCCCCCTGCAGCCTTTGAGGATGGGGACTGGACAGCTCTTGACGGAGTCCCCTGGGGCTGACAGACCACAGGCTCACAACCAGACTCTGACAGGAACTATGCCGGGGCCCAGAGTGACACCCTTTCCACTTGGGACTCAACCAGCTGCTCGTGGCAGACACTCAGAGCCACTAAAGAGGCTGACCTCAACTTAGCTTCCTGCAGACGGGCCAGCAGGCCTCGAAAACCTGTTCAGCCCTGCAGCCCTTCTCTGCGCTAAGCCTGCTTCTCACATGTGCCTCTTGCCTCCCTCCCTCCCTGCTCCAATCCCCCCACACAGACGGAAGATCAGACCAGAGATTCCCACTTACAATTAAAGAGTTCTTTGTCTCTCAACTTGACCCAAACAGTGCCTGGGACCCACTATAAGGAAGTTGTCCTTCTCAGCCAATAGTGTCCAACCCCAAGAACCAAGCTCTGCAAGATCAGTCCCAAAGTGGCTACTGGCTTACCGCGGGTGGCCGGGGCACAGAGGTAATGGGTGGGGCAGAGCTGGGAATGTTGGTGGCTGACGATGGAGGTGGTGGCTGCTGGGGAAGTTCATTGGGTTTGCTGGGGCCAATCTTCTCTTTGGTATCATCTTCTGGCACCAGGCCCTTGGCCTTATGGATGGCCTCGATCTGCTCCTGGAGGGTAATATTGGCCTGGGCAGCCTGCTGGGTCCGGGCCATGCTGCCTGAGTGGCCGTCCCAGGTCACCTGCAAGGGAAAGCAAAGCCACAGCTTGTCAGGGCTCCTAAAATACATCCCAAGTATAGGAGCGTGAGGGTGGGGAAGGCACTAGAATCCATTAGAACTGCACCTTTTCCTCTGGCTTCTGGATCTCTTCCTCACCAATCTTCTTACCGATAGCTGTTTCTTCTACACCAAAGATGTCAGTACGCCGCTCGGCCAACTGTTTCAAGCTGCTTTCAATATCCAGACCTGGACACAGTCACAAAACGGAGACAGGGGACAGAAAGGAAACTAAAACCAGGTGCCCTTCTAACAGAACAGAATTTCTCCTGATGCAGGGTAGAGGCTGGTCCCATGGAGCAGGCTGAGTCTGGGTCCCAACACAGCATGCCCGTCCCGAGCCTGGGGAAGCCCAATAAGCACCAAGCCTGTACGCTAGAGCTTGTCCAACCACCTGACTTACGAAAAACAATAGAAAGGACAGGGTCACACACATGGCAAGTGGCAGTCAGGACTACAAGCTTATTCTCCTGCTTCTGGCACAATTTTCTTCCCATCATGTCTCATTTCAAAGCACTAAGGGTGCTTAGCCACCAGAGCCCTCATTCTAAGATAGCCCCAAGACGGTCAACTTCCTCTGCTCTGGTATGTCTGGGATGCCATCCACGTCAGGTGTCTGCCTTTGGAGAAGCCTTATGAAGAGCGCTTCTGGAAACTGGGGAATTCTTCTGTAGCATCACAGGCTGTACCTATCCTCAAAAGTATCTGTTGACCCCAGTTTTTGCTGTTTGCTTAAAACAAGTTGGCCACTTTCTAGAGACTCCCATGAGTCAAAGCGAGCCAGGGCTGAGTCAGAGAAGGGGTACAGACTGGGGTGGCAGAACCCCACCTCACCTGGTGCGTACACTTCATCATCGCTCTGCTTCTCACGGATAGAGCGGTCTCGCTGCTCTAGCCAGCGGGGATCGAGAAGCCCGATGCGCATGTGCTCCTGCATTTTGCTGGCAGGGATCTTCTCCCCGGTGATAGGAGACACAAGATACTCATCTGGAGCAGGAGCTGGAGGCAGGGGCTTGGAAGCTAAAAGGAAACAGAGATACCTCAATGAGAACACTGGGAAGCAGCCGGGATTAAGGGACTGTGATTTCATTTGTGCCTCATTCATCTGAGACCCATCCATTTAGTGCCATGCTGCAGCTGGCACTGTGCAAGGCACCTGGGCACCAGAAATGACTCAGCTCTGTTCCCCACCACCAGGCCTGCGAAGGAGGGGCTAACTATGTCTTGGCGACAAGCCACCTCACCCCCCCTAGAAACAAACAGCACTGAGGAACATGTGAGGGCAGGAAAGCAGCCCCTACCTTTGGGGTCATAGTCCTTCCGAACAATGACCTGGTCTGGAGTTGGGGGCAGAGGCGGCGGCATGGGTGTCTCTGGAGGTGGGGGTACTTTCTGCCCTTCTTCTTCATCGTCCGAACCCTGAAAAGCAAAGCAATGGCAGGATTCAGAGAAGGGCCAACAGGCCACCTCCCTGCAACTAATAAGCCCTGGTGGCTCTTAGAGTGGCAAGGAGCCTAGGTCCCTGCCAGCCAGCATCCATGTGCTAAGCCTCTGGGGGCAGCCGAGGCCAGCCGGCAGCTGGCCAAGCTCCTTCCTCACAACATGAATGGGAGTGCTAGGGGCTGTGGTGCTAACACTCCGCCCAGGCATTTCCAGCAGCTGGCACCAGGCAGTCCCAGGAGGCCAAGGGCACTTAAACATGCTGGGGAGGGGTGCGGGGGGCAAGTCGGCGCTCAATGGTAGCTGCTCACGGAGCAATGCTGGGAGGGAGAGAAAAAGTCAATTCCCACAGACACAGGGGCCATTCTTCTCACACACAAATTCTTTCCAAGGGGAGGAGAGCAGCTTGGCTCTGGAGACTCTATGCCGGCTGGGAGGGGGCAGAGGTGGCCGAAAGGAAGCAGAGTCTACACCAAGAAAAGCTCTGGGAACTACTGATCATTTGGGCCGAAGTTCAAATGCATCAAAGCATGTGGCGAAAGTGGTCCCTTACTGAGAGCTGGCATGGGGGCAGGAGGGAGCAGGGCCTCTGGGCGAAGTGGGGGAAGGTCACAGAACACAGCCAGCACAGCTTTCAGATCCCTGCCTATGAATGAATCTTTGTTGCCCGAGCTGGAAAGAGGCTCTATGCTCCCTGGGTTCGGGCAGCTGCTCAGCCAGCATGCCTTATTCGGGACCCACGCCTCCTTTCAAGGTTTACAAGGGAGCTGATCTGACTCGTGGAGAGCACCCCCACCTCCTTAAGCTCCGGAGGGAAAGGCCAGCTCGCAGGCCCTCCCAGAAGCATACCTCGTCCATGTCTTGCACTTGGGTATCCTGGTCCAACTGCGAAGGAGGCTCCTCCGCCTTCTCCTGTTTCTCATCCTCTTCATCAGACTCGACCTCCATCTCAACCTCTTCACTCTCCCCAAATTTCTCGTAGCGCTCCTGAATGAGGATTCGGGCCCCCAGTTCCTCTGGGGTGGTGGGGGGAGGGAAATTCCCTGGCAGAGGGTGATCCAGAGTCAAAAGGAGACCTCCACAGACACTCCTTATGAAAGGCCCCTTGGTATGCCCTCCCCACACTGCAAGCCCTCCAAGGGCCTGACTGCTCGCTCAGCTCCAGATGTCCACCCAAGGTCTGGCACGACGTTCGCTCAATTGGGTTTAAGTGGGCCAGTGTGGCAAATTGCAAGTCTTCTGGCAACACAGACGAAACAGATAGATAAAACCCTCTGGGGGCACTGCACTGCTCCCTGGGAAGAGATGTATATGGGAGATATTCCAGGATGGTTCCAAACTCCCGGCTCCTGGAGCCACAGACCTACCTTGCTCATTGGGTTGGAAGTCCACTGTTTCCACCACCACAAAATCATGCCAGTCGATCTGCGCATAGGCCACACGCTCCTTCTCCTTTTCCTCCTCTTCCTTCTTCCTCTCTCGCTCCTGGAACTTGGCCCATTCCACCCGGTAACACACCTGAAGAGACAGGACACGGCATGACGTTAAGCTGAATCAGGGTCTGCTGCTGATGGGACCGTCCCCTCCAGTACCTTCCGCCAAGCCAACATCTCCTTCGGAACGGGAGGCTGCTGGGCCCACAGGACAAACTTCCTGGCGGAAACTATGGTATTTGCATTTGGTTTCAGTTAGGCCCAGAGCCTGGACAGAAAAAAAATTCTAAATGCCACAGAAACCCTGTGTCTGGGCCTCAAGGACAGCCATTTGTTATAACCTCAGAATTTTCTGCTTGAGTTGGCAAGGGGCTCAATGCTCACAGAGCAGCAAACTGTTCCCAGGAAGTCTGTGTGACGACCAAGTACCCACAAGAGAAGCAGCGATCTGAGAGCCTGAGAAACAAAGCCCTCATGCAGCCACCCCAACAGGCAGCACCAAGAGGCCCTCTCTTCTGGGGCCTCAAAAGGCATCTGTCGCCAGAAAACCCATCCAGGAGTTGGCTTCTAGTGAGGGCAGAAAAAGGAAAATCCAATAAAGCTGAAAGAAAAGCAGAAAGGAAGCAGAGAGTCCAGGCTTCTTCAGCCTTTGTGGCCACAAGGCCTTTCTCTCCATCACCTTTGCCTGGAACACAACAAGGTCCCGCCTCGGAGACTATTTCCTAATAAGAAACTACCCACACAAAGTCACTCTCATCACAGTAACTAGTTAAAATTTAGTTTACCTGGTCCAAAACTTCTCGGGGGTTCTCAGCCTCTTTCTTGAGCTTTGTAAATAAACCTTTAGGAGGAATCAAGATCTGCAACATAGGAAGAGTTAAACTGTCACTAACTGTCAGTGCAGCACAACCCAGGACAAAGAGGGGGGCTTCCTGGGGCCTGTGGAAAGGCACGGGACAAGTGAGCGCATGGGGTTCCAGGTCGTCTCAATCCCAGCTCCACTTGCAACTTTGGGCAAGTCACACTTCACCTCTGCAACTTGGCTGCCTTCTACAAATAGTGACAGCACCGCTTAAAGTTGGCACAATCAACGTAAAAGGTTGCTGCGAGGACTGGCAAGAAAACCGCAAAGGTACGGCCCCCTACCCAGCGTACCGTCCGCACGTGCTTGCTGCTCTCGGCACAGGGCTGCTCCTACCCTCTCGCACATGCCACCAGGCCCTTTCACATGTGCTCCCCTGACGACCCTACTCCACATTGCTGCCCACAGATCTCATCTCCCCGATTCTGTCCCCTGCTTCCTGTTTCTCCATAGTATTTATCACTATCAGACAACCACTGACATTGCACTTGCTTGTCACCCCCCTCACCAGACCAAAAACTATAAAACAGAGATTTCTGTCTTCTGTTTACTACTGCATCTCCAGCATTTGAAATACAGTCTGACATTGAATATACAGTTGATGAGACAACAAATGACGGCTTTGTTCGAAACAGCATAAATCCCAATGGTATTTGTTATCATTGGTAAAGTGGCTCAGCCCTATCCTATCATCCCCATACCTCTACCTCAGGAATAAATCTGCTCCTAGAGTCTCTCATGACTAGAGACAGACACCAGTGCCCTTAGGTCAGAGTACTAATGTCAATATCCAAGTCCCTAGAGAGAAAGAATAGGAAAGTAACAGAATAAAAAGGGATCTGGAGACCTTTAACCCTGGAACTGGTCCACTAGGTAAAATCAAGACAGGGCTTCCTTAAAATTGTTACTGTGTAATTGATTACACTAAGCCTTTGGCCTTCCATGATTGTTATTTTAACTACCCTACAATTTTTTTATTTGATCATTATCTAAATATACACATTTTTATAATTCTTTCTAGTTAACATACTTAGAATGAACTAAGTAAATCATCACAGTCCTTTCGAGTCAGATCTTTAATGTGCTGTTCCTAAATATCAAGAACAGATGTACGAACCATGCAACTAAAAATGGGATACAACCTCCATAAGTTCGGCAAAAAAAACACAAGCCACTGGCAAATCTGTATCAGTGTGCTTTGCAATAAATTAACAATCTGACTGTTTTTAAATACTAACATCAACTTGTCCAGAATCTTTTTTTTTTTTTTCCAACTGGTCCAGATTCTCGATTACAACAATGTAGCATGAAATCAAGATCTTCTTGTTCCAGATCCTGAGGCCCAGATCTTGGAGGCTGGAGTAAAACTGCCAGAGTTCAAGTCCCAGCTCAACCCTGCCCAAGTTAACTTCTCTATGCCTACTTCCTCTTCTGTAAAATACATATTACAGTAGCTTATAGATTATACTAGAGATTAAACGAGAAAATGCTACATATACAAGTATTTCAACAATACTGTCTATACTTCTTTAAGTTAAATTGTCTCCCAAGGCTTACTTACGTTGTATTTCTAATTCAAGATACTTTTTGGGTGAAAAACAACATAGGTGCTGGGGTCAGTGCAGCTACTTACTAGCTGAGAGACCATGAGTAAGGGACTTCAACCCTCTGAGCCAGGGAATACCTCCTGGGTTCTTATGAAGATTACACTGGGCAAAAGGCGGGAATTATTAAGGGCTTCCTTCCTCTCAGGTCCCATGCTAGGCAACTGAAGATTCTGATGTACTTAAAAGCAGCCAGCACTTGGCCTTGTCATATAGCAGGCTCTAACCGAACGGCAGTTATCCATCACCCGTTTCACTTCTCTTTAAAACTAGCAGTCTATGTTACATTTAAAAGGCAGAACTGAATAGAAATCAAAACTTTAGGGATGCCTGGGCGGCTCAGTCAGTTAAGTGGCTGCCTCTGGTTCAGGTCATGATCCTGGGGTTCTGGGATTGAGCCCCACACTAGGCTCCAGGCTCTGAGGACAGCCTGCTTCTCCCCTGCCTGTCGCTCCCCCTGCTTGTGCTTGTTCTCTCCCTCCCTCTCTCTCTGTGTCAAATAAATACATAAAATCTTTACTAAAAAAATTAAAATAAAATAAATAAATCTTAACTTTACACTGAACTGGAATTTTTTACGTCTGCCTGAGGGCCCTCAGAGTCACGTCCTTGTAGACACGAGTAGATACAGTGCCTTCCTGCCCTAGGTCCAGCACCCCCGCCCGGCTCTGCCCAGCACCTTGGTGTACTGCTCCACCAGCTTCGTGAAGTAGTTGAAGAGGCTGTGCTGCGGGCGGAGGAAGTCAAACTGGTAGTTACGCTGCTCCTTCTGCATCAGCTGCGTCAGAAACTGGCGGCCATTCCTGGCCACAAACTGAGCCGTCAGCTTCACCACATCCAGGTCAAAGGCTGAGATGGAGGGGGGGTCTGCGATGAACTCAAACTCAGGAGGGGGCTCTTTGGGCACGATGGTCTCTTGTATCACCTGGGCTTGGACCTAAGATGAGAGAGAATGCGGAGCTCGAGAGGGGGTGGGAAGACACCCCCGACAGGATGGCACAGACCTCCACACTTCTGCCAATCACGTGCGCACCACTGGCCCACAGTGTGAGAGAATTCTAACTCAGAAGAGCATCGATTTCTTGGCCAACCGTGGCCTCAACTCCCTGAATGGCGTCAAGAGAGAACCGTGCCCTTCTGTATTTCTGCTGTTGCCCTGAAACCGAGGGCCAAAATTGGGTGGCAGAAGATCTGACAGGAACACGCCTTATTAAATCCCACCCGAGGGAGATGAAGGACAGTCAGCTCTACATGTGTGCAGAGGATCCACTGCACAGAGGACTTCCATGTGTGTTACCTCAATGGCCTCCACACGAACCATGTGGTGGACAGAAGAGGTACTGTAAATCCTTTTTATAGATGAGGAAACTGAGGTAGCCTGTGGCCCTAGGAGTATGAAATTGCAATGCAAGGTCACAGAATCTACTCCAACCTTTATTTCCCACTGTAAAACAGGAGGTAGCCTTTGCCACAACCATGCTCTAGGAATATAGCAAAGAGAAGGGACCAGTCTAGGTCTAGATAGGAGGCAAAGTGTGCCAGCCCTTCTTGTCCTCACTGATAACCCTAACTGTCCACAGTGATGGACCTGGAGAAGAATAGGGTATTAAGGGGGGCCACATGGAGGGACCCTGGGAAGGTGAGGTGGACGGGAGGGAGGGCTCAAGAAGGGGCCCACAAGCCACATCACAGCACTGTCCTCGCTCCATGGTCAAGCGTACTTCCCCAATCCTCAGGTTCCTCATCAGTAAAATGGTCACTTTGCTGTCATCCTCATGCAGCTGCCGTGAGGTGCCAATGAGACTCCTAAAGCACTGAGCACAGAGCTGGACAAGCAGTGCTCGGGAAACGTCAAAGTACTTTGCTATCGGAGCCTCAGCGTCTTCCTCTGTGGATAGAAACCTCGCATCTCTCCCTGGCTGGTAGTGAGGTTTAGATAGCAGAGCTCATTATCCTCCCCTCCCTGGCCTGGCTTCCCTCTCAGCCCTAGGGATATGGAGGAAGAAGATGGCTCTAACCTTTTGGGGCAGCTGCTGCTGGGTGGCCTGCTGCTGCTGCTGCATGACTTTGGGGATGGCAGCCGAGGGCTCCTGAGCCTTGCCCTCCTTGAACTCGCTGACCTTGTGGCGGTAGTAGGCATGGTAAGGATCGTTAGGGTTCAAGAAGTTAAACTTGGGATTGTTGATCTCATTCTGTCGTATCCTAGCTTCAAATTCAGGTCCGTTTCTACAAGGAAGAAAAGAGAGAAGAATTAACACCACAATCCTTACAATTGCCTAGATGCAGAACACTGCTCCTGCAAGCCCCCTTCTTGCCACCACTCATCACTCAAACTAGCCCAGGCCTGAGCGCGGCAGAGGTCCTCCATGAGGTGGCCAGTCATCTGCCTCCTCCGAGACTGGGCCAGGTCTCCCCTACCGCAGGGTCTCCCAGACCTCTGGCGCTCCTGCAGCTCTTCTGCTAGTCTGGCCATCCGCAACTATCTAAACTCATGGCTTTTTTCTTTTCATAAGTTGATTTTAAAATGCAGTATAAAAGACGTATGTTACTACCTCACATAAAAGTCCACAGGGCTTTATGCTAACAAAAGGAAACATAAAATTCAACACAATGAAAATACAGGATCATTTAAGTCTAGCTCCAAGTTTGCTGAGATGAAGGCCAGTTCTCTTAGTTAAAAAAGGGAGATGACAGAGGCCTGCAGGGATGTTAAAGATACTCTAGCAGCAAACTGACACTCTGACCTTTGGGGGACCACAAGAATTGAAAAAACATCAAAATGTAACGATTTCATGTAATGCTTTGTCCAAGAACTACCTAAAATCACCTCATTTAGTACTGGGTGAGGTCCACACAAGAAACACTGCTCTCCAAGGACCTGGATCTGTGCTGCCGTGTAAGGCACATCCAGATGACAAGGGGAGTGGTTAAGAATAGAAGGGAGGGCTCCCATCTCTCCCTTTACGGAGACAGTTTCCCACATACACCCTAGGTCTTTGCATGCCTTTAAAAACCTCAGGATTGGGGCGCCTGGGTGGCTCCGTTAAGCAGTTAAGTGTATGCCTTCGGCTCAGATCGTGATCCCAGGGTCCTGAAATCGAGCCCCGCAACGGGCTCCTTGCTCAGCGGGGAGCCTGCTTCTCTTTCTCCCTCTGCTGCTCCCCCTGCTTGTGCTCTACCTCTCTCCCTGTCAAACAAATAAACTCTTTAAAAATAAATACAAACATACACACCTCAGGATAAAAAAAAAAATCCCTCTCGTATTTGGCAAGCCCTGATTTTTAAGGGGTCCCAATGGTAACATTTCAGTGTCTCACATATATGATACTTGTGTCACTCAAAAAGCACAATAAACCTAAAGACACAAGATATGGACATATACACGTTTTGAGTTCACTCCTGACTCACCGAGTTACCAAACCTCCCACTTCTTTTTTTTAACTTACTAGATTACCAGTTTATTACAAAAGATCTTTTAAAAAGATAAAAATGAACAGCCAGATGAGCAGTCACATAGGGATGTGTCTGGTAGGGACCTGAGCGCAGGCGATCCTGTCGCTGTAGAGTCTGGGGTGCACCAGCCTCCTGGCACCCTCTCTGATGTGTTCTTTTTCACTGACCTGGAAGTTCTCTGAATCCCTCTGGTTAGGGTTTTTTATGAGGACTTCATGATACAGGCATGGCTGATTAAATCATTGGCCATTGGTGACCGAACTCAATCGCCAGCCCCTCTCCCCTCCCCAGAAGTTGGGGGTCCAAACCTCTTTGATTCAAACTCCGATGTGTAAGATGCAGCTAATACCACCTTCTCTCTCTACCCTGGAGAACTCAGGAGATCAAATCAGTTAAGGAGATGCCTTTTTGAATCATACAGCAGCCTGAACTGCAAGGGCTGTCACTCCTATGAAGGTCAGAGAGGGCCGTTCCATAAACATTAAAGATGATCTGGGTATTAAATGTTTGCGGTGGGGCGCCTGGACAGTCCAGTAAAGTGTCTGACTTTTGATTTCTGCTCAGGGTGTGATCTCAGGGTTGTGGAATCGAACCCTATGTCTGGCTTCCCATTCAGTGCAGAGTCTGCTTGAGATTCTCTCTATCCCTCTCCCTCTGCCCCTCCCCCGTTCACATATATACACACACACACACACTCTCCAAAATAAGTAAAATCTTAAAAAAAAGGACGTTTGTGGGGCTTCCCTTACCTCCAGTCAGAGCCCAGCACTCAAAAGATGCCCTAAAAACATCAAGGGATGGTTCCAGGGGCTGCTGGCCACAGGTTGCTTCAGTCTTTTGAGACTTTCACACCCTGCCCTGGCTAGCTGGAGCGAGAGAGAGGGTACAAGCAATGTCGTGCCCCAGATTAGCCACCGTACCAAACTGTGCCATGGTGGTGCTCATCAACACCCAGGCTAGCTCCTCTGCAAGTTCTGGTCACGCTCTGTAGCATGAATAACACCATGAGGTCTCAATTAGGCAGTGCGTGAGTCCAACTGGAGCCTCGTGCTTGGGGAAGAAGCACCTTCCACCTTCTGAAATAATACAAACCACATAGGAGGAAGGTGAGTACACACCCCGAGATACTGCTTAAGTAGGCTATCATGCCCAGCAAACAGCCAGGGCAGACAAAGGGCTGCTCGAAAAGGGGGGCTCTGCTTGCCTCCTCCAACACTGCCTCCTAAGCCATAACCTCACCACATCTGGGAATAATCTGAAAGAAAATGAGAAGGCAGGAATGTTCATTCCAAGCTATTCTGTACTTTTAAATTAACTTAATGTTAATTTTAGAATTATGTTCTCTAACACAAGGAATAGATTTCAGCAGAAAAAGACATGATTCTGAGTCAACGCAGCTGGTGGGACTTTTTAAGGGTAATTTCCACTTCAGCTTCTTGACAGGAGAATGTAGGGAAGGGAAGACCAAACCTAGAGTGAAAAAAATTTCCTTTGGAAAAACATACTCAGTAATGTTAATTGAATGCTCCATCAATCAGTGTGTGAGATCCAACAGAAGTGAAAAGATGGTCCTGTATGCTTCCTTTATCCTGGAGTGAGATGATACTCGTCCGTCCCTCCATTGCAATGTAAACGAAAGCAAGTCCACAGATATTTAAAAATGCCTATAAGGCAACCACCTTAGCCAAAAATAAAGCTAGAAATATGGATGCATACGTATTTATTTTTAAGAAAACTTGGATACTCATTTCTGTGGCAGCAGAGGCTGGCACAAAATTATTGGAAAGCTACTTGGCAAAATGTTTAAGAAAATCTTTAAAAATGCTTTCAGCCAGTTGTGTGCCACACAGAATTTTCTTCTAAGAAAACAATCTAGAAGGGAAAGAAAATGTTCAGATTTCCCCCACAGTTTTGTGTGCCAAACTGAAATGCTGGAAACAACCTTGGAGGAAAGTAGAGAGGAGACAGCCAAGCCAAGGGCGGCCCGTCACCTCACCATGGTGTGCTGGGGATGGCGCAGCACCAGAGGACTGTGGAGCAAGGAGACAATGTGCTTCTAACAGAGCACAAAGGGAAAAAAAGCAGGATGTGAAAGTATCTACTAGTATTATAAGGATCTAAAAAAGGATGTCAAGGACCAGAAGGAAACAGGAAAGTGAAAACAGCTAGTAGAAACTATTCTGGTAATGAGACTGTGGTGATTCTTCCTCTAACACCCTTTTTCTATTTATTGTTTTTAAATTATCAGGGCGAAAAGGGAAGCATGAGCGTTGCTATGAGACATTAAACATTTATCATAAACACAACACTTACTGCCTTGAACCTGACATTGTTCCACCAAGCACAGAGCAGATTTAATGCAATACCATGGTTAATCAAAGCCTTTGAAATGTGAGGCTATGAATCTGCATGGAGCCCGACAAGTGAAAGGCCTCAGGCAGAGTAACCTTTTTATTAAGAGTTTGGGATGGAAGAAACCCTCTATTAAAATGAGGTTCTGTGATGGGGATACTGCCTTGGGATCAAGGCACGGCCCTCTGGAGAACACGTGTCCTGAGGGCAGCAGTCTCTTCAAGGCTGGCAGCTGCTTACAGGCAATGAGTTGTCCAGTTCGTTGACAAAAGCCAGAAATCCAGATTTATTGTGCAAGTTCCTCATTTTCAAACGGTGGCAACTTACTCAAGTTTTTAAAAGATATATATTGTGATGGGGCACTGGGTGGCTCAGTTGGTTGAGTGTTTGACTCTTGGTTTCAGCTCAGGTCATGATCTCATGGGTCGTGGAATCGAGCACTGTGTCAGGCTCCCCACTGTGTGGGGAGTCTGCTTGGAAATTCTCTTGCTCTGCCCGACCCCCTCCTTCCCTCTCTAATAAATACATCTTCAAAAATAAATGTATCGTGAGGAAAAACAAAAGCTCTATAGGCTGCATGTGACCTGCTGGCTGCCAAAAGAAGACTTTAAACTAGGGGATGTGTTGACCTTTGGAGTCAAGTGGCCATCAAGAGGATTCCATCAGAAGAAGTGGGAGTGTGTAAAATATGACAGGGAAGGATGAGAGGAACTCGCACAGACTTCCACGTCATCCATGAAGACCGCTGACATCTGTATGACGTACCTGGACTGCACTCAGTCCCATTCCCTCTCTCCTGCCTCACAACAACTCTGAGGTGGTATTCCATTCTGCAGGTGGATCAGCCGAAGCTGAGGAGGGCAGTTCTTGCATAATGAGAATGGCCAATTCCCTTTTTATGTCTTCCTCCGGCCAGCAGCTCAGACACAGACACACATACTCTCCCTGACAAAAGAGCTTTCCAGGCGCTTCCTCAGGCCTACTTTGGAAGCCCAGGTTCCTGGTGCTTCTGGGGCTGGGTGTAACTCACATTCTGCCACTGCCATGCCACGCTGGAGACACCAATCCTGCCTGTGGCCCACGTCACCAGCATGCTGTGGTGGTAGATGAGCTAACACAACATGGCAGCAGCTACATTACCTGGCCACGAAGCTGGCGGTCTTGTCAACGATATTCCTGACCTCGGGAGGAGGATAAATAATTCCCACCACCGGCTTGGAGGGGGTAGAATCCTCCTTCGAAGAAGCTTCTTCTTCTGTGGGCTGTGAAAACAAGAAAAGGAAAATAACGTCTTGAGGTTCCTAATATGGGGGACTGAATCCCCAAACTCCTCTAAAATTTATTAAGAATATGGACTCTCTCGGGACGCCTGGGTGGCTCAGTCGTTAAGCGGCTGCCTTCGGCTCAGGTCATGATCCCAGGGTCCTGGAATCGAGCTCCGCATTGGGCTCCCTGCTCCGCAGGAAGCCTGCTTCTCCCGCTACCATTCCTGCTACTTGTGTTCCCTCTCTCGCTGTATTTCTCTCTGTTAAATAAATAAAAATCTTAAAAAAAAAAAAAAAGAACATGGACTCTCTCCCAGGGACTTTGCTCGAGTTAGGACCCTCTGCTCCAGAAAAACGGTTCTCTTAGCACTGTGGACTTAGCACAGTCCCATGCCCTGTGCAAGCATGGGACTCTCCTGGGGAACTGGTGAAGAGAGCAGCCTCCTTGACTCTATCAGCTAGCCAGTCTGTGACAGCAGGAACCTGCATTTTTACCAAGTGCCCAGATGATTCAGATGGGGGAGGATCTGACCATGTTCTAAGTAACCATCTTCCAGAATCCAGAAGGCCATGTCTATACCCAGAGATGTGCCTAGCATGGAACATTTAATGACTGTTTGCTGGATAAAGACAGGAAACTCTTTGCTAGCAGCTCCTTATGCCATTTCCCTCTACACCTATTCTAGTCTTAACCACCACTCAATGCTCAAATGTTTTGTGTTTCCTACTGGAATACACAACATCAACTGTACCATAAGTTCCAAATATTCTTTCTTCACCTTCTTTCCGTTAGTAAACAAAGGGGTCAGTTTTTCATCTTAAAAAAAAAAGAGCAGTTCCCTGCCTTCATATTCTTTCCTGCTGCTACACTCTCCCCCACTTCCTCTGGTAGCTAAATATCCTGAGTTTTCTCAGTCTTGCCATTCCCAACTTCCTCACCTCCTGTTTGGCCCCCACACATTTCAAGTGCACTTCCCAAAGTCAAACACGACTGCCTACAGCCAACTACAGCAGGCATCTGGTCATGTGACCAGTGACCATTCCTTCACAAAACTCTCCACTTGACTACGATGCCCCATTATCCTGTGTCTTTCCTTCCTGCTCACCACTCCATCTGAGTTTCCCTCCTGGCTCCTGTTTCATCTCCTGCCCTACGTTAGGGTTCCCAAAACTTCTATCCTCCACAGTATTCACACTGTCCTCAGGCACTCACAACTATATCCTTTACTTCCCCTACCACCTCCAGGCTGAACAATCTCATCCAGATTGATGCCTCAGATCACTCTTACGTGTTACAGAACTCTAGATCCAGCTGGCTCCTGGGCACTTTCCTCTCTAACTGCTTTCCTCATGAATGGCCAACCATGCACTCAGTCATCCAGGCGAGAAATATAGCCCTCCTCTCCCTTCCTCGGCCTCCACATTCAATGGTAACATTTATCAAGCAAGCACACAGTAGGTTCCATATACTTTTCTAAAAACTTTAAATATGTTAACTCCATAGCCCTTATGAGAGCCCTATGATGTGAATACTCACTACCCCCATTTTACAGATGACAAAACCGAGGAACATAAAGCTTAACTGGCCCAAATGGCAGAACCGGGAATCCAACACATCACTTGAGCTCAAGAGCCTGCACTACCAGCCATTCTGTGACTTGCCCTTACCTCTCCAGTCCGTCCCACCCCCGCCCCCACCACACCTAGGGCAGGCCCTCAGCATCTTTTGAGTAACTGTGCTCGTAGCAATTCTCATCACTACCTGCCTGCTTGAATTTCTGAAACACAAATGTCATTATCTAGCTTCAAACTCTTCCCTTTCTCCCCAATGTGTACTTGGAAAAGTTCAACCAACCACACCCAAAATTCATTTTTTGCCACCACTCTCCCAATCCTAAGCTTCAACAACACTTTTTAATTTACTCTTGACCAGATACACCATCTGATTCCTACCCTGATATCTTTGTAATTATCTGGTATTACCTCACTTTTCCCCAAGTGACTGGGAGAAGGCCAGGAATACAGATGTACTTAAAATGGAACTCTTCTGTCATGTACTCTGCTGTGTTTCAAACCCAAAGCAGTAGTCACAGTAAGTGCTCAACAAACATTTGCTTAATGAATAAAGGATTATTAACTGTTAACCTTGCCAATCACCTGTCTGGCATATGGCATATATGGCATATAAAGCTGTTAACCTTTCCAATCACCTGTCTGGCAAACTACTAATTCATCCTTCTAAAACCAATTTACCTATCACTCATGTGAGTTTCACCTACTTTAATTTCCCTTTTAGGCCATCAAAGAAATGTTTCTTTTGTACATTCTTTTGTACAAAGAATTAGTTTCTTTTGTACCTGATCCTTATAGGGCCTATCGCACCATATTGCAATTATTTACACACCTCTTTCCCCCTCAGCTGATTTAAGTGCTGGCTGGTATCATTTATGGTGATCGAAGCAATAAACATTTGTAGAATATTCATTTATATGTCTCCCCACTTAGAACTGTGAGCTCCCAAAACTAGTTGTGCTTCATTCATTCTGGGTAAGTCGGAGCCTTGCACGGTGTTTGGCTTAGAGTAAGCACCGAGCAGACGCTGAGAATTAACAAAAATGTACCGTAGAGGCTGAGAACTAGGGATCACTGGGCAAAACCCCGTGGGCTGTGGAAGCGGGGGACGACGGTGGTCCCAACAACCAAAGAAAACCTGCGGATGGGCTGGATCAGTGCTTCTCAAACTTTAACCAATCACCTTGAGATCTTGTTAAAAACGCATTAGTTTTTAGGTCTGGCATTTCTAATGAACTCCCAGGTGATGCTGACGCTGCTGGTCCGCGGACCACACTTTGAGCACCACTGTTTCAAGCGCGCTTCTTTTGCTACTAGAAGACGACGCAGAGCGGGAAGCGCGCTGCCTCCTGGGATTCGTAGTCCCTCCCAGCCCTCGTAAGCGGCCGCTTCCTCCTCTGCATAAGTGAAGAGCGCCCGCGCCGGAGGGGAGGGCCCAGGCCAAGGATAGGGCTGCTGGTCGAGGTGCGGGGGTCGCGGTACCTGTTTGGGCTCGGTGGCCGCGGGCGGTGGCGGAGGCACCGCCTGCACGGGTCCGGCCGGCATGACTGCGACGCTCAGGGCTGCCAGTCCGCCTCGCTGAAGGTGAGCGGTGCTGCGTCAAAGCAGCTCCCCGCACGGACGATAGAACAAGCTCGCAAGATGGCGGTGGCCGACAGAGTCGTCGCCGAGGAAGGGAGGCTGACGCACTTCCGGGACCGCCCCTTCGTCGTGATGCAACTTCCTGCCCCCTTCCTGGAGCCGTCTGCGCGAGACGCCGTTGCCATGGCAGCGGTCTAGGCACCCGGCTAGGATTTGCTGGGGATCCCGGGACCCGCAGGTGCGCCGCGGGCTGTTCCATGAGCCGACCAGACCACAAGGGCTGAGGCTGCGACGCAGGACACTGGGGAGACGTTCTACATCACCCGCCCGACGCTCTCCGCACACACTCCATGGCCCTGGCCCCCTTCTCCTTTACTCCAGAGGTGGGTTCCTCTCTCCCTCCTATTGGCCTGTCCTCTTGGAGAGCCCCTTCTCTTCCAGCCCACCTCCTCAAAGTCCCGCCTTCCTCCTCCCTTAACCTCTTCTTTCGCTTCACGCCTACATTCTCCAGACCCCCTTCCCAAGTCCCGAAGCCTAATTCTCACTGGTCCTTTTTTCCTTAGGACTGCCTTTTCTAGGGTCCACCCTCTGCCTTCCATAGCCCCGCCCTCAAGCCCTGCGGACAGTCTCGAATCAAGACTTCTTTAAGCTCCATCTCTCACTCCCAAAGGTGCGTTCTTGCTGACCATTTCTCTAGCTTCCCCGAGCTCACCTCGAATCCTGCCCTTCCCGTTTCCCCTCCTGAGATCCTATCCTCCTTGCCCCCTCTCCTCTCCATCCCAGCTCCGGACTGCAGGGCAGTTTTTAGACCACGCCAGTATAGTTAAACAGTTTCTTCACCTGTGAAATGGAGGCGGGATAGGAAGAGATGCCCTCCCTAGTGTCTTACCCTGTCTCTCTTTTTCACACACACGCACTTAATAGTTGGTTTAGGTCGTTGTAATTATTAACATGGAATGATGATAGCTAGGATTTATTGAACATTTACAGTGGCCAGATCTTGTGCCAAACACTATAGGCATAACATCCTAATTTTTTTTTAAATGTTTTTATTTATTTGTCAGAGAGAGTTTAAGCAGGGGGAGTGGTAGGCAGAGGGAAAAGCAGGCTCACCACTAAGCAAGGACCTGGGACTCCATCCCAGGACCCTGGGATCATGACCTGAGCTTAACTGACTGATCCATCCAGGCTTCCCTACATCACTAATTTGTTATAGCAATTTATTTACAGACGAGGACAGTGAAGTTCAGAGTTGGCGTGAGAACCCAAACCCAGGCCATTCTTACTCCTCTACTGGTGCAGCTACTTTTTCCTTTGTCTTCAGTCGATCCCTTCATTGTCCCCAGGGATCCAGGCAATTAGCAGTCCTGAGTCAGAGGCTGACAATTGGGATATATAGATAGTTTCAGAGTTTCCCAAGTGTTTTCATGGCAGTGACCTTGAATCTCAGCGGGGCACTGACCAGGAGGTAGGCATAATGTTTACCGGAGGGGTAGAGTCCTACGGCTCAGAAACAGAAGGGGCTTGCTTTCTTGAATGGAAGTGGAGGAAAGACTCCTTTCCCTTCTCTACAAGTCAAAAGTCCATCTTGAACAAGAGGGAACCGAGGTGCGGGCAGACTTGGCTGCTGCTCCTTCCTCAGGGCGGTGTTGGCTTAGTTAGTGCCATCATCCAAATGACCTCTGGAATAGTGCAGAGCTGGCAGCTTCAGGCTGAGGGTTCCACTCTAGACCTAGGAATTACAGAAAGCCCACGTCCAGTGCTCCTTCACTCGCCACACACCAAGTGGTTCTCGAGCCCTGTTTATAACGGCAAATCTCCAATGATCAGAAGAAATGACATAAGGTAACCTTGGATATTTTTCAAGGTTTTGTTTTCCTCTTCCATATTATTGATGCTTTGGCATTTCAGCTGCTTCTCAGAACCCGAATCTAATAAGAGTTGGTATCTCAGAGGGCCCCAGATGGCAGCTGTAATTATTTGAGGGTTAGTTTTTCTCAATGTCTTCACAGAAAAGCTCCCGAGTCCTAGGTGCTTTGCCACCTGAATATTTCTCCCCCCAGGATGGGACTGCTTGTTTGCTTGCTTTCCTCCCTCCCATTCCAGGAAGGAAACCCAGAATGTTTCAGTCTGTTTTTACCATTGGCTTCTGCCTCCTTCCTTGGGCATATAAAAGCTCACAGGTGGCAATATCTCACGAGAGTCCATCACCGCAGCAGCGTCTGTGTGCAGGGATGTGGGCCTGGGTGTGTTTGTGAGTGTTGTAGGCAGGCTACTCATTGCCGTGGGGGTGGAACTGACAGAGCTGACATACCAGACACTTACCCCCAGTTGAGATCCTCAGAGGTAAATGGTGGCTCCCAGGGACAGGGCCCCGCAGGTCCTTGTCTGTCCCTATTCTTGACGGGGCGCCCAGGATGTCAAAGGTACGCAGTCAGCATTTGCTTACTGAACACACAGGATCTGACCCTCTACACCTGCACTGTTCAGTACAGTGGCCAGCCATCCGTGTGGTGGTACATTTGGAAATGGTGACGGGTCCAAACTGAGATGTGCTGCAAGTGTCAAAGAGACACTGGATTTCGAGACTGAATGTAAAAAAGACTGTAAAATAATCTTAATGGTGTTCTGTTGATGTCATGTTGAAGTGATAGTATTTGGGGCTTATTAGGTTAAATAAAATATTTAATTAAAATGAATTTACCTGTTTCTTTTTACTTTTATTGTGGCTAGAATTTAAAATCCCACACGCAGCTAGCATTATATTCCTTTTGGACAGTGCTTCCCAAGAAGCATCATGGCCCGAAGACAGAGCTAGAGATGTTGGACTCAAGAATCCTAGCTCTCTGAGTGACCTCGGCTTCATCCCCTAATTTCCAGAGCCTCAGGTTCCTCGTCTGTATAAAAGAGGCAGATTCTGGAAGTAGCACACAGTAGGTCCTGTGGTCAGAGCCCAGCACTGTTAAAGCACAGCCTCTGTGCTCAGGCTCAAAACAGATGACCCCACGTGAGCTTTCCCTCACTCCATCCCTCCAGCCTGGGACACCCTCTCCTTCTTCTGGGACAGCCTCCTCCTTGCCCGTCCAGGAAGCCTCCCTGAGTGTGCACGCACTCACTCTTGCCTTCATCCATTCTCAGGGATTGAAGAGTGACTCGGGGCCAGCCCTGCACCGGATACAGGAAACCAGGCACCTGGATGAGCCTCTGACCTGAGCTCCAGAGCCCACAGGCCAGACATCCAGCCTCACATGCAGGCACCTTCGCAGAGGTGAGGACAGGGCCCAGTACTCTGGGAGGCCCGAGAGGCCGGCTCAGTCTTTAGGAATCACCCCTGGGTGCCTTTGAGTGTCCCAGGACCTATGGGCAGCAGCTGGCCCTCAAGTCCTTTGGCCCAGGTGGCCAGGTCATACCACAGTGAACTCAAAAGACGATCCGTGTGCTTGTAGGGAGACAGATTGCCAACTGCAAATAATTACTCAAATAATAATTCGGTGTCAGTGTGGTGTATGCTGGGAGGGAAAAGAACAGAATGCTTGGAGAAGAAGTAACAGGTGACCTCACCTGGCCGGGGACCTGCGGGAGCTGTGTGATCTGGAGGAAGCGTGGGGAGGAGAAGGTACACTCTGGGGGGTAAGATGCTGGGGTGGAAACAGACTGCACAGGGCCAGAGCCCAGGGAAGTGTTCCAGTGTTTATGCTACAGAAAGCCACTCGGGGGCCCGAAGCAGGGGGATGAGTTGCCTTTTAAATGATCACTCTGGCCATGTACAGATGAGTGAGGTGGTGCTGAGCAGAGAGATGAGGGCGGCCCTTCCGGGAGGCTGTGGCAGTGGTCTGAGAAGACGGAGCGTGGAACAGCACAACGAACACAGTGGTGGGTTCTCAGTGCGGTTTGGACGTGGGACGGCAGCCCTAGGTGCCTGGATAGGGGGTGGAGCAAAGGAATCCGAGGAAGTGCCCCGTAGCACATAGTAGGGGCGCCGTTTTCTGAGCTGAGTAAGGTTGGGCTGGAAGTGGGTCGGAGGAAGAGAGATTCCTCCACCAGGCCTGGACTTGCTGGGGATCAGGGAGACCAGCCATGGCTTAAATACTGCCCACGAAGCCCCCGTGCTGCAGGGAGGAGCTGCTGTACAAGGAAGCACTTTCTGCCACTGAGAAACCCACAGAGGACAAGAGACCCTGCCGCAGGGTCGGGGGAGACTGGGGCTGCCCAGCTCTGAACAGAGAGAAGAGGGCTGGGAGTGGGCCTGGACCCTGGAGGGGCCAGGAGTGTCATGTTCTCCGCCTTCTGAGTCAAGGACCAGGGGCCATTCATCCGAATCACTGGCTTCAAGTGTCCACCGACTCCAGAGGTGGGCGAGAAGTGCTCTGTGTGGGCTGCAGGGGGGAAGGGGGACATCGGAAGGCAGGCAATGGCTCCAGACAGGGATGGTCTTCACTCTTGGTACTGCTAACGGTAGTAATCACTAGACTAATGGTCATCACTGCTCGAGCACTTTTACTGGTGTCTTGCCCTGCACCAAGCACTTTACTCGTGGGTACTGTTAATGACACCCTAACCACTTGGCCTGCTTGGGGATGGTGTCCCCATCTTATAGCTGAGACAGCTAGGGTTCATGGGGTCCAGTGACTTGCCTGGCTTCCCTGAGCCAGGAAAAGGCACAACTGGGACTCTCTGCATACACGTATAAGGGGCCCCTTGTCACCAGAGTGATCAGGTTGGTTATGGATACAAATTTTTAGGTTTTCTCTCTTATACCTTAAGACTTGTCCACCCCTCCCTCTGCCAAAGTTAATGCATTTAAATTTTTTTGTGTGTGGGTTCTTTTCATTTCTCTATTCAATTACTCAGCATTCACTTGGCAGTGAGTGTCTACCATGGGCCAGGCCTTAGGCTCGCCATACTGGGGACACCACCGTGGCTAAGGTGGGCTGAGGACCTGGCCTGGAGCGTGGAGGCCATTCCAGTAGAGGTGGATCAGGGCCCAGATGGGGGAAGCCCAGAGAGATGATCTCCCCCAGACTGGGGGTGCTCAGGGAAGGCTTCCTGGAGGAGGTGGTATCCAGGAAGCCCAAAGGGGAGGAATTAGGCCAGTGATGGGAATTAGATGGGGAAAGCGTGATTCAGACAGAGTGCACAGATGGGTTCGGGTTCGAAAATGAGTGCCTGCACCTGAGCTGCTGCTTGGAGCTGACTGGGGCTGGAATGCGGAGTATGGAGTGGGGGGTGGGGACCAGAGAGGGCTGCCGGGAAGACTGCGGCCAGAGGTGGCTTTTCTCCCTTAGGAGTCCTGAGGAGGGGGGTTGGCCAGTGTACCTGATCAGATCAGGTTTGGCCCAGATCTCTAGAGCTGAAGTGTGGAGGGGGCATTTGGAGGGGGCAGTCCTTTGGCCCCACCAGAGACTGCTGCGGTGGTCCAGGTGGGAGATGACGGTGGCCCGGTAGGATCCAGCACTTCTGTCACACTATAGCTGTGTGGCCTACAACTCTCTCAGTCGTCAGTTGCCTAGTCAATGGTTCGCTCAGGGAGAGAAGGACTGTGGGTACTTCTTATTCATAGCTATATCTGCCCAGCCTTTAGCAGGGGTCTGATACCCACAGGCCAGACTTGTGGAGCCATAGCATTGGCAGTGTGGATGTGGGGCAGGGTGGATGAGTGAGATTCTGAGGAGGTCTCTCCACTACCCAGATGTCAAAGGGTCCATGGCCGGGGCCCGGGAAAGACTTTTCCCCAGCTCTAGGTGGGGCTTTGGCCTAGGACCCACTGGGCAGAGCGGGATTTTCGGAAGTTTCCTCTGGCAGCAGCCACATGGCTGTGGCTAATGGGGATCCTCTCTGCTCACCCCAGGAGCCACGAGGATGGCGCACCTGCTGGGCAGCCAGTCCTGCATGGACAGTCTGCGCAAGGACCTTACCGACCTGCAGGGCACCATCGTGGACGTGTTCTCTCGCGCTGGGCCCGTGCGCTTCCCCTCCTGGAAGTTCCCTGACCGCGTGGCCTGCGACCTGGACATGGTGGCCCTGCTAGAGCACTATGACCACGTGCCGGGTGACCCCGAGTTCACACAGCTATCCCATGCTGTTCTACTGGAGCTGGTCATCGACAGGTGAGGGCCCTGACCAAGGCTGGTGATCTCGGGGTGCTGGCATCTGCCCCTTAAACCAAGAGATCAGCCTCAGGACCCAGCCCCCCACCCTGTCCCCCCATCGCCAGCAGGGATCACGTCTTCGGTAACAACAACCACCTTTAACTGAGCACCTGTCAGGAGGCTGGCCAGCTCAAGGCCCTCACAGTGATCTCCGCTTCTGTTATGCGCTGTGCTTTCTTATCCTGTCCGCCTTCAGGGAGCTGTGGGCCCCCCTCTTGGTCCTTGCAGCCATGCAGCTCTGAGGGCCACCTCTCCAGCTTCTATCAGCCGCCTCCTCAGGGCTTCTGTGCGTTGGGGACATCACAGCTGCTGCTCAGGTTCCAGCCTGGGCCCTTTGCCCTGGTGTCTTGTGGGCTGTGCCGTTCCCCTTATGGGTCACAAGGTCAGACACAGGATGTGTTTTTCCAGATTCCAATCTTGCCCTGTTGGGAAGATTGCCCCGTAGCCTCTCCGCTTCCATGCTCTCATTAAACTTAACACGACCATCAGCCTTCCACTTCCTGGGGACACTACCTGGGCTCCCCGTGACCAAAACCGTACACGAACCAAAGTTACGGAGACCCGACAGCCAAGGACAATTTGGGGATGACCCACTTGGGGACAAAGAAGTCAGAGTAACCACTTAGAGGCCTGGAGGCACCCTCAGGATGAAAGTATTCTTTGGAGTCCATGAGAGGCTAAACATGGATAAGCACAGAACACAACTTCCTTCTTATTTTTTTAAAGATTTTATTTATTTGAGAGAGTGCACACGAGCGGGGGAGGGGAGGGGGAGGAACTGAGGGAGAGGGAGAAGCAGGCTTCTGCTCCCCTGCACACTGAGCAGGGAGCCAGACACAGAGGCTCCATCCCAGGAACCCTGAGATCATGATCATGAGCCAAAGGCAGACCCCCAACTGACTGAGCCAGCCAGGGGTCCCGAATACACCTTCCTTGTTCCATACCTTTACCTATACTATGCCATCCGCTAGGAACGCCCTGCCCACCCCTTCCTGGTCTGGCCAGGCCCCACTCATCCATCAAGGCCCAGGCTCCCCATGCCCCTGTAAAGCTCTTGCTGACCTGTCTTCCCCACCCCCTCTGTCAAGGCCATGCTCTGACTTCTTTCCAGGCGCTTCCCCACTACTCCCGGTGCTGCCCAGCACTGAGGCAGGCACGGTTGTCCCCATTCACAGAGGAAGACACCTCAGCTCAGAAAGGGGCAGGGCCTAGAGGCAGTTGGTGTCTCCTCCCGCAGGCTTTTTCCTGCCTAAGACCCCCGTGGGTTTAGGAGGATCCCTCTGCACCCGGAACAAGACAAGGTCACTTACCTGCCCGGTATGTTCTTAAATACAAGACCTCTTCCTTTATTATTTTTAATTTTTTAAATTTATTTTATTAACATATAATGTATTATTTGCCCCAGGGTACATGTCTGTGAATTGTCAGGCTTACACATTTCACAGCACTTACCATGGCACATATCCGCCCCCCCCAACCCCCCCAGCCACCCTTAGTTCGTTTTGTGAGTCTAGGAGTCTCTTATGGTTTAAGACCTCTTCCTTTAAAATAGCTTAGTTCCATGCAAATACAAACTTGTCCTTCTAATGGCTGTCTTCCTTAAAAGTAGCCCAACTCTAATTTTGAGCACTGAAGTTAGGATAGACATTTAGTTGTCTTCACATCCCTGATGTCACAGAAGCAGCTTGCCCTGCAGGGGAAGACCCTGACTTAGCATCCGGAGGCTGCAGGGCGCCTCTGGCCTTTGAGTTCACCACGCCCTTCCGCTCGCAGGGTCTCAGCTCTGTCCTCTGTAAGGCAGCCACCCACCCAGCACTCTCGGAGCACGTGCAATACAAGTGAAGCGAGACCCGGTCTGCCGAAGCATCCCAGTGTGGTGGGAAACAGCCAGGCGGAAGTGCTGTCAGCCAGGAGGCCCAGAAGAGGCCCCCAAGTTCAGCCCTCAGGGAGGGCTTCCTGGAAGAAGTGGCCCTTGGATCAGGTTTGAAGCTGGTCCAACAGAGCACATTCTAAGGCCCTCCAGGCCCCCAGAGCCAGAGGCTACTAGTTGTGTGTTGTATAGGCATGCTGGCGCCAGGCTCTACCCCAGCTGACCCTGCTGTCTGCCCACAGGCTCCTGCTGCTGCTTCAGAGCTGCACGAGCTACTTGGAGAACCTCGGTTCAGAGCAGACAGTGCCTGCTACCCGGGCTGTGGGGCCCTGCATGTCTGTGGGGCTCACGGCGCGGCGCTTCTGGAACAGCCTGCTGAGGCCGGGCGTGATCTACCAGCAGGCAGTCCCCCAGGTGGGTTAGTCACCCTCACACCTGTCTCTCCTGCCCTAGTCCCAGGTGCCTGGCACACTGTGTGTGCACAACTTAGCCGGCCTCACACCGCCCGAAGGAGATGGTGTCAACCTCGGAGGCAGACCTCCGACGGTCGTGTCGGGGCTTCTGGGCTCTGCTGCTTATGCTGAGCCAACCCTGAACCTCAGTTTGTTCGTCAGTACAATGGGAATAATAACAGGCTCTCCATCTCGGAGCATTGTTGGGTTGATACTGTTGACGTTTGCCCCATTTGTTAGGGTTTCCCCTGTAGTTTTCACAAATCCCCATGAGAAGGATCACCGACACCATAACGGGGAGGAAAGGAAAACAGAGCAGCTATGGTGACACGAGAGCAAGCAAGTCCACGGGGCAACTGCACTGAGCCTGGGGGGGGTAACAGAGAGTTGGCCCAGGGTTGGTAAGTTGAGGCAGCGGAGAAAGAAGGCTCTCTCTCTCATTCACGTTGGTGTCAGATACCCAACATCTAAGGGTCTGAGCATCAGGAGAGGTTGTACAGAATAATCCCTAGGAAACTGATCCCCTCTCAAGCCCATCTCCCCCATCTATTTTCCCTTTCTTTTCCTGACCACAGAAAAGGGTAAACCAAGGAGAGAACCTCACCTCCAAGCCCACTGCCAAGGGCGAGCCAACCAGGAGCCCTGAGTTTGTGACTGCCAAGTTCCTCAAGCCCCCCTCCCCGACGCCAGGCTTGCCCCAGACCTGCCAAGGGCCAGACAGCCTCCCCGTCAGAGTCTCCCTGCAGTGTCCAGCCAGCACTGCCAAGAACAGCAGGAGCGTTCACTCCCAGACGGTGGAGACGGCCCTAGTGCCCTGCGATGCGTGCACCAGCGTCCAGGGCAGCCTGTGGGAGGTGGGCACGGCGCTCGTCAGCCTGTGTCAGAGCCAGAACCTGCCCTCGTCCTTAGGCCAGTTCCAGCAGCTAGTGCAGGATAGCATGGGCCTCAGGCCGCTGCCAGCCGCCACCATGGGCCACTGGGCAGCCGAGCAGAGCAAAGACCTGACACGCCTCACTAAGCACGTGGGGGCCCTCACTCAGCTGGTTGGGCCGCTCAGGGCCCAGCTGGAGGAGGCCGAGGAGCAGAAGGACGGACTGCAGAAGCAGGTGGGCCAGCTGGAGCAGGCGCTGCAGCAGGAGCAGGGGGAGCGGCGGCGACAGGCGGACGAAGCCACACAGCAGCTGGCAGAGTGGGAGCGCCACCGGCAGCAGCTGCTCGCAGGTCTGTGCCCCAGACACCGGGCCCTGAGTCCCCGGGCTCTGCCGCAGCCTTAGCGCGGGCTCCCACCCACAGGCAGGCCCCGTAACAGGGCTGCAGGGACACGTCTGCTGGGGTGAAGAAACCCAGGCTAGGAAATGGGGTCAGAGGCCTGGAGGGTGGGCAGCTCCCCACGCTGGTTCCCGGGCAGGCGGCCAGAGCTTCCTGCCGCCATGGAGCACTAGAGCTGGTGGTGCAGAACACGCGCCTCAGAGTTGTCCCCTCGGAGTGCAAGGGGCCGGGGGGTTCACTCACTCTCGTGTGTCCCCAAAGGGGACTCCCGGGGGAGCTGCTCTCTGGCTTCCGTGAAAGCCGCCAGGCAGAGAGACAGCTATGGCGCTAGAAGCAGGCCAGGGCCTGCTGCGGTTGGGAGGCCAGAGGGATTTGGGCAGGTCACTGTCCTTTCCTGAGCCTGTCACCTCTGTGGAGGACACGGAGGCCCAGAGCGGTGTAGAGACCTGGCAGCCGGCCCATAGGAAGCTAGGGGAAGGGGGGCCAAGGCCTTCTAGGCAGCCCCTCCGCACAGCAGCGGCTGTCACAACACTACAGGTGTGCTGGGCCCCAGCCAGGCCCATTGGAGCCTCTCTCTCTCTCTCTCTCTCTCTCTCTCTCGACTGCCATAGAAACAAGTGACCTCAAGACGAAGGTGGCCACCCTGGAGGGGGAGCTGAAGCAGCAACAGGAGTCCATGCAGGCCGTGGGTGAGGAGCCCCGTCACGTGGCCCTGTGCCCCATGTCCTGTGCTTGGTGGGGCCGCTAGATGAGCAGCACCCTCTGTCTTTGTCCCCCGGGCTTCCGGGAGCCACAGAGATGGGCCCGACTCACCACACGGAGTTGGGGTGCCACCACCTCCCGCCCAGAGAGCACCTTCTGTTTTCACGAAAGGGTTCAGAGCCACATTTTGTGGCTGGGAACACTGAGACCCAGAGACAGGCTGTGATCTCTCCTGCCCCACCCCAGGTCCCATCCTGGGTCAGAGAAGGTGTGGGGACTTGCACCCAGGCCTTGCCGGCTCTACCCCTCCCCGTGCCCACTCAATCCTGCAGAGATGAAGGCGCAGCAGCTTCAGGAGGAGGCTGAAAGCAGAGCAGAGGCCGAAAGGCAGGTGCAGCAGCTGGAGGAGCAGGTACAGCTGCTGGCCGGGTGGCTGGACGGGGCCAGCCAGCAGATCCGCTGGGCCAGCACTGAGCTGGACAAGGAGAAGGCCCGTGTTGACAGCATGGTCCGCCACCAGGAGGTGAGCACCTAGGGTGTCTACTGCAGGGAGAGACAGCCCCACTGGTGGGGGTGGGGTACCTGCTCCCCAACACACATGCCCAGGTTTTTGTTTGATCTTTACCAAGAGTCTGAGCCTTCCCCTAAGCCCCAGGCACTGGGGAAACAGTGATCGGGGGACAGATGCAGCCAAAGGAGGCCTTTTTCTGGAAGAACTCCCTGCCCAGCAAGGACAAGCAGCTGGGCCACCACAGCTCTGCTGCCAGATGGCTAAGAGGTGCAGGGAAAGTACTGCAGGGGTCCACCTAGGGACAGTCACATCTGTGGGAATCCAGGAGGGCTTCTGGGGGGAAGTGGCCTCGGAACTGGATGCCAAGGGCTGGTGAGGAGTCCCTCAGTCAGAGAAAGGATAGGGAGGATGAAGGGTGAGCTGAGGCCCAGGATAAACAGCTGTGCCCTGGGCTTTGGGACCTTGCAGGAATCCTCAAGGGTAGGGCTGAGGGAGTGGGTGACCTGCCACCTAGAGCAGTCATGGCCCAGGCCGGGAAGGCCTTCCAGTCCCAAGCAGGTGCTTTCCTCAGTGCCCTGTGAATGGTCACGGTCACCTGGTATCAGATGTGTGTTGTGGACAAGGGGCTGGGCCTCAGCCTCTGTAGCCCTCTTGTTCTTATTCCTCACCAGCAGTAGGAGGTAGACAGTCTCGTCATCCCTATTTTATGGAGGAGGAGACTGAGGCTCGGGGAGATTACAGCAATTACCCAAAGCTGTGAAGCCAGCCAGAGCTAGAGCCAGGACTCGGAGCAGCCCGGCACTGGCTCTTCCTGCTTTGCACTCAATGTCAGGAAAAGTGGGTCCCAAGTGACGTGGGCTGACGGGACACAGGAGACCGAAGAAGAAAAAGAAAATGTATTGCCCAGAATTCCTCCCCCAGTGGAGACTGTGACTGGAAAGAAGAGGGGATGAGATGGATCCCCTCAATCCATTGCTTTCCCAAGGGGCAGGGGTCTGCAAGGTGGGGGCCCCGTGGCGGGGCACCTCTCTCCCCCGTCTGCCCCTTCTGCTGTACACATGTGCACAGCCTCCCCTGTGCACAGACAGGGCACAAGTCAGGTCAGAGATACCTCGGCCTCCTTTGTCTCTCGGCTGAGCCTTGCCCCGTGGGTCTCACGGCCTCCCTGCCTGCCCACCCTGCCTCAGTCCCTGCAGTCCAAACAGCAAGCCCTGCTGCAGCAGCTGGACAGCCTGGACAAGGAGCGTGAGGAACTGCGGGGCAGCCTGGATGAGGCTGAGGCCCAGAAGGCCCAGGCAGAGGAGCAGCTGCAGAGCATGCAGAGCGAGAGGGAGCAGGGGCAGAGCCAGCTCCTGGCCAAGCAGGTGGGAGCTGGCAGGGCAGGGTGCGGGACGGCTCTTCCCTTTCTCCAAAGGGGTCTCCACCCAGTGGGGTGCCCGCAGGCCTGTCCCGTGTTGGGATCGGGGCAGGGGGGTGTCCCCAGGGGAGCCGGGAGCCATTCGTCAGATAAGGCTTGAGCCTCCCCGTGCTCCAGGATCTGCGGCTGACCGTATCGGAGCTGGAACGCGAACTCGTGGAGCTGAGGGAGCGGGAGCGGCTGCTGGTGGCCTTCCCGGACCTGCACAGACCCGTCGAGGCCCAGATCCCAAGTAGGGGCCCGGCCAGGGCACGTTGGGGTCTGGACAGGCAGCTGAGGGCTCACCTGGGCGAGACACTGGAGTCTGCAGCTCCCCAGCCTGCAGCACAGTCCCTACTGAATCCCTAGGACACACAGGCAGACTCTGTAGATGGGGACACAGAAGCCCAGAGGCGAGGAGACTGCCCACTGTCGCATGGCTGAGTCTATGTGCAGGTCTAAGAGCTTCTGTAGCCTGTGCTCTTCATGTCACATGCCAGTCCTTGCTCAGTGTCCTGGTGTCCCCTGTCCTGGTGTGTCCCCAAACCACATCGTGGGGCCAGCTCCAGGGGCACCGTTCCGGTTGTCCAGTGTCCAATGTCATGCCCCCCGTGGCCCAGGAGTGCTAGGTACCCGTCTCAGCAGAGAACTGGATGCCGGGCAACCTAGGTTCTCCTTCCAGGCCCTCAGCCCTCACCCCTGGGGGAGGGGGGTGAATCCACTTGCAGGGCTGTGGGGAAGAGCGACGCAATTGAGCTGATCACGCTAAGTCATCGGTCCTGAGCACAGTGGGCTAGGCCTTTCCGTTGTCCTTTGATCCACCCCATAAGATGGGTAACAGCCCTTTCACAAACCACAAGACCGAGAACCACAGCGGGCAGCAACTTGCTCGGGTTCAGAGTCAGAAAGCAAGCATCCATCTCCCCAGTGGAGGGAAGAAGGTGCTTGCTGAGTTCCCGTGACTCATATCCAAGAGCTGGCTGCATGGCTTGGGACACCTCACTGTCTCTCTGAAAACAAGAGGCTTTGGAAGAGATTCACTCTTACCTAGTTACAGCGTCTTCAGTGAGCTTGAGGTCACACTTGCTGTGCGTCACCTCCCAGCAGGTAGGGGGTGGGAAACCGGGCCGGGGCCTCAGGAGAAGGATGATGAGGTGTGGGGGGAGGGCTAGTGCATGGGCTCTGCTCGGCCCCCCTGTGCTCGCCAGGCCGTCAACCCGAGGCACACCCCAGCCAGCATGTGTGCCCTCGGAGGTCCTGTACCACTGGGCACCGGGGGCAGCCCTGGCAGGGGGAGACAACAGAGGGTATGTCCCTGCAGGCTCCGGCAACGTTACCGAAGACATGGAGAGACAGGTGCAGGCCAACGACATCCGCATCCGGGTCCTGCAGGAGGAGAACAGGCGGCTCCAGTCTATGCTGTCCAAAATCCGGGAGGTGGCCCAGCAGGGGAGCCTCAAGGTGAGCAGCCTGGTTCCCCAACCTGGAGAGGGCTGGCCCCTGGGGACTTGGGGGAGACCCCTGACCCAGCAGGTCTTCAGACCCTACCCTGGGAAGCTGCTGAAAGCCTTCCTCGTCACATGTGCTTTCCACGTTTCAAGCAGGCGTGAGAGGGTACAGTGCCTGCCAGCTCCACATTCCCCCCTCCAGCTCTTGTTGCCTTTATTTCAAGGACAACCAGGAACCTTGTCAGAAAGCCAAACTTCCCACACTTAGATGCAACTGGGGTGGCCCTGGGAGGCTCCCCAAACCCTGCACCTGAGAGGAAGGGGCTGTGGGTATGGGTTTGGGCCCTCCCTTCCCCTCCGTGGCGATGACACCCTCACTGAACGGTGCAGAGAGGTTTCCTGGACCTTTCTGAATTTGCCCTTCTTTGCAGCTGATCCCGCAGGACCAGCTCTGGGCCCCTCCCAGCAAAGGAATCCAGGGAACGGTGCCCCCGGCCCAGGCCCAGAACACATCCCCAGGGTGAGTAAGGCTTTGACGGAGGTGGAGCAGATGGGGGTGGGCTGGTCCCCCTCACTCACGGGGGGGTCTTGCCATCTGGTCCTTCCTCAGGCCCCCAGGCAGGCAACACTTGCCTAGAGGCAGGACAGCCAGCGCGGGCAGGACCCTCCCATGCCAGCTCCGGACGTCCCCACCTCAGCAGTCCTGTGGTCAGCCCAGCAGGTCCTCCCTGGAGGACATGACCCACTCAACCAACTGTGCTCAGAACCCCATCCGGGCCTTGGCCAGGCTGAGGAGGAGACTGTCACCAGGCCAGAGCCAGGCCAGCCCTGCATACCAGCCCCAGGAGCGGCCCACGTAGCCTGCCATGCGGTGGGGCTGGAGGGCGGGTTCCGGGCAGCCCATTCCACGTAATAAAGCCCTGGCCATCTGCCCACAGCACCCTTGGCCTCACAGCACTGGCTGAGCCAGAGGCAGAATCCTTCCTCCCCCATTCTGGGCAGGGACCACTGAGTCCCCAGATATGTAGGTCGTCTGCCAGCGGAGGTCTGGCACACTGTGGGCCCTTGGTAAGTGAATGCTACCTGCCTCCATCCGGACAGGGCAGTGGGGGAAGAGGGCACACCAAGGACAGAAAGAAGTTTAGTCCCCGGGCCAGGCGAAAGGCAGTCTTTTGATTCCTACAGCAAGGGCAAAAGAGTGACAGGGACTCAGCGACCCCCACCCAAGGAGAGCAGGGTCAGGGTAGGGGGTAGGTCAGGGAAGGAGAGCAGCCGCCAAGGTAGGCTCGGTGAGCAAGGAGTCAGAGAAGGGGATCCCGGCTCTGGGGCCTTGTACCCCAGCTCTGAACCCGGGATGGGGACATTAAGGACCAAGAAAGTCAGTCCTTTTACTAAGGAACTATTCACCTTCAGGAAATGTGAGTCACAAAGGATTTCTCTAAATCTGGGAGGTTGGATCCCTAGAAGGCAGGGCAAGGCCTCACCTGACCAGACAGTGGGACTCCCCAGCAAGCCCTGGCTCTCCCAGGCCTGTCTCTTGGGGCCCTGGCACTCGTGCCACCCAGCCACGCCAGGCCCACAGTCAAGTTTTCTCCCCGAAGCCTCCAGCATGCCCCTTGTTGCCTCAGCAGTGAAGGATAGGCTCTAAGGCTTTGCTGAGGACTTCTCAGGGTGGGCACTGCCAGCTTCCTAGGACATCTTGCCCTCGAGAGGAGGCCAGCAAGTAGAGTGCCTCAGTTTACAGGGAAGGGTCAAGACGGACCATGTGTGTAGCTGAACGGGCATGGCCACTATCCGCCCAACTCCGGCTTCTGTGGCGCCTGGCGCTATGGAGGGAGGCTGGGATGCCCTGGCCCTCACAGGTGGAAGCCAGCCCTTGGGGTGGGGTCCCTGAGGCAAGAGGCGTGGGTCCAAGTCTAGGGGGAGAACCCATCACAGCTCAGCTCCCCTCTGCTCACAGTTCTGGAAGTCAGGAGTTCGGGCCCTGCGGCTGGGTTCTCCACTCAGGATCCTAAAAGACTCACGTCAAATTATCTGCCAGGTTACATTCCTTTCTGACCGCTCTGGGAAAGGACCCACTCCCAGGCTCATTCTGGCTGCTGGAAGAATGCCGATTCTGGCAGTTGTAGGACTGAGGTCTGCCTCCCTGCTGGCCGCTGTCAGCAGGGGCCACTCTTAGTGCTGGGAGGCTGTCTGCCTTCCTTACCACATGGCCCCTCCATCTTCAAGTCAGCAACAGAGAATTTCTCATGCACTGAATACCCTTCCCGCTTCGACTTTCTGACTTCCTCTTCTTCCACTGGGCCAGTGAAAACTCTCTGCTTCTAATGGGCTCTCGTGGTTAGGTCAGGCCCTCTTGGATACTTTCCCCATCTTGAGGTCAACTGTGCCATATACTCTAACCTCATCACAGGGGTGAATTCCATCAGACGCCCCATTGCAGGATTACAGCAAGGCGTGTTCATAAGGGCGGGGGGTGCGGATCTTGGGGCCCGTCTTAGAATCCCCCTCCCACAGGCAGTAGAGCCTAAGGCGACTTTCCTGTCTTAAGACACCCACACAAATCTGATCTCTGTATGTTAAAATAGATCCATGTTTACTTCAATATTAAACCTCCCCTACCCCAAATCTAAAAAAAAAAAAACCCGGCTGCCCCTAAAAGATGCACCACATTTATCCTGCAGCTTCAAGTACCCTGGTCAGCAATCCGGAGCCCGGCCAAGCAGCACAGGACTGGATGGCTTCTGAGGCCTCCGGTCCCAGCCAGGCCTGGGAAGGGAGCCCAGCCTGAGAGGCAGCACGTGCAGCTCCTCGTGTCCAAGGGCTGGGGGCGCTATCAGTGGAGGGGCTTCTGGGTTAAACATCACAGCCCTGACCAAGGTGTGTCCTGAAAGACAGGCCGGGATGTCCCCAAGGCCAGATAGCTCCTCCCACAACCCAACACCCAATAAATAAGCACAAAACCTGGCCAGGGAGGTCAGAGGGCCACCAGAGCCCTGGGACCCGCTGTGCTGCCCCACCCCTCCATCACTGGGCTCCCTGCCTGGGGTCCCGGAAGCTGCCCACAAGGGAGGGCAGCCATAGACACTCCAGGATGGCAGAAGAAGGGCTCCAAGGTGGCTTCTCTTTCTTGACTTGGCAGGTCCGGACCCTGCATCCTTGGACTGGGGAGTGTAGTCCCTCCTCAGTATGAATACGATGGGGCGCCTGGCCCCTCAGCAGGGGAGGCTGCTGTCCTTCCTCCCACCAGCAGGGCGTCCTGTCCATCCAGCTTTTCTGTTCCAGGAGCCCAGGCCCTGTTTCCAGGACCAGGGTGCAGGTGGGAGGGTCCTTTGCCCACACGCAGAGACCCAGCTGGGGCAGCTAATCGTCCGAGTAGCGGTTCCCTGCAGGGGAGGAGGGAAAAACAGGGAGGGAGGTGTCAGGTGGGGAGCAGGGAGAGCCGGTCAGGGACCCCCACCACTGGTACTTACCCAGGACATTGAATTTGCACAGCGGGCATGTCTGCTGGAGCATCAGCCAGGGGTCCACACAGTCTCGGTGAAACTCATGCTTGCAGGGCAGCACCCGAAGCCACTGCGGGGCATGGAGGAAGGCTTCAGATCACGGTCAGGCATCCAAGTGGGGATGCCTAGGCCCCACCTGCACAGGGGAACTGAAACCCCTGCAGCCTATCACCCCTCCCCTCCCATTCTGATTCCTAGTTAGAGTAGGAGCTGGGAGGATAAGGGCCTGCTAGGAACGGCTCTGGGGTCTCTCGAGAGTAGAGAGACATCACGACGGGTTGGCTGACGGCCGGCCTCTGTCCATGGCACCAACCTGCTTGTTGCAGAAGTAGTCCAAACACACGGCGCAGGTCTCAGCGCCCAGTTCCGGGGGGCCCTGGGCTGCCCGGCCCAGACGGCAGCGCCGGGTCTTGAGGGATGCCAGTCTCCGCACCACACGGAGCTTGAGCAGATCCACGTGCTGGGGGAGGGCAGGCACAGTCAGGCAGGTAGGGGGCTGGGGACTCTGGGGCTCCCGGGGACTGGCTCTCACCTGGCCTCCAGGTTCCCGCTGGCTCTGCCTGGCCGCCTGCCGCTGGGCCTGGACCACGAGGCCTGTGCACAGGAGCATGGCCACCAGCAGGATGGCATTCCACAGCTGCTGCAGGGGCTTCTGGGCAGGGGAGCAGGGGGTCAGGGAGACTGGGTCTATGCTCCTCCCCCAGTGAGTCCACTCCAAGGCCCAGGCAGGTAAGGGCCATTGGCAGCGCGTCCCTGCAGGTTCCTGGCTTCCTCCTCCATCCGAAGCCTGCGTGCCTCCCATCTGTGCCCCTGGGGTCTGTCCCCGCTGCCTATACAGCTCCTTGTCCAGCTGCTGAGGGGACCCACTTCTGTCCCCAGCCCCTCTCCGGGACAACAAACTCAGTGTTTTTTGCATTCCTGGAAGCTTCTCTCTAGCAGCCTCACAGACTCCCCAGCCCAGGACCTTATCACTTTCCCACCCCCATCCCTACCCCACACTTCTCCTGGTCTAGTTTTTCGGGCGCCATCCACCACCCACTTCCATCTGGGCTGAGCATTCACGTGGGCCCCTGTGGTTTCACTCTTCAGTGGCCCATGCCCCCCTCCCCTCCATCCCACTCCTCTGCTCTTTGGGGGCCCTGCTCCAGCCTCACCAGCCCATTTCCTACAGCAACAAGGATCTCACCTACAAGCCTGATCATGTAGGACCCCTGCTTGACACCCTTCCCTGCGACACCCCCACCCTCGAGAAACCCCGAACTCCTCCAGCAGCCATCTGGCAGGGCCCTACATCGCCCACTCCCTCTATCCTTTCAGGGTCCCATTCTCCATGCTCTTTCTTGTGTTCCCAGTTCCTCCTCACACCTTCCCTCGGCTAAAGCCTTTGGATGCCCCCCTGCTCCAGAGCTCTCCCTGACCACCAGGGCTGGGCAGATGCTGCCCACTTGCCTCTCCCTGCCCAGCCCAGCCCAGCCCTCCCCTCCCCGTACTCTTTACCGTGTGTTTCCTGGTCACTGCCCTCAGTGGTCCTCAGGCTCCCGCTGGTGGGAAGGAACCACATCTGACCTGTCCTCAGCCCTTGAGAGGCCCCCTCAAGACAAAGTTCTTGGGCTGGGGATGAAGGGCACACTCTGACCTTGACTTAACTACCGCCCCCCCCGCCCCCCCCGCCACCCCACAGCAGTGTGGCAGCCGGTCTCTGACTACAGAACAACTGGCTCAGGAAATGATGTAGCAGAGTGAGCAAAACCTAGCCGGCTCACCCACACATGCGCGCCGGCTCTCAGGGTCTCTGCACGTGTCATGACTAATAAATGAATTCACTTAAAAGCTTTTCTCATTCCTGGTAGCCTTCTGCCATCGTGTTCTCCCCCAGCCAACAGTGAAGTTCAACTACCATCATGTTACGGAGGAGGGGAGCTGAGAAGTGGTTTGCTCTTAAGGGAACAGCACTCCGGACGAGACTGGGTGCTGCTGGTGTCACAGATCAAGGGCCTGGGCCCCAGCTGCCCGTTCCTCACCCTCGCCCCTCTGGTCTCTGTGCCCCGTCTTTCCTGGGGAGTGGGGGGAGGTGGCGGCACCTGCTGCGGGAAGCTCTCCCCAAGCCCCCAGGCGGAACTCAGATGCTGCTGTTGTTTCCCGGAGGGCCCGTACCCAACCCCTGCTCAGTGCTGACCCCAGCAGAGTGACCGCCATGGCCTTTCTCCTCCCCGGAGAGGGCCCCAGGAGCCCCGGGGCCGGAGCTGCCCTGCCTTTGTGCCCAGGCCGTGCAGAGCCAGGCTGACACAGGGCGGGACTCCCTGAGTGGCCACTGCAGTATAAACGCGCCAGGGCAGAACCTGGAGCTCCACGATCTGAGCAGCCTGGGGGCACTGAGTGCGCACAGGGCACGGCCAGTTTGGGGCCCTGCTGCAGGCCAGAGACCCGGTCCCCTTGGGCTCAGCACATCTCCGGGACCCCAGGTGAGCAGCTAGGGAGGGGTCCCTCCGACCTTTCCGGTGCACGGGTGCTGTAGCTCGGGGTTCAGACTCACCAGCATGGTGACCAGGCCCTAGGCTCGGGGCCGAGAGCTGGCCCCAGCCACCCTTAAGCCACCTTGGCTCTCATGGCCACCCAGCACTTGAACGGGCCCACCCCACGGCTGCTCAGCTCTGCCCCCTGTACCAGCCAGACTGGCCTGCAGACCGCAGGCATTCCCACTCCTGGGCCCCTTGCTCAGCCTGCTCTTCCCCTGGCTCCAGCCTTTCTGCAGGCCCTTCGTCTCTCATCTGACAGCCCCTCACCAAATGCCTGCCCCACCCAGATGTCTTGGTGGGCTGCCCTCCAGGGGGAGACCCGGCGGGGCTCCCTTTTCTTCCAGAAAGCCTTTTCATTCCCCGAGCCCCACTGCCTGCTCCCTTCACACAACTTCGGGTCAGTTCCTGCTGCTCAAATAGGAATGAGCACACGACATTCGGGCTGAATTGCCGAGGCCTTTTCGTAGGAGAGTTCCTTCCCTGCTTGTCTTTGAACCCCTTCGGGACAGTGCCTGGGTCTCACAGGTTTTCTGGACCCTTCACAGCCCTTCTTGTCAAGCCCTACGTGTCATAGGACCTCAGAAGTTATCTGGTGACTGCTAATTTATTCAATCACTTGTAAAAATAAACACATTCAGATTAGCAAGAGCTGCCCAACGGCTCTGTGCCCACCGTGAACTTTACGCACACACGACCCCTTGACAACCGTGTGGCCATGTGCTGTCCCTGTTCACAAAGGAGGAACATGAGATGAGAGGTTAAATGCTCAACCTGAGATCACTTGGCTAAGGCTGCAAGTCAGCCTTGCACGGCCCAATCCCACTGTCACCCCCCAGAGGCTGCCCACCAGTCGACCCAGACAAGAGTAGGGGCTCATAAGATGCTTGTGGACAGAACACCTTCGAACCTTCTCGATGCCCAGCACTGAGAAATCCAGAGGCCAGTAAGGCACAGCCCCAGCCCTCGGGAGACAAAGTCACATTCCCTAATACTTAGAAACTTTGGGCTGTTCTGAGAACTCTACGAAGGGCCTGATGAAGCACTGCTCCTATTTCGAAGATGGAGAGAGGAATGGTGAGCTGAGGCTTCGAGGGAAGCTGTCCAAAGAAGGCAAGCAGACGGGGACGTATGGAGACAGAGAAAAAGGGTGTTCATACCTGCAGCCAAGCACGGACAAGGCCTAGCGGCAGGAGACCAGGGCATGTGTGAAAGCCAGTAAGTGGCACAGGGTGACAGGGTATAAGGAAGAGACTGGGGGGGGAATAAAGATGAGTAAACAGGAGAGCTGTGAAAGCTAGGCCAAGGAGTCTGAACTTTATTCTGCAGGCAATGGGGAGCCAAGGAGGGCTTCTGAGCAAAAGAGTAACACGGGAATAGTAACTGACACTGATTACACATGACCCCGTCAGGCACCGCACTGACCACCCACCGTGTCCATGAGTACTCATTACAGCCCTAGGAGATGGAAGAAGCAGTCCTGGCCACCAAGGCGAGGAGAGGCCACAGGATCTGAGACAAGGCATGTGTGCAGCCCCATCCGGGCCTCCAGTCCCCAGGCACCCACCTGCTCCTGGGCCCGACTGCCTCCCAGGCACACCAGGTCCTGCCATCCTCCATAGCCGTCCTTGGAGAGGCCACATGTGGTCCACAGGGTCAGCTTCCACTCGATGTTGGCGGACAGCGACTCTCCGCTAGTGATCTCGGCTGTGGCCTGAGTCCTCCTGCGAGGGAAAGCCACAGAGGGACCAGAGAAAAGGGCTTTTGACAGATGACCCACCCACCAGAGCCTCACAGGAAAAAGATCCTCCCACCTATCATCCCACGGCCCTTCTGCTTTGGCCCCCCAGGCCTCTTCTGGTTATTGGTTTTTCCAGATCTCCCATCAGCCAGGCCAGGGAGGCCTGCAAGTCTCGGAAGAACCTGTCAATCAGGAATCCAGCTTCCTCCTTGCTGGAGCCCACTCCTCTCGGCCCCTAGAGCTGCCTCTTTGCTCCAATCCCCTCACCCATTTTTCAGACCAGGAGACTACAGTCTGAAGGTTAACAGGAAAAGCCCTGGTCCCAAGACCCCTGAGACCATGGCAGATTCAGGGACCCCCTCAGCACCCAGGCTCCCAGGCCCAGTCCGTTGGAGCCCAAATCCCAACTCACTGCAGCAGTGCCTCCAACAGCTTGGTGACATTAGAAGAGTAATGGAGGACAATCACTGGTCTGAGCAGAAGCTGTGATATATCTAGCTGGAGACAGATAGACAAGGAGGTCAGCTGGCCTTGGTCCCCTCCTCCCTGGCCTGCACACCCCCACGGTCTGAACCGATTTACCTCTCGGACCACGTTGTGGTTCAAGATGAGGAGGAGCAGGGCAGAGGCTCCCAGGAAGAGTGCCCTCCGCATCTGCAAGGGACAGAGGCAGAAGCTAGTTGGCACCCTGCCCACACACCTGTCTCCCTACCCACAACCACAGTTCTTAGCTCCTGGCTCTGCAATGAGTGTTTCCTCCAGACAGACGGGCTGTACACTCCTTCCACCAGATGTTCTGTGAGACCCAAACAATTATGTGCCTTCCCTGGTCCTAGTAGGACAGGCCTGCCCACCAACTCTCGGCAGGAGCTCCCCATCTGATACTCTCAGAGCCTGCTGGAGCTTCCTGACTCTGGCCACCTCCCACCTCCCTGCTTCCACTCCATACTGACTCAATTCTCCAAACTGGGGTCCCTCACCTCACCCAGGTCCCAGGTTTCTCTGCAAGCTCCTTAGGGGCCCACCTGGTAGTCTGGCTCAGGCAGATGCCTTGAAACCCCTTCCTCCAACCCCTTCCCCACATACACCCCCTGCACCTGCTGCACCAGGGCCTTGGGATAGGCCTGCGGGCCACTGCCCTGACTCTCCTGGTGGAACTGGGCCGCCTGCTCCTTGCCCACGTATGCCACTGCAATCCAGCCTTCTACGGGCACCTCCTGCTCAGCATCCACGATGTCCATCTGTGGGGCAACGGACCATGGACAGAGGGAGGAGGGGGAGGAAGGGGGTTTGGACACACAGGGGATTCAAGGCCAGGGTTTGGGAGCGGGTTTGAAGCGGAAGGCATCTGGATCTCAGGTTTGGAAGCCAGGGTTTGAGGCCTGGGCAGCCTGGGGCGGGGACGCTGGGCTGCTAGGGCTTGGTCCAGGATAAAGGCCGGATCTGGGTGCGGGGTCTACGGCGGGGGAGGGGGGGGGCGGGCCGGGGCCAGATGCTCGGCTGCGCTCACCAGCAGCAGGCGGCCACCCAGCGCGGGTGCGGGGTCGGCCTCGGGGCCGATCCTGACGCCTTCCAGGACCAGAGCGTCCTGCCGCGGCAGCCTCACGTCCACCCGTACGGCGCGCGCCCCGCCCCGCCCCGCCCCGGCCTCAGGCTCGCTGCCGTCCGCCGCGGCCCCGGGTCCCGCCAGGCCCAGCCAGAGCGGCAGCAGGGGCAGCAGCAGCAGCAGTGGCGACGGCGGCGGCGGCGGAGGTGGCGGGGGCGACCTCAGCGCGGGGCGAGCAGCGGGGCCCATGGCCAGACCCGGCGAGCAGACGAGACAGGCAGGGGCGCTGGGGGTCCCGGCACGGGGGGAGCGAAGGGAGCGGGGCCGCGGCCGGACGGGGCGGGGCGCCTGGAGGGGCGGGGCCGGGGCCGGACGGGGCGGGGCGCCGAGAGGGCGGGGAGTCCTCCGCGGCTCTGGCGTCCAGACCGGGCCGCGCGCGCCCCCTGGTGGCCGCAGAGAACTCCGGCGCCGGCGGCCGGGGAGGCTGGAATGGGGCGGAGCCCGGGAAGAGGTAGTCACACTGCTTGCGGCGTGGTCAGACTGGCGGAGACCGGAGCAGGGGAGACCGAGGGAGATAGTTGGCGACAGGGAAGGCAGAGGCAGAAACAAGGGACATGTGGTGGCCTGGAGGCTGGCTGACCCTTGCTGTGAGCCAGCCTTACGGTCACTCAATGTGGCCTTGGTCAAGTCACACCTCATCTTCCCCGGGCTTCCATCTCTCCCCCAGACCAAACTCCAGGAGACGGAAAACCAGGCAGAGATTTGCGTGGGAAGCAGATGGGGGAGATTGAGAGGCAAGGGTCCCTGAGGGGCAGAAAGGGGCTGGGGACGTTTCCCTAAACAAAGCAGGCCAGACACAGCTCCTCAGGGGGGCCCAGAGGCTAGGTCTTCAGGCAAGTCACTTTTCTGGGCAGTGAAATGGGCATGATATTAGAGCAGCACTGCCTCATCTCCAACAAATAATCTCTGATGCCTACAGGAATGTGAAAAGTCCACACTCTGGGGGCGCCTGAGTGGCTCAGTGGGTTAAAGCCTGTGCCTTTGGCTCAGGTCATGATCCCAGGGTCCTGGGATCCAGCCCCGCATCGGACTCTCTGCTCAGCAGGGAGCCTACTTCCCCCTCTCTCTCTGCCTACTTGTGATCTCTCTCTCTCTCTGTCTAATAAATAAAATCTTAAAAAAAAAAAAAAAAAGTCCACACTCTGTCCTAAAACTCATCCTTTTCTCCAAGGGCTGTGGCTGCTGGGAATTGCCTCGTCTGAAACCTGAGCCCTTTAAAAATCGTATCCTGATAAAAGGGCAAAGGCCAGATAAGCCACAACACTCTTTCCGCCAATATTATTTTTTATGATTTTATTTAATTTGTCAGAGAGAGAGAGTGAGAGAACACAAGCAGGGGGAGCAGCAGGCAGAGGGAGAAGCAGGCTCCCCGCTGAAGAGGGAGCATGACAGGAGACTCCATCCCACGCCCCCCGGGATCATGACCTGAGCTGAAGGCCGACCCCTAACTGACTGAGCCATCCAGGTGCCCCTCTCCCAATATTTTTTATGAAAAATTTCAAACATACTGAAAAACGGAAAGAATTTTATAGTGAACACCCATATAACCACTAATGTTGAATTGTCAAGGGGCTCCTGCAGAATTAGATGGAGAGGACAAGAGCATCTGATGTAAGTCCAAAGACAGACAAATGGGGCATCAAACAGAGAAGCCAGAAACTGGCCTACACACAGAACTGTGGCTTTGTCTGAGGGAGCACTACAGTTGGAGAAAGGGGCAGTATGATGGACTGCTTGGCAAATCGTGCCAAGAAAATGAGTTAACCGTAAGGAAAAGCAGTGAAATTGGACCTCTACTGCATATCGTACCGGAAAAATCAATTCCATGGGAATTAAAGATCTAAATATGAAAAGCAATATTGAAGCATTTTTAGAAAGGAACATAAAAAACTATCCTGTTTACTTCAAGGTCAGGAGAGATTTCTTACTACATAAAAACAGATTATAAAGGAAAAGATTGAAGAAATGCATCCACGATAAAGTGAAAAACTTGTGTTAATCAAAGCCTTATAATAAAGTGGTAGGGAAAACAAACTGGGAGAAAGTATTTGCAACCAAATTATTCCTATGCAGAATATACAAATGCGTAGATGAGGGCCCAAGATGCAAGTAGGTATTTGACAAATGAGGAAACAACAGTGTCAATAAATATGAAAAGAGGGGCGCCTGGGTGGCTCAGTCGTTAAGCGTCTGCCTTCGGCCCAGGTCATGATCCCAGGGTCCTGGGATCGAGCCCCACATCGGGCTCTCTGCTCAGCAGAGAGCCTGCTTCTCCCGCTACCACTCCCTCTGCTTGTGTTCCCTATCTCGCTGTGTTTCTCTCTGTTAAATAAAAATAAATAAATAAATAAATAAATAAATAAATAAATAAATAAATAAATATGAAAAGATGCTCACCAATCATTAATTAGGGAAATATAAGTTAAGATCACAATGCATCACCAGGAGAAGAGATAAATTTGTGGGATGTTCATATGTAAAATGCTATGTAATAGAGAAAAACAAATGGTTTAGTTGTGTGTATCACTGGGGATAATTCTAATAGAAGGCTTAGCACAAAAAGCAAGTCCCCAAATAATGCATATGATTTAAGCTCAAAAACATCAGGACTGGGCACCTGGGTGGCTCAGTGGGTTAAAGCCTCTGCCTTCAGCTCAGGTCATGATCTCAGGGTCCTGGGATGGAGCCCCGCATCAGGCTCTCTGCTCAGTGGGGAGCCTGCTTCCCCCTCTATCTCTGCCTGCCTCCCTGCCTACTTGTGATCTCTCTCTCTCTGTGTATGTCAAATGAATAAATAAAATCTTTAAAATAAAATAAAACTCTTAAAAAAAATCAGGACTTATAGGAATAGTACACAAAAATCAGTTGTGTATCTCTGCGCCAGCAATGAACGATTTTTTTTTTAAAGATTTTATTTATTTATTTGACAGAGAGAGATTACAAGTAGGCAGAGAGGCAGGCAGAGAGAGAGGGGAGAAGCAGGCTCCCTGCTGAGCAGAGAGCCCGATGCGGGGCTCGATCCCAGGACCCTGAGATCATGACCTGAGATGAAGGCAAAGGCTTCAACCCACTGAGCCACCCAGGCGCCCCAGCAATGAACGATTTTGAAAGGACATTAAGACAATTTGATTTACAATAGTTGCCAAAAAAAAAAAAAAAAAAAAACCCACCTGGAAATAAGCTTAGGCAAGGAGCTGAAGGACCTGTGCACTGAACACTACAAAACATTGCAGAAATAAATGAAAGAAGCTCCTAAATAAATGGAAAGGCATCCATGTTACTGGATTGATAGACTTAGTATTGTTAAGATGACCATACTACCCAAAGCAAGTACAGATGCAATGTACAGATTCAGTGTATTGAAATTCTAATGACCTTTTTTGAAGAAATGGAAAACCCATCCTGAAATCTACATGGAGTCGGAAGGAGCCCTGAATACCCCCTGTTAACAAAAAGAAAAACAAAATTAGAGGCCTCACACTTCTTCCCGATTTTAAAATGTGCTGCGAAGCTACAGTAACCAAAACACTGTGGCTATGATGTAAAGAGACTTACAGATCAAAGGAATAGAATTTGTCAATTCTATTTTTCTATAGAAATTCTATTTCTATATTTCAGTTCTCCAGAAATATACCCAGACATCTATGGCCAATTGATTTTCAACAAAGGCACCAAGACTATTCAATAAGGAAAAGAATAGTCTCTTTAGCAAATGGTGCTGGGACAACTGGACAGCTATATGCAAAAGAATGACGTTGGACTCCTACCTCACACCATATACAAAAATTAACTCAAAGTGGATCAACAGCAGGAATGTAAAATGATGCAGCAGCTGTGGAAAATAGTATGGTGGTTCCTCAAAAAATTAAACATAAAATTACTATATCATCCAGCAATTCTACTTCTGGGTGTATATCCAAAATAAATGAAGGCAGAGACTCAAACAAATATTTGGACACCGACGTTCATAGCAGTGTTATTCGCAATAACTGAAAGGTGGCAACAACTGAAATGTCCACTGATGGATGAGTGGATAAATTTTGATATGTCCATATGATGGGATATTTTTTAGCCATAAATAGGAATGAAGTACTGACCCAGGCTACAACATGGGTTAACTTTGGTGACCCAGCCCATTATGTAAAGTGAAATAACCCACACACAAAAGGCCTAGATATTGAGTGATAGATCCAGAATAGGTAAATCAGTAGAGAGAGAAAGCAGATTGGTGGCTGAAGGGAAGAGGAAATGATAAGTGACTGCTTACTTGGTGCAAGTTTTCCTTTTGGGGTGATGAAAGTCTTTTGGGACCAGATAGAGGTGCTGGCTGCATAACATTGTGAATGTACGAAGTACCACTGAATTTTTTTTACTTGAAAATGGTTAATTTTATGTTATGTGAATTTCACTTCAATTAAAAAAAAAAAAACATGGAGGACCAACTATATTTTGAAGAGACAAATTCATCTGTAAGAAAACTATCAAGAAAATCACAAGACTGGGAAGTACAGACTTCCATTCACCCGGTGGAATGTAGTTGGGGAAGGGCACCCAGCAGTGTTCTGCTTCTTAAGTCACGTGGGTGTTCCTTGTATCATTCTTTATTCTTCGTATTGGTCGCTAATGTCCTTTCATGCCTTGAGAAATCACTCTTTGCAAGTTGCAAAATACACTATGCAGGCCCCTGGGTTTCCATGGAGAGTCTTCCTTCTCCAGTTCTGTAATGTCCCAGCCCATCTGTCAGCCCCAATGACAGGGTTGCAAGGACACACCCTGTAATCAGTGAGGCCCTTGGCTCTGCTGTTTGTCTATCCCTACTCCTACAGCTTGCTCCCCTAACCCCATCCTGCCCACCTAGGCAAGGGGACCTCACTGTCCCCTTAACACACACACACACACACACACACCAACTAGGCACAGACCCTTGCCTCTACCTGTCCTGGGAAGCTGGGAATAAGCTTCTGGTTCCCCATGAATATTCACATCCTAGCTTTCCATCAGTGGGAGCCTGAGCGGCCCTGTAAACTTGGTGAGTAAGCAAAGTTACTCTGTGGTCTGTCCTCCCATGGGGGAACTGTTAGTTATCCTGGAAGAGACAAGTGCTTGGGGAGGTAGTCTAAATGTGGCAGGGGATAGCCCAGCCCAGGCCGGCCAGGGCCCTTCTGCTGTTGTGTTGGGCGGGGAGAGGAGTGGGAGCGGGTAGAGAAGCAGTGAGGAAGATCAGAGCTGCCATTGGAGGGAGTATTAGTCCAGGGACAAGGCAGTAAGCCCAAGAGACTGATAGCAGGGAATGAGTGCCCAGAGAGGCCTTTCATGGGAGCACAGCATGTGAGGAAGAGGAGACTAGAGGACCCCAGAGGGAAGGACGAGAGCCCAGCTGGGAGAAGAGGCAGGCCTGGTGCTGAACCTTGGGCCTCCCTGCTCTCAGGGCTGGGCAGACGGGATGCTCAGCCCTGTGGGCTCTTCCAGAGGAGCCAAGCCCCCAGATCCCAGCTTGCTTCCCTTCTGGGGCTGAGTGGTGAGCTGGCAGGGTCAGGGCTGTCACTCTTTCTGCTGTATTCCTCCAAACAAGCCACTTCCTTTTTCTTGGCTCATGTCCCCAGCTGTAAAGGAGAATGAGAGTTGGACCAAACGATTTGGGGGCAGAGGGTCCTTTCACCAGACATGCTGTGATTCCAAGTGGCTCGTGTCTTGGTTCACAAGGTTTCCAGGCCCTGGGCTGGACTGTGAACTGGGTGGAGGAGGCCCCACTGTCCCATCTCCTTTACCCCCTAAAGTTGCTGGAAGACCCAGGAAGAAATGAAGCTGTTAGTGAAAGTGTGAGGCCATGGGCTGTGTTACCAAAGCAGAATGGGCTTGAGGCAATGCAATGTTCTAGAATTGACACCAGGAATAGACTATATAGCAAGGCCAGTGATTTCCATGGGCTTGTGCCCAAGGTGGCTTTTCCTCTGCTGTGAAATGAATTCTTTGCTGTGATGCCAGGCTGTGCATAAAAATGGACAAAGCATTCCGTGAGCGATGCTGGAAGTAGGATGAAGGGCAGAAAGGCAAGTCCATATCCAGAATCTGGGTCTGCCCCTGGCCAACCCCCCTGGAAATGCCCTCCCAGATGGAAAAGGGCCAATGTAATCAAGCTGCCACCAGGTGGCAAGCTAGTCCCCAGGGAATGGGACCATGCAGGGCTCTGCTCTTTTAACAAAGGGCCATCAGCTAGACAATTCTCCGAGCTCCCAGGAACACACCCCACCCCTAAAAATGTGGGGGCTTTCAGAACCAGTGGCAAAGACAGAGCTAAGCTGGGGACTGTATTTTGAGACGCCCAGAGATCCTTGAGGTCCTTCCACCTAATAATAGGCATGACCCCCAGGATGTATAAGAGATTTTCTTAGAAAAACCTAAGACTTGGGGTGCCTGGATGGCTCAGTCAATTAAATGTCTGCCTTTGATTCTGGTCATGATCCCAGGGTCCTGGGATCAAGCCCCGCATCGGGCTCCCTGCTCTGCGGGGGACCTGCTTCTCTCTCTCTCCTTCTGCCACTCCTCCTGCTTGTTCTCTCTCTCTCTCTCTCAGATAAATAAATATCTTCTAAAAATCTTCTAAAGAAAAAGAAAAAAAAAAACTTAGACTGTCCCTTGGTAGCCTAGTTCCACTGCTCCCTCCCTTTCCTCCCCTGGATGCCCAGAGAGGGGTGGTGATATGCCGAAGATCACACAGGACAGGGGCAGAGGTGCACAGATAACTGGTTTGGGGGAGAGGAAGGGCTACTGAGTAGAGGGATGGCCAGGGGCCTCTTCTTCACTGGGCCCAGCCCTCAGGGGGCAGAGTGCGTGTTGGCTCATCTACGCGCTGGACATGGAACAGCGACCATGACCAGCAATGGCTCCTGCCCTTCAGAATAGCCAGGAAACCATAGCCACAAATTCAAGCAAGGTAATTTCAGACCACAGTAAATGCCATATGAAGGAGATGAAATAGCATGGGGGAGGGGGGTTTGCTGGGGGCTGTTTCAGCTTCAGTACCAGGAGAAGAAAAGCCTCTCTGAGGGGTGATGTGGGGGGTAAGAATGGCAGGAATATTGAGGTGGAGGGGGGAGAATAAGAAGTACAAGTGAAAACAGCTGCTAATGTTTACTGTATTCCAGGCACTGTTCAAGGCCCTTTGCACGAATAAACTTGTTCAGTCTCATTACAGCCGTATGAGGTAGTAAGATTATCATTGCCGTCTTATGGAAGGGAAGTTGAGGCATGGCGGTCAAGTAACTGTGGTAGGTGATGGAATCAGAACCTGAGCCCAGGAGGTGTGACTCCAGGGTCAGGGCCTTATCCCTGTAGTGTGACTGCAGGGTCAGGGCCTTACCCCTGTGGTGTGACTCCAGGGTCAGGGCCTTATCCCTGTGGTGTGACTCCAGGGTCAGGGCCTTACCCCCTGCCGTTCTGCTTCTCGAAGGCACTGGCCTGCGCTGAACAAGTCAGGTGGTAGAATTTGGATTCTAGGGGCACCTGAATGGCTCAGTCAGTCAAATGTCTGCCTTCCACTTGGGTAATGATCCCGGAGTCCCGGGATCAAGCCCCGCATCTTGCTCCCTGCTCCGTGAAGAGCCTGCTTCTCCCTCTCCCTCTGCCTGCTGCTCCCCCAGCTTTGTGCTTTCTCTCTCTGTCAAATGAATAAATAAAATCTTAAAAAAAAAAAAAAAAAAGAATCTGGATTCTATCTCAGATGCAGCATACAGGGCTAGAAATGAAAACCCACTCTTCCCAAGGGACGTCTCCAGGCTCGTGCTAGCCAGTCCAGAGCCTAGGCAGGGTCTCCAGCACCCTTCCGGCCCTCCTCTGCCCTCCTCTCCACTCCAGGGGGGTCCTGAAGTCCCTGCTCCCTGCCCCCAGCCTCTGGGATCACAGTTAACTGGGCCACCTCATTCTAAAGGGATTTGACTCCCCGAGACAACTAGAGACTGGTGAGAAAGGGCTTAGGGATTAGACAGTGATAGCCTGGAAGGTAAGGGACTTAATTAGAGGGGTTGAGGTGTGGGAAGTGGGGCGGGGAGGGGATTTGTGTCTTCACAAAGCCAGGGTGGACTGCGGAAGTGAAGAGGAAGTGGACTCCTTGGGAGGAGCCCGGCGGGCTCGGTTTCTCCTCTTCTGTTGTGCCTGCAGAAATAACACATAATAGTACTAATAATCCTCCACTTTGTGCACCCATCACTTTTCCAGGCATTATTTCACCTGGAATTCTCACGGCAGCCCCGGGAGAGAGTCGCGGATTATTTTTCTCCCCAGGAAACAGGCACCTGGAGAAGGCAGGTGACTCTGCCCCCCCTTCCCCCCCAGGGAGCTGGGGTTTTGTTCTAGGCCTCTGGCTCCAGGTCCGGGATCGCTTCCTTGGCTCTCGCTGCATTGCCTCCCGGGGAGATGCCCCAGGAGGAGCCAAGGAACTGCCAAAGAAGAATGAAGTCATCATTCGAAGCCCTGGCTGCCACCTCCTAGACTAAAGTTTCTGAAGACCCCTGCCCTCCTCACTGGGGGCTGGGAGGGGAGGGGGAAGAGTAAGGGAATAAAGGGGTTGCCATCCTCTATCCTGGGCAGCCAGACAAGGCTGGGGCTGGAACCTGAGGGGCCTGACACCTTCCCCTCCCACGTGCACGTACCCCTAAGTCCTGATTTTTTATCTGACCCCCACTTCCTCTCTCACTTATCCACAGGCCAAGCTCAGGCTGGGCGTGCCCCCAACCCCGATACTGTATGTTCCCTGAGGGCACTTTTCCCTCAGGATTTCCACAGTGCTCAGTGAAATATGTGAGGGAAGGAAGGAAGGAGTGAATGGTTTCCAGGCCTCCTGTCCCCTCCAATGTGGCCAACTCCTGCTTAGTCATCAGGTCTCTGGGGAACCTGAGACGCCCCTACCCCCTGACCAGGGCTGGGAGCTTCCGGACTGCACCAGTATGGCGGCGCCGGCCGCACTGGGCTGGAGTGACCTGTTGCATTAGCCATCTCCTTGTGGACCAAGAACTCCTTGAGGGCAGGGTCTGATCAGCCTCCTTCTCCCAGGTGTCCCCGTGCCTGGCACCATGCCTTCTACATAAATACTTATGGAGCCAAGGAATGAAAGGGGCTGTGGTTCCCAGCTCCAGTCAGGAGCCGAAGCCTAGACCAGCTGGAGGAGAGTTCAGGCAAGTAGGGGAATGAGCCCATCACTGTCACTTCCTCATTCTACCGCTGTCACCTCTGCTGTCAGGGCCATGTCATCCCAGGGAGGGTGGATTTCCTCATTCCTTCCCCACTTTGCTGGAAAGAAACTCAAGGCAGCTGAAACCCTGCATGGCAGGGCTGGGATAAGGAGGGGAGGCAAGGAGGCTGGAGTCAGGGTCCTTCTGCAGGGTCACCTGCAAGCACAAGGGCTTTCCAGAGAGTTCTGCCCTCCTGGCCCCATGGAAGTAGAGTGTTCCACAAATATTTGTTGAAGGGTTTGAAAGACTGTTTTCTCCGACTCTCAAACCCCCTTGCCAACCTCGGCGCCACCCCTTTCCCCGCGGGCACCAGAGAATCAGGACAAGGCCTCCCAGGGGCCTCTGATCTGGAGGTCAGTGCCCTTGTTTTGGAGAAGAGTCATTCAAGGCCCAGAGGCCAAGGTGGATAGCCCAGAGGAGCACCCCCTCTCTCCCCAATGCTCTTTGCTAGTCACTGAAGCACATAGTCAAAAGCCCTGGCACTGGACTCCCAGTCCAGTGCTCCCGCCTGTGCCCACAGCCAACTCCTAGAGGACTCTCAGCCCCAGGGCACTATCTGGAAGACTAGAACCATTAGTTAGCCCACGTTCCTCCCATATCTCCTAGGCCTGGCAGCCTTTTTCAGCCATTAACACTACCTTGCCCGGCAAGTTATACTCCATACAACACGCTGGTTATGGAGCTAGAAAGTGGGAGAACTTGGATCTCACTTCTGGCCTGCCTGCCTGACGAGGCTGGGCTCTTCCTGTCGGGCCAGGCTGTTGCCAGCCAACCACTGCAACACAGGGCAGTCAGTGTCAAGGTCAGGAGAGAGGGGCTACTGTTTGGTAGGGCTCATGTTGGATTGGTTAGATCAGGGAGAAGTTCCTGGAAACAGCATTTGATCAGGGCTTTGAAGGTCGAGGAGGATCTGTCAGGAGGAAACAGGAGAGGGAAGCAACTATGACAGAAGTAAGAGGGCGGAGGAATGTCTGAGGGACAGCAAGGAGCTTCTTTGACTAAAATGAGAGTGTGTGTTGGGGACACCCGGGTGGCTCAGTCAGTAAAGCCTCTGCCTTCAGCTCAGGTCGTGATCCCGAGGTCCTGGGATCGAGCCCTGCGGTGGGCTCCCTGCTCGGTGGGATGCATGCTTCTCCCTCTCCCTCTGCCCCTGCCCCTGCTCATGCTCTTTCTCTCTTTCTCAAATAAATAAATAAAATCTTAAAAATAAAATAAAAGTGTGTGGAGAGGAAGAGTGGCAGTTGAGGCCCACAAAGGATGCTGGGACAAGATGGGCCTTGGCCTCGAATGCAAGTCGGTGAGATTGGGCCGACTCCTGAAGGAACTAGGGAGCCACTGCAGATTCTTGAGCAGGTGAGCAACATACCTAGCAGGGAGCGAGACTTGCAGGACAGGGGCAGGGGGTGAGAGGAAAGGTGGGGATGTGGAGGAGGGGTTCTCTCTTAGTAACCAGCTCAGAGGAGGAGACCAGATTATTAGTCTAGGATTTATATTATCAGATTAACTAGCTGTTCCATAGTGGGCCAGAGCTAGGTAAGTTTCAGTGGAGGAAGGAAAAGCAGGCAGTCACAGGACCTGGGAAAGGCAGACTGGAAGAAGGGTACTTCACTTAGACCTTTATCGTGGGTAAAATCTAGATTCCTGGGGGTTTGTTTGGGGCTGAGGATGATTTCCTGCTGGGTGAATGTTTTCCTTGTGCTTTCCTGGGGAGCCTGTGTAGGCAACTCCCAGGCTAGTCCACACTGCAGCGTGTGGGTGCCCAGAAGCCCTTGGCCCAGAAGCCAGAAACTTGGGTGTAAGTCCTAGATCAGCACATACTCTTACGGGATGGCCTCCTTCCCTAGGTTCCTCAATAAATCACCTAACTTAGAGGGTCACCACAGGCTTAAGTGAAAAGCTAGATCGGAAAGTAACTTGCAGAACTATAAGGCGCTGTAAATGGGCTATTGTTCTATTTTTCTTTGAATAGGCCCTACATCTTGCCCCTGGAAGGGTCTTATATAAAGATTTCAGCCACATTTCCAACAAGGAAGGCAGCCATGCCTTCTGCCTTAAGCCAGAAGCCCATGATTCCTTAACTAGGGCAGAACTGCAAGGACACCTAAAAACTCCTCTCAGGGATGGGGGTTGGGGACCCTCTCAGCAACAGGGCTGAATCAGTCGAGACCCTCAGCTCTCTGCACCTTGCAGCAGACCTTCACAGTGGGGACCATTTCAGGTACACAGTCCTCCCAGCATCTCTAGCACACCTGCTGTGGCTGCCTCTGTCTCCTGACCCAGAGAGTCTGGAATCATCCTGCTTTCTACTCCCCCAGAGACCTGAGTGCAGAGTTGGCACGGGCCTCCCACCACTGTGAGAGGTGGGATGCCTTTGGGCTCCTGGGATGAATTCCTTGGGCTCTGTATGAATTCCAGGGTATAAGTGGAGGCCTTCCATGCACCAGGCACCGGGCAAAGCTCTCCACATCTGTCATACCACTAACGATTTGGGGCCATGCCCTCTCTGGGTCTTTCCATGGCTGTTAAGTGAGGTGAGCTGCCGGATGCCTGAATGATCTGTGCTTGTGTCTCCTTCCCAGGGCTCCCTCAGCACCTGGCTCTGTGCCTGTTGGAGCATTTCTTGCATTCATTCATTCAGCATACATTTATTGAACCGTCCCTGTGTGTAGGCTGCTGTGCTGGGGGTCGGGGGCCTGTGGGGATTCAGGGCCCCGTGCCCAAGGACCTCACCCTCTAGCAGGGATGATGCTGCTAAGCAGGGCCACATTGTGCTTCTCTGCAGGTCTTCCCTGCCTATTCTTCTTCTGCTTCCCATCAACCACCCACACTTGGCTCATGCCACTGTGCCAGCCTGGAATGAATGGATTTCCTTTCCCTTTCCTTCCTACCCCATATATTAGGGCCCAGCTCCAATGTCTCTCCCGCCACATAGCCTTCTAGGGTTCTTTTTTTTTTTTTTTTTTTTAAGATTTTATTTATTTGACAGAGAGAGAGGCAGCGAGAGAGGGAACACAAGCAGAGGGAATGGTAGCGGGAGAAGCAGGCTTCCTGCCGAGCAAGGAGCCCGATGCGGGGCTCGATCGCAGGATCCTGGGATCATGACCTGAGCCGAAGGCAGACGCTTAACGACTGAGCCACCCAGGCGCCCCGCCTTCTAGGGTTCTTATAACCCAAAGCAAATTCTCCTCCTTTAACCTCCCAGGTACTTCCTCTCTTTGGTATATTTATCTCCATCTTATATTCTGGATGATGGTGCCCTTATCTTCTCTCTGGGAGGGCAAGGTGGTGTCTGATTCATTTCAGGGTCCCCAGAACAGTACCTACGGCCTGGTACACAATAGGAGGAAAGAATGAATGGCCCAGGGCATGTGAACAGCTGCTACCATGGAGGTAGGAATAGAGTATGTAATGGGGTCAGGGGGCAGACAGAGGGGGAAGGCTATTGAACTCAGAAAGGAGGAAATGGCTTCACTGGATGAGGAAGGGGCTATGAGGCACGGCAGGACAGTCAGAGGGCACGGAGGCATCCATCACACAAGTCAGACTTGCAGCTATAGGAACCCACAGCTCTAGCCCCTGGGCAGGGGCAGGGGAAGCAGATAAGTGGATAGCAGGCCAGCTTTCACTGAGCGGTAGCTTTCCTGTGGCTTCGTCCATGTCCACCCTACATCCCCACCCAGAGGCCAAAGCCTGGCCAGGCAGGTGGCAAAGGGAGGCTGTGCAGGGCAGACTAGGGAAGGGATCACAGAAGCGAACCCCTGGCTAGGTACCACTGCGCTGAGTGACTTAGTTCTAGCCCCTCACTTGATTCTCTCAAGCTGACTTGAAATCTGATCATCACCTCGTTGGAGTGAGCGAAGAAGCTCAGGTTCACAGGAGTGAGGTCTCTGACTGGAGTCTGACAGAGGGAAGTGGCCGATGTAGGTTTCAGATTCAGGTCTTCGGACTCCCAGACAGAAAGCCCTCCTGCCTGCCATTGGAGGCTGTGAGCACCTTAGGGGCAGCTCTTGGAGAGCTGGGAAGGTTGGAAGCCGATGTCAGGACCCTGGGTGGGGAGAAGAGCGTTCTGTGCTTCCTTGTCCCCTAGGCCTGCCTGCCTCACAGGTGGAGGGGGAAGCCTGTCAACACGGAGGGGCTCCAAAGCTGGGTTGGCAGCAGTGGACCAAAACACGAGGCAAACAGGAAAAGGGCAAGGACCCCAGGGAGAAATGGCCAATACCACAGTTCACCACAGGGCACAGGGCGATGCTAAGCTTTAGGACTTGCGCCCCCCTCCCTGGCAAGCTCCCTCCAGTGTGGGGGAGTGAGGTTCTGCACTATGGGATCCCATCTCTGGAGAGCTCATTAGATAGCATCTCGATGGGGAAACTGAGGCCCAGGGAGCACGGTTGTCTCATCCAAGGTCACAAGGCGAGCTAAAGAGAAATTTGAGACTAGAACCCAGATTTCCTGACTTTCTAATGTCCACTGGCCTCGGCCCCGGGTGGGCACTTGCTCGCCTCCTGCTGGGATCTCCGCCTTCAGGAGGACAGAGAGGGACGCGCCGGAGGCTTCCGCTCGCAGCGCATCCCTCCCCACTCCACCCCTCGGGATCCTTTAAGAGGCGGGGCTTGGCCGCCCGCCCCGCGGCCCGGGCAAAAGGCTGGGACTTTACTCCGGTGGCTGAGAACGAGCCCGTGCTCCATCAGCTGCCGCAACCGCCGCGCCCCGAACCCGAGCCACGATGAGCGGCAGAGTCGGCGATCTGAGCCCCAAGCAGAAGGAGGCACTGGCCAAGGTGAGCCATCCCCCCGGGCCGGGCCGGGGCCTCGCCCTCTGGCGGCAGCGAGCCGGGAAGGGGCCTGGAGGGGGGCGGGCGAGGGTGCGGGACGGGCGGGCTGAGGAGCGAGCTGTGGCCGCGGCACCTGATGCCTCGCGCCCCTTGCCCCAGCGTCCCTCCCGGCCCTCCCTGCGCCCGCCGAGGAGGAGGCCGGGGGGAAGTTTGGCTACCCGAACCTCAGCCCCATGCGAGCCCTTGGCGGCGCCACCTGGGAAGAAGTGGTTGCTTGGAAGCCCTCGGAGGCAGCCTTGGGCACAAAGGCAATATTCATTCTCAAAACTGGCAGCCGGGCCCTGGGGGCAGGGGCAGGGGTAGGGCTCCGGGTTTCCTCCCACTTCCGGGAGGTTTTCCTCTTGCAGGGGCACTAGGCACCACGAACAGGGCCCCGACAGCATCTTAGGACACTTGGAGAGCCCCTGCTGGGGCACCGGGTCTCTCTGCGACCTTGGGCAAAGCGGTCCTTCTCCGTGTGCTCCTTGATGAAACTGAAATGAGAGGTTGGACCCCACGATGTCGGAGGGAGCACCCTTGTGGGTGAAGCCTGGGATCCTATGAGTGACTCATTGGGTTGAGGTTAGTTTGAGCTCAGACCAGCCCTCCGCTGTGGGGCAGTCCAGGCCCCTCCCTGGCTGGCGACCTGGGCAGAGGCAATTCAGGAGGCCAGGAGGTAAGCCTGGCCTTGCCTGGGCACCTGAGCAGAGGAGGGGGCAACAGTTTGAAGGCTGGACCCCCTGTCCACCAGCTGGATCTACTCTTTGTTGCCCTGTAGGAGAGGGGAGTTTGGCTGTACTCGGACCCAGAATTGATGGGGTCTGGTCTCCAGGTTTGGAGGCTCCACAACCAACCAGCTCGCATTGCTGGGGGGACAGATGTCTCTCCTGCCAGGGTGCCGAGGCATCAACTCCATGAAGGCTTTGCCCCAGACTGGGCCTCCCCCCATGCCAGGGAGGCTGGATAGGGAGGTTTCAGGTTTTACTGCTGACCTGCAGGGGAAGTCAGGCAGAGGAGGGGATTCAGTGGTGATTAAGCTGGAAACCAAGGGCAGGTTAGGGTCCTTGGTGAGGGGCAGCGTTAGGCCTAGGCCCTGGAGGAGCAGTTTCCCTGGGAATCTGGGAGCTGTTTGGGGGATGGGGTGGGATGATCCGTGTCCCTGGCTGACCTCGGCAAGGGGCAGAGGTGGCAGGTCCTCATTGGTCCCCTCTGGGGCTGCCCTGTAGGGCAGTGACTAGAGAATGGTGAGGGGCGGGAAGCAGGAGGCATGGGGAGAGCACGGGGGGGGGGGGGGGGGGTTGTGCTCACCTACAGGGCAGTGAGCAGTCGGAGGTGGATGTGGCCAACCCTTGGGGTCACTGTCCAGCTCTCTTGTTTGGCATTCCCTGCCCTTTCCCCCTTCGTGGCTTCCTGTTAGAACTGTTCCCTCCCACCTGGTTTGTCTTCCTCCCTCCTCCTGCTACCTTTGAAGTCCTTCAAGCGCAACACAGATGTTTTTTTGAAGTCAGATGAGGCCACTGTCTTTCTGGGCCCGTCACCATCAGACTCTTCCTTCCCTCTGCTCCCCCAGCCCATTGCTCACCAGCCCATTACTGTGGGGCAGAAGACTACAGTGGAAAGCGTGCCTGCTCTCGCCTCAGACAGATGGGGGGGTTTGCATCCCAGCCCCGCTGATCACTAGCTGTTCAACCTTGGGCGTGTTACTTAACCTCTCTGAGCGCTAGTTTCTTCATCTGTAAAATGGGGACGGTAGCACCTCCAGGGACTCCGAGTGAGGCATGAATAAGATCAGTGCCAAGTTCAGTGCTGGGCACACAGGGAATGCTTGGCAAACAGACAGCTTTGACTGTGGTGTGTCCCTAGGTGTCTACTATCACAGTTAGCTGGGATCACCATGGCCGCCCGCCACCCTGGAGTGTGGAAGGGCGCACAGCCAGGCAGGGGTAATGTGTTACTCCTTTCCCGCCTCCTCCTTGCTATCCATGGAGAAAACCGAGTGCCCCAGGCAGCCCACGTGGCCAGCCAGTGTCTGCAAAGTTGACCCGTCTTGAAGCAGGGCCCAGCAGAGTCCCTATGGAGAGCCCTGGGCAGGGGGTGGTCAGGGAGGGGACCTGCCACTCACCCTCCTACCTCTCCCTACAGTTTCGGGAGAACGTCCAGGATGTGCTGCCCGCCCTGCCGAATCCAGATGACTATTTTCTCCTGCGCTGGCTCCGAGGTGAGGGAAGAGGGGCTGTGGGAGCCTGGGGCAGGGGCTTGTTCTGGGCAGCAGAATGGCATCCCCTGGAAACCGTGCCCCTGGAGAATTCTGGAGAATTCAACCTTTAGAACCAAGAGGGCCCGGGGCGATTACATAACCTTGACCCTCCTGTTGGGTAGAATACCAACAGTGAGGCTCAGAGAGGTAAAACAGCTTGCTCCAGGTCACACAGCACCTGAGCCACAGGCAGAGAGAAGGCGGGAGCTGGGGGGCTGACTCCCAGCCCGGGGCACTTGCCCTCCCTTCCATAAATCCACCCTGCTGATGGGCTTGGGGAAGTGGGTTGAGGAAAAGCCTCTAAAGACCCAGCTATGTGGGAAGTCAAAGGGAGAGTCAAGTTTAGAACCAGAGTGCAAGCCCCTGGGAGAGGCTGGCCCCCTCTGGGGCCTTTTAGGGGTGGCAGGCCAGTCGTTTCAGCAGCTTGTAGGAGGGGCAGAGTGCATTGGGTGGGGATTGTGAGGGGTACTCAGCCTGACCTCGGTTGACAAGACTCCCCTTGAGCCACCACCTGGCTCCAGAGCCCCATGTTCAAGTTCCAGCTCTGCCCTGGCCCAGCTGTGGCATGTGGGCCAAGGGTGCACATCCACTTTAGGCTCCCCTCCGGTAGAACAGGACCAGACGGGGTGCCCTGCCTTTCGCAAGATGTAACACGACAGAACTCTTGCCCACACTAATGAAGGGTACGGCTTTCTCCTCACATCAGAGTCCCAACTCAACCCTGTGCTCCTACTCCTGAAATCTCCTCTTTCTTTTTTCTCTTCTCCTCTCCTCTGGTTCACGTCATGCGCCACCCTCTTTGGTTCCTGGGACACAGTTTTTCTTTCTTTATAGAAACTTTATCACCAGACATTGAAATAATAGAGAAAATTCCACCGCGTGAGGTTGGCAGAGATTTGGTTATACTGTAGAATGATAGCCCCGAATATCAAAGTACATATCATGCCCTATTATTTAGAGACGCAGACACACATGTGCATCCCCTAGGGATCCTGGGACAGGTGAAGGGATGTATTTTTCTTTTCTGCCCAGAAATGGAACTGGCACACTCTGGGGGACTGCTAGTAGACACCCCAGGGCAGGTACAGCTAGGAAAGCCACGGGGGGGGGGGGACCCGTTTGGCTCTGGAAGTGCCACTTGCCCCGTTCCCTGACAAATGCTATGACACGCACCCCCCGCCCCTCCCCAGCCCACTTAGATTGGGTGGAGGGGTAGTACGAGGGCGCAGTGGAGTCAGTCCAGGGCTGGAGGATATTTTGGTCCAGCCTTTGCTGAAGGGCTGTAGCTAGAAGCCTGTGGGTAGGCAGCGTGGGAAGGCTGTGCTGCCTTAAAGGGCCAGCTGCAAGATGATCAAAGACACCAACGGGCTGCTGGTAGGTAGAGACGTGTGGTTTCAGGGAGCTGAACAATAGCACAGCCCTTTTATCTTCGGGGAGGCTGCCGGGGCTCCTGGCAGTTGGTTTCCCTGACATTCCCAACTCCCCGGTCCTGGGATAACCCCTCTCTTTGCAAGAATATCCAAGAGTATTGTCATCCTCGTTTTGCCCGATGAAGCAGCGTAGGCTCAGAGAGGGGAAGGCATGTACCCAAAGGCACACAGCTCATGAGAAGCAGAGTCAGGGTGGAAACCTAGGGCCTCAGAGTCCTGGGCCAGCAGTCTCTCCTGTAAGCCACACTTCTCCCCTCGGTCCCCCAAAGCCAAGCCCGGCCTCTTCAGACAGAGGAAGTGTCTCCTCAGTACTTAACTTGTGCCTCACATTTCCTGGGCAGGAGTTCAGGCCTGGTCAGACTCTACTGTGAATTTCAATTAGGGTTTTTGTTGCCTTTTTTTTTTTTTTTTTTTTAAGGAAACCTTTTCCCTCTCTACCTTTACTTCAAAAGGAAACATTTTCAAAGGGCGTGCCAACAGAATCCCTTTCTCTAACCTAGGTGTGAGCTCGGGCTTTCACTCTTGGCCCCCTTTCCCCTCACATGGGTTCCATTTTCTGTTCCCCCCGCCCACCCCTGGCCTTGGCCCTGAGAGCAAGCACAGAAGCCTGTATGCTTCCCCCTGACTGGGGCTGAGCTCTGGGCTTCCCAGCAAAGAAGGTCCAACAGCCAGATGAAAACCAGGAGGTGATAGAAACTGTGCGCATTGTAGGGGAGGTAGGGGGCAAAGCAGGTCAGAGTCTCCTCCTTTGCCAGGACGCAGAAGTGATCAAGTCAGGACCCAGGACAGCTGCTCCTAGGTCATCTTCTCTGGCAGCGACCTAAGCCAAGCTCTGATCTGCCCCCAACCAGGGCACAGGAGCCCTGGAGAGGCCTGACCCAGCAGGCATGGGGAGGCACTGGGCCAGGTACTGCCAGGGCCAACTGACCAGTCGGGGAGGGCCCTCAAAGAAGCCCCTGGCTGTTGGAGCCTGGCAGATACAGGTGAACTGGGGAGCCGTCCGGAGAGAAGGGGGCTCATGCTTTACTGTGTGTTCCTGTTCCTAAGGACCTAAGGACCACGCCCACTTTCACAGACCAACTGGGCTCCCCCATCATGACAGTAGGTAGCTTTGCTTCTTTCATGTGTTAGATGATTCAGTCAGCAATGTGCAGTATCTCCCAGGGTCAGACTGGGAGAAAGAGGAAGGGCTGAGAGGCAAACCCAGATTATATGCCTCTGAAAGCTGCCCCTCGCTGCCATGAAGGCGCGTGCACAGTCACCATCAAAAGAAACTTCCTAAGAGCAAAGGTCATTCCGTTCTACAAAAGTGTGTCCAGCACCGATGACAGCCGTGACATTGGTCACATCCCTTGATGCACCCTTTTGGTGCAGGACAGTGGAGTGGATTTCATGATAGCAGAGTCAGGGAATGTGCTTGGCCACTCCCAGAGATCAGTGATTAAGGGACCGGTGACAGTCCAGAGGGCAGCCTGTCTGGCCCAGGTCCCAGGGCCGTCAGCAGATCTTGATGGCAGTTCGATCCACAGAGGACATACGGCTGGGAGGGACAGTTCATAGGGCAGTTGGCAAAATTGGTCAGAGTCTGGATCTCAGAAACTCTTTGCAGGTTAAACTGGAGTGAGCTGTCACAAGATGAAATATGATGGGGATAGATCCAGAAAACCACCTCACAACATATGGGATGGAGGCTTAGCAACGGTGCAGCTGAAAAGGATTTGGGAGGTTCAGTTGACTGGAAGCTCCGTCTGAGTTAAGGGTGTGACTGTTGCCAAGAAAGTTCTCAGGCTTTATCGGAGAAGGGTAGGCAATACCTCGTGCCGTGCACAGTTCCGTGGAGTGTGCTTTTTAAGTAGGGCACTCACAGACTGCCCTGGAGACATCCAAAGGGAAGATCTGTGAATAGACTTGAAAGCAGGACTCGAGGAACGGTCCGGGGAAGGATCTGTGGAGGGGCAGTGTGACAGCCGAGGGCACGCAGGGGGCAGTACAGAGTTCACCTGTATTGGAAAGCTTGTCGCGTGGCTGAGGAAGGGACCCTGCTCCCAGAGCGTCTCGGCAGTGGGTCTCTGCTCAGCGTAACCATGAGCACTGAGTGCAAATAGCCACTTGGATGATCCAGAAGGTGGTTTTTGGGGGGACAGTGAGGTCTTCGTGTTCAAGCTTGAGCAGGATGACTTGGGGTGGGAGCATGAAATGAAGGGTTGGCCCAGGTGAACTTTTTAATTCTGAAGCTTTCCAGGAACCCTGGGAGGAGGGCCCTCTGTGTCCCATTAGGGTATGCGTGGGTCCTTTGAAATTACGGCAAGGGTGACCGGAGGCTCCCCAACCCCTCGACCCTCCTGGGATGTTCCGCCAGATCCACCCCACATGACAGGGCAACTGTGTTCATCTTTGAACTGTAGGTCAAGTTCTCAGAAAATGAAAGAGATTAACTTTGTGTAAAGGGGGAAGGCTGAATGATAAGGGGGTCCAGGGTTCACTTTCCCTGAGAGGAGACAAGATCTCTCACTTCTTGCATCCACTAGGGTAAAATTCATTTGACCCCAATGTTACAAGTCTGCACCGATCTGCTCTGATCCTTAACCTACTCTTGGGGGGCTGTGGCATTCTAGAAACCCCCCAGTGGAGTTCCTCCTCTTAAGCTTCTGCATATGGGGTATTTCGAAGTCAGCTGGGGCAAAGCTGGAGAGGAGCCAGCCCCAGCACGGGAATAGGGAAATCTCTCTGTCCTTGGATGCCCAGCCCCCTAGTCTAACCCTGACCACATTTCCGTGTTACAGCAAGAAACTTCGACCTGCAGAAGTCTGAGGCCATGCTCCGGAAGGTGAGCTCCATTTGGCTCTGTAGCCCACTGTTGCCTCGGTTCCCGCCCATCAGAATCACACTGGGCTTGGACTTCCTTTGCCCACCCTGTGCACCCGATCACAGCCTCTGGCTCGTGTGGCCCATCTGAGTACTAGCTGGCCGCTGTTGCTGCCTTATTCCTTTGGGACAAAGCGCATTCCCTTCCCTGAAAACACAGAGTTTTTGTGGTTCTGGCCCAGCTAAGAATTACAATCCATCCTGCCTGGATCTCTGAGACAGGCAGTGAGTGCCTTCTTTTCCAGTCCCGCCACTTGCCTTCTCATGATAAACCTGAGACACGGTGTCACCTATTGCCAGATGCCTATAAGGGGTTCCGCCACCCCCGCTTTTTTTTTTAAGCCCTGCCTGTATGTTTGCAGCACGTGGAGTTCCGAAAGCAAAAGGACATTGACAACATCACGAGCTGGCAGCCTCCCGAGGTGAGGACGAATGATCTTGCCCCAAACCTGTGTTAGTTAGGTCTGCTGCACCCACAGTCTGTGTCCCGAGGCTGTCGGCCTGGGACCCTCAAGAGGAAAGGTTTGACAAGGCCAGGTGAGCCCGAATGGTTCCCAGAGTGGGTATCCATTGGCACCCAGGGGAAAAGGCTGTGGAGGGAGAACCTGATGAACCGATGGGAAGGCCCCAGGATGCAGGGAAGGCTTGGCTGCCCCCCGGGCCTGCTGACCGGGGGCCTCATCTGTGTCTTTGCCCAGGTGGTCCAGCAGTATCTGTCAGGGGGCATGTGTGGGTATGACCTGGACGGCTGCCCCATCTGGTATGATGTCATCGGACCTCTGGATGCCAAGGGGCTGCTCTTCTCAGCCACCAAACAGGACTTGCTCAAGACCAAGATGCGGGACTGCGAGCGGCTCCTGCAGGAGTGTGCGTGCCAGACCAAAAAGGCGAGTGGGCTTAGCATGGTGGAGAGTGAGTTCACCACCGTGGACGGGTTCCGGGAGAAGCAGGCATATCACACGGGAATTTAAGTATAGCTTCCGGGCTGAGGCCCGAATGTTCGGATTTCATGGATGAGTGAAATCTCCAAGTTGTAGGGACAGACCCGTATTGCCAGATTTGGGTTTTTTTTTTTCCAACTAAAGACTTAAAAAGAAAATGTACTGGCTAGTGTTGTCCTAATTAACCCCCCAGGTTATAGGAGTGGCATGGTCTCAGAATGAAGGGCAGTCCTTTAAATTGAAGAAACGTAATTTCCTAAATAACGTACTACTGTCATCACATTTCTCATTCATCCGGGCACTGGTCAGGTCTTTGTCATGGCCCAGCCACACCCAGTCCGATACCTCGGACAAGTATCTGGGTACCGCTGGTATAGACGAGCTGAGAGTCTGTGCTTCTCTGATTCTGTATTTGAAAAAGAGAGAAGGACGGGTGATTCCCTCTCTGAGAAAAAGGCTAAAGGGAGAGCTGGATCTTCTCTCCTGCCTTCCTCTTGAGCCTGCATAAGGATCAGCGAAATGATGTCATAGGTTTGGGAACATTTTAACAATGTTAAAACTGTCGCAAATGTTAAAACTGTCGTTTGCCAACATGCACTGAAAGCTGAGCGTTTGCAGGGACCCTAGAGGCTGTGGATGCAGAAAAGTGTTCAATGGGCCCCCTTCAGGCTTTAGGTTGGACAGAGAGGCTCTGTGCCCGACCTGTGGGCCCACGAGGCCCCACGGACTGAGCCCTACCGTGTGCTGCACCCAGAGGAAGAGGGAGGCCACCAGGTCAGACTGCAGAACAGAAGGGACCTCAGATATAATCTAGATCCACCCGGTTGTTTACTGGATGAGAACAGGGACACCTAGGCAGGAAGAGTGACTAGCCTAGGCCATAATCTGGCTTGCGGGAGATGTGGGGGGGGGGGGGGGCTCATCTCAACTTGGAAAACCCTGGATACGTCCCTGCCCAGATCTGCTCGCCACACAGGCATAGGAACAAATCAGCTTCTTGCCCTGAACGGGGGTCAGGCTTCTGCAGGGTAGCAACCCGCTGTGACTTTCTGTCTCTCTGTCCCCTGCAGATGGGGAAGAAGGTGGAGACCATCACCCTGATTTATGACTGCGAGGGGCTTGGCCTCAAGCATCTCTGGAAGCCTGCAGTGGAGGCCTATGGGGAGGTGAGGGGCATGGCTGGGGGGGGGGGGGCATGGGCCCCTCTCCTAGGAGGTCCTGTCTGGCCTGGAGGAGGCAAGTCTCGCTGGACTCAGTGATTTTGTTTCTGCAGTTTCTCTGCATGTTTGAGGAAAATTACCCTGAAACGCTGAAGCGTCTTTTCGTTGTTAAAGGTAAGTTGGGAACTATCTGCGATGAAGTCAAATGGAAAAGAGGGGCCCCAAATGTTCCTGGGACAGATTCAGGAGAGTGGAACGGGGTGAGCCAGAGGAGGGGATCCGAGGGCCCCTGACATAGGCAGATGGATTTATGATTCACAAGGCTTTTAGGATTTATTGCCTCCTGGGAACCACGCAGACCCGTGACACAGGAAGGCTAAACCTGCTGTCCAGACAGGGAAGCCAGAAGTCAAAGAGGTGCCCATGCCAAGCCTCCCACTCTGGGCTGCCTGTGTGGGCTCCATGGCCCTGGGGAACCTGTGTCCCGACACAGGGCTATGGAGGACACTGTCAGACCCAGTGGGCCTTGCTCTGGGTCTCACATTGCCCGGTCTCTGTTCCAGCCCCCAAGCTGTTTCCTGTGGCCTACAACCTCATCAAACCCTTCCTCAGTGAGGACACCCGCAAGAAGATCATGGTCCTGGGGGGTGAGTAGCTCAGACTCTTCTCAGTGCCACCAGTTGGTCCATGGCCCAAATTGGGGATCCTTTAAAGGTGGCTAGGGCAAAGGCTTCCTCTGCTGGTGGTAGCAGTGGGATCCAGGAGCAAGTGGGGGCCGCGGAGGTCACAGGGCAGGGAAGTTGCTTCCAATGAGTGGCACCTGGGAGCAGCTTCCTTGGATGTGCACCTACCATTGGTCAGCCCTGGCCTAGGTGACAAAGATGCATCAGAGTCCCCCGAGGAGCTCCTGGCCCTCTTGGGTAAGGGGAGCCACACCCTATGTTAAACGTAAAAGAAAGAAATCAAGACGTGGGTGGGAACACGGAGCAGGGGCACTCAGCCCTCCTGACTGATGCTGACCTCGGCCGAGTGCTGTAGCGTGAGTGAGAGGCAGCCCGATGAAGCCAGGCAGGAAGCCAGTGGGCA
>CM053616.1:1237048-1375227 GCA_028646535.1 Procyon lotor | reverse complement strand
CCAGGTGCCCCAGAATCCAGGGCACCTTACTGAGAAGCTGGGACACAGCTCCACAGGGCGTTGGGAACCAGAGAAGAGTTCTAAACCGGGGGGGGGGGGACCAGGATCAGACTTTAAACAGAGACCTGTTTGACTGGCAAGCTTATGAAGGACAGGTATTAGTTTGTACGCTGTGGCCGCTGTCCACGTAAGAGCTGTTGTAAGCCTGAGCTGGGGCCGCGGCGGTAGGGATAGAGAGGAGAGGAGGGATCTGGGACTTACTTAGGAGGTAAAACAGCAGAACCCAATGGACTGGGTGTAGGAAGGGAAGAAGAGGAATCTAGAATGACTTTCTGGTGGCAGGTGTGAGTGACTGAGTGTTGCAGTGACTCTGGTGTGATTAGTTCAGACGGGGGACATAACCTTGAGGTTGAGTTTGGGGAGTCTGTGAGATGTACAGAGGTTGGGGATACGCGAGCCCGAAGCTGAGGAGAGGACCCCAGTTTGGAAATTTGGGAGTTATGAGTTATAGGCAGCAGTTAAAATCTTGAGAGTAAAGACTGCCCGCGGAAGAGCAAACCGTGGGGCCTATCTGCATTCAAGGGCAGGCAGGGCAAGAGGAGCCCACCGGGGAGAAGAAGTGATTAATGAGCTTGGCAGGGCCAGACTCGACAAAGATTGGATACGCAGGGGAGCTGGGAGGACATCAAGGCACAAGGAGAAGCCAGCAAGGAAGATGGACAGAAATCAGGCCAGCCAGGGACAGAGAGGAGCAGAGTTTTGCTGGAGTATTAGGTGGAGTTGATGGGAAGAAAAACACCAGAAAGGCAGACTGGCACTGGCTTGTGTCAGGCCTGGTGCTGCCTGTGGAATTGACCTTGGGGGTAGGTAACAGGGATTCTGAAGTTTTCTGAATGTTCACCATTAGGCAACGCACAGAAAGTGGAGATCTTCCTGAGGTGTGTTAGTGAGCCCTGAGAGTGGCGTGAAGCATTCTGGGAAGTTCAGAACTTCTGGGTTCTGGTCCTGACTCTGGCAGCAACGAGTTCTGCTTCCTGTTGCCTCAGTTACTCTCTCTGTAAGATGGGAAGGGCCCCTCTGGCCTTATTCCAACTCTCCAGCTGAGCTGGGGGAAGAAATACAAAATCTGAGCAAAAGGCTCTGATGATTTTTGGCTTTGCTGCCGCTCCCGCCCACCGTGAGCAGGAGACGGTTGGGTTTCCTGGCAGCAAGCTGTTCTCCCACCCACACCTAAAACCCTTTCAACCAAACCCGCCTCAGGCTCAGAAGATACCAGATCTTCAAGAGAGGATGGGAGACATTCACGCTGGGCTGGCCAGGGGAGCTTAGGAAGCACGGATTATGTCACCCGTGGGACCACAGACGCTGTTTTCCAGGACTTGCATGGTCTCAGGACCCTAGAAATCAGAGGGCTGGGCAAACCTGGACAGCCTCTGTGGGATTCCAAGCGAGGACTCCGGGTCCGTACCCCATGACTGCCTATTTATGGTCTATAGAGTCGGCACAGAAAGATTTCCAGTATCAAAATATTGTGCTTGGCTGATACTGGTTTAGGAATTTGGAGTGGTGAAACGGTTCTCAGCATTGGTGGCACTAGAGTCAAACACTCCTAGTCAGGAAAGGGCTTGGTTATTTAAAAAAAAAAAAAAAAAAAGAGCCGAGTCACCGGCAGCTAGATAGCCTGAAAAACAGAGCAGAAATGAAGTCGTGGCTGGGATAAAGCCAAGGGAGCCCTGTTTAAGGGGCCGCTCAACCGTGGTGCAGTCGGTAAGTCACGACTGAGCACGATTACGGGTAGGTAAAAACAGAGGATGAGACATGTGGTTGGACCCTCCTGGAATTCAGTCTCAGCAGGAAAGATTAGGTTGATCCAGGCCCTTCTGCTTGCTGCACATGCTGTTCCCTCTGCGTAGGATGCCCTTCCCTCTTTTCTTTGTTCCCTCTGATTGCACACCAGATATTTGTACCACCTGCCTGGGAGTGATCGTACACTCTCATACGTGTAGGGAGTTAATAGTTTACAGCACCCTCTCGAGTAGTTAGTTCCCTTCATCTCCCCCACCCCCCAGAGTGAAAGGGGGAAGGTGGAAACAGGCTCAGAATGAAGTGACGTTACTTAAGGTTACTTAATGGGCCAGAGGCAATGGTGACATGACTCCAGGGATTCTGATTCTTAGTCCAGGAAAAGGGCAGTCCTCCAGGTGATGCTGCCTCCCAGACCCCCCAGCAGAGCTGTGTGCACATCATGGGCTCCCGATGTCTGTGTTTTCTGTGCTGGGGCAGACGGGTTTTGTGTTGACCGCCAGGGCTGTGAAGCAATCCTGCCTGGTGGTGATCCTTTTTTTTTTTCCCTTCCTTCCCCCTGCTGCCAGCAAACTGGAAGGAGGTTTTACTGAAATATATCAGCCCTGACCAGCTGCCTGTGGAGTATGGGGGCACCATGACTGATCCTGATGGAAACCCCAAGTGCAAGTCCAAGGTATGGGCTGCATAGTCCCCTGCAGAGTCCCTGGAGGGGCTAGGGTTCACCAGGGAAGCCTGGCTCAAATGCACATTCCAGTTCACTCTGTGCTCTGCTTCTAGATCAACTATGGGGGCGACATCCCCAAGAAGTATTATGTGCGAGATCAGGTGAAACAGCAGTATGAACACAGCGTGCAGATTTCTCGTGGTTCCTCCCACCAAGTGGAGTATGAGATCCTCTTCCCAGGCTGTGTCCTCAGGTAGTGTTCTGGACCCCGACAGGCCACCTGTGCCTTTCAGCCCTACGGTGGTTGGGCTGGGCTGGGAGAAGCCCTGGGGACAGGACCCATAGAGAGTGTGCACACAGACACGATCAGGTCTGAATGGGCGTATGTCCCCCACAGGTGGCAGTTCACCTCAGAAGGTTCGGACATTGGTTTTGGGATTTTCCTGAAGACCAAGATGGGGGAGCGGCAGCGGGCAGGCGAGATGACAGAGGTGCTTTCCAATCAGAGGTACAATGCCCACCTGGTGCCTGAGGATGGGACCCTCACCTGCAGCGATCCTGGCATCTGTAAGTCTCTCTTGGCTTAAAGCCCCTGCCCTAGCTGTCTGCCTCTGTGGATTTAGGCTCTCAGACTCTGAGAACTAAATGTGGGGCTCCGTGAGTTCAACCCTCTCCTTACACAGATGAGGGAACGAATCTAGGGCGGGACCTGAGACTTCCAGGTCGAGGTGAGTCATGGTCCTAGGTGATCACAAGGGTCCAGAACACCTGCTCTCTGGTCCAAGTTTAACTGGATCTGTGACTGTGACCAAATGTTTCTGGGGAATGCTCCTTCCACAGACGTCAGAGAGGCAAAACTGCCTGGGTGGGGGCAGGGATCCCAGGGTGAGCAGAATGCTGAAAAGCCCAGTCCTGACCCCTCTGAGCTTCACTTATCTCCACCTTGATCAAAAACCGGGTACAGGATGCGAACAGGAAGTTTAGCCAGGAGGAATGAGAATGGCAAAAGGGCATTTTTTTTTGGGGGGGGCAAACAGGCATTTGAAAGTGTTTTACATCCCTCCACTTGGTCACATCCATTAAAATTCCCTTTCAGCAAATCTACTTCTGGAAAATTATCCTACAGAAATGTTTACACAAAGGCACAAAGATAAAGATAAAAGGATGTTACTAGTAGCCTGGGCAACTGGCAGTAAACCAAATGACCTTAAAAAGGTCTTGTTAAATGAATTATGGTCCATGGGAACGTGGAATACATTATACCCATTCGAGAGAATAAATTGACATGTAAAGTTCTAATACATGTAAAAAAAAAACAAAGAATGAAACATAGTATATGGTATGAAACATAGTATATGGTATACAGTCACTTTGTTTTTGTTTTTTCAAGTATGTACATTGAAAAGAATTCTGAGGAATGTATGCTAACTAATGGTGGTTATCTGTGGGATGGTAGGAAGCTTCTAGAGGGCTTTACTTTTTTTACACTAGTTCTGCAACTAGCTTATTTTACAATGACCACGTACTACATTTGTAAGCAGAAAAACCACATACACGTACACAAAAAGCCCTTCAAATCTCCAGTTTCCCTTCTATCAGAGCCAATGCGCCAGGCATGGAAAATCAATGAGAGCAAGAGCTTTATCATCGAGCTGGCTTGGATTTGCCTACTGACCAGTTTCTTAGGCCAGTGACTTAGCCTCCCTGCACTTCAGTTTCCTGATTGCTGCAATGGGGATCACATTCTCTACCTCATGGGGATACATGGTGATTAAATGGGCAGCACTTAGCATAATGCCTGGTGTTCAGCAAGCACTAAACACACCGTAGACACCATTATCTTCATTAGGGCAAGACCCGTGCGGGGAGAAGGGCCATCCTGGAGATGGTGCTGGAGATGGGAGAAGCCCTGTGCCTCATTTCTAGGGGCACAGATGTCTCTCACACCATCACCCCAACCTCCAATGATGTGTACTTCCCCACCTGCTAGGCAACCTTTGGTCTCGACCACCCCTTCCTCACAGATGGCTCTGTGGTATGGCTCCCCAAGGAGGAATATTCTTGTTAGTGAGCAAGCAGCCAGGTCCTTGGAGGAGGAGTATTACTGTATGCTTCAGTAAGAACAAGGCCTAGCATACTAGCCCAGATACTATTATCCATGGTGTATATTTTATATAGAAGCTAGAATTTTTTTAAAGCATTCGTCCATTTGTTTAAAAAAGATTTTATCTATATATTTGACAGAGGGAGCACAAGCATGGGGAGTGGCAGACAGAGGGAGAGGGAGAAGCAGGCTCCCCGAGGAGCAAGGAGCCCAATGAGGAGCTAGACAGGACCCTGCCTGAAGGCAGATGCCCAACTAGCTGAGCCACCCAGGTGCCCCAAAGCTTGAATTTTTTTTTTTAATTTTATTTATTTATTTATTGGAGAGAGAGGGAGTGAGAGCACGAGTGGGAGTTGGTGGGGGGGAGAGGCAGAGGAAGAGGGACAAGTAGACTCCCTGCCAAGCAGGGAGCCTGACGTGGGGCTCAATCCCAGGACCCCAGGATCATGATCTGAGCTGAAGGCAGATGCTTCATTGACTGAGCCACCCAGGCACCCCTAAGCTTGATTTTTTTTTAAAATGGACACCTAAGCTGAGGTATAGAGAAGGATGTTATGTTTCCCACCAAGTAGTTTGCATACATACCAAAAGACAGAAACATGAGGGAATCCTGGAATCCTGGTCCAGATCTCTAGGCAATAGCCTGTCCTAGAGATGATCAGGTCTGTCTGTGATGTGACAGATGAGAGAGTAGAGTCCCAGACCAGGGAAGTAATTTGCCTGAGATCATGTAGCCAGGAGCAGCGCCCAGCCCGTTTTCCAGCATTGCCCGTGACCGTCTATAGTATCTGAAGGAGGCATCCTGAGAAAGGACCAGGATACTTTATACCATAATCAGGCTTAGGGTTACAAACCCCAGATTTATTTTAGCTCTTCCTGGTTATATTCCCAGATGGAACATTTATCTGCCTGCGGGGCCTTGACTGGGAACTGCTTCTTGTCCATTCCAAGGAGGATCAGAGGCAGGCCACAGCACCCACGTCCCCTTCCCAGGTGTAAAGACAATGCAGCGGGATCAGCTGTTGCCTGGAGCCATGGCTCAGGTTAGACCTGAGCCCAGAGAGAACCCAGTGTTAGGTTACAAGCTCACCTGTGGGAGGGCAGTGCCCTTGAAGAACCAGGCAACTCCCTGCAAAGTGGAACCTAATCACCCAGTGGAGAAATTAAAACTCTGTGCCAGCCTCCGATGGCAAGAGCACATTAATCCTCCCAGGCTAGTCTGGTCCTTGCCCAAGTGTGCTTAAGTAGGGAGGAGAAACAAAGCCTGAATTGATTTCACTTATTTTCTCTAGAGTAATGTTTCCTGGGGGCCTGAGTGTAGAATACTCTATTAGGAAAGAAGAAGATTCAGCAAAGATCCAGACTTTGTCCACCAGGAGTGCATCAGCTGGTCTAGAAGGCCTAAAATACTGGATGAAGACTCCACAGTACTTCCAGGCAGTGCTGGGGGGAAGAGAGCCAGCCAGGCTCTGGGTTCTGAGCTCGGCTGTGCCACCAACTCTCCAAGTGTCTCTAAATCATTAGCTTTTGCTTGCCTTCTCCTTAAAATGAGGAGACTGGGCTACAGCAGGAGGTCTTTTTATTTGCCTAGTGTGGTGCTTGAACTCACAACCCTGAGATTAAGAGTCAAAACCTCGGGGCGCCTGGGTGGCTCAGTCATTAGACGTCTGCCTTCACCTCAGGTCATGATCCTGGGGTCCTGGGATCGAGCCCTGCATCAGGCTCCCTGCTTGTTGGGGAGCCTGCTTCTTCATTTCCCATTCCCCCTATGTTCCTGCTCTCGCCATCCCTCTCTCTGCCAAATAAATGGAATCTTTAAAAAAAAGAAGAATCACACACTCTACCAACTGAGCCAGCCAGGCACTTCTAGAGCGGGAGGTCTTAATCTGGGGTTTATAGACTTCCTGAAAGACAAAACACCTCTCTTTTGTAACATCTAGTGTCTAATACCCCCCTTACTATTCTGAAATGAGATTCATGGTTAATATGATTCACCTAAACACATAATTTAAAAAGCATTATCATCTCCCATCAGGAGAAATAAAAGGAAGCTGATTTAGAATATGTATTTATTTCCATATATGGGATGATCACAGCTATGTGCCACCACTCTTCAGAATGGTGCCTTTCCCATGGGGAAACCCTGCCCCCAAGGGTCTGTGATGGGCTCCAGGGGATCTAAAGTTGGGGGCGTTCATCAGATTCTCAAGGGGGTCAGTTCCCCAACAAAAATTGAGGAGCCCTAGCCTAGAGGATCTCTGGGGATCTCTACAGGTCTGTCAGTATATGGTTAATGTAACATAAATCTCAGGATTCATGCAATTCATGAACTCCACTTCCCTTGGGCCCAGACCTCTGAACAGCCCCTTCCTTGTTTCTGAGGGCAGAATACGCAAAGCAGAGCCATCTCAATGCTGGTGCTTGATCCAAGGAGCTCAGACCTCTCCTCCAGCATGACGGATTCTGGTCGTTGGGGCTCTCATCCAGGGTAGTGAGGAAGTGTCCCTCTTCCCAGAGGGACTATGGTTCTGAAAGACCTCTGATGCAGAGACAATTGACGAGTAATACTTTACACCATGAAGGAAGTGTGGGTGGTGTGTCTACCCAATGTCTAAACTACGCATTTTATCTAGGGGCAGGAAAGGACAGAGGTTAAATCTCAGGATTAAATACACTTTTTTTTTTTTTTTCTTGGCTTGTTTTAAATTTTTTTTTTTTTTCTGGGAAAAGTGAGAGAAGACCAGGATAGGGAAAGGGGAGAGCCAGTGTTTCTGTTCTCACACTCTGTTCTTTTGAAGGGTTATTTGACTGAGAGGGAACAACTTCTCAAAAAGAAAAGGGTTAGATTAAAAGCATAAAAGTTCCTTGGCCAAGGCTTCAAAGCCTTCTCTGCCAACTCCATGCCCATTCTGAGGTTTCCTAATCTTTTAGGATTACAAACAGGGGTGCAGGGCGCATCTTGGCCCGCTTATCTTTCTGTGGGATAAATTCCTGGTTCAACAACTCTGGATATTTTACCTTCGCCAGAAACTGAGTGGGGCTCATTGTTCCGGGACCCGAGTCAGGCAGCGATGCTGGTCGGAGCGAAATTCCGGCTCCATCACTTCCTCACCGTGTGACACAGTGACCTCCTTTTTATACACTATAAAGCAGGACTAATGCTGAACTCATAGAGTTATTCTGAGCAATGACATAATAGTATATCCAGATTACCAACCCAGGGCTGAGACACCTCGGTAGCCATTGTTGCCATTACTATTATTATTGTGACAACTGTTGCTACTAATTCTGCTCCACCTGCTCAAGCTCTAAGTCCTCTAAGAAGCCTTTTACATGATTTCAGTCCCTAGGGCCCTCTCCTTCCAAGCTGTGACAGATGTGGCTGTCTCACTCATCTGGCACTCGGCATGTTCTGTCTTTTTCTCTCTGTGAATATCTTGTCTCCCCAGCTTGACTTAAGTTTCAGAAGGTGAGGGACCACTGCTTACGCCACCTCTGTCCTCGTTACGTACCTCACTACCTTGTTAGGTCAACAAAAATTGCTGTCCTTTGTTAGAACTGCCTGAATGTCCGGTTTTCTGCCTTCCCTCAGATGTCCTGCGGTTTGACAACACCTACAGCTTCATTCATGCCAAGAAGGTCAGCTTCACTGTGGAGGTCTTGCTTCCGGACAAAGCCTCAGAAGAGAAGATGAAACAGCTGGGGGCAGTCACCCCGAAGTAATGCCTCTTCCCACAGCAGGCGTGGCTCCCTCAGTGTCTCCCTGTCAGTTTTTGTCCCTTGTAGCTGTCATTTTCCCAGTACCCATATGCCCCAAAAAGCTGGGCTACAAGAAAGATCTTGGGTTGGATTTGGGGAACTTTCATTTCAGAATTAGGAAGAGAGGGAGCAGCAGGAGAGAGTCTCCTTGCCTCTCAAATTACTCAGGGGTTCCCAGGGGCTGGGCACCATGATAGGATCTACCATCCTATAAGCCGTGCCAACGTCACCTGTCCAGTGACAGCTGAGACAGGAAGGGGTGGCGAGAGGGGGAGATGCGGGTAGCAGCAGGGCAGAAATTAGAAAACAGGGGACAGATCTTCAGGGAAGCCAGCTGTAGGGGAGGAACTTGCTCCCAAATTGAAAATGTTAAGTCTAGATTATGAGGTATAGCAGGTTACTAGAGTTATGGTGGGGGTCAAAGGCTCTTCTAAACTTTCTAGGCTGGGACCTTTTGGCTTTTCCCACCAGGTTTCAGGGATGGCCTGAGTTGGTATAGATCTCCCCACTCAGGGGCAGACAGAGAGGCCACTTTGAGACTTCTGCAACTCTTGGGACCTACTGGCTGTCTCTTTAATTACTGATTGTGACTCAGAGCTTCTCAGGACAGAGATTTGGTAGCCAGCCACTGTCCTCCAACGCAAACAAAGCACAGGGAAATTACCTCCAGGGATCCCAGCTCCAGGGTGGGGCCGGGAGGCTTAAGGGTGGAAGGGAATCTTGAGGCTTTCACCTCCCCCTTCCCCTTTTCAGTGCTGCAAGCCTTACATCAAGTAACTCTCCATTTGAGCACCCCACACAAAAAAGGCAAGTTGGATCAAGACAGTAGATCTCAGTGAAGGCCTTCCTAGTCTGAATCTCCCTCGGTGCCGGCCAGGCCGTTTCCAGACTGACCTCAGCAAGGCTCTGGCAGTCCCATCTCTGTGGGAGGCGTATGGCCGGTGCATTGGGTTCCTGGTGTCTGGGCTGCCCGGGAAGTGAGCCAAAGGCCGGCCCGGCATCTGGGGCAGCCACAAATAGCCTCGAAAGCCCCCACCCCACCGCCCACAGTGACAAGCAGGGATGGCCAAGGGGGCGCTCAGCGACCACGGACTGGAGGGCAGGGACCCTGAGGGCAACCACAGCACAAAACCCCACGCCACGCCCCGCAAGGGAACACTGGCGAGCGCCCCCCGCCGCCTATCCCGGGGCCCTCGCAGGAACTCCTTTCCCCTCGAGAGCTAGCCCCCCTGGCCCAGCGTGGGGAGAGGATCTGGGGAAGCTGAGGGAGAAGGGGCAGGGCTGGCGCTGACCGGAGAGGCCTGAGGCTGCGTCGGCACCAGCCACACCGCTTAGGAGGGGTCATCCCGACCTTGGTTTACAACGCTCTCTTAGGAAAATTAACCAATGAATAAAGCAACGTTCAGTGCACAGGGAGTGGAAGTCAATGCCCACCGCCTCGCTCTTCGCTGCCCCTCACTCAGACAAGATTCATGCTTCCGTAGCGGATCACCTAGTCGCCAATAGCTGGGGCGCATGCGCAGAAGCCACCCACTACTCCCCTCTAGCGCGCTTTCCCATGGGGCCCAACGGCCAGCTTGCTTTCCGATTGGCCCAGCTGATGGGCTAACCTCCGCCATCTTTCTTAAGGTCACTATGGGGTCTCCCGGCTGCCTTCAAGGTGTGGGCGGAGGCCCCGCCCCGCTAGGTCTCTGGATAAGTGCCCGAAGGTTCTAGCGAGCCTATTTGTGCGGGTCTGGGGAAAACGTGCAGCGCCTGCGGTGGGCACAGAGTGGGAGGGGAAGCGGACGAACAGCGCTCACGTGGTGCTAGGGACCGTCTCCTAATTCCGAGTCAGCACTACCGGTGTTTCTGGGGCTGGAGAGCGCTTTTGGTCCCGAGCCCAGCTGCCTCCGAGGTCGCTGCTGACCCGGCTCCCCTACACGACCGTACAATGACAGAGACGCTCAGGACTGAAAATGGAGTCCTTAATATTGAATCAATGGTTTTATTACCCCCATCTTTATTTGATGATAATAAAAAGCCAATTCTTTAAAGTGCCTACTAGGTACCACACCACAACCCTGTGCTTAGGATCCTGGGTTGTAGCAGAGGTTCTAGGAAATAATACGTGCCAAGCGCTTAGAAGAGAGCCTTAACGTGTGAGCGCTCGGTAAATATGGGCTACTAGTAGGTTTTACAGACATAGCTAATAGATGGCACAACGGGCTTTGAACCCAGGACCCCCTGTCTTTAATGGTTGCTTTTTCGCCCCCTGATACCTCCAAAATCCAAAGGGTTCACAGCTTTAGTGAACCGCGCTCATTGCTCACATGAGAAAACTGACGTCCAGCTGGGGAAGAGTTTCTCAGTAATCACTACCACTCAAGACCACTCTTTCTGTTCTGCTCACTTCCCTGATGTCTTGTTTCCCTTGCCTTGTTCATTCGTTCGTTCACTCATTCATTCTCATTCATTCATTCATTCTAGGTCCTGCCCTCAAAGAATCTTGGTCTGGGGATTAAGTCAATCCAGTTAGACCTTAGAGCTTGATATATGAACATAGCACCTGGCAGGGAGAGTCCAAACATCCACGATATTTGGATCCTCAAGAGGGTGCTCCCTGTTCACTCCCCCAGCCTCACTAACTCAGCTCAGCTTCAGAGCGTGGGACCTGGAGCCACCTCCTGGATTCAAATGCCAGCTTTACTACTTAGCTGTATGACCTGGGAAAGTAACCCTTTGTGTGTGTGTGTGCCTCTATTTCCTCATAGGGGTCCCAGAGGCTTTAAGGAGGTAATCTGTCTAGAGTCTTTAGCCAATGGTCTGGCCAGTAGTAAACTTAATAAATGATTTCTTATCATTAATTTTTGCAACTGTTCCAGGAGTAAACACTGTTCCCCATTTAATAAACTAATAAAATAGGAGTCAGAGTATAGTCTCTAGCCTAAGGTTACACAGCTATAGGTGCAACTAAGATGTGTAGCATGTCGCATTTGAACCCCAGTCTGTTTGGCTCCGAGACTACAAGTCAGTCGTTGGAAAGGATTGCGCCAGTCACTCCACCCCAGAGAAAACGTGAAGAACATCAATCTGGAAAACCGGAGCCTGGGAGAGGGGCTTCGGTGCCCGGGGAATTTGCAGACGCTCCCTGCTGGCGGGGACCGCACGACCTGCCCTTCAGCCCGGGACCTTCAGCCGGTCCCTCAGTGGCCGACTGGAGTAGTAGTGGAAGCTGAGGTGGTAGCGGCAGCAGGACCTGCTGCAGTGGCTCCTGCGGAGGCGGAACGCCATGTCCATGTCCGAACCGCTCCCGCGGGGTGCCGAGCGCGACCTTTTCCGGGACACGTGGGTGCGGTACCTAGGTGAGTAGGGGTACGGTGACTCCCCTACCATGTGGCTGGAGAGGCAGAGGTCGCCAGACGCCGGTCAGGACCCCTGGAGAAAGTGGAAGGAACACAGTTCTCATTCTGCATGGGCCAGAGACTGGGCTCAGAGAGGGTTGGGGACTTGGCCAAGGTCACATAGCTCAGATCGGCTGAGCCCTGAGCTCAGGGTCTGTGCTGGTCAGTCTCCCAGGTGTGCGTTCCAGCCAGGCTGGGAGGAAGGGGTGAGAGGTGCCCTGTCTGGTATGTCGGGGCCTTGGCTGTGGATTCGGTATCTGGACTCTTATACTGGCTCTGTTTGATCCTAGGTTTTCTTCCTGATACAGAGATCAACAGTGTCTCTCTCATGGCGTGGTAGTTCAAGGGTAGAATGAGATAAGGCGCAGGAAAGACCTGGCACATGTTGAGTGCTTCATCAGTGGACCTGCTCTTAGTCTCCGCATTAATGCACATGCTTCTAGAACCCAGACTGGGAAGGGGAGGGGATGATAATTGTGACTGTACTCAGCTCTCCCACCGTGGCCCTAGATGGTAGCCTTTTTATAGATTGGGAAACAGAAGCTCAGAGAAATAAAATCACTCTTCTAAGGTCACTCAGCTACTGCTTAGCAGGCTGGGATTAGGATTAGTACCCCCTTGTGGAGCAAACTGTGCCCCCTTTCCCACAACCGTAAGTATTATTACTTTGGTTTTTTTAGAGAGACAGAGAGAGGGGGCAGAGGGAGAGGGAGAGAGAGAATCTTAAACAGGCTCCACGTGCAGCATGGAGCCCATTGCAGGGCTCGATCTCATAACCCGGAGATGCGACCTAGGCTAAAATCAAGAGTCAGATGCTTAATGGACGCTTAATGGACTAAGCCACCCAGTCCCCCTCCCCCCCATCAGAATTAAATATCTCCTCCCCAACAGGGTATGCCAATGAGGTGGGAGAGGCATTCCGCTCCCTGGTGCCCACGGCTGTGGTGTGGCTGAGCTATGGTGTGTCCAGCTCCTATGTGCTGGCCGATGCCATTGACAAGGGCAAGAAGGCAGGAGCTGTGAGTGTTGGCTTGCCCCTCCACCCCCACCCCTCCATTCCCTTTGTGATTCCATCCACAGCCAACGTGTGCTAAAATCACCGGTGGGACAGTCCAATCCCTACAGCCTTGTCTGTTGCAATCCATACCCTAGTCCTGTTTGTAGGGGAGCACCCCACCCCCGTCCCCAGCCCTGTATCCCAGTTCTGGATGTGAATGAGCCCACCCTCAGCCCTGGATTGGTACAGTCCAGAACCTGACAGTAGTGTGGTTCTGTCCCCAACTCCCCGCCTCCGCCCCCCCAATACCCTCCACCCCCCGCACTGGCCACTTCCCTCCCCTAGCCCAGCCTCAGGCCCCTGTTTACAGGGTTTCCCGCCTCTGCTTCTGCTGGATTAATTCTCTCTCGTCCCCACCAGGCACCGAGCCCTGAAGCAGGCCGCAGCACCAGGGTGACCGTGGCTGTGGTGGACACTTTTGTGTGGCAGGCTCTGGCCTCTGTGGCTATCCCAGGCTTCACTATCAACCGTGTGTGTGCGGCCTCTCTCTACATCCTAGGCACCGCCACCCGCTGGCCTCTGTCCGTCCGCAAGTGGACCACCACTGCCCTGGGACTTCTGGTCATCCCTGTCATCATCCACCCCATTGACAGGTGGGTGCCCCTTCCAGCCTCAGGATCGTGGGGTGTCCCCACTTGGCACCGGACGAGAGCAGCATGGGCAGGGCTGGCGGTCTGGGTTTCCAAGGCAGAAAGGAGAGTCCATGCCTGTGTTCTGGCAGTAAAGGTACGGGCAGTGCCTTGAGGGTGTGGGACACAGGACCGGTAAGTTCTAGAAAGAAACCCTACTGTTACAGAACAATCAGAGGCAGGCAGGATCAGGTGCACATTGGAGAGGGTGGGTTTGGGGAGATTTTGGTGATAGAAGCCCGAAGGAAACTTGGTTAAGCAAAATAAGAATGAATTTTTTCATGAAACGGAAAAGTCCGGAGTTAATGCTGCTTTCAGGCATGGCTGGATTGAGGCACCCAAATGGTGTCATTAGGGGTCTTGGTTTCCCCATCGTGCTGTGCCCTTCTTCCCATCCCATGTTGGCTTCACTCACTTTCCCCACGTGGGAGCAGAAATGGCCTCCAGCAGCTCCTAGCTTCCTCCCCACCAGCTTAGCAAGCCCCACAGGAAGCTTCTCATAGTTGACCAAAAAAAATCCCAAGGAAGGCTGTCATTGGTCTGTTCTGGACTGAGTGCCCACCCCGAGCCAGTTTCTCTTTTCTGATTGGCCACACTTGGGTCATGTGCCTGCTCTTAGAACCAGGGAATGGGGCCAACTCAACCAGACCAACGTAGAGTGGGAGGAGCAGTCTTTTCCCAAAGGAACACAGCTGACCCAAAGGCCCTAAGTGAGCCTTTTACCCTCTCTGTGCCTCAGTTTCCCCAACTGAATGAGGAAAAGGGTGATGTCTGCCACCTGGATGGCACTCGTGTCATGCATCTAGGAGTCCCTTTCCTAGCCCTGACCTCCCACCTCCCATTCCCCACTCTAGCTCGCAGGGCTGACTTGCTCATCATTGTCCACCACCCCACAGGTCAGTGGACTTCCTCCTGGACTCCAGCCTACGCAAGCTCTACCCCTCAGTGGAGAAGCCCAGCTCCTCCTGACCCCGCCCGGGTACCTGGCCTGTGGGTTGGCACACTCCCTGCTCTGGTCCAACTTGTTCCTCCTGCCAGGGGATCTGGATGCCTGGCTCCCTGGGTTCTGAGGCCCTGGCATCTGGGTATGTTTGAGCCACATGGAAACTGAGAGACAAAAGGCCTCAAGGAGCAGCAGCTGCGGTGACTCACAGAAAGGGAGACCTGACCCCCATCTGCTTCCATGGAATCTGTGATACTGAATGGACTTGTCTTTTGACAGGAAGGTAACCTCCTCCCGTGGAGGATAAGCAGACAGAAGCCCAGACAGGGCAAGGAATATAGCCAAGATTGCTTAGCAAGCTGGGGACCCAGGAGTCCCGGTGACTTGGCCCCGTGGTGGTATGGCTGGACCGGAGAGCAGCAGACACGCGGAGAAACGCAGGAGTGCCGTCGCGGGCACCCTGAGGACTGATTCTCCAGCTGGCCCACCCCTGGCGCAGGACCTGCTCGGGCTTGGCTGGAAGGCAGGACAGCCCCCGGCCCAATAAATCCTCAAGAAGTTGAGTTCTCTTCTCCTTTTCTCTTGGGGATGAGCAGGGGTGTGGTGGGGGGGAGCAGGCCCGGGGGCCCTCAGAGGTGGAGGCTGACTTCTCCAGCCGCGCGTGGCTCACAGTGTGCCAGGTACCCCTCGCCCACTGACACTCAATCCCCTGCAGATTCCAGGGATCCCACCCTTGGTGCTGCCAGCCTCCCTTGGGCAGTGACCTCTCTACAAGCCTCCTAAAGCATCGACACCTCTGGAAGGGATACCTCCTGAGCCTGAAGGTGACCGAGATGAAGACAGCCCCCTATGAGTACCACGGGAGATTCCCGGGGGCAACCCAGGAGGCTGGCCCAGGGAGCACTGGAGGGGCCATTCCTCCTCGATTCTGGGCCGGGCCCTTTTTTGGCTGCTAACAGCTCAGAGGGGTAGAGAGACGGGGATGGGGTTTGGGCTATGGAACGCAGGGCAGGAGCAAGCCTAGGTCCCTGTCACTCAGCCCTGCCCCCAAGTCACAGATCAGTTCTAGCTGAGACCTGAGCCATGCCCCTGGGTGCACACTCGGGGGCTAACCCTTCCCCAGAGAGACCCCCTGCACCTGGCTGGGGACTTACAGGGGCCAAGGGACCAGGCAGGACTGCTGGTGAGACAGGATGGGGGCTCAGGTTGTGGCTTGTGCTCTGGGCTTGTCTGTAGCTACAGGGCGAGCCTGATGGCTGGGGGTCTCCGATGGTGACCCTTTCTCTGCTGCTCTTCTCATTCCACAGCCGCTGGGTTCCTCTCCCTGGCCCTTCTTGGCCTCTGCCCAGTCTCCCGCGGCTCCCTCCGGCTCCCTTAAATGCTCTGAGCCCCCTCGTAGGCCCCTCCCCAGTCCTGCACCTCCCCATCTCCCCACCGGGGTCTACCCCACCTGCATCCCTGTGACATTTGGGCTCTGCCATCAGTTCCCTGCTCACTTAGTCTCGAACTTGGTCACTGACATCATGGTGTAAACATGTTCTTTTCTTGTCTTGGGACAAGTAACTTCATTTTCTCTCAACTTTCAGCCTCAGTGAGCAGATAAACCAGGTCAGAAGGTCCTCTGACCTTGTGTTGAGGCTGGGTGGGTGGATGGCTTCAAGGCTTCTGGTGGGATATCTTTGTCTTCCCTTTGTCTCTGGAAAGTCCACTGAGGAGGCTTTCCACCAGATGATCTGGTCCTTTGAACTGAGTCAGGCTTCTGACTCTAGGGGGTGCAGAGGTGAGGAAGGGAGTCCTTTTCCAAAACCTGGGGCCCTTTTTGGGGTCCCCTTCACAGTGGGAGACACGGGGGCCCCTTGGCAAATCCCAGCAGAACCTGGTTCTGGCTTCTTCCTTCCTTCCCCCCCTTCTCCCACTTGGTCCCTATTCATGACCTGCCAGGGTGAAGCCCGAAACCTCAGGCAAGTAAGCTGTGAGCTTGCTCACCCCGTCATTGGAAGCCACTCATTGCCCCGAGCCTCCTCATCCTGAAGAAGGATCACTGCTGTCCACTGTGTATGGTTAATAAATGCTACCCTTGGTTGCCTGGCAGCTTCTCTTTTTCTGTGATGACCTCATGTGATTCTCCCAAGAACCGTATGTAGCACCCCAATGTTTATAGCCTTGTCCCCACTAGTTGAACTATGAAAGAAGCCCAGATGTCCATTGACAGATGAGTGGATAAAGAAGATGTGCTATATATACACAATGGAATATTAATAAAAAAATTGAAATCTTACCATTTGCAACAACGTGGATGGAACTAGAGGGTCTTATGCTAAGTGAAATAAGTCAATCAGAGAAAGACAATGATACAATTTCACTTGTGGAATTTAAGAAACGAAAAAGGCTCATAGGGGAAGGGAGGGAAAAATAAGATGAAATCAGAGAGGGAGACAAACCATAAGACTCTTAACCATAGGAAGCAAATGGGGTTGCTGGAGGGGAGGAGGGTGAGAGGATGGGGTAAGTGGGTGATGGGTATTAAGGAGGGCATTTGATGGGATGAACACTGGGTGTTATATACAACTGATTAATCACCAAATTCTACCTCTGAAACTAATAATACACAAATATACTGTATGTTAATTAATTGGATTTAAATTTTTTAAAAAAGAACCCTATACAGTGGACAAGATCAGCCCCATTTTAGAGATGAGAAAACTCATCTCTAAAGGCTTGAGGTCACATAGGTACAAGTGAGCCCTGTACTCTCATACTCCATGTCAACAACACAGTCTGGGGGTACCTGGGTGGCGCAGTGGGTTAAAGCCTCTGCCTTTGACTCAGGTCATGATCTCAGGGTCCTGGGATCGAGCCCCACATCGGGCTCTCTGCTCAGCGGGGAGCCTGCTTCTCCCTCTGCCTCTGCCTGCCTCTCTGCCTACTTGTGATCCCTCTCCTCTCTGTCAAATAAATAAATAAATCTTAAAAATTTTTTTTAAATTTAAAAAAAACACAGTCTGGCTGGTGGCAGCTGTCACCCAGCCCCCTCACTCCATTGACAGGGACTCTGCTCATGGTGATGTTGATGTCCATCCTAGACGTGCATTTTCACCTACGGCCACTGGCTCGGGACACAGACCCTTGTAGGCACATCTATCTCCAGACCTCGGCGGTGGGGTCTAAGGAGTCCCCATTGTCTACCGGAGTTTCCCAAGAAAGAGATGTTCACCAACAACTCTACCACTCATGATTTTCCTGAGGTGGGGCTGGGGGAAATTAGTTCTCCAAGAGCAGGAGCTGGTGTTGGGTCTCCTGTGAGGTGATGCCCCCGGGAGTGAACACGGGCAGGAACGGTGGGGTGGTGGGCAAACCCGTAGCCTGCCTGGAGGCAGTGAAATTAGGGTGCTTTGCTTCTTTAATACCCTTTGCTTCTTTAATACTTGCTCAGGGGCCCAGCAGCCCCCTAGGCAGACGTGGGGGCTCTTCTGGATGCCTGAGACCTGGCCCAGCTCGAGGAGGCTTTACTTTGCACAACCTATTGCTGTGGGCCAATGAGTGGTGTGCGAGAGCGATTCACAGGGGCCAGAACCGAGATCCTTACCTTTTTAGGAATCCTTTTAAAAATAGCCATTATTTAAATTAAATAATGGAGGGGGGAGCGGCGTCTGGGTGGCTCAGTTGGTTAAGCACCTGCCTTCGGCTCAGGTCATGATTTCTGGGTCTGGGATCGAGCCCCAGTGGGGCTCCCTCCTCAACAGGGAAACTGCTTCTCCCTCTGCCCCTCCCCCTGCTTGTGTGTGCGCTCTCTCCTTTTCTCTTTAAATAAAAAAATATTTTTTTAAATAAAATCTTTAAATAAACACACATACATACCAAATATGCAAATAGCAAATCATGTTGTGCACTGAAACTAATATCATGTCAATATCTCAAAAAGACAAGCCAACAAAACAAAACAAAATAAAAAACAACCCAGCAAGCAAAAAAGAACAGGTAATAACACTCAAAGCTTCTTGATGATTTTATTAGGCTTTACTATTATCTGTACTCCTGAGGTTATTTGCATTTCTTGTATCTGTTTGGTGGCTATACTTTATTAGTTATTGCATGTTGCTTCTCAACTCCATTTAGTGACTTCCCTGGGCAGCCTGAAATAGGTCATGAGGGGACTATCTATACGATGGAGATCAATAGATCAGCGTCCCCCTGCCTGGGGGGCGACAGATTAAACGTTTACCAACCCACCACTGCTCCTGCCAACACAGGAGGGGGGGTCACAGCACCATCTGCCCGTGCAGACACACATCTAGGATCAGAGAGGGCAAGTGACTTCACAGAAGCCTCACAGCCTGCAGGGTCACAGGTTAAGACTCAGCCCTGCTCTGCTCTTTCTCCTCCCCGCCAGGCAGGGAGAAGGGAAGGTGGTCTCGGCTGCAGCCGATGCTTGTCCGGAACCTTCACTCCGGCTTTCCTCCTTCAGCTGCTACCCCAGCACGATGCTTGGGCTCAGGCCCTTCTTGCTCTTTCCTGGGTGTTCCCATTCACTCACGTAGTTTGTGGCCCCAATCCTCTGCCGCCACAGGTCCTATCTGTCCCCTCCAGGCTTTGATGAGGGCAGCAGCCTCTGGCTTGTCTCCCCCCCACCCTGCCCCCAGCTTTTCTATCTAGCCAACCACTTCTTAATATATTCAGAGCAGAGCCCAGACTCCTTGAGGTGGCTCTTAGAGCCCTTAGACCCCACCCTTGCCCCCTACCCTAAATCTTCGTTTCAGCCGTTCTGTCCTTTTTGGTTTCTTGGATCCGGCCTTTGTCTTGACTGGGCTTTCTCATACGCTGTTCCCTCCAACTGGGAACCCCCTTCCAAGCTTTCTCCCACCACTTCCTGCAGACCCATCTACCCTACCCTGACTACAGCCCATTCCATTCCTTCCACCTCCAGGTACCCTCTGATCCCCTAGGGCTGGCTTGGGAGCCTCCTCTGTGCTTCCTTCAGCCCAATATTTCCTCCACTGCCCTAGAGGGAGGCCAGACCCCTGTTGGGAGTCAGGGCAGGGAGGCCTGTCTTTTTCCACCCCCTCAGGGCTTTGTCCAAGAGCGTTCAGGGACTTGGGATCCCAGAGGCCACCTTCATGCAATGCTCAGCATCACCACAAGGAGGCAGCAGCACCCAACATGCCCTTGCTGGCAGTTTCAAACTGCCTCCAGGGTTACTGCAGAGAACAGTAAGTTAGTGAACTGCTCCCAGTGTGGGTCAAGTCCTGGGCTAAGCACTTCCTGTGATGTGGCTCATTTACTCTTTACAGTCACATCATGGTTAGGTCCCTGTTTCCTGGAGTTGGAGTCACTGGCCCAAACTCACAGTCTGGCCCCCACCCCTCCTATCCACCCACCCACATAACTCAACATTCCTCCTACCTCCTCCACCTTCTCTCTTTCCCTCTCCTCTACCCTCCCTCTCCCAGCCCAGTTCTGCTTCTGTATCTCCTGCCTTCCAACCTGTGGCTCTCTACACAGTTGGGGCATAGCTGACTCACATGCGGTGTGACTATGGGTAAGTTACCTAACCTCTCTGAGCCTTGGTTTCCTCACCATACAGTTCTCTGTGATGACCTGCTGAAGCTGCTGTCAGGATTACAGGAGAAATGGCTCACAAAGCATTCGAGGCAGGCTCGCAGGGCTCCACAGACATTGGCTATTATTAATGTGTCAAGAAACCTCTCCTTCAAGGACAAATGATTGAATCATTCCACCTGATAACCAACCCAGATATCAATTATGCCAGTTAGACACTTCAAGGATTCCACTCTTAAGGATTCCACTCCTATTCAGAGGAAATAATGGGTGATGTCCCAAGGTGTGCAGCTGAAGGTCATTGTCATGGTCTTATTTGTATGAACTAAAATCTTGGGACCTCCTTCAATGCCCAATGCGTAAAGGAACATTCTTCTGATCTGAGTATGCTGGCGGCTGAATCTCCCCAGGGGCCTTCTGTTCTGATACATTCCGCGACTCCTGACAGCCCCCAGGATCCAATCTGAACACCTCGGCCTGGCCTTCAGAGCCTCCAGGCCTCGGCAGGCTTATCTCTCACCAGGACGCATCCGTGCACCTGCATTCCTGCCTCCGCAGACACCTCACCATTCCCCGGATGTGCCCAGCGCACTAGCCTCTGCGCCTCCTTTCGGGCCAGGCCACTGGCCAGGAGCGCCCTCGGCATCCAGCTCTGATGGTATCTGCCCCATGCCTGCTTCTCGACTTTTCCTCCCAGACAGAATCATCTTGCTGTACAGCACCCTCCGCCATCATGGTCCCCCCCCTCCCCTTAGACAAGAGTTATGAAAGACACCCACGGAAAACCTGGAGGGAGCGCTTGCTGTATGCCGGGCCCTGCACTAAGCCTTGTGTTACATAACCTCCATAAGAGCCAAAGCAATAGGCGCCATCACCATCCCACAGTTGAGAAAATGAAGCCCCCTGAGTGGTAAGCCTTCTGTCAGCATTAACTCTTCACTAGTCTTCTTAAATTCTGGTGAGTAAGGAGGACTTTGGTGTCCTTTCTAAAATCAGGAGGCATGGCAGGCAGGTGGCGGAGTGTAGGCCTGTGCCCCACTCAGCCATATGGGCTCCAGGTGAAGGGGTTCCTTCTCCAGCCTCCTCTGAGCCAATTTAAGGAAGCTTGTGGCAGGGGTGGCAGGGGGTGGCCATGCTCCTTTTCATTATGGCCGCCCCCAGGGGGCTCCTGCGGGTTGCTCTGGTCTTGCTGCAGCTTGGTGAGGTTTGGGCAGTGAGGCTCCCTTAGGAGGTGGGGTGCAATGTGGGGGTCCTTTCGCCTGCCCTCCCTGAGCTGAGCCAATCCTCTGCCAGCAGAGTATCTGGTTAGCCTCCTTGAGGATGCTTTGTCCCACGCTGTCTGGCCTTGAGTAGCAGTAGGAACCAGTCTTGGCATCTTGAGCATACCTGGAGGAGGGAACTTCTTTCCTAACTGCTCGTGAATTGCTGTGCTCGTTGCCTTTCAACACTTGGCCTCCCTTCCCAATGCCTCCAGCCCTGGAGTCCCTTGTTTCTTCCCCCGCTGAGAGCTGAGGACACCAGAACCCTGAGTTACCTATTCCTCCTTTGTGACCTTCACCCTGCTTCTTGGGAGCCTTTCAGCCTTGTCCCAGCCTGAACAGGACCCTCCTGAACTTGAGGGCAATCCTGCTTCTTGCAGCTTGGCCAAACTTGAGGGCAGGGCCCACCCCAACTCTGCACCCCTGACATTTAAGGCAGAGCCTGTCATGCAGTAAATACCTAGGAAACACTAAACAAATGCCTTAAGTTCTTAAACACATACGCACACACAAATACAAAAAAATCCCTGAAACTCCTTTCTGGTCTTTGATCTTCCTGAGGCCCCCGGGGTGGAGATCCTTCCTGAGAGAGTGTGGCAAGGGGATCAGAAGCCCAAATGGTAAAAAGAATTCATTGGTGGTCATGCAGGGGTCAGTGTGCTTTTAAGCAGTTGCTCACATAGATGAAAAGACGTTTCTGATAGAGAGAGGGTAAAGGTAAACTCAGCTTTCATTTTATTTATTTGTTTATTTTTGTTTATTTATTTATTATTATTTATTTATTTTTAAAGATTTTTATTTCTTTATTTGACAGAGAGAGACACAGTGAGAGAGGGAACATAAGCAGGGGGAGTGGAAGAGGGAGAAGCAGGCTACCCACTGAGCAGGGAGCCCGATGAGGGGCTCGATCCCAGGACCTGGGGATCATGACCTGAGCTGAAGGCAGATGCTTAATGACTGAGCCACCCAAGCGCCCCCCCAGCTTTCATTTTAATGCCATTTGGCATCTTCTGAGTCTTGCCATATAAAAACTTCAACTTTTATATATTTCTGGAAGAGCCCTTGCTTGGGAGTTGGAATCTGAGTTCTACAGCTGACAGCCGCACGTAAGCACCTTGAGCAGATAGTAACAGGACTTCCTGCCTCAGTTTCTACATCTGTGAAGCAAAGGTGGTCGTGGAGTTCACACGGCATGTGTGAATTTGCCCCTAAGGGCAGCTATGATGATACTCAGTGCTGGTCAAGCTTATTTATTTAGCAGCTTCTCTTTGGCCTTCCCACTGCCATTACCTCCCCTGAGGGAACCTGCCCAGGGCCAGCCTTTCAGTCTGGCTGTGGAGGCCTACCAGTCCGCCTTGACCTATGGTACCCCTTCCTCGGCAGTCACTCAGCCAAGGCTGCTCCTCGGGGAGGAGACAAACACTTTTGCTGCAGCCGGCCTGTCATGGGCCCCACAGAGCCCTCTGAAAGACACCCTCCCCTGGGGGGCATCATCCCATACCCCATAGCCCCTATAGGTGACCCTCCAGGTACCTCGCAGTGAGTCTCGGGCTGGTGTGTGTAGCCATGATGGGGGTGGAGTGTGAACCTCCGAGGATTGCCTAAGGAGGGCAGAGTGTGGGCCCCCTGTACCATCCTGGGACGGGCCTCAGTCTTCTGCCCTTGGTGGGATAGGTATGCACCCATTTGGTGAGACCAGGGTAGGAGAACTGAAGTTCCAACCATTTCACTGAGCCTCCATCATCCCACCTGTAAAATGGGTATAGCAAACACTTCTCAGACCATTCAGGAATAAATGGAACTATGTTTGCCACCTACCAGGCATGTGGTAGATGCTTGTTAGGAGGTGACCGTGACTACTTGCAGAGAATAACCCTCTTCCCTCTCTTCCCTCAGATGGCTTTCCCTCTTCCTATGTAGAATGCTCATGGTGGACTCTTGAAGCCTGAATCCAGCCAGTGTCAAACTGGGCCGTGAAACTTGGTGGATGAGTGTGTGGGCTCTCGGAGACGGTAGCTGAACTACTCCCTGAGGATACACACCCTTGTCTTCAACCGAGGGTCTATGGGGCTGCAGGAGGATCAAAAGGGAGGGCAGGGGGCTTATCCCAACCCTGGAGTCTTGCTTAGCTGGACCATTGGTGTAGTCCCATATAGAGGTCTATCTCGTTGCACTTGGTCGCCGTGACCAGCCTTTTTTTGTGCCTGGTTTGAACGTGTCTGGGTCTGAACATGTCCACCTGGGCTGTGAGTTTGGCAAAGGACAGGCTGTCCTTCCTAGCCAGGGAGCAAGCCGTCGCAAGGCTGCCACAGCCTTAGAGTCTTGTCACTTGGGGCTGATTTTCTAGCATCTGCTCTTTGCTCAGGCGAAGCACAACAGTCCCTGAGCTCTAGGAACGGGCTGGACATTCTTTAATGCAGGTTTTAAGGGGCAAGAAGGTCCCGGAGTATGAGCCTCTCATGGCTTCCCAGGAAACTTGTTCTGACCAGTGTCTGAGTTGATGGTCCCTCTGGACCCCAGCTGTCCACGAGATGTCTCTCAGGAGGGCCCAGGTCTGGCCCTTGGTCCCGGCAGGATGAGACACTGCAGTTACGCCTGGAAGCCTTTGTGCTTAACAATGATGTGGAAGAGAGTGAGGTGAGAGCCATGCCTCAGGCCCAGCTGGGGGTGGGGGGGCTCTTCCTGTTACTTGGCTTCCCTCCCCGGGGCTATCTGGGCAGGGCTGGGGTGGGTCAGCCCAGAGAGCGGTGCTGGATCCCCTGATCGGATCTACAGATTTAGACTTCCAAGTGAAGCTTGGAAAGGCCCACTCACCCCAGAGAGATCTTGACAGATGTGATTATGGGTAATGGAACCCATGCACCATGGCTTCTGTCCCTTTGACTGTGGAAAGCCTGGGTCTACTTAGAGCTTCCTTCCTTTGTAAGTATCTTCCTAAGACACAGTCACCACGGGACTTACCGATGTACAATAGACAACTATTACTGCGTGGTGGGTGTCCCAGAATGGCACTGGAATTTCCCAAGTGCATGTCTGTTTATAAAGAGCCACGCCCTACACTTGACTCTTTGCTGTCTTCCTGCTGGGCGGGAAGCCTGCTTCTCCCTCTCCCACTCCCCCTACCTGTGTTCCCTCTCTCACTGTGTCTCTCTCAATCAAATAAATAAATTAGTAAAATCTTTTAAAAAAAGAAAGTTAACAGCTACATAGAACCTGTCAGGCCAAGTTGTAGCTTAACCAGGGCCCTATTGTAGTACCCAAGGATTCCTGACTGTTCTTGTTCCAAACCAAAACTTCAGTGAGGAAATACTCATGGATGAGGGAGAATCAGGATTTTCTTTCACTCTAAGGGCCTGCAATGGACTGGCCCGGCTTCCCTCCCAGCCGGTGGGGGATGCATGAAGTACACTGTAGTTCTACACCTGGGTGGCTTGTCACCGGCCATGGGATCCCGGGAGGAACCTCTCAGTGGGTGTTGGTGTCCCAGATTCTTCCTTAGTCCGTCCTTCCAAGGTGTATGTCACTCGCTTGGTGAGCATCCGGAGTTGGACAAGACCTTTTGAGCCTTGTTGGAAATTCTGTTTTTACAACACTTCCTCATACAGGTGAGTGTTCTTTGTTTCAAGCTGTGGGACACTGGGCAAACCCCTTCCCTATTTTGGACCTTGGGGGACCCCCATTTCCAAAATGAAAGCAGGGAGAGGTGGAAGGCCCCATCTGGCTCTATGCTGGGGTGTTCATCTGTTCCATGGGAAATCCTTACCCTAAAAATGTAAGTGGCCTCTCCCTGCTATAGGCAAACCAGGGAGAGGAGAACCCAGAGAGGCCAAATGATGGCCTGCTGTCACCCAGCTAATAGGGCCATACTGGAATTGGGATTCGGGGCGGGCCTCTTCCCCAGGGCAGACTATCTTCCCCCTACCCCCCTACCTGAGCATGTCTTTCTGTCTGGACCACAGGCAGCTGGCAGCTGCCAGCGGATTAAGTGGGAGAGCTCTGTGCATGACTGCTGTGACTTTGGCTGTTTCCATCCACAAAGAGGCTGGTGCCGTGGTAAGGTAGAGTAGGACCAGGTTGGAGGGGTTCCTGGGGAGCCCACGGCTTGTGTGGCCAATGGATGGCACTGAATCTGCCACAGGCACAGCCCCTGGGCTGGGAGGGTAGACAAGGTGAGTCAGGGGCCAGGAAGAAATTGTGGCGGGGGTGGGGTAGGCTGTGTGCCATCAGGTGGCCCTTGACTGCCTCTTCTGTGTCATGATGTTTTTGTTGTTGTTGTTTTAAAGATTTTTATTTATTTGACAGAGAGACAGCGAGAGAGGGAACACAAGCAGGGAGAGTGGGAGAGGAAGAAGCAGACTTCCCACCAAGCAAGGAGCCTGATGCAGGGCTTGATCCCAGGACCCTTGGATCATGACCCGAGCGCAAGGCCACTCAGGCGCCCCTGTCCCATGGTGTTTTGAGGAGGTAGCTTGCTGTGCTTGGGGCCAGGACCTATGACGGGTATACTAATAACTCCTTTCCCTGCACTCCTTTACCGAGCAAATACAATAAGCCAATATATAACCATCCAAGACAACTTAGATACTTCAAAAATATCTAATCCTACAATGAAACCATCATTAATGAACATCTTAGTGTAGCCACATCCAGGCAGCTTTTCTTGTATGTACACATGAATGTAATGGTCCAGTTTTTATAGTATTCTGTAACCTTCTAGAATATTCTACAGACAGCTCTGTAGGTCAGATACTTCTTTGACATTTATAATGGTCTATCCATGGGATGGAGGTATTAGAATCGAATCGGTACCTTGGGGATGGATATTTGTATTGTTCAGTTATTTTCTCTTAAATCCTGTTAGGTGATACCTCGCTGCCCCCCTGCCCCCACTGAGCAGTTGAACACACACCTGGTTAGGAGTTAGCTGGCTCTGGGCCTCTGCTAGGGGCTAGGAGGGGAACAAGATGCCATGGCTAACAGCTTCCCCTCCCCAGAGTTCCCAGGTGAAAGGAACACCCCTATGATGGTGTGGGGCCACTGAGGTTCAAGAAGCTGCCAATGTCAGTATTTAAAGGTAGGTGCAGGGCTGGGAGGCAGCCTAGGCCTGAAGAGGTCCTATCCTCCCCTCTACCATCCAGGTTCATGGACACTTGCCCTGGATCCTGACCTCACTGTCCTGTCCTACCCCCCAGCCACACCCTGCTTCCCCACATTCCTGGTTTTTCTTTCCATACTTGGAAGAACTCTGGGCTCAAGGTCCACCCCAGCTGTCCTGTGTGGTCTGTCCCACACCTCTGGGCAATCCTGAGCCACTTCCTGGCCCCATCCTTCCCAGCCTCTCGCAAGACGATGAAGGACTTGGTGGCGGTGGTGTTGGCCTTCAGCAGGGTCAGTCTGGTCGTGTTCCTATGACCCTGAAGAATGTGGGCTAGGCCTTCCAGCTTCACTGTCCCCTTGGCTGCCTGGGGAGCATGCTGAGGATATCCAGGAGTTGGAGCCAGTGGCCAGGGCAATGGAGAGACCCTCTTCTGCAGAGGAGATTGATGTGATGTCCCAGTCTACCGTCAAGGAAAGAGAGGAGGCAGCAGGCCCTTTGGAAGACAACTAAGCCACTCTTTCCACTCTTTTACTTACTCACAATAAAGATTTCTATTTCTCTGGTGCTCTGGTCTTCCTTAACTCTCCCTGGCACTCGTGTGTGCTGGGGGACAAATATGACTTATGTGAATGATTTGAAGATGGGCTCTCTGGAGAGCCCACTGCAGTAGTGGCTTCCTGGGGCACCTTCTCAGCCCACGAGTTGTTCTGTCCTGGCCTGGGGTCTGCATGGTGAGAGGCCCAGACTGGCAAACTTGACCCATCTTATGGGAAAGCCTGCAGCCACCAAGGGCAGCTGGGATCTTTCCTTCCTGGTCACTTCTGGGCCATTGGAATGGAAGTGTAATTGCCCTTCATACATGGTAGGGAGCATGTGGTCCTCGGTCTTTCTGCTCCTATACTCTTTGCTGACCACTGCTGGAATGGGGTGCCCATCAGCCATGGTGACAAAGTAGGGCCTTTCCACTTCCCCCTTCACCACCTCCTGGACATGCAGAACTGGAACATGTGGCCCGAGTGAGGCTGGGAGCTGGGGAGGGCCATTTCCCACTGATGGTGGAAATAGAGTAGGAGCCGGTTTGCCCTGGCTGGGTGTCAGCAGATGGTGAGGGGCGCTCTTTGGTTCTTGGCTTCAGCCCTGGCTTAGGCTCCCAGTGCTGCCCCTGCCTCCTGGTAGCAAGTACCCTTCTGCTCAGAGGGAGCTCTCTGAGCGGCAGTAGAGGAGGTCGAGCAAATGACGGCATCCAGTGCTCACAGCTGCCTCAGCTTCAAGGGTGCAAAAGATCCACCCCTCAACCTCCTTCTGACCCTGCTGCAGTGTGGGAGCCTTTCTCTAGGGGGCATGGGTAAGGCTGCCCAGTGCCTCCACCCTGCATCGCCGACGCTGGGCCAACCACTCCCAGGGACTCCTTGACCCACGTTGCTGGTGCAACCACAGGCTTCCAAGAGAATGAGCCCATCCCCCTCCTCCCTTTCTCCCCTGCTTCTACCTCCCCTCTCTCATTTGTAGGGTGGATGGATAAAATACAGGATGCCCCATTAAGTTTTAATTTCAGATAAACAATAAATTTTAAGTGTGTTCCACATATTGCATCTTCCCCCCATAAATCTGACAACCCTCTTTTCCTCTTCCTCTCCTCCCTCCTTCACCTTCCCCACCTCTGAGAGTCAGCAGTCTTGTCTTATTCTGGCAAATTGCTACAGTAATGTGAATTTGGTGGGAGTGAGCAGGTACGGGAGGGTGGCCCTAACTTCAGTGCTATTTCTGCCATCCATAGGCCAAAGGAAACCAGGCCAGTGCCTTTTGGGAGCTCAGTTTCCCATCTATAAAATGGAGATAAAATCCTGTGCCCATAAGTACAGATGGAAAGTGCTCCTCACTGCTGAACACTTGCTTGACTGGTTTCGGAGTCAGGTCTTCCACCCTGGCTCGCTCCAGCAGCCTTAGTGTTGGGCAGTTCATTCCCAGGGACCAGTCAGCCCTTTGAGTCCCACCTACCCACATTCTCTGTGTAATTTGGCACCTTCTGGCCAGTGGTCCTAGGGCTCAAGCCAGTGTCTCTGTGTCCCTGGCTTGGATGGAGCAGGAATGTCCTGGAGCCCAACTTCTCTCTCAGTCACTCAGGGCCATGGTGGGTGTTAAGGGGTCGAGCTTCTCAGAGGCCATGTGAACAGTGTGGACAGTATGCTAGGCTTAGAGGCAAAGCCCTACTCCACTTTGCTGTGCGTCTCCTTGGATAAACATCATGCTATTGAGTATTGGGGGGGGTGTTCTCTATTGTCCCAGCTGCCCAATGGACATTATGTCCACATACTTTGCCAACAAACTGGGATTGGAGAGGATGATACCCAGAACACTTCTACTGGAAGATCTAGGACAAATAAGTCATTCCTTCTCTCCTTTGTGAAAGTAGGGTCTGAGAAAGTGGTATTATGGATAATTAAAAGCAATGTCTTTGGAGTAAAGAAAAAAACACAAACCCCATGTCTTGAATCTGCCGCTTAAGAGCTATATGATGTTGGAGATGACTTTACTTTGATGAGCCTTACTTTTACTTTGATGAGCCTTACTTTGATGAGCCTTACTTTTCTTATCCATAAGATGAACATGATAAGTGGCCCCCAGGGAAGGTTTGAGAGTGAAATGAGCAACACTCATAAAGCACTTGGCACCATGTGTGGTATGCAAGAAAGCACTCACCAGATGATAGCTCAGACTTTTAGATTATTATCACCATGCAGCAGCCAGAGCCAGATAGGACCTCCTTTGCTTTCAGTAAAGTTTCTTTAATTGCTTAAAATATAAGCTGTGAGTTCCAAGGGAAGTGGGTAAGGGTGGGAGTGATGGGTTGAGAAAGCTGTGTGCCCGGAGTCAAAGTCTTTTGTAGGCATCTCCTATCTGCCCCTAGGGGCAGCCACTCCCAGAAACCAGGGGGCTGGATCACCTTGGGTGTCCAGGAGAGTCTGCCCCTTCCACAGCCCAGTCTCTGTCCAAGGTGCTGAAATCTGCTCTGGGTTAGTCCCTTCTTGTCCTTTATCTTGTCCTTGAATTACAAGCTCACTACCTTCATTCAACTTCACAAGTATATATTGAGCATCTACTGTATAAGGAGTAGAAGTAAAAAAGAATTTAGATATATCTGTAACCCAAGTGGCTCATAGCTCATAGGGAAGAAATTTGAACACACACAAATGCCTTAGAAGAAGTGAGGACAAAAGGTAAGGATTCATTTCCTGATTTCTTGGGTTTCAGGTACATCACCTCTTGCTTTCACCTTTCTTCCTTCTCTTATGCAATCTTGGCATCCTTCAAAACTATGCCTCTCATACCTTTCCTGATCTGACCACAGCACATAAGTCTTCCCCAAGGCAGCTCTTTCTTTACTCACTAATCTTACAGAGTCAAGAAAACTAATGATCAGTTTCTGAGGGAAGAGAGGGTGGTAGGTTATAGATAGAAAAAGGAAAGGGTCTGAGGTCTCATAGAAGTGAGGGAGCTGCCTAGACAGGGGTGAGTTCCTTGTCATACTTTTGCATGCCCTCGTCTGGGAGCAGCACCTCCACAGTGAAGCTGACCTTCTTGGCGTGGACAAAGCTATAGGTGTTGTCAAAGCGCAGGACATCTAGGGGGACAGATGGACAGATGGGTAGTTAGGCCTGGCTTCACACTCCCCATGTCCCTGCCCCAGCTACAGGAGGGAGGATGGGCTGTGTTTCTACCTGCTATGTTAGCTAAGCTGGGCCAAGTTCCCACCACTCCTGTTACCTTTCCCATGAGAACTGTCACTCTTGAGCCATGTTTGTAAACAGATACTGACCTTCTCTTGGCGCATACCCAGCCTGACTTTAGTTGCACCAACTGTCAATGAGAACAATGGCCGCTGCATCCCATTATCTCCACATTTGGACACTCCCATGATAGGGGTCAGGGTGGGGGGCAGTTGGAAATAATAAAGGCTTCCCAGCCCCCTTGGATAAAGTGAGGTGCTGGGTGAGGCCAGTGTATACCCTCTACTTCCTCTACTCTACTTCCTCACAACCACCCAAGAGGCAGAGGTTGTAACCTGTGCTCTACTTCCTCACAACCACCCAAGAGGCAGAGGTTGTAACCTGTGCTTCACAGGTGAGCAAACCAAGGGTCCAGATTTGTAAGACTTTGCCCAGGGTTATGCAGCTACCGTGAAGCTGAGGTAGGACGCTGGCATGACACTCAGCTGTGTGGTTCTGGACAAGTTGATTTACTCCTCAGAACCCCAGTTTCTTCCTGGGAAATGTCACACCTGCCTTATTGTCCCTTGCTTGTGTCCTGTGGTCCAAGTGCTCTCAGCCTCTTCAAGACCTGTGTGTCATTTGCTTTTGGTGTGTAATAAATGCCTGAGAGTGTAGTCTGAATAATCAACTGTGTAAATGAATCTCACTAACCTAGGCTGTATGTTCCTGGGGTAGGGAGGGTCACTGCCCCTCTGTTTCCTCCTCTAAACCATGGACAGGTGGTTCCAGCCTTCCAGAGCTGGGTAGACTTACAGACACCGGCTTCTGAACAGGTGAGACTCCCATCCTCAGGCACCATGTGGGCATTGTAACGCTGACTGGGGAGTACTTCTGTCATTTCCCCAGCTCGCTGCCGCTCCCCCATCTTGGTCTTCAGGAAAACCCCAAAACCAATATCTGCACCATCAGAGGAGAACTGCCACCTGGGTGGACAGGAGGGGGACAAATTCCTGCTCAGTCTGATGGGACCCTAAGGGTGTAAAACCAGCCAGAAATGGGTTGGTGTCTTGGCCCTTACCTGAGGACACAGCCTGGGAACAGAATTTCATATTCCACCTGGTGTGAGGAGCCACGACTGATCTGCACTGAGTGCTCATACTGAGTCTTCACTTGGTCCCGCACATACATGGACTTGGGGATCTCCCCACCATAGTTGATCTGCAGACACAGGACAGAATGGACTTTCTTCACTCTTTTGACCATTGCATTGCTTGTGCTGTTTCATGCTGTTTCTTCTGCCTGAGATGCTTTCACCATCTTCTGGAAGTATCCTGCTCACTCTGTCCTCTCCCACTGCCCCCCACCACCACAACCAGAAAGCATCCCCTGATCCTCCAGGATCAAGGCCTCCTCTGGAAACTTCCCCTTCCAGCTCATCCCTCAGAGTCAAATTTTCCTCATTTCTTGTTTGCCTGCACAGCTGCTGAGAGCCCAGTGATAGCAGGGCTGGGAGAGTCTAACTCAATACCTGTCTCACAAGGGTCTCTCCATAGACATTTGTGGAATGAGTGAGTGGGTGAGAAAAGAACTCAGCTCTACTCCTCTCCCCTCTCCTGTCTGGGGCTCTTTGTACCTTAGTTAAACATTTGGGGTTCCCGTCTGGGTCGGTCAGAGTCCCACCAAACTGAGCAGGCAGTTCCTCGGGACTGATGAGTTTCAGCAAACCTTCCTTCCAGTTGCCTGTGGAGAGGGGTTGCAGGTTTGTTATCAGACATGGAGGGGATTTGTCAGCTTTCCATTCCCACCAGCGGGAGCCTAAGCTTGAGGAAAACCCTATAGGGACTAGGCTACCAGGGCCAAATCCCCAGTCTCCCAGGCCTCGGGCTATAGGAAGTATCTTCCAGCATTGTGTTGGTATGGAAAAATGTTCCCTCTGAGCTGATGGGTTTGCACATTTTTGAGGGTCTTCCTGCCCTGAGTAGTGAAGATAAGAATCATCTAATTGTCTCAAGGAAACTTTAAAGCCTTTGAGGTCAAGAACCCTGTTTGGGGCCATACAGCATATAGGTGGCATACTCAAGCAGACCTCTTGGTGGAGAATGGATAGCCCTGGACCTTTGAATGGACCTTCCCCTTATGTGCAGCTTAATCACTAAAGCCATAATGCCCATTGCTGTTCTTCATGCCCTATGCAAAGCTCTAAGCGTTCTGGGTCTTATGACCAATCCAGGCTATTTCTGCTGCCCACCCCCAGCCCCAGTGTGGCCATGGGATATTCCTTGCCACCAGTGGGATAAGAGCAAAGACCACAATGCCTGGCACACCAAGGCCAAATACACAGGGCCCTATGTGCCACCAAGTAAGACAGAGCCCTGGACTTATACCTGGAGTCTGGCATTAACCACCCTGCTACAGGATTTGGGGGGCTACCTTGTGATCCACCTAGCTCTCTATTCCTGTGGAACCAGGCAGAAGCAGAGACTCAGGCATCAGGAAGAGAAAGAGAGCAAGGATCTGGAAGATTCTACTCCCTTCTGCCCCAGATTCTTAGATCTCCTGATTTGATGGTATGACCATTCTGCTTGCAAGAAGTTGTCTCCAAATTCAAGGTCATTGGTTTGAGTTTAAGAACTATTTCTCTTCTTTCTTTCTCTTTCCTTATCATTTTTAAAGATAATGATTTTTTTCTATTTATAAAAGTAATACATATTATTATAAAACTTTAGAAAACAAAAAATACAAAAAATAAAATAAAAAACCCACTTGATTTCTTGCCATCCACAAATAAACATTTTGCTTCATTTTCTTCCAGCAATATATTTTTGTTTTTTTAAGGAAGTTGATACTATCCACACCACTTTATAATCTGCTTTTTAAAAACTTAATAACATTTCCCTTGGCATCAAATCATTTTTCATGGTTTTCCAATAATTCATCAAATGGATACATTATTATTTATTTATCCAGTCCCTTTTTGTTGACTCTTCCTTCTCTGAATCACACTTCCTCTTCCTCTTCCCGCTGTTTTTCCTCATCCTCCTCCGTCCAAATTGCCTTTAGAAGCACTGAGGTGATGAGCATTGAAAGGAAAATGAGACCTACAGCCCAAAAGTTGACTATCGATCAAACTGAAACTGATAAGGAGGGAGGCGTGAGGCCTCAGTAAACAATGACAGGGAATGAGGCAGAGATAACTGGATAGACTTTATAGTGTAGAACACATTGCACTTCACTTTTGAGGAGGAATTTCTGACTCTAGGTGGCACAGAGCTCAGGGGATAGAGCTGTAAGAATTACTTACTTCCCAATACTACAATTTTTCTGCGAGTGTCTTCACTCAGGAAGGGCTTCATGAGGTTGTAGCCCACAGGGAACAGTTTGGTGGCTGGAGAGATACAAAGATAATGGAGAAAAAAAATTATTCCATTGGGACACTCCCTTCATAATAGTCATAGCCAATAATATAGAGGAGTCATGAATTGGAAAATGCCCTGCACCTGCCAAACCATCCCCACAATTGGTCAACCAGCTAGTTGGCCAAATAACCAGCCACCCAGTCAATTATTCAATCTATCAACCAACAAACAAAATGGTCGATCAATTTGCCTTCGAATCAGCCCCCCAATCAGACTACCAACTAGTCAACTAACCTTCTAAATAGTCATACAACCAACTAACAAATCAGCCAGCCAGAAAACCCACCAGCCTATTAAGCAACCAGCTAACCACATAGCCAATTGTCTTCTGCAGCCAGCCAACCAACCAAGATCTAGCCAAATGATGAATCAGACAACCAACTAACCAATCTGCCAACTTACTATTCACCTACCCACCCAACCAAAATGCTAGCTGGTCATTCAATCAGTCAACCAAACCAACAACTATCCAACAAACCAGCCAATCAACCAGTCAAGTAACTAACCAACTATTTAACCAATGACCAGTCATTCATCTAGACAGCCAACCAACTGGCCAGTAAACTAGAAAACCAACTAACCAAATAATCAACCAACCAACCAATTAACCAGCCAACCAACAAACATCAATCCATCCTTCTGTCCATCAGTCCACTCAACAACACAAATACTTATTAAGCATCCACATGGTTCCAGGCCTGTGAAAGATACAACAGAATTGGAAAATCAGACCCTACCTTCGAGGGGCAGACAACTCAGGAAAAAACCAGGATGAACACACACAAGACAACTAGAAACCTCCAGAAGGCAGCAGACAGGAAAGGCCAGGCTTGGTTGCTCCAGCTTTCAGTGTCACAGGCAGTTTGGGAATGGAGAGATCAACATGGGTGGGAGAAATGAGAGAGGATTCCCGGAAGAGCTAGTGTTGAACTACCTCTTCTTGCAGTAAAGCCGACTATAGAAATTACTATTTATGGAACACTTACTTTATTCCCAACACTCCAAGTGATTTGCATGTGGCTAAGCAATCAACCTGCCTCACTACTACCCAGGGAAGAAGGCACTTTTATTGTTCCCAGGGTACAAAGGAGGAAACTGAGGCACAAAAAAGTGAAATCATTTGTCACACACCTTTCACAATAAGCATGAACTTCAAGGTCTCCGGGTAATTCTCTTCAAGGAGGCCAAAGAACTGTGGAACCAAGAAAGACCCCATCAGAGCCCACATCTCATCTTCTCCTACCCTCATTGCCTTTGCAATCTCCCTTCTGGAGTGTCCAAAGGGCTAAGGAGGGTTTCCTTTATTTCCATCACCTCCACTGGCCTCTGGAAAAGAGTTTCTCACCTCATACTATTACAATCAGACTCTAATAATAATCATTTTCAGAGTAAATCTTATAGTAATAGTAGTATAGCAATAATAATAGCTACTATTTATTAAATGTTCACAATTGAGATGCCTGGGTGGCTCAGTGGTTAAAGCCTCTGCTTTCAGCTTAGGTCATGATCTTAGGGTCCTGGGATCAAGCCCTGCATCAGGCTCTCTGCTCAGCAGGGAGCCTTCTTCCCCCCCTCTCTTTGCCTGCCTCTCTGCCTACCTGTGATCTCTCTCTCTCTTTGTCAAATAAATAAATAAAATCTTTTTTAAAAATTTAAATGTTCACAATTTTCCAAGCACTGTGTACACATTTTATATATCAATCCACTGGAATATCCCTATATCCCTTTGAAATGCAGAACATTGGTATCCCCATTTCGTAGGTGAGGAAATTGAAGCACGAAGGCATGAAGTGACTTGCTGGAGTCACAGAGCTAGGGATAACAGAGCTGGGAAGATTTGGCAGAAGGTGGCCTCTAGGGTCTCAATAAAGTGTTGACTCTGAGGCCCGTCTTTTGGGAAACACATTAAGGCCCTTTGGGTCCTACGTTGCAGTGCCAGAGCCCAGGAAGTCCACCACCTTTTACCAAATTCTGGCTCTGAGTAAGCAACAAGGTCACAGCAGACCAAGCTCATCATTAAGAAAAGCAGGGGTCACCCAGGGGGTCTGCTCCTCACCTCTTGGTACACTTCCACCAGAGGTTTCCAGAAGTGCTTTAGTCCCAAGCCCTCACAGTCAAATATCATCACAATGGTCTCAATCTTCTTCCCCAGCTGCAAGGATGAAAGCAAAGATCAGTCCCAAGGTTCAGGGTGCAGTCTCAGAACTCGGGACATGGTGACCCTAGCATTTGACACTTCAGTGATTCTCCCAGTCCCCTACTCTGTCCTCAGAGGAACAAGAGGGCAAAACTGAGTGCATTTACCCACACATCCACCTACCCATCCATCCATCTATCTATCATTCCATCCATCCACCATGTATTATCAATTTATCATCTGTCCATCCATCCATTTGTCCATCCATCCATTAATTGACCCACCCATCCATCCATTCATACTACAATTCAACCATCCATTCATCCTTCAGTTTGTCCAATTGATATTTATTAAACACCTATTTTGTGCCAGACATGGAGAGTATAACAGGTAATACTCTTGTCCTTAAAGACTTCACATTCTGCTTGGAGAAACTGACAAGTAACCAGGCCACTATAAGTCCCACGGTAAGTGCTGCAAATAAACAGCACAGGAGCTGTGGGGACACATGCTAACCCAGACAGGGACCTCAGAGAAGGTGACATCTAAGTTTGGGACCTGAACAATAGAAAGGAGAGAGCCAAGGGAAGTGTGGGAGGTCACAATGTGCTGGGGGGTAGAGTTATCTAAACAGAAGGAACAGCAGGGGCAAAGACTCAGAGGAAATAACAGTAACTAGTATTGTTGTGAAACACACATGAGGCTCTGTGTGCTGGGCCATACATTGCATTATCTCATTTAACCTTTGCAGCCATTATTTATTATTATTATTGTTTTGTAAGTGAGGAACAGGCTTAGAGAGGGAACATGACTCTCCAAGACGACACAGCTAGGAAGCGGCAGAGCTGCTGAGATGGTTTGACCCCAGAGTCCTCTGATTGTGACAGCAGAGAGCACAGTGTGTTCTTGGAACGATGCACCTGACAGCCTCACCTGCATCCAGCTTGCCTGCCCCACCCAGCCTGGGCCTTACCCGCTCTGTCTGCAGGTCACACTCATGCAGGATGCGCTCGCAGTCCCTCATCTTAGTCTTAAGCAGGTCCTGCTTGGTAACCGAGAAGAGCAGGCCCTTTGGGTCAAGCGGCCCAATGATGTCATACCACACTGGGCAGCCGTCCCGGTCATAGCCACACAGGCCTCCAGGCATGTACTTCTGGATCACCTGGGCATGGAAAGATACACAGAACTTGGCATTATGCACCTCTCCAGAGACCCCCATACGAGGTTGACTTGGATGGCCCAAGCCTACACACAGCATGGTCCAAGCACTGTCCCTTCCCTGAAGGGAGGCACTATTGTCCAGGTGAGAAAACTAAGGGACTCTGGGGGGATGACCTTGCTTAAAAGAGTACATGGCAGAGCCAGGCCTTAGCTGGGCCTGGCTGAAGGCCTCTTGGCTCCTTAATTCTGTCCCCTAACATCTCCCACATCCCTTTCCATTGAGAGAAGTTGGGCTTAGTGATGGAAAACATGGATTCTGAAGGTCCATATACTTGCTTCAAATAGAGACATTACTGCTTCCTTGTTGTCCATCCTTGAAAAAGTGACACTCCCTCCCTGAGTCCCATTCCACTTCCTCTTCTGTAAAATGGTTTGGATAATCCCTCCCTTGGGGAAAGTCCCTAGTATCATGTTGGCAAAGCACAGTGCCTGGCCCAGAACTCACGCTCTACAAATGAAACTATATGCCCATTGCTTTACTAAGGCACCTGTGGTAGGACTGTTCTCTCCAACAACTTGGTGGGCTAAATTTCTTTCCCACACAGACAGGATTCTTTGAGCAAGGCCCTAAGGGTGAGGACTCAGAGGTACAAGCTAACTGTGGTGGTAAAGAGCCAGGTTGACGTTGGGGCTGTGGGACTTTGGGTAGCATGCTTAACCTTTGCTGGATCTCAGTGCTCTCATCTGTAAAATGGGGACAGTTGTACCTATCTCACTGAGTTGCGATGACTAAGTGAGTTCATGCAGGTAAAGTTTTAGCTCAGGCCAGGACCTCATAAGCACCCAGGAAATGTTCATATGTATTAGAGGAGAGGTGCCTATAGGCCTGTGGGCATTTCCACGGGACTCTCAGGCTTGCTGCCCTTCACTCATGTTCTCCAGTGAGTCAGAGTCTGCTTCAATGTTATCTCTGTGAAAGACTAGGGTGTTGCGGGGGGTGGCGGGGGTGTTGGCTCACCTCTGGGGGCTGCCAATCAAGGATGTGGTCAATGTCCATGGACTTCCGGAACTCCATATACTGAAAGGGAGAGGAGAGGTAAGGCCCCGCTGGGCTCCCAGCACCAACAAGGAGGGGATGGAGATGGGAGCTGGAGGTGTGGATTGCCCCCCACAAAACACTTCCCAAATCTTCATGGGTAGACAGGTCTCACCTTGCGGAGCATGGCCTCTGATTTCTGTAGGTCGAAATTCCGAGCTGTGTGAAGATGGAAGGAAGGTGTGAGGCAGGAGAGAGACTGTCTTGTAGTCACTTCGTCCTGGTCCTAGGCTGTGAGGAGCTATGCATGGCACTAGGGGCCTGGGTAGGACCTTCCTTCCCAGCACCCTCCCCTCTCATGGATCTGAGCATGTGGAGCAAGACAGTGTGATTGGATCCTGAGAGCCATGAGTTGTTCTGGAGCAGTTGGGATCAGGCCCCTCTCATTGCCCCTCACCCTGGTCTCCCCCACCTCTGCCCTCACCTCGGAGCCAGCGCAGAAGGAAATAGTCATCAGGATTGGGCAGGGCGGGCAACACGTCCTGCACATTTTCTCGGAACTGGAAAGGGAGATGCTGGTTAAAGTGGCTTTTGCACTGAACCTTGGCCCCCAGACTCAAAAATAGTTTTCATCATCCCCTCTCTTCCACATGCAGTCTGGCCTATGATGATGGAAGGATGGGTTGACAGATGGATAGGATGAGAGGCGGGTATATGGATGGATGGGCAGATGAATGGAAGGAAGGATAGATCCTGAGTAAATTAATAGAAAGAAGGATGGATGGATGGATGAATGCTTGGATGGATGAGTAGGGGGGTGAATGGAAAAAGAATGAAGGAGAAATCAGTGGATGGAAGGAGGGAGAGATGGGTGAATAGAGGAAAGGAGATTGGTGGGTGAGTAGACAGAAGGAGGGATGGATGGATGGCTGGGTGGGTGGGGTGGGAGGATGGAAGAAAGAAAGGATAAATGAGTGAGTGGGTGGATGTGTGGGTAAGTGGACTGGAGTATGAGTGCATTTGTAGTTCTTTCCGTGTATTAGCCCACGGAGGCTTCTGCCTTTTTTCATCCCATTTTCTACAAAAGCATGATTAGTGATTGCATGTTCTCTTTCCCCATTGGCTGTGGGACTGACTACACACACCCTCCTCTGTCCTTCTCATTCTTACAAATCATCTTTCAGAGTCCAGAGGAAGGACGGGGAACAGAGTCAGAGGGCAGACCATTAGCATCAGACCATCAGCACCTGATTTCAGGTCCCCTGTAGCGGCCTGGGAGGAATGGCGGAGTTTCAGGGAGGCAGCTGTCGGTAAAGCTCTCTGATACCGTCTCCCAAAGAGAAGTCAAGTTTGATCAGACACACACACTGTTACTGCTTGGATGTGGTACTTTTCCCTCAACCCCTGCCCTGGGCAGAACTATCACTGGCTGCTGTGGAACATGACCCTGGGTAAGGTGACAGTAAAGAAAAATGTCAAAAACACACTGAGCCAACAGAGTGGGGCAGGGCTCCAGCCAACCCTTCTCCCTTCTCCTCCACCCTTTTCTTCTGGGGCTCCAAGGAAAGGGGTTCTCACCTTGGCCAGGGTCTCTGCCTGCTTGGGGCTTAGGTCTCCGACTCGGCCACTCATGGTGTCTGGGGGAGGCTGGAGGAGTAGGGGCCGCTGCAGGCAGAAACCAAACCTCATCTGGGGCCCTACCCATCTGGGGCCTTTTGCCCCCACTCCTGGGTGTGGCTCCAGGCACCTCCTTCTTGGCCAACTGTTGGATTGCACATTACATAACTGGGATTAAGTGAGGTCCCGTGCTTGGCTCTGGGACAGGTCTAGGGGGCAGACGGGCACATGAGAGCATGCCAGAGGGCGTAGGAGACCAGAATGAGTGCCTGTCAAACCACCACCCATGTTCCCAGGCCTCCAGAGAAAGTGGGGGCATTTTGGGAGGAATGAAGGCTGCCCCCTGCAGGCACTCTTTCTCTCCCAGCATCAATCTCCCCATCTCCCTAATGAAGAGACGAAGAGACCCCCCACATAGCATTCTGCAAAGGCCACCCCTTATACCCAGGTCTGACTGGTAAAAGTCAGGGACTTGGTCAATTTAGTAGAGTTCGTTCAGTTTGTTGAGGTGGGAAACTCACATCCTTTGCACCAAGTGTCCATCTTCAAGAAGAAACAGTCTAGGGCAGAGAAATGGAACTCAAATGCGTCCTTGCTGAAGGTTTGTTTTTCCCACTGGGCTGACACTAATTTTCCTGGTGTCTTTCAAATCCTATCATGCTGTGCTGACCCTGAACCTTCAACATGGGGAAGGGCTGAGCACCCCCACCTTGTTGCTTGCTTTCCCATCACGGAGATCATGAGGACACGAGGGTCCTTGTCTGGGATCCCACTTTCCACGGGCCCTAAGGGAGAGGTGGGGCATATTGATGGTCTTGGGGCAGTGAGGGTGTTTCTTAGGTTTTTAAAACACCTGATCAGTGAGGGGTGTCCACCAAGTATGCAAGGTGATGAAAGAAGCCCAGAAGATTTTCCTGTCCTTTGGTTTCTGTCATGCTGCCTGATATTCCACCATTAGACCTGCCTGCGTGGTCTGACCCAGCTCCCCATTCCCCTACGAGACCTCCCTTTCAAAAGGACATCTCTGAGAGTCACTTGCCTCATTTATGGAATGGGACTGTCAATGCTTGCCCTATCCTTGTGCAGTTGGAGGGAAGATCTAAGGAGACATATAGACTGTCAAAGGTCATCACATCTAAGGAATTATTCTTGTCCAGCTGTCAGAAGCTCTAAGAGAGTAGAAGCCATGTTGTCAATGACTGTCGAAGAGAAGGAACCAGGAGCACATCTACTTGAGAGCATAGCACATCCATGTGGCCATATCTTCACTTGAGGGAATCCATGTGGGCTGAACCAACCCCTAGGCTAGCTCAAGCCACTCTGCCCAGGGCTCTTGCAGGTTCCTTGTCCGTAGGCATCTTGTGTCCCAATCCCTGGACTATCTTGGGACTTCTTTAGGCTAGCTGACGTTCGTTAGTGCTGAACACCTTCCTTGCTCTGGGCCTCTGATAGAATCTGGCCCACAAGGAGAAGGGGGGGGGCATCGTTAGATCTCCCTCAATCTGAGGCACCTGCCGGGCACACTCAGGAGCAGTTAGGTAACTCCACACCTCAACCCCGCCCCACTTCACATTCCATTCTCTTTCTGCAGAGCCCCCAGCTGCTATCCACACCTACTTCCTGCCAGGCTGGGAGCAGGTGGAGATTGGGTTCCTCCACTGCCCTCTCATTAGCCCCTAATCCTGCCTATTTCCCACCAGTCTCCTTTCTCTCCCTCATCCCTTTCATGTGAGGTGCCCCAGTTATTTCTAGAGACATGGGAGGCTGGGCACGGAGAGCCAGGAGGAGCACCTGTTGTGCACACAGCATCATCATTTATCACATCAGCCAACAGAACTTTCTGCAGAGATGGAAATGTCTTGTATCTGGGCTGTCCTATTCAACATATTTGGTAGCCACTAGTCACATAGGAAAATGGTTAATGAGACTAAGGAATTCAAGTGTGATTTGAATTAAATTCAATTTTGATTAATTTTACTTCGAATCACCCCATGTGGGGTGTGCTACCATATTGGACAGTGTAGGTTTATTATACTTATTGAAGGTTTATTCCACACCAAGTCCCATCCTAAGTACATTGCCTTTTTTAAACCTCAGAACAAGGGCACCTGGGTGGCTCAGTGGGTTAAGCCTCTGCCTTCGGCTCAGGTCATGATCTCAGGGTCCTGGGATCAAGCCCCGCATTGGGCTCTCTGCTCAGCAGGGAGCCCACTTCCCACTCTCTCTGCCTGCCTCTGCCTACTTATGATCCCTCTCTGTGTCAAATAAATAAATAAAATCTTTTAAATACATAAATAAATAAACCCCAGAACACCCCTAGGGATAGGCACCATTGTTAAGCCCATTTTATAGACAAGCAAACTGAGGTATTGAGAAGTTAAGTAAACTTAGCCAGAGTTAAGCCCATGCAATTCAGCACTCTGCTCTTGTACCATTAGGTTATCCCACAGTCTCAGCTCCAGGAGCTTGCATCCTAATCAGAGAGGGGACCCAGGCACAGTAGTCACCTCAATGGGATGCAGGTAGCATTTGAGCCAGACTTTGAAGAAAAGAAGGATGGAGATTGGAGTAGAGGAAAGGGCATCCCAGGTGGAAGGGAGTGCATGGGCAAAGGTGTGGAGGTGGGAAAGTGAAGCGTTTGTGGAGGGGAATCCTGGGGATATTGTAGTAAACCAGATAGATTAGGTCTCTGTCTGCATGGAGCTCAGTCTCCCCTTTGTGGAGCATTTCCTCTGTGCTGAGAGCATTATATAATTATAGGACCATTTGGAAACAGGTAGGGGTATCTCCATTTTACAAAGAAATGGAAGATCAGAGAGAGTAAGAAAATGTTCTGAGGTCACACAGCCAGGAAATGGGGAGCCAAGATTCAAACTCAAGCCTGTCTGATTCTGGAACCTGCACCAGAACCACACCCCAGCTCTACTTTCCCTTGGAAGGCTTAACATTGTGCCTGGAAGATGGTAAGTGCTCAGTAAATGGTCTATATCATCATCATGTATTAGAAGGCCTGGGTCCACACCCCTTGAGATGTGGAGTGTCATGAGGCCAGCAGAATTAATTTCCCTCCTTTGAAACAAAGCCCTTGGCAGAGGAAAGCCCCCAACCACCACCTACATTGCATGCATGTCTTCTCCAAGTAAATCCCCAGATTGTGTTTAGCTCCTAGTTTGCCAGACTCTCAGGGGACCATGGCAACAACCACAGAAGCAAACAACGGCAGGGGGCAGACAGGGCTAAACATGCCATACCCTGGAACCCCTCCTTCTAGGTTGTTACTAGGAAATGTGAAAAGGCTACCCCTCAGGCCCCGGGCCCCAGCGTGGTCACATTCCTGTCCACCCTCCCCTAGATGGACCATGTCAGAACCAGTTGGGCCAGTACAGAGGGGGCCCAGGAGAAGCCTTTCTATAGGGTGAGTGGAGTGAGTGTTGCTGGATAGAGGCAAATGGGGAGGGTTCAGAGGGCTGTAAGGTGAGGTGGGGATGGCTTGAAAATAGGAGCTGGAAGGGAATTTGAGGGTGCCCTACCAGAGTTGTAATGATGCTCTGAGTAGCACCCTGAGACAATCTACTTTCCATCTTTACTCTTTGGCAGTTTTGTCTCCTTCTTAAATTAAAAAAATTTTAAGTGTTATAATTCACATACCATAAATTCACCACCCTTAAAGTGTACAATTCAATGATTTTTTTTTGTATAGTCACAAAGTTGTGCAACTATCACCACTACCTAATTATAGAACATTTTCATCACCCCCCCCCAAGAAAACCAACCCTTATATACCCATTAGCAGCCATTCCCCATTTCCCGATCCCCTACTCCAGTCTCTGGCAACTACAAATCTACTTACTATCTCTATGGATTTCCCTGTTCTGGATACTTCATATGAAGAGAATCATCTAGTCTTTGGCGACAGGCTTCTTTCCATGTTGTAGTTGAGTTGTCCTAGCAGTATTTGTTGAAGAGATTGTTCTTTTCCCATTGGACAGTCTTTGCACACATGTCGAAAGTCACTTGACCATAGATGAGTGGATTTTTGAGTGGAGAGTGGACTCTCCATTCTTTGCCACTGATCTGTATGTCTATCCTTATGCCTGTGCCACATTGTTTTGATGACTGCAGCTTTATATTAAATTTTGAAATCAGGAAATGCAAGTCCTCCCTAACTGCATTCTACTTTTCCAATATTATTGGGGTCTGAGTCCCTTGCATTTACACATGAACTTTGGGGTTGGCTTGTACATTTTTGCAAAAGAGGCAGTTGGGATTTGGGTAGGGATTGCACTGAATTGGTGGATCACTTAAGGGAATATTGGCATCTTAACAGCATTAAGTCTCCTGAAACATAAACATAGGTGTCTTTTCACCTGTAGTCTTTTTTTTTTTTTAAGATTTTATTTATTTATGTGACACAGAGAGAGAGAGATCACAAGTAGGCAGAGAGGCAGGCAGAGAGAGAGGGGGAAGCAGGCTCCCTGTTGATCAGATAGCCCGATTCAGGGGTCCATCCCAAGACCCTGAGATCATGACCTGAGCTGAAGGCAGAGGCTTTAACCCACTGAGCCACCCAGGCGCCCCATACCTGTAGTCTTTAATTTCCTTCAACAATATTTTGTGATTGTCAGTGTACCAATCTTGCACTTCTTTAGTTAAGGTCATACCTGAGTACTTTACTGTTGGATGCTGATGTAAATGAAATTATTTTCTTAATTTTGTTTTTTGAATGTTCCCTGTTAATATATAGAAATGCGACTGATTTTTAAAAGAGATTTTATTTATTTATTTGAGAAAGAGAGAGGGAGCACAAGCAGTGGGGAGGAGCAGAAGGAGGAGAGGCAGACTCCCCACTGAGCAGGGAGACCGACGCAAGGCTCAATCCCAGGACCCCGGGATCATGACCTAAGCCGAAAACAGATGCTTAGCTGACTGAGCCACTCAAGCGCCCTGCAACTGATTTTTGTATATTACTCTTGTATCCTGCAACCTGGCTGAAATTGGTAACTCTAATTTTGGCTGGAAGATAGTCCTCATTCTTTAATTTCTCTTTGTGATCAAAAAATAAAATTAAGTATGATAATGATGACGATGATGTTGATGATACTATTGCCTCTGATGTCTGTGCCATGAAGTACCAAGAGCCACTGCGAAGTCAAAATCCTTGCTGGAGGAGACCCCAAAGAACTCTCTGAGTTGGTGACAAAGCTGCTGGTCAAGTTCATAGGTTTTTCCCTTCCTTCTCTCCTATGTTGTTTATCATAGGAATGGGATGCTATAGTGATAGGAACATGGGGGACAATAGTTTAGGAGGCTGCAAAGTGGGGAGGCTTATATACTTTGGGGGGCAAGAGCTGACATATCCCTTCTCACAATACCTGGGGCACCATAAGGACAGTGAGTGTTCCAAGTTCTTCATACCAAACTGGCCTCTGCTTTTATTGCCATTCTTAGGAAACCTCAAGTGGCCAAGACTACTGTGGGGGAGACCAAGTCGGGGGGTGACCCCCAAACAAACCACCCAATCAGCTGTAATTCCTCTCCCAACACTGAGCAAATTATCCCCAAATAGTTCAGCAATGTATGGTGCTGAAGTATAGGCCTGGGCGCCTGGGTTTCAATCTTGGCTTCACTTTTAATGTTTTTGATTTTGAGTCTGTTTTCTCGCCTGTAAATTGGGGCTAATAACATCCTTTTCTTATAAGGCCACTGAGATGGTTAGAAGCCAGTAACCACCCACCCCCTGGCACACGGTAAAAGACCAATAGTGTTGGCTTTTATTTTACTTTTTCAAGTTTATTTACTTTTTTTAGTAATCTCTACACCCAATGTGGGACTCGAACTCATGACCCCAAGATCAAGAGTCACATGTCCCTCCAACTGGGCCAGCCAGTGTTGAATAGTGTTGCTTTTATTATTATTGTTATTGTTATTGTTATTGTTATGTAGTGTTGGCTTTTATAATTCTTGTCAGGCCTACCATCATCTCCAGGACAGGGACACAGTTGGGTGGGCCCATCCAGTTTCCAGTTCCTTCTCTGTTCTGTGGCTGTCCAACCCTCTACTTGGGTCACTCCCTGGTGCTGAGTCATGCTGTTAGGCTCTGCTTTCTGGCAGTGCTTCTGGTATGACCCAACCTCTGGGGGTAGATGGGCGAGGGAGACATGTCGCTCTGGAGTCAGACATCCTGAATTCCCGTCTTGGCGCCATCACTGAGCAAACGACCGTGTCTCCGAGCCTGTCTCTCCTCCCCTATATAACCAGAATGACTATATTTATTTGACAAGGCTGCCACAAAGATCAAACAAGGGCACAAGGGCAGCAGGCCTACATAAGCACTCAGTAAATGGTATCTATTATTTTTGCAAGGCTTTATTGAACATCTGGGGAATGTAGCCTGGACTGGTCACTCGTGGGGAATAAGAGATGAACACGAGACAGATGATGACTCTCATGATAAGCACTGGCCCCATTGCTCCAAGAGCATGGAGACGAGACTCTCACTCTGCTAGGGACTGGGTAAGGGGGTTCTGGGAGCCTTGAGGGTGCTCAGAACAAGACTGGGAAGGGAGTCCCAGACTGAGGGCACAGCATGAACAAAAGCAGGGAGGCAGGAAGGAATCTGATAAATTGGTAAGTTCAGGTCATTGGGTGAAGCTGCAATGTGGGTGCCATAGGCAGGTCACAGAGGGCCTTAAAAGCCACCAACAAAAACTGCACTTTCCCGGGAGGAAATGAGGAGCCATTGAAGGGCTCCCACGGGAAGTGATGATCAGATTTTCATTTCAGAAAGGCTTTTTTTTGGCTGCCCGGTGGAGTCTCCTGGGAGGCAGTAGGAACGGGCACAGGGAGACTGACTCATGGACTCATTTCTAATAATCCAAGCAAGGGATAACGGAGGCCCTGACTAGCGCGGCAGCCAAGGGATGGAGGATGGAGTCCCCAGGGATTTAGAGAGAAAGCCAGCAAGGGACAGAACCAGGTTCTGAACCCAGGTGGGACCATCTCTTTCTGATGCCCCGGATGGGCCCACAGACAACCTGGGCCCAGTGAACTTCGCCTCAAGCTGCCTGCAAAACCACCCTTCACCAGTTGGATTCCGAGGGGTCCTGTTCACAATTCCAGCGCAGGGTAAGAGGCGCACTTGGCCCAACACCGCCCCATGGTAGCTGAGCGCAGAGGCCGCCAACGTCAGCGGAGCCCAAGCCTGTGGCAGCCCCCTCCTCTCTGAAGTCAACAAACCTGAAGACTGCCCACCCAGTGTGCTCAATTAGCACCTGGGCTGTCTAGACACAAGAACCCCTCTTCACGTCTTACCTCCCCCTTTATGTTGGGTGACCTGACAGGTCACTTCCTGCCCCAGGCCTCACCCTCCTCCTCGGTAAACAGAGGGTGATGCTTCCTGCATCAGCTTGGGCCTGGCCCACAGAGAAGAGCCGGCACTGTCCCATCCCACAGAGAACCCAGGGCCAGCGCCACTCTCTGTCCCAGGCTGGCCCTCCCTGGCAGGGGCCCACCTGCTCACATTGACCCTGTCCTCCCCTGAAAGGCAGGGCAAGGGCACTGCTGGCGGCTAACCTGATTAGCCGGGTTCCACCGGTGCTGGTTCCACCCCTGCCATTAGACGATAAGCCCGTGGCCATGGCACTCCCTCTAACCGAGCCTTGGCGTCCTCGCTAGAAGCCCTGTCTACCTCGGGGGTTCATGGAACAGGCCGCACTGTGGCGTGCCAAACCCTGGGGCACCAGTGAAGACTTGCTCTAGTGATTGTGAAGCTGTGACTGTCCCACACTGGGGTCCCTTCTGGCCTGGGTTCTTGGAAGGTGAGCCGAACTGAGCTAGAGATCTGAGGGGGGGCAGGAGAGCATTCCCAACTGCCCTCAAAAAACCCTATGGGCACCCCCTACTCCACCACCTACCCCCCTGCTTATTTCCCTGCTTCTCCTGGAAGATTGTTAGGATTCCAATTAGGAGAGCGGCCCTGGGAAAGGCAGGCCCTGCCTCCGCTCCTCCGGACTGGGTATGGTCCAGACAGGGAGGGCCTGGCTATTTCCAACCACTTCATTTTGAGCAAGAGCTTTGATCCATGGTTTCACGCCAAGCTTCTGCCATTCTTTCTTGACAAACAACAAATCTGTGTTTTGTAACCTCCATTATGAAATAGGCTTATTAACTCATGCACCTGATGTGTACACAGTCGTTCACAAAGAAACAGCAAACATCGGTGACCCATTACCAGCATCACCCAAGGGCCCTTCTGGCTTTCCTCTGGCTTCAAACACCCCACAGCCGCTCTCACTCCATTCCTCCGTCTGGAAGGCTCGCCCACACCTTCAGCTCTCCCTTCAGGAGTCCCTGCCTGGGTCAAAGCACTGTTGATCCCCCATCAGGTTTGGCTTTTTTTTCCTGTATGCTCCCCCAGAATTTGGCTCCTGCCCCACTGAGCCGCCCACTTGACAATGACCATGAGAATCACTTCAGCCTGCCTCAGTGCAGGCAAGCTTCCTGCCAGCAGCCTGGGGTAAGGCCAGCACCCCCGGGGTCCCCAGGGTCCCCAGGGCCTGCAGGGCCTGGTGCTGGGCACTCAATAAACATTGCTGAATGAATGCAAGGAAGAAACAAACCTCAGGTGAGCCAGCCCCTCTCTGGGTTACTCTCCCTTGCCCTTTTTTTTTTTTTTTTTTTTTTTGTAAAGAGGCTATGGTGTAGAGTGAGGGATGGAGTTGTTTAGGACAAGCCCCCTGTCCACCTTGCTGGACAGGAGATCCTGTCCTCACTTCCCAAGGTGACCACTGTACTCAGAGCTTCACATGCAGTGCACTCTGCGGGCTCCGAGATTCGAGATCAATGATGCCCGCACCCGACCCCGGAGCCCTCTGTTACTTGCCTCTCCCCGGGCAGCCCATATTTGTGTAAATTAAACTCTTGTGCATGTGAGGACCAATCTGCTACTTGCAAGGAAGCCGGAGGAGGCTGTGCATGCACATTGTGGGAAACTGGCTGTGGATGGCTGGAAGAGCAAGGATCAGGTTCAAATCCGTGAACCCCTTGTTTTTAGGCTGGGGATGTGAGGCTGAAGTGAGGCTCTAGGAGCTCCCCCGTCAGGACAACTGGTGGGCCCAGGGAAACCTGACCTGGGGCCCTTACAACCCCAGCCAGCCATACCCTGTGCCTGTGCAGCGGGAAGATGGCTCTGGAAGGTGCAAATGCCTCTGGGTCTGCGAAGGGTGGCCATGCCTTGCAGCGGGGGGGTGGTGGGAGAGCCTGCTGCAGCGGGGAGGCAGGAGCAGCCCTGGGCACAAGGACGTTTTCCAGTTTTCACCCAGCAGCCCCAGGCTCTCTCCCTGGCACTGGCAGAACTGTTTTTTACCTCACCAAACTCCTCCAACGCTGTTGGACCAGCCATGCCTCCATGCACTGGCTTTAAATTGTGTTTCTGTGAGTTTGTTGGTTTTCTATAGCACCAGAGTCCCTGTTCAGGTTGTGTGTGCTGGACCACGGGTGTTGCAGCCCGCCACAGGTGGAGGGCCAGGGGCCCCAAGGACCTCGCAGAGCTCACCCGAAGACCCCCACCTTCCCAAGCCTCATTGTTTTCTTTCCTGGGAAGAAGAGGCCCTGGGAAATCAGGAAATCTATTAACCGGAAAAAATGAAATCACTGAATCCGAGAGCAAGAAAGGGGCCCGAGCTAAGTTCTTGTTTACAGAGCACCTGGATGTCGGTGTTTGCCGAGGTTTCCTGCCTCTGGTAAAGGTCTCGGTGGCCAGGATGCTAATGCTTTGCACCAAAGACTCCTTTAACAGGGGCATCGGGCCAGTCAGCAGCTGCGCTGGCTCATTCTGAGCTCTCATTCGAGCAGATGGGGGTTGACTGTGGGCTGGGGGAGTCAGCCTTTGGGAAACAGAAGCCATCACCAGCCAGCTATGGAGACGCATTTGGGATGGGGTGGTGGGCTGTTGGCAGACCACCCTTAGTTGTCCCTCTAGCGAGACACGAAGATGGAGGAAAAACTCAATGGTTCCCCAAGAAGTAAGTCAGAGTCTAGGATAAGCACGCTGGGGATTGGTAGCTCCATCCCAGCACATTCTACTTTATTCCAGCATGTTCCATGGCCCTCCAGCTCTGCTATGGTCCTGGTCCTTCCTGAGAGCCAGAAAGAACCCAAGCTGAATGTCAGATGGATCACGGCAGGTGGGGAGGGGGAGGTCAGGGTCACTGGGAATTCTGAGACTCAGTCTTCACCCATGTAGCTCTGGGTGACCGAGCATGGCTCGTCCTCTCGATGGCTATCCCTGCTGGACCTCATGCTCCATTTCTGATCTTCCCTCCAAAGGCAAGAGGGCAAGTCTAAAGGGCCTTGGTGCCCTCCCAGAACCAAGATCCTCAGCCCCACCACCCAGCTGGCCCCGTGTCCTTCCACCCGGCCACCTCCAGCTGGCCTTGTCCCCCGCTGCTGAACCCCTAAGTGCAGGGACGGGGGCCTCCCTGCTCTTCAGACTTGATGCTATGCTATCCCTGCATGGCCTGGGGCACAGGCACACGCCCCCAAGCCAGATCGCTAGGTGTGTGTGAGTCCCAGGACTGGTGTCTTCGGTCTCCGCAAATAGGGGATCCGGAACCTGTCTGAATACTCAGTGTGGCTGATGCATTGGGTGTTCCCTTCCTGCTCTGCGGCTGTGCTTGGATGGCTTCTCCAAACACCAGCCCTCCTGGGAGGGCAGTGGGCAGGGAGGAGTGCTAGGGGGTTGAAGAGCACGGGCACGGAGGCAGCCAGGGTCTTCACTGCGCTGGGGATGGTGTCCTCACCTCGAGACCCTGAAGCTTCTCCTCGGAGGCCTTGTCTGGGAGTAGCACCTCCACAGTGTAGCTGACCTTCTTGGTGTGCATCAGGCTGTAGGTGTTGTCGAAGTGCAGGACATCTGAAAGGGTGGAGAAGTCGTCCCACAAAGCCAACCTGACGTATCTGACCGGCTAGTGCCCTTGGCAATGGGCCCAGGACCGTGGGTGGTGCTGAAGGGTCTGCCACTGCCCCGTCTCCAGGGCCCGCTGCTCAGGCCATCGCCTTGGGCTGACTAATGGAATAATTAGTCACCGGCATGTGGGAGCCCCTTCTATGTGCCAGGAGTCACATCTGCGCTCCCAGCTCTCCGAACCCTCAAAGCAGCCCCACAGAAGGACTATCATCCCCATTTTCAGGATGAGGAAGCTAAAGCTAGAGATGGGGAGGACTTCCCGATGAGTACAGAACAAGGAAAGGGAAGGACAAGGATTCCCTTATCCTGATGCTCCAATGGAGAGAAGAGCCCTGTTCTCCCCAGAGGAGAGGGCTGAGCTCCACAAGCCACTTTCCCAACATGCCTTTCAAAGAAGGCATTCCCTTCAATGCCAAGATGCACAGGGAACTCGAAGATGTCATCCGGATTTCTGGTCTCCACCCTTCCGATTCTCCCTCTCCGGAAAGGTGAACTAGATATGTATTAACCAGAGTATTAGTAAAACTCGTGCTCCTTAACACTGGGCTTCCCTTCTGCTAGCTCTGTTCCTGACAGAGGCAGAGGTGGGGGAGGCGGTGTCGGTGCTGTCCCTGGGGAATGCTGCTTCTGGGGTGACCGACCTAACTGCGTCTGTCTTGGGTGACCTGAGATTAAAGGATAAGCACATGGAGGAATCCTCTCTTTGGGATTCCCACAAGGGACTGCCTATGCAGCCGGGCAGCTGGGCACCCCAGAAGGGTAGCCCATGGCTGTTTACCTACCTGTCTCTAAGCCTGCTGAGTGCCGTGTAAGGGCTTCCCAGGAACTGAGTCTGTGGCTTAGGGCTGTGAATCCCACTCTCTAAAATGCCTGGTACCCATACCCAGGGGCCACTCACCAGATCCAACATCTCGAAGCCAATTCCCCCGGCCACCACGGGATCTAGTGGCTTGCAGAGACCCCCATACCCTCCCTGAGAGCTAGAAAGAGAGGGCAAGTGGGACAGCCTGGGCAAGAGGTGTCGGTTCATTTCTCTGCCATAAGGAGGAAGGTGACTCCAGTGAATCCTACAGCACTTACAGACGCCGGCCTTGAGGCAGGTGAGGCTCCCGTCCTCAGGGACCACGTGGGCTTTGCAGCGCTGGATGGGCAACACCTCCTCCAGCTCCCCTGCCTGTTTCCGCTCGCTCATCTTGGTCTTCAGGAAAACCCCGAAGCCGATGTCTGCCCCTTCTGACGCGAACTGCCACCTGCAGGGGACAGGGCCCCACGGATGACCACCTGCCTGGGCTCCGGGCCCCTCCCGGCTATGCCCAGGGGTGGCGGGGCCCCCATCCCTACCTGAGCACACAGCCCGGGAACAGGATTTCATTCTCCACCCGCACGAAGGAGCCTCGGGCCACAGTCATCGTGTGTTCATAGTGCATTTTCACCTGGTTACGCAGGTAGTAGCTCTTGGGCACAATGCCCCCGTATTTGATCTGTGGGTGAGGGCTGGTGAGCGAGCACTAGACCATGGCCATCACCCCTCCCTTCTCATCCTCTGGGCACCCGGTACCTTGGTCAGGCACTTGGGGTTGCCATCAGGGTCAGTCATGGTTCCCCCGAACTCCATGGGCAGCTGGTCAGGGCTGATGAACTTTGGCAGCTCCTGCTTCCAGTTGCCTATAGGGGAGAAAGGTGGCGGGGGGCGGTGGAGGACGCTGGGGGGGGTCTCAGAGAGGCTCAACAGAGGGCAGAGAAGCCACTCCCAGGGAGGAAACCTGATGTGTCCTTGGCTCGCTCCCCTGAGCCCCTGCTCCTGAAAGTACCCAAATGCTTTATGTGGCTGGGGTCCAGGGTCCGAAACTTCGACAGAGTGTGCAAAGGCGGGTGGGGGGTCAGGCCAAGGTCAGTGCCTGAGTAAAGAAGATGAGCCAGGGAGAAATGGGGCCTTTCACATTGACCTCTGCTTGCCCAGGCAGAGATGGGCACAGGCAGGAGGCTAAGTCACTCACCTCCCAGAATCACTATCTTCCTTTGCGTTTCCTCACTCATGAACAACTTGACCAAGTTGAAGGCCACGGGGAATAGCTTGGGGGCTGAAACACATGAAACTCCTTTGGGAAGCTGGGCTAGAGAGGACTTGGAGGACTAGTCACGGCCAGGAGCATGGGCTGGACACGAGTTGGATTGATCTAGATTTTGCTACTTCCTGCTGTGTGACTTTTAGCTAGTTACTCACCCTCTCTGAGTCTTAGTGTCATTAACTATAATATGGAGATAAATTAAACTATGTAATCATAACACTTGGCATAGTGCCTGTCTCTCAATAAATGGTGGTCCCACCCACCCAGTTGTAGGGTGTCAGAAATGTAGATTTCCCAGTAGTGCTTCTTCCTGTCCACACTTGCAGGTTTCCCAGGTTGCCTCAGAATTTTCTAGGGTGCAAGTAGACGGGGCATCTGCATTACACCTCATGTCCCACCTGACTTGCTCACATTAACTGGGCACATTCTGTGGGCTAGTCCTCCACAAACTGTCTCATTTAACCTCATGGTTGTTTTATAGGGAAGATGTCAGTGCATCCCTATTTTACAGATTGGGAAAACTGAGGCTTAGTAAGGTCAAGTAGACTTGTTCACAATCACAGAGCTAGCCAAATCAGAAAGCAGATCATTTGACCCCAGAGCCCACATGGTGGGCCCTTCACTGTACAACTGTCACAGACAGGGACGATTCTCACTCCAAGCATGTCTATCAGCCAGAGTGGTCCATGAACCATCTGCTACCATTCCACACTGAGAAAAAGTAAAGAAAATACCTGTTTACATTTAGAAACTTAGAACTTATTTGACATTTGCTGCAACCTACCAGAGCAGATTTTGTATATTCCAAAAGTATCAGTCTGTGAAGGACTGACTAAATAAACAAACAAACAAACAAACAAAAACCCTTGATCCACAAAGGATGGATTGAGAAGCCCTAAACTGGGTGAATTACTCACGGATGCCCCCACTCCCCTCTCCTCCTCCCCCACCATGGGCTCACCTCGAATGACAATTAAATTCTTCAGCGTCTCTGGATAATTTGCTTCCAGGATGGCAAAATACTGTGGCAAGACGAGTCTAGTTAAGGTCATGCTTTAACAAATTCTATGCCTGGATTTGGTGGCCTTTAATGCTGCTGAGACAGGAGCACCTGCCCCCCCCAACCCCAACCACCCGCCATCCCCATGAGATGTATTTCATCCCCTGTGATACTCTTCCTCCTCTTTCTCCTTGGAAGTGGGGGAACCCAGGCCAGATTCACTGACTGCTCTGGGGGCCCCTGGTGGGTGTGTGTGATCCTTCCTCCATGGACCGGAAGCTGATGGTGACAGCAGCTCCCTATTGGCCTCGAGCCAGCTGCCTATCTCACCTGCTGGTAGACCTCTACAGCTGGTTTCCACAGGTGTTTCAGGCTGAGCCCCTCCATGTCGAACACCATCAGCACCGTCTCAATCTTCCTGCCCAGCTACATGGGACAGCATAGGGATATAGGTCAGACAACAACTCCGGCCAGGAGGTCCTGGCCAGGGAGACCCTGCACGACTCCCATCCTCCGGCTACCCCGACCCCGAACTACCCACAGGGTTTTCCAAACAGATCGAGCCCACCTAGGGGCTAAGAAGATGCTGCACTATGAGGCCTGGCACGGCGACCCCTTATCACACTGTTTGCGTACGAATGCCCAGAATTAGTTAACAGTAGAATTAAAGACCTCATTCACTGCCCATTGGGAATCTCCCTGTACAATAATACACTGGGTCAGCCATTGTCTGTAGTCCCAAGGTATGTCGAATCAGAGCTACACTGTTGGTAGGCTGTGTGGCCTTGGGTGGGTTTTTAACTGCTCTGAGCCTTATTTTCTCCTTCTGTGAAGTGGGGATAATCCCAGGTTCTGAGAGAATTTCCAGGAGGATTCAGTGCGATAACTCCCAGAGAACCCAGTGCCTGACACATGCTTCTGCCTGGTTAATGTCACAGATCTCCATGCCGAGGGTCTCCTTGGTGTCTGCCACTGTGGCAGACACTGGGGACGCAGGCCCTGTCCTCGCCATCGAGCAGGTTGTCCCGAAGTGACATGAGAGCTCCCCGCCAGGGGTCTTCTTAGGCTCATGGAGACACTTAGACTCACAAAGCCGACAGACCACATTTGGCAATAGATTCATTCTGAAGGGTATGGACCAGGAAGCACAGAGTCGGGGCAAAGAAAAGATCTGTACAGACCAGTGTGGGTTCCCCCTGGCTTGGAAGCTCTATGCCCCACAGGACTCAATTTTTTTTTTTTTGTAGCAATTCCATATTAGCTTTTAGGGCCCCACGACAATGTACCAAGTCTCAAGAGTCACTGCTCTCGGGGCAGCCCACAGCAATGGCTCCCCCATCATGTTATAGTTATGCGGTCTCCAATGGGGGATATCTTTTCCATAAGCAAAGCTGACTATTCACTGTTCCCAGGTTTCCCAGGAAATAGAGCCAGAGCGCTCACTGCACCCAAGGTCAACCTCTCACCCAAGGTCATCAGAGAAAGGGCTTGGGTGACCCTTGGCATGAGCCAGTAGCAAGTGCCATGCACACACTGGATGCTCACAGATGGGTGGCTGCGACAGAGGCCACGTCCCACCAAAGCCCAGAGCACTGAGGCTTGGGGAGAAGCGGAGGTGGCGTGCCTCTCCTACTTGCTCTTGGTGCCTCCTGTTAAGACTGATTGAGCCCTCCATGCACTTCCCATCCTGGATCCAGTCACTTACCTTCTGACTTTGGAGCTCACACTCCTGAAGAAGCAGCTCACAGACCCTAATGCGTTTCCGGATCAGATCCTGCTTGGAGGCTGACAAGAGGAGACCCTTGGGGTCAAGGGTCCCAATGATGTCGAACCACACGGGGCAGCCTTCGTAGTCATAGCCGCTCAGACCACCAGAGTCGTACAGTTGGATCACCTGGGCACGGGGTTGGGGGGTGGGGATGAGGTCCTGACTCAAACCAGCCTATCAGCCATCAGAGGGCTGGGTGTTGGGGGAGGGGTATGAGGGCCATCTGATGGTCTGGGGGGATGCTGCATAGGGCTCACCTCTGAGGGTTGCCACGAGAGGATGTTGTCCAGGTCCTGTTGCTTCCGGAACTCCATGTGCTATGGAGAAATGGCAGGACCTAAAGACTGCCTACCACAAAGGCCTTGAAGGCAGCTGAGGGCATCAGGCCTCATTTAGGCTTGCCTAAAGCCCCCAAGACCCCAGGCTCTACTGACCTAGAACTGGAGATGGCAATGCCAGGAGGAGGGTGGTGGGGGACCCAGGTCTGAGGCAGAAAGGGATCCAAGGAGGAGGGGAGGAAACACACAAGAACAGGATAGGGCATGGGTTCCTACTCTCTTTGTCACTGATCCCTGGGGTCCAGGGTGTGGGAGGCAGGAGACTCCAACTCATGAGAATGGGGCCTCACCTTCCGGAGCATATCTTCAGACTTCTGCAGGTCAAAGTTCCGAGCTGCAAAAAGAGCCAAGGTAAGAGGAGGCTTGAGGCTGGGTCTAGAACTCACAGTTCTCTGAAGACTAATGAGGAAACACGGGGCCTGAGCCTTCCATGACATCCCCAGAATACACTGGGGATCTGGACTTTTCTTTACCATTTTATTTTTTTTTTAATTTTTTTATTAACATATAATGTATTATTTGCCCCAGGGTACATGTCTGTGAATCGTCAGGCTTACACATTTCACAGCACTTACCATAGCACATACCCTCCCCAATGTCCACAACCCAGCCACCCTATCCCTACCCTCCCCCAACCTCCCAGCCACCCTTAGTTAGTTTCATGAGTCTAGGAGTCTCTTATGGTTTGTCTCCCTCCCCATCCCCTCCTGTTTCATTTCTCTTCCCCACCCCTCCACAAACCCCCGCCTTGCCTCTCAAGTTCTTCATATCAGAGAGATCATGTGATAATTGTCTTTCTCTGACTGACTTATTTCGCTTAGCATAATACCCTCCAGTTCCATCCATGTCATTGCAAATGGCCAGATTTCATTTCTCTTGATGGCTGCAGAGTATTCCATCTTTACCATTTTATTTTTTATTTTTTAAAAAATATTTATTTATTTTAGAGAGAGAAAGAGAGGGAAAGAGAGGGAGCATGGAGGGAAGGGTCAGAGGGAGAGGGAGAGAGAGAGAGAATCTCAAGCAGACTCTCTCAAGCTATCTCAAGACCCTGATTGTGACCTGAGCTGAAATCAAGAGTTGGCCTCTCAACCAACTAAGCCACTCAGGTGCCCCCGGACATTTTTAAAAAGCAAGGATCTTTAATCCTCTAGAGGACTTTGGAAGCCCTTGATTTCAGTATCCAAGTCTTTTTAAACTCTTCATCCCAGAGGTTGATCTGGTCTGTAATATTTGATGTTGCCATGGGCGCACAGACCCCCTTGGTGTTAGGGGTAGTGAGGAGCATAGGCTTTGGAGTCAAACAGACTTGGGTTTGAATTCTGGTTTTGTCCTTTTAGTTGCTGTGCAACTTTGAGCAATTCACCTAGCTTCTCTGAGTCTTAGTTTTTTCAATCTGTGAAATAGGAATAATATCTTTCTCAGTTATTCAAAGGATGACATATAAAATGCTTGGCACATTATCTGGCTCCCAGGAACTTCTTAGTAAATGGTGAACTATTGTTGTGATTACTTATTTTGAAGACATAAATTCACTTTAATTGAAAACGCGATGCTTTATTTTAGAAATGAAAATTCTAAACTTAGAATATCAATTTCTAAACTTAGAAAAGAAATTTAACTCTTCCTTTCTAGTCTTTACAGACTAGATTATTTTTTTTCTTTCCTTATAACATTGGCAAGGGTCTCTAGTTCTGTTTAGCATCAGAACTATGGTTGCTTGGGGGGGCGCCTGGGTGGCTCAGTGGGTTAAAGCCTCTGCCTTCGGCTCAGGTCATGATCTCAGGGTCCTGGGATCAAGCCCTGCATCAGGCTCTCTGCTCAGCAGGGAGCCTGCTTCCCCCTCTCTCTCTCTGCCTGCCTCTCTGCCTACTTGTGATCTCTCTCTCTCTCTGTGTCAAATAAATAAATAAAAATCTTAAAAAAAAAAAAAAGAACTATGGTTGCTTGGGGCGCCTGGGTGGTTCAGTTGGTTAGGTGGCTGCTTTTGGCTCAGGTCATGATCCCAGGATCCTGGGATCAAGCCCCAAATCAGGCTCCCTGCTTGGCAGGGGGCATGCTTCTCCCTCTCCCTCTGCTATTCCCTCTGCTTGTTCTCTCTCTCTCTCTTTCTCTCTCTCTCTGTCAAATAAATAAGTAAATAAATAAACCTTAAAAAAAAAACTATAATGTTGCTTGACATCATCCTTTCCTTATTCCTGATTTTTTTTCTTGTTCCTGATTTTAAAGAAAATGCATCTAAAACTTCTTAACTGGCAACTTATATTGTAAGGTCTTTGCTGCATAACCATTACTAAGTCAAGCCAAGGAAATTCCCTTCTATTTCTAGTTTGGTACAACTTTTATTTTGTTTTTATCTTATAAATAGGATTTGAGCCTTTTCAAATGCTTTTCCTGCATTGGGATAGTCACATAATTTCTCATTTTTAATTCTATTAATGTGTTCAATGACACTGATAGATCATCTGATGTTGAATTCTTCCTGCATACTTAAGATAAATCCCCGGTGATCATGCTGTGTAATTTTAATACCTTATTGGATTCTATTATGTAATATTTCCCTTAGACTTCCTTACATCTATATTAACCAGTGAAACAAGACTCAAATTTTCTTTTATTGTCCTCATCTCATTTAGGAATCAAACTAACCCAAGTCTCATAAAGTAATTATATATATACATATACATATATGTGTGTGTATATATATAATTTTTTAAAGCGACTCCAACAATTTATAAAAGCAAGTATCAGCTAATCTTAAAACTTAGGGAAAATTCATCTGTAAAGCCATTGGGGTCTGAGTTTTGGAAGGAGGGAAGCTTTTTAGTATCGTTTATATGACTTTAATATTTATTGGTCTGTTGGAGCTTTCTATCTTCTTGCTGGATTTTGGTCTTATATGTGTATTATAAGGAATGCACTGATTTCATTGAGATTTTCAAATTTGTTTGTGCATAATTGTCTATAATGTTCTTTTACTGGCTTCTAAAAAAAATCTCTGTGGTGTATAGAAGATTTCCTACTGAGAATCAAGATGGTTTCTTATTCTACAGAAAGCAATTTGGACACTGTTGGTGGACCCTCATAACTTTTTTAGTAGCATCTACTATGTGCCAGGCTGGAAGTATGGGGCAGGTGTGGACCCTGCCATCATGGAGTTGGCATCTGAGTGGGAGACATACGCAGTCGTAGGATGGAAATTAGAAAAAAAAAAAGTGAAGGGACTTGAAGGAAGGTCAGGACTGGCCCCTCTGCATCTGGCCTGAGTGGGGAGATTCCAAGTTCAGCCCCAGAGATCACCATCCCAATGCCCAAGTGTTCAGCTAGTGAGGCAGGGAGGGTGGTTACAGAGGTAAAGTTGAAGGGCACAGGGCTATGTCAGCTGGTCTGCCTCAGCAGAAAGTGGGAGGCAGCAGGATGCCCTGTCCCCTCTCTCCCAACCTGAGATCCTTCTCCTTTCCTGTGACCCAGCAGGCTACAGTGTCTGGGACTTCACTCCTTTCTCAACGACACACCAGGGAGCGGAAAAGTTGGTTTTTAAATCAAGAAAGACTCCAAAGGAGGAGAGAGGTCTGATGCTGTATCAAGGGGATTCAAGAAATCTACTGTCCTCACTCCTTCTTTAGTCCAGGAGAATGACATGGACATAACCCATTAAAAACAGAATGGAAGGGATGCGTGGGTGGCTCAGTCGGGTAAGCGTCTATCTTCAGCTCAGGTCATGATCCCAGGGTCCTGGGATCGAGTCCCATATGGGCTCCTTGCTCAGCAGGGAACCTGCTTCTCCCTCTGCCTGTCGCTCCCCCTGCTTGTGCTCTCTCACTCTTTCTCTCCCTCTGACAAATAAATAAATAAATAATAAAAAACAAAAACAAAAAAACGGAATAAAATCTGTCACAGCCAAGAGAGCCTGGGGAGATGACAACTAAATGTAACATGGCATCCTGGGTATGATCCTGGAACAGGAGAACTAAGGCGAGCTGAACAAAGTGGGGATTTTAGTTCATCATTACGTATCAGTGTTGGTTCATGAATTATAGCAGATGCACCACAGGAATGAAAAACGTTCATGATGGGAAAACTGGGTGCAGTGTATGTGGGGACTTCCTGTACTATCTTCACAATACTCTGGAAACCTAAAGTCATTCTAAAAATGAAGTTTGTAGAAAATAATAATTAAAAAATGGAACCAAATAGAACAAACATAACCGAAGGGAGGGCTTCCTCGGTGTAGGTGTTGTGCTGGCCCATGACCTCATGTCTGACTCACAGCATCTGGAAGGTGGAGGACGGGTATTATATCCATTATGCAGAAGAGAAAAGCGAGGCTGAGAGGCAAAGAGCGATTGCCGGAGGCACGCTGCTAGCACACAGTGGAGCTGCGATTCAATCACGGGTTTGCCCAATCCCAAGGCTAGCATCATCACCCCGCTGTGTGTGCACTTCCCAGCCTGACTTCTGCCTTCTGGTTCAAGTTCAGTATCCTGGTTCAAGTTCGGAATCCATTCCATGGGGTGTGTTGAATTGAAATGAATTCTCCCCCTAGGTTTCTGTTACTCTAATTTTACACTCCTGTGGCAATTCCTGGAAGAAATTCCTTCTCTACTTTTAATTGCACTCACTTCCTAAAGTGTTTGCTGGGCACCTGCTCGGTGGCCAGGATCCCTCAGGGATGACACAGCCCTCCCTTCAAGGAACTGCAGAAAGACCCGCAGGCAAGTCCTAAAGAGTATATTCGGGGCTCTCTGACTCCAGGCCAGGTCAGGCCAGTCATCCTGAGAACCTCCCAGGTGTGAACTCGAACCTCACCTCGACCCTATGCCCACCCAGTGCCAGGTGCTACGCCCTCTCATTTAATGTTCACAGCAATCCTTGGGAAGGTGGCCCCATCCCACTTTACAGACGAAGAAACTGAGGCTCAATGGGGTTTTTGTGCCATGCCGATTTGGAGGGGAGCTCAGGTTCTACCCAAAGCTGGGTGAGTGCAGAACCTATGTTTCCCACTCTGTAGCACTGTCTCCCAGAGTCCCACCCGCTTTCCCGAAACCCTTCTTCCCTCTCTCCCTCTCTGCCCCCCTGACCCTGCCAGCCTCACCTCGGAGCCAGCGCAAGAAGAAGTACTCGTCAGCATTGGGCAGGGCGGGCAGCAGGTCCTGGAGATTGTCCCGGAACTGGGGGGAGATACAATGGTCAGAGGGACTCCCATGACCCCTTGGCTCCCAACCCCACCCCGACACTTCCCGAACTCATTCTGTCAATCAATCCTGCCCAGGGACTCCGCAGGGTGGGGACCACACAGTTAGCGGCAGCTGCCTGGACCTTTCTGCCACCTGGGAATGGAGCACCCCTAAGCCCACCATGGCAGGAAGAGTTGGGTCCTTCCCAAATTCCAGGGGTTATCTGCCTCCCCAACTTCCTCATTCTATAGATCTGAGGTGGGGCCCTGCCTTCTGTATTTTGACAAAGATCCCTGGCAAATCCGATACAGGCAAATAAGAGCAACTTAGGCACCTTGCCCCTGATACTGTATCTTGAGGGTCTAGATCTGGAAGCAAGTTACTTAACCACTCTGAGCCTCAGTTTCTTCCTCTGTGAAGTGGGGATAGAGATAAACTTGTGCCAATCAAATGGGTGTGTACAGGTAAAGCACTTAGCAGCAGTCCGGGCTTGTAGCAGGTGCCAGAAAAATGTGGGCACTCCGCAAAACGTGGACTGCCCGGAGCTCTGGCCAGTGACGTCTCTTTGGAAACAGCCCCAGGCAAAGGACAGCAGAGAGGAACTGCAAGAGAAGCCGGGGATGCCTCATCAGGTCCTGTTGAGGCTGGGGAAAGAGAGGGGCTGACCTGCTGACGGGAGCCTCTGCTTACTGGTGGGGTTTGCAGAAGCCGCTGAAAGTTTAGGTATGGGACTGGGGCTCAGGGCTGGGACAGAGAGGAGGCTTCACTTCCATGGGGACTAAGGGAGTGGAAGGCGAGCCCTGGAGGGGTGGGTTTGCAGGGGAACCTGTGAATGGGACTTTAGGATTAGAAGCCAATGCTAGCAAAGCCATAGGAAGCTATCTTGACAGCCATCCCCCAAACCTCCCCTAGCTTTATGGATGATGTTTAGTATATGTGCTGCCGAAGCGAGCACTGGATGATGTTTAAAATAGGAGTACGTTTGGGTGCCTGGGTGGGTGGCTCGGTCAGCTGAGCATCTGCCTCCGGCTCGGGTCAGGATCCCAGGGTCCTGGGATGGAACCCCACATCCTTGGGCTCCCAGCTCAGCAGGGAGTCTGCTTCTCTCCCTTTGCCCCTCTCCCCGCTCATGTTCTCTCTCTCTCAAATAAATAAATAAAATCTTTTAAAATTTTTTTTAAAATTAAAAAGAAAACAAGAATATGTTCATGTATTGCTCACATGATGAAAAACAAATAATAAGATGAAACATCTCCAGTGTTAACAAGTAACGTGAGCGAGAGCACTAGCTCTCATCACCACCCCGAGTCCCGTGTCCCCACAAGGCACATGGATCAGGTGCAGCCTCTGGGCTCCTGAGGAAGTTTTTTCGGGGGAGTGACGACGTAATAATAACTCTGCACCCCTCAGCCCCTCCAGGTTACAGGAGTCCCTCCTTTGAATGTCAGGATGTGTCCTGAGGCAGGAGGTGCAAAGGTCACATCGCTGCTTAGATGAGGGAACCAGTGGGTGGTGGAAGGTCTTCCCCAGGGACAGAGTGAGGAAGCTTCGAGGCCATGAGGAGTCCACATCTTCCAGTCTCAAAGCCACCCCATCCTTGGAACACACATCATGTAAAACAGAAAGCCATGGGGGCGCCTGGGTGGCTCAGTCGTTAAGGGTCTGCCTTCAGCTCAGGTCATGATCCCAGGGTCCTGGGATCGAGCCCCTCATGGGGCTCCTTGCTCAGCAGGAAGCCTGCTTCTCCTTCTCCCTCTCCCCCTGCTTGTGTTCCCCTCTCTCAATGTGTCTCTCTCTGTCAAATAAACAAAGAATCTTAAAACAAAACAGAAAGCCACTAGGCAGGTGCTGGGTAGGGTCTGGAATAACTTGAAGGAAAAACTATCTTAACAATGATGCCATATAGAGAAGGCAGCCTCTGGCAGCGTGACCACAGGTGGTGAAACTAGGCTTAGGAAAAACCTAGAAGGAAATGCTCCTAGGCGTGGTTGTCTAGACCTCTGGGACCATGGGTGACTTCTTCTTTTTCCTACTTTCCTCTTTCTCCCTAATTTTTAAAACAACTAGCATTCATTTCTCTTAAATAATGGGAAAAAAATAAGAATAAACTCTTTTTACATTGTTTAAAACTCTTTGACCACAAGCATCTCCGTTGTAATTCATCCCAAAGGCCAGGGTCCAACCCCTCCCATGAACCTAGCATCCGGGGCTCCCCTGAGGCCTTTGCCAGTGGGGAGAGAGAGAGAGCTAACCAGGTGACTCCTTCACTTGGGGACCCCTCCTTCAGCTCAGGACCCACTGCTCCTGGACCTTCCTCCTTTACCTGGGAATTCACCCAGGGCCCCCCAACTCTTCACCTGGGACCCTTCTCTCCTTCACCAAGAATTCATCCAGAGTCCCCCTCCTTCATCAGGGGTCCTCATTCCTTCTGGAGGACCCTTCCCAGGATAGGAGTCACAAAAGAAACCATTCTGCACCAGCCCGAAGCCCACCTTTCATGGCCCAAAGTGTAAGCCAGAGTCGTGTCGTCACTTCCCTCCCCTAACCTGAAGTCACAGTTTCCAGGCCATCTCCAGATCAAATTAATGCTGTAGCCCCTGAGACCTGAATATGTTCCCCTTCCCCAGGGCGGACACTCTCAGCTGCAGCCGGAAGGACTCTTGAAATCATCAAACCCCCTCCATTCCCCTTTAACAGAAACATTGACAACACGGAGAAGGCTTGGGCGCTGGGGAGTCCAAAAACCACAAAGAGAAGCCAAACAAACAAATGTCACAATCAGAGCAGGAAACTTGATGGTCTGTCTGTCCAGGGTGCCCAGGAGGATGGCAGCACCACCCTACCCCCACAACCACGGGACAAGGGCCAGGACTCTGTGGGCCGGAGGGTCAGGAATGGAAAGCTGGATTCCACTCCAGTGTAGCCCAGAGAAACACTCAAGTCCCGTGTCCTATATATGTCTGCCTTGCCACTGTGTGCCCAGGGCACACAGGCTGGACCCAGAGATGCCCTCAAGGGTCCCTTTTCCATCCAAACAACGGGGGTCCCAGCCCGGGTAGGCAGCCGGGGAAGGCAGCGTCCTTCCCTCCCCAAGCCTCCCACCCGCGAAGCCCCCTCACCCTGGCCAGCGCCTCCTGCTGCTGGGGGCTCAGGTCCCCGACTCGGCCGCTCATGGTGCCCGCGGGCTCAAGGGTCGCTGGGCACAGGTGCGTCAGGAGTCTGCCGGCCCGCAGCCTGGCCTCGCAGCCGCTGCCTAGTTTCGTTTGCGAGCAGATGTTGGCTCCGCCCCAATGGGAGAGCGCCAGCCCTGCCCCGCCCCTCTGGGTTCTCACCTCCCCTCGGGGGTGTTTTGCAGGCAGTGGCCGGGACGCACCCTACCGCGGGCAGGGAGGCGGCCCGCCCCCTAGGGGTCCCGGAGCGCGGACTCGAGGAGAGGGCAGCAGAGGCTACTACTTCCGAGCATCCTCATCTCCGGGACTCCTATGGGTTTCTGCGTGGCAGAGTAAGGGCGGGGGGCATAAAGGAGATGTGGGCCAGTTCTGGGGAACACACGAAGATCCTCTTTCCCAGCAAAATGGAGGAACTTTTCATAAAGCCGGCTCAACCCTCTAGGTGATCCTCAGGAGTTTCGGCCCAAGGGACCCCAACCTCCCTCCCCTGGCCTTGACTGTAGGCTGTGCCCGCCCCCGTCTGTGCTTACTGGCTGATAGAAGCCTTTATGGGCAAAATGGTTACAGCCCTGAGATGGTCAGGAGGATTAGGTAAGATGATCTGCCATGGGTTAGCCTGCTATTCCACACCCAGTCAGCATGCAATGTTAGGAATTCTGTTTCGTAATTACTATTTTTATCGGTACTTTCACCAGAGCAGGGAGCTGCAGAGGTGGAAATCCTGGGATGGCCCCTTCGGTGAGCCCCTGGGTAGGATCTATAGCCTGAAGGCAGGGGAATGCTAGGTGGCAATAGTCACTGAAAGCCCTGGGTGGGGTCAGGAGGCCACGGGTGGTGGGCGAGGGACACAGGTGGCCAGGATGGCATCCAGGAACCAAGCAGAGGTCACTGAGAAAGGTGAGAAAACACAGGTTGGTGGGGCAGGAATTGTCAAGAGGAGCAGGTAGAAGGTGAGGGTGAAGAGGGGGGATAAATCAGGCCATCAGAACATTTCCCCCTCTGCCCTTCCCTCTGGGTTGAAGCAAATTTCAGACTTGTGCAGAGCAATCTGGTGGCTGTTGAGTATTGGGACTGTGGCTTGTCACTAGCACGAATAGATGGGCTCTATGTGTAAAATACATGCCCCATTTCGAAGACGTGATAACCCCCAAATGAAATACTTCATTAATTTCTTACATTGATTACATGTTGTAATAATTTTTTGATATAGTGGGATAAACAAGATATATTATTAAAGTTTATTTCATCTGTTTCTTTTTTACTTTTTTTATACTTTGGAATTTTTAAATTTTATTTATTTATTTTTAAGATTTTGGAGCGCCCGGGGGTGGTTCAGTTGGTTAAGCGTCTGCCTTCGGCTCAGGTCATGATCACAGTCCTGGAATGGATTCCCGATAGCTAAAAGTTGGTGAAATGGAGACATTTCTACATTGCTGGCAGGACTGGGAAGTGATTCAGCTTTTCTCAGAAACTACCTGACAATATGCATTAGGGTCCTTCAATACTTTATCACTTTGTCCAGTAAAAAAGAGGGGCCTGGGTGGCTCAGTCCGTTAAGCAATTGACTCTTGGTTTCAGCTCAGGTCATCACCTCAGAGTCACAAGATCGAGCCCTGCATCAGGCTCACTGCGTAGGGTGGAATCTCCTTGGGACTCTCTCTCCCTTTCCCTCTGCCCTTACCTCCTGCTCACTCTCTCTCTCTCTCCCACATGCTCTCTTTCTAAAAAATAAATAAATAAATAAATCTTTTTTTTTGTAAATCCTAACAGAAAGGATTTTCAGCTTCAAGTTGGGGGGTGCATTGTAGGAAAATTGGAAACAATTTTTCAGAAAGCCACAGTGCTTAATGTGGTTGATGAAGAGTTTATAACAACACAGAAAAAAAATACCACGAAGCAATTTGGAGGAGAAGAGACCACATTATGTATGCTCTATGCTTCCAGACTATAAAATGATATACACACAATAAAAGAAGGGCCAGGCAAGAGATGTGTTCCCAGCTTTTCCCAGTCTCTAAGAAGTGGGAAAAGTCATATTGTTAAAATGCCACAAGTAAGGAGTCACCTCTGAAGAGAAGGCTTTGTTTATCAAGTGCTTACCAGTATTTTCCATGGGCCAAGCCCTGTTCTAAGGGCTTTGTAAATATTAGTTGAGCACTATCCAAGAGATAAACAACAAAAGCCACACAGGTAACTCTAAATTCTCTAGCAGCCACGTTTTTAAAAATCTAATTCTAATTATGCTTTATTTAATACAGGGTATCCAAAATATTATCGTTTTGAGACATAATTGAATGATTAAAAATTAGATAAACTATCTCATTAAAAAGTAATAGTGAATTATAGTGCATTCTTTTTTGGTAAGTCTTTGCGGATTTTTTTTTTAAGATTTTATTTATTTATCAGAGAGAGAGAGCACAGGAAGAGGGAGCGGCAGGCAGAGGGAGAAGTGACTCCCCTCTGAGCAGGGGGCCCAATGCGGGACTGGATCCCAGGACCCTGGGATCACAACCTGAACCGAAGGCAGACACTCAACCAACTGAGCCACCCAGGCGCCCCTGTACTAAGTCTTTGAAATCCAGTGTGTATTTAGTATTTCAGCTCAGTATGTAGTCTTACATTTCAATTCCAACTAGCCATATTTCAAATGCTCAATGAGCCACATGTAGTATTTTGGGTTGGATTGTGTCCCCTCCCAAATTCATATGTTGAAGCCCTAATCCCCAGTATCTCAGAAGGTGGCCTTTCTTGGAAACAGGGTCATCACAGATGTGATTAGTTCAGATGAAGTCCTACAGGAGAAGGGTGGCCACTATTCCAAAGTGACCGGTGTCTTTATGAAGAGGGGACATTCGGATACAGACATGCCCATGGGGAGAGTAACATGTGAGGGGGAAGACAGATGGAGGTGATGCTCACACAAGCTAAGAAATGTCAGAGATTGTCAATAATCCATCAGAAGCCAGAGGAGAGGCAGGGGGCAGATTCTCCACCTGTGGATATCATCAAGCCTGCCAATACTTTGATCTTGGACTTCTCATGTCCAGAACAAACTGGGAGAGAGTACATTTTGTTGTGTAAGCCACTCAGTTTGCAGTACTTTGTTACAGCAGTACCAACAAACTACCACAGGTTGCCTTCTTACACGATATAGGGTTCATTCACTTAGTTCTCCTGACACATTCTGAGATTGGCGCGGTTGTTACCCTGCTTAGGGACTAGGAAACTGAAGTTCAAGGAGCCTCCGAGGTCTCAGAGCCAGCACCCAGCAAAGCCGGGATCGGAACCCAGACAGGCTGGTACGGGGTCCAGGCACTCACCATCGTGCCATATCCTCCTGTCTGCCAAGTTTCCTGCGTCCAAGTTACCCCAGGTTCTGTCATGCTGACCCAGAGCGGGTGTCCTTCCTCTGAACCTGTAGGGTGACACTGCCTCCTCAAATGTCAGTCACTGGCTGGTCATGGAGGACTTTCAGTCTAAGCATCTGGGTGCCGAGGCTTTGGTGGACAGACGACGCCCCTCTTCCATGGTGAGTCTATCTACCCCAGCCTTCCCAAGCTCATTCCCTTGGTCCCCCTGAGCCACGGGCTGAGAAGCTGAACTACAAGGATGGTGTCGTCATAGGATGTAACCTTAATCCCGCATCTCCCGCCCACTCACTGTACTCACTGCCTTTCCCTGCCACCTTCTGGGTGCCCCGGGAGTTCCAGGCATCTCTCAGTGGCCACAGGTGGCCTGCTCACGGTCCTAATTCAAGCCTGTATCCTGTCACCTGAAGGAAGTTCTGTGGGGGGTGAATGGCATCTCCATTGTTGGAGTGGGATCAGTCTTGCAGGATCCTTTGGCGGCTCTGCCCTCACATCATGGTTAATTCAGTCCTATCCTGTAGACGTCTTAGCCCGACAAGTGCTACTGGATATCCTTCTGAATATGTAGGACAGGGCATGGGTTACCCTACGTGCAAGGGTTGCGAGGGAGTGTCTCCCTGACACAGAAGCCCAGGGCAGGTGTGGAGATGAAGGGAGATGAAGATTAGGCTTTAGGGCAGCTGGGGAAGGGTTTATTGGCTCCCATCACCATCTCAAGGTGACCTCAGGAAAAGGTGGGGAGTGGCGTGGCCACATCCCCTCTGCTCTTTAACTCTAGGGAGGGAGATGGTACAAGGGCCTGAGAAAGAGAGGTGGGCAGTGGAAACCTAACTAACCACCCTAAAGACCTAGGGCTAGGAAAAAACATGGGTTATGGGTCTGGGGCCATAAGTGAATTTCTATCTTTCTTTTTCTACAACAGCCAAGAGGTCTACGCTTCCCAAGCCATGGAACATCAGGTAAGGAGTGTACAGAGTGATCTTTCTCCCCTTGATATTCTATCCTACCACAGGGCCTTTGCACATGCTATTCTCTTTATCTTGATCATCTTACCTTACCTCGTTCTCCATTGCCTCATTAGTGCTGCAACTCCTCTGATTCCCCAGTTAATTGCTCAAACAGAACCCTGCTCCTCTATTCCAGAGTATTGTTCTCATTAGACATTGCTTGGGTCGACTATTTGACTCGCCCCCTTACTGTCAGCTCCATGAAGGCACAGGCCATTATTTGTTGTGCTCACCATTGTACCAGTGTGCTCATTTACCTGTGTAGCAACTGAGAGGCTGGTAAGACCCGGAACTAGGGTTTGAACCCTCATTTGTCTATACCCAAGGCCTGGATCTTTAACCACCACCTGGCTTGTCTCCCTGAAGATAGTGTTTTAGTAAAGGTATAAGCAAGAACACTGCTCTAGGGGGATCCTGGGATGTCCCCCAGAGGAGATAGTCTTTGAGCTGGGCCTCTAGGTAGGAACGGAAGAAGAATATTCTAGGTAGAGCCGACCACCCGAAGAAACTCATAGAGGTGGGAGATGAGAGAGCCACTGTGAGGGCAGGGGCCTCAAAAAAGATTGAAGTCAGGTCATGAAGGCACTTCAGGCCATGCTGGGGACTTTGGGCCATGCCTTGTCATTCATGGGGGACCTTTGAAAGTTTTAGAAGGAGAAACCAATGTGATTCCCCCAGTGCCAGGAAGATAACCATGGGCCAGGGGTGAAGAATGACCTAGACGGCAGATGTTCAGAACAGGAAACACTGGTCAGGAGGCTATTGCATAAGTTCATGATGGACATAGGAGAAGAAGTAGAGGAGCAAATGGTGATCCGGGACATGTCAGAGCCTCACCTCTGTCCCAGACCATGACCCTGTGGGCAGACTTACCGATGGAGTACGGAAGGCTGAATGTTGCTAGGTGCCTGGTGTGTGGGACTTAGTCTACTTGCAAATTACAAATTCATTCCAATGGAGAGTTTTGAGCACTTCTGATTACTTCCAACAGCAGAGGCAGAAATCCAATGATTCCCAGAATTACTACAATTATACTAAGGCTTGTTCCTAAACATCCCACTTGAACTTCATGTGTTTATTGGTTATTTCTATACTTGCTTTCATATCTTCCTCTAGTCCCCACAGACTTCCGTCTCTATACTTTGACATCTCTGCTGAGTTTCAATATTAGTCTTTTGTTATTTTGTTGGAGTTGTAACTTGAATGTAAAATTTTCACCAGATACTTCTTGGTATTACAGTTCTGAGTTATGGGCTTATTTGCAGGACCAGGGGGCATGGAACCTGGGGCTTTTTCCCAACGTGGATTAAAGCCAGACCGAACTGACTATAAACTTTACTTGTTACTTCAACCAGATTTAAAGTTCACAACTTTTACAAAAGTTTCGCTTGTTTGTTTACAACTTAAAATGCCCGTCCTGGGGCACCTGAGTGGCTTAGTCGTTAAGCGTCTGCCATCTGCTCAGGTCACCATCTCAGGGTCCTAGGATCCAGCCCCGAGCCCCACATCACAAGCAGGAAGCCTGCTTCTCCCTCTCCCATCCCCCCTGCTTGTGTTCCCTCTCTCACTGTGTCTCTCTCTGTCAAATAAATAAATAAAATCTTAAAAAAAATTAAAAAATAAAAGTAAAATAAAAGACCCATTCTTCCTCCAAAATATCTTTTTATGTTTTTCTGCTATTATGAATCATTGGTCTGATATTCTGTCTCAGGTGGCCGCCTCTGGGGAAGATTTGATGATGTCATCATAATACAAAGTACCGCTCAACAGTATTTGTCACATGTCCTATGTCCACATTGTCTAATTTAGTAGTGTCAAAGATAAACAAAGCTGGGCACTAGTTAAGGCAGACAAAATTCTGTATTTTTACAACAGGAAAGAGTAGAGCAAGTTGGAGCAAGCATCCCCCCTCCCACTCACCCCCCAACCCCAAGTTAAGCTTTTATCCTTTTTATCCTCCCACAAAAACTGGGAACAGGATCAAAAGTTGAGTGTTGAATGTCTGCATTTCAAAGAGATGGCTTTCAGGTCCTTGAGCAGACAGTTTTGACTGGTAGATAATTTACATCTCAAAGAAGCAGAGAAAGGATGTATAATGGCAAGCTTTCTCAGTAGGCATTTTAGGGGAATTGGGGTTATGCTAGGGACAGAGGTACAAGCTGCTAGAAGCCAGGCTGAATTTGGTCAAGGGGGATGTCTTTATCAGCGGCCACTAACCACATGTGGCTACTGAACCCTTGAAATGAACTGAAGAACCAAATTTTTTATTTTAGTTATTTAAGTTTAAATAGTGGTCAATTACCATTGCTTTGGACATCGCGGTTTTGGAACATACTATTTTTTTAAAAGATTTATTTATTTATTTATTTATTTATCTTTAAATTTATATGTTTAATTAACATATAGTGTATTATTAGTTTTAGAGGTAAAGGTCAATGATTCATCATTTGTATGTAACATCCAGTGCTCATTTCATCACGTGCCTTCCTTAATGCCCATCACCTGGTTATCCCATCCCCCTACCCACTCCCCTCCAGCAACCCTCAGTTTGTTTCCTATGGTTAAGAATCTCTTATGGGGGCGCCTGAGTGGCTCAGTGGGTTAAAGCCTCTGCCTTTGGCTCAGGTCATGATCTCAGGCCTCCTGGGATCGAGCCCCACATCAGGCTCTCTGTTTGGCAGGGAGCCTGCTTCCCCCTCTCTCTCTGCCTGCCTCTCTGCCTGCTTGTGATCTCTCTTCTCTCTGTCAGATAAATAAAATCTTAAAAAAAAAAAAAAGGAATCTCTTATGGTTTGTTTCTCTCTGATATCGTCTGGTTTTAGTATTCCCTCTGTTCCTCTATGCTCCTCCGTTTTATTTCTTAAATTCCACATTTGAGTGAGATCATGTGTTAATTGTCTCTCTCTGATTGACTTATTTCGCTTAGCATAATACCCTCTAGTTCCAATCACGTCATCTCAAATGGCAAGATTTCATCTTTTTTTGGTGGCTGAGTAATATTCCACTGTATATATATATATACCACATCTTCTTTATCCATTCATCTGTCAATGGACATCTGGGCTCTTTCCATAGTTTGGCTATTGTGGACATTGCTGCTATAAATGTTAAGGTGCACGTGCCCCTTTGGATCACTACATTTGTATCTTTGGGGTAAATACTCAGTAGTGCAATTGCAGGGTCCTGGGGTAGCTCTATTTTTAGCTTCTTGAGGAAGCTCCATACTGTTTCCCAGAGTGGCTGCACCAGCTTGCATTCCCACCAGCAGTGTAAGAGGGCTCCCCTTTCTCTGCTTTCTGCCAACATTTGTTGTGTAAGATTTATTTATTTATTTTACAGAGAGAGCATGAGCAAGAGGGGCAGAGGGAGAAGGAGAAAGAATTTCAAGCAGACTCTGCTGAACGTGGAGGCTGGCACGGGGCTTGATCTCATGACCCTGAGATCACGACCTGAGCCAGATGCTGAACCGACTGAGCCACCCAGGAGTCCCTGAAACATACTACTGACACATCCTTCTTGGTTATTGTGTGTGGCCTGTGGTGTCAATTAATTCCTTGACCCCCTTCCCACCTATTTATAAAGTCTGACGTTATAAAGTTGGTCAGCCCTTCTGTTCTTTATGTAGTTTTTATTTTTCCATGACTGTGTGGCCAACCCATATTTCCCTGTGGATTATATTTCTTTGCATGTGTGTTACTTTTATATTTGGAGAAAAGGAATCCACAAACATTACTCTATTTTTATTTATTTGTTTGTTTTTAGGTAAATTCTACACCCAACGTAGGGATCAAACTCATGACCCCGAGATCGAGACACACATGCTCTACCAACTGAGCCAGCCAGATACCCCCACAAATGTTATTTTTAAAAAATTTCTTATTGGGATAAAGTTCACGTAACAGAAAATTAACCATTTGTGTGTACCATTATTGGCATTTTGTCCATGCACAAAATTGCACAACCACTACTTTTAGCTAGTTCCAAAACATTTCATCAACCCCAAAGGAGAACCCCTACTAAACAGTCACTCGCCATTCCCCTGCTCCCCAGCCTCTGGCCACAACCAATCTGCTTTCTGTCTCTATGCATTTACCTATTCTGGATAATTCACATAAAATGTATCCTATAACATGTGACCTTTCGTGTGTGGCTTTGCTCACTTAGCACCATGTTTTCAAGGGTCATCCACGTTCTAACTTGTATCAGTACCTCACTCCTTTTTATGCATGAATAATATTCTGTTGTGTAAATACACCACATTGAATTTATCCATTCGTCTGTTGGTGGACTCTTGGGCTGTTTTTACCTTTTGGCTGCGGTGAATAGCGCTGTACTATGAATGTGGGTGTACGAGTTTTGTTTGGATGCTTGTTTTCAAGTTTTTGGGATATCTACCTAGGAGTGGAATTGCTGGGTCATATGGCAATTCTATGTTTAACCCTTTTTTTAAAGATTTTATTTTTTTGAGAGAGAGAGAGAGAGAGAATGAGTAGGGAGGGAGAGAAGCAGGCACTGAGCGGGGAGCCCCACAATGGGGCTCAATCCCAGGACCCTGGGATCATGACCTGAGCCCAAGGCAGACGTTTAACTGACTGAGCCACCCAGGCGCCCCTCTGTGTTTAACTTTTGAGAAACACAAGTTGTTGTTGTTGTTTTTCTCAAAGGCAGAAGCACAGACAAAGAGCCCAGGACTCTGGAGGCCTTGCCTCCTCCCAACTCCAGGTGTCCCAGCTGGGACATGTCAGCACAAGGACCCTGTGGGCCGGGCCAGCTCCTCTGGACAAGACGTGCTCAGTGAGGAAGCACAGAGACAGGAAGAAAGGGTTTTTGGCATACAAGGGTAAGCCAGGCATAGGGCAGGGTTGAGGAGAAGAGAGAGACAAAAGGCTGAGAAGGGACCCGTTAGAAGAGGTGGGAGCTGTAAAATGACCATCGAGGCCTTGGAAGAGGGACACCTGGGTGGTTCAGCTGGTTAAGCAGCTGCCTGCAGGTCATGATCCCAGGGTCTTAGGATCGAGTCCCTGCTTCTCATTCTTCCTCTGCTACTCCCTCTGCTTGTGCTCTCTCTCCCTCTGGCAAATGAATAAGTAAAATCTTAAAAAAAAAAAAAAAAAGACCTTGGAAGAACCCCGTGGCTGAGCCACACCAAAGCTTCCCCTGTCCTTGGAAGGGGGACTTGTTCTCCGAAGACTGAACTCTGGCCCCGAGGCCTGGTCTGCCAGCAAGGCTGGTCTGAGATCTGTGGCTTGCTGAGTCCAGCCTGTGGGCCATGAGGGACTCCCGCTCCCAGAGGCTGCATTTGCCTCCCAGGCTGCAGCCCCGGCCCAGGAGACTGTGGGTCAGACAGGAAACCCTGGTGTTCTTGTAAAGGGGATGAGCCTCTTAGCACAGCATCCTGGCAATGCATCAGCCCTATACACAGCAGAGGAGGAGGAATTTGGCATCATTCATTCATTCATTCATCCATTCATTCATTCGCTATGCACCTGCTCCATCCTGTGCACTGGCCCAGGGCTGAGACTGTCATTGGACACTGGATGGGATATGTCAGGAGCTCTTGTGTGTCCTGCCAACTCCTCAGCTAAGAGCCCACCCCACTCTGGGCCCAGGGCCGTCTGTGCTCCCAGAGCAGGGAACTCCAGGCCTCTTTGCCCCTCTGCCCCTAAGGGACGATAGCAGCCTCTACTATGGCTGCAGGGTGGTCGTGTCCCAGAAACCCTGGGTGAGTGGACAAGCCTGGGCCTCCCCAGGGCAAAAGGGAGGGACATGCACAAAGGACTTCTTGCCCTGCTGTCAGAATCATTGTTGCATGACCAAGTTTGCACCGGTCTGCAGACCAAGTCTGCACCAAGAGCCAGAGAGAGTTTGCAGGTGAGATGAAGCTGGCTGTGCAAAGCTCATGGGACATGTGTGGGTCAGTCTCTGATGGGCTCCAGAGAACACTTGTCATCAGCACCCATGAGCAGCTGCTGTCCGCCCCACCCCCCCAACCTACCATGCTCACTGGGTGCCTGTGAATCTCATCTCTTCTCATAGCAACCACCCGAAGGTAAATCTACCCGAAGGTAGATACCATTATCTTCCCCACTTGTCAATGAAGAAAGAGAGCTCCCAAGAGAGAGATCCCAAGAGATCTCACCAAGGTCACACAGTAAGCGCCAGACACAGGACTTGAACTTGGGTTTGCCTTATCTCACAGATACTGCCCTGTTCTCGAAAGGATGCTCAACAGTGCTAGTCATTAGTGATATAAATTAAATGTAAATTAAAACCACAGAAACACCACCACGTACCTATTAGAGTGGCATCCGAACATCAGGATAACCGAGGATACTGAGGCAGGGGCGTGGAGCAAGTAGAAAGCTCAAATGCTCTGGTGGGAATGCAGAATGAGGCAAAAAAAGAAGTTTGCCAGTTTCCTACAACATTAAACAGACCCTTCCCATATGGCTCAGCAGTGGAGAAATGGAGAAATGAAAACAGGATCGGTCAAAAACTTGCACATGTACTCATATAGCGGCTTTATTAGTAATTGCCTCAAACTGGAAAAAACCCAGCTAACCTTCCACTGGGGATAAGATAAACACCGCACAGTGCTTCCACGCCATGGAACACCACTGAGCCACAAAATGGAGCCAACCACTGATCCAGGCAACAACAGAGATGGTTCTCAGAGGCATCCTGCTGAATGAAGAAAGTCAGATCCAAAAGACTGCATACCGTATAATTAGGCATTTTTGGAAAAAGTCAACTGCAGCATTAGAGAACAGATCAGTGGTTGCCAGGGCTGGGGTGGGGGAAGAGTTGATGACAAAAGGACCGCAGGAGGGAATTTTGGGAGAGGTGGAGTTGCCGTGTGTCCTGATGGTGGCAGTGGCAGACTGGCACTGTTGAGCATCCTTTTGAAAACAGGGCAGTATCTGTGAGATAAGGACTGTACGGGTTTGTCGAAGCTTCCGGGATAGTACAATAGAAAGAAACTCATGGGTGTAAATTACACACCAGGTACTCACCCTCACTGTGACTCAGCACTGCCTGCTGGAGAGAAACCTTGTGCAGAGGGGAGAAGGGCGGGCCTTCTAGGTGAGGGGACAGCTTGAGCAAAGACAAAGAGTTGGGGCAGGGGAGCATGGGCTCAGAGTGAAGGCTCTGTAGGAGAGGAGGCAGGGGGGACTGCTGCGGACGTGCCCATTACCTGGCCAACAGCTCTGGTCTTCAGCCCATGTCTCCAGAAGACCGTAGCAAAGGCAATTGCTAGAAACAGATGGAACGGTGGGTGGGATATGGCAGATCATGGGGCCAAGGAGCCCAAGCCAGGGAAATCCCTCCATCCTTGACTTGGCTCCCCAGTGCCCTCCCCTCCCCCACTGGGCTGCCGCCCATGTGGCATGTCTCCAACTAAACTCCCCCAACTATTGGCCCCGGCACCTTGGTGCCATCTGGGCAAGATAACGTGGTAGAATCATAGAGGATGATAGCAGCCAGGCACTGGATTTGGGAATCAGTTGAGATTCTGGAATAGATTGTTGAGAAGGGTGCCTGATGAGCCCTTAAAAAATGGGCTCCCAGGGCGCACTGCCTTCAGTCTGTCATGTTTTGGTTGCTTTGCTGTGGCTATCTGGCCACCATTGGGACACAGTCCTAGTAGTTCCTAAGCTGAAGACCCACTGCGACAAATGGGCTGGGAGCAGCTGTTGTAGGATTCCCATCCCTAGGGAGGTTGGAGGGGGTCTGGCCAGGGAAAGCTACGAATTCACTGTGGTCCTAGAGATCAGAGGGGAGGCTATGGGAGCCACAAGGCTTGCCTAGAATCTCTCCATCTTCTCCACAAAGGTTTGGTCTGTGAGTAGAACCTCTGCCGTGGAGCAATGTGTTCGGAATGAACCAGGCTGTGGATGTTGTCAAATCTCAGAACATTTGCATCAGGGGACAGACATTCAGACAGGGTACCCCACCCAGGACCTCACCCTCCGTGGTGTAAATCCTTGTGCCAGGACCCAGATCAGGGAGCCACTGTCGTGCCTGAGAGCCTAAAGCCAGCCATATGCACCCTATCTGCTCGAGCCAGGGGCCCCTAACTGGCAAAACATGGATGCACATCAGGACTCCAGCCCCCAGGTCCAAGTGCAGCTGTTTCCTGCCAACACTTCCAGATGCTGGCCTTGAGGCAGATGAGGATCCCGTCCTCAGGGACCACGTGGGCTTTGTAGTGCCGGATGGGCAACACCTCCCTCGTGTCTCCTGCCTGCTTCTGATAGCTCACCTTGGTTTTCAGGAAAACCCCAAAGCCAGTATTCACTCTTTCCAATGTGAATTGCCACCTGCAGGGGACAGGGCCCGACAGATGACCACCTGCCTGGGCTCTGGGCCCCTCCTGGCTATGCCCAAGGGTGGTGGGGCCCCCATCCCTACCTGAGCAAACAGCCCAGGAACAGGATTTCATTCTCCACCCGCACGAAGGAGCCTCGGACCACAGTCACTGTGTGCTCATAGTGCATCCTTACCTGGTTATGCAGGTAGTAGCTCTTGAGCACAATGCCCCCTTATTTGATCAGTGGGTGAGGGTTGGTGAGCGAGCACTAGACCATGGCCATCACCTCTCATTCCCTATCCTCTGGGCATCCTCAGTCAGGGTTAGGCACTTGGGGTTGCCATCAAATCATTCATGCTGCCCCCAAACTCCACGGTCAGCTCATCAGGGTGAATGAACTTGGCAGCTCCCGCTCAAGTTGCCTGTGGGAGGAGGAGGAGGGACTTGTGGGGGCTCAGGGAGGCCTGACAAAGGACAGAGAGGCCAAGCCCAGGGCTGTCCTGTGGCATACTGCTCCCTGTCCCTGGCATGCTTCTGGTGCCCCTGGGGGAAGAAGCCTAGAGGCTATAGGTCTAGGCTGGGCACTCAGGATGTGTACTTGTTCCTGTCCCCAGGTCTGCCCTTCCAGACCTGGGACCCTGACCCCATCTGTCCAGGTTTTGGCCCATTGGTCATCTTAGTAGGGACTCAGACTAGTACCTCCTGGAACCTAAAGTTGAGGAGAGGCTGTCTCTGACCTGACCCTTCCTTAGAGACTGAGCTTCCAGTCAACCTGCTCCTACAGCTCCAGCACCCTGAGAACTCAGGGGTAAGCTTGTGTCATTTTCTCCATAAGCTGTTCTGAGATAGCCAATGGTGGTCAATAGACAAAGGAATAGGGTCATTGCAGGAACAAAGTAGAAGAAAGCAGAGGTAAACACCTAACATAGTCTATGATAGGTATGAACTACTTAAGCATAAAAGCAATGGAGAAATCAAAGGAAAAGCCTCCCGAATGAAGCAACATAACACAAAGTCAAAAGTTAAAGATAGCAGCAAACTACAAACTGGAGAGAATGCCACAAATATGAGAGAAAAGGTCAGTGTGCTTAATATGTAAAGAGCACTTGTAAATCAATAAGAAAAATACTTTTCTAGAAAATGGGTAAGAGATACTAGAAAGCAAAGCAATAAATAAACAAAAAGTTACAATAGCCAATTAGCACAAAGAAAAATTCTAGCCTCACCACTGATGAAAGAAACCCAACGCATTCTCTTAGATTCAGAGGAATGATGTCATCACACATCATGTAGCCTTTGGAAAACTCTGGTGTACACTCATGAAAGGATGGGAGCGAAAAAGGCAAGTAACATTTAGGTGTTCTTATGAAAAATTGTGTAGACCTTGAGGGCTGGTTCAGACCATGAATGACTTAAAATATACAAGGAGGATAACACAAAAAGGTCACATCTCCACGCTGACACCTACCTGCTGTGTGACTTTGAGTCATTCCCTTCTCTGTCAGAGTGTAGTTTCCTTACCTCTCAATTAAGGCTGCCCATGACCCAGTGGCCCCACCTCTTGAGATCCACCCGAGAAAAACACTCACACATTTGTGTAAAAGGGAGTGTGTAGGTCTTCCACACTGAAGAGTTTATAATAATGAAAAATTGGAAACAACCTAAATAATCATTCCTAGTGGGCTAGTTAAGTAAATGCTGGCCCCTCCACCCTGTAAAATACTATGCAACTATTAAAAAGGTCAAGGTGGGGGCATTGGGTGGCTCAGTCCTTAAGCAACTGCCTTCAGCTCCGGTCATGATCCCAGAGTCCTGGGATCGAGCTCCGAATCGGACTCCCTGCTCAGCGGGGAGCCTGCTTCTCCCTCTCCCACTCCCTCTGCTTGTGTTCCTTCTCTTGCTGTGTCTCTCTCTGTCAAATAAATAAATAAGATCTTTTTTAAAAAAATAAAAAGGACAAGGTATATTAAAACATCCTCAGATGGACAAATATGCAAGCCATGCATATTGTCTAATAAAAGAACAAGTTGCAGAATAATTCTTACATCTTCTTACATCTTCTTAAATCATGTACTCTACCTATTTCTATTGTATTGATCATATTTTATACATATGATATATAATATTTTATATATTTATATATCCATTTCTTGTGGGTACATGGAAGTGCAATTAAAAAAATGCCTGCAAATTACACAGAAACTGGTGACAAGGGTTACTTGGAGACGCTCAGAAGGCTTCAATGTTATCAGTAAGGTTTAGATTCTTTATAATGAGAGTATGTTCTCAGAGCCCTTGTATAATTAAAAAAAATAGCATAGCAATAGAGCTTTTCACCACTGCCAGCCATTCTTTAGTCCTCAGATTTCTTTATTTATTTTTAAGATTTTATTTATTTATTTGATACAGTGGGGGGGAGTGGAGAGCAAGCAAGGGGAGCAATAGCCAGGCAGAGGGGGAAGCAGGCTCCCTGCTGAGCAGAGAGCTCAATGTGCGGATCCATCCCAGGACCCTGGGATCATGACCCGAGCTGAAGGCAGAGGCTTTAACCCACTGAGCCACCCAGGCGCCCCATCCTCAGATTTCTAATTCGAGAGGTTCACAGAGCAGATGGAACTAGCTCTGTCCAGCTGAGAAAGTGGGGCTGCCAGGAAGGGGATATTTAAGTCAATCGCACACAACCACTCCCCTGGAACATTCTACAGCCTTACAACTACCCTAGAGAAGAAGACATCTCTTTTTTGAAGAAGAAGAAGGCAGCCGCTTAATGGACTGAGCCACCCAGGCGTCCCTAGACTGGGTCTTTAGGACTCCAGGTAGGATTCTTTTCTGCTTCGGTAGCAGTTTGAGGAGCATTGTAGGTGGAGGGAACTGTCTGAACAAAGGCTTTGAGCTGGGGTGCCTGGGTGGCTCAGTGGGTTAAAGCCTCTGCTTTCGGCTCAGGTCATGATCTCAGGGTTCTGGGATCGAGCCCCGCATCGGGTTCTCTGCTCAGCGGGGAGCCTGCTTCCCCTTCTCTCTCTGCCTGCCTCTCTGCCTACCTGGGATCTCTCTCTCTCTGTCAAATAAATGAATAAATAAATAAATAAATAAATAAATAAATAAATAAATACAAAGGCTTTGAGCTGGGAAAGTGTCATAACTTGTATAAGCTATACACCTCGTTCAGAGCCAAGTTGCCCTCCCAGATTTACAAAAGCTGTTATGACATATTAAGTATCCTGCGTGCTCTCTCTCTCTCCATTCAGGCATGTGAATTCCTGTGTTCTCTGCACTAGTTGGGGTATGTGTGATCATCAACATGGTTTTATTTATTTATGTATTAAAGATCTTATTTGTCAGAGAGAGAACATGAGGTGGGGGGAACAGGGAGCCCAACACAGGACTTGATCCCAGGACTCTGGGATCACAACCTGAGCCGAAGGCAGACATGTGACTGACTGAACCACCCAGGTGTCCATTGACATGGTGTTTGTTTTTTTTTTTTAAAGATTTTATTTATTTGACAGTGAGAAACACAGCGAGAGAGGGAGAGAGGGAACACAAGCAGAGGGAATGGTAGCAGGAGAAGCAGACTTCCTGCCGAACAGGAAGCCTGATGCGGGGCTCGATCCCAGGACCCTGGGATCATGACCCGAGCTGAAGGCAGACGCTTAACGACTGAGCCACCCAGGCGCCCCATTGACATGGTTTTATATTGGTTTCCTCCCAGCAGCCAAAATGGATGTCAGCCTTACCCCACTGAGAAGCAATCCATGCGTGGGAACTCCAGCCACATTCTCGGGACCATGGAAAAGGAAAGTTTCCCATCTGTGCATTCAGATTCCTGAGATTTCCACAACATTTATCTCAAGAGCAAACCTCTTCCCTATCCTTTTTCCCAAGCTCTTTCTCTGGGAAGATGGTAAGCAGTTGTCGTCTAATGTGAGACTCATCTGGCTTGGCCACATGCTAGCTGAGTGACTTTAATCAAGTGGTTTAACCTCTCTGAGCCAGTTTCCTCCAATGCAAAACAGGGTTGATAATAGTACCTACATCCCTGGGTTGTTGGGTCAAAAAAAAAAAAAAGGGCAATGAAAAACACAGATTATTTTACTCAGTGCACTCAGAGCACTATATCACAGAATAAGTGCTCAAAAGATAGTAATTATTATGACTCCTGGCGGTAGGCACCCACCATGGTCCCTGATGAGCCATACCTCCCGATTTTCACCCCCTTGTTTAGTCCCCTCTGGTGCTAAGCAGGGCTGATCTGGGTAACCAAGAGGATACCGCAGAAATGATGAGGTGTGACTTACAAGGCTTGGTCATAAAGACCTTGCCATGTCTTATTTGCTTTCTTGGCTCACTTGCTCTGGGAGAGCCAACCGCCATTTTGTCTGGAGAGCACGCTGTGGAGGAGGAGCTGAGACCTCCTACCAACAGCCAGCACCAACCTGCCAGACACATAAGACAGCTCAGAAGCCGACCCTCCTGCCCCACTCAAGCCTTCAGATGACTACAGTCCCGGCTGACATCTCAGCCGTAACTTCGTGAGCAATCCTGAGCCTGAACAAGCCAGCCATACCACCCCGTAATTCCTGACCACAGAAACTGGGAGATAAGAAATGTTTGGGATGCCTGGGTGGCTCAGTTGGTTAAGCATCTGCCTTCAGCTTGGGTCATGATCCCAGGATCCTGGGATCGAGTCCCGAGTCGGGCTCCTTGCTTAGGGCTGGGGGGGAGTGTGTGTGTGCTTGCTTCTCCCTCTGCCTGCTGCTCTCTCTCTGACAGATATATAAATAAAATCTTAAAAAAAAAAAAAAAAAAGAAATGTTTATGGCCATTTTACATGGCTATGTTTTTGGAGTACTTTGTTATCGTTGATAGATAGCAGTAGATAACTAATACATACACCCCTCTTTATGCCCGTGACCTTCATCCCACTCCACCCTCTATCTCCACTTTAAACTGGAGCAGGAGGCAGTCATCTTCAGGGCTGGGCAGGACAGAAGGCACATCCTGGATTTTGTCCCCGAACAAAGGACAGAGCAGGGATAGACCCAGGTCAGAGGGCCTCCGCAGTGCCTGACCCCCATCAGGGGATTGGCCAGTCACCCTCAGGCCTACAGATCCCACCAGCCCTTAGGAGAGGACCCTTGAGTGCTAGAGTAGCCAGGGCCTGGGGCAAGCAGGCAGTTAGCTTTCTCTCTCTGGGAAATGGGATAATAGCCAGTTGCCCAAAGTGTCAGAAAGGACTAATTGTGGATTAAATACAGTTTGGAGTTCTGTGCCAGACTCTTTTCCCCAGGCCCGTGGGGGCAGGGAGGAGCCCTCTTCAGATGCTTGATCTCCATCCTCAGAGCCAGTTCCGGTGGGAGAGTAAGCTACATGGAATCTGAGGCTCAGAGAAGTTGAGCAATTTGCCTTGTGTCACACTGCCAGCGAGTGTCAGATTTGGGAGGCAAATCACATATCTGGCCCAGAGCCCATCATCCAGGCCCAAGTGAGGGGTAGCCTGACCTCGCCTGGGAGGGGATCTTCCACAGGCAGGCCCCAGGAGTTGCTGACTGTGGGTCAAGGCCGAACTACAAAAGTGATGAATCTGGCAGAGGAAAGAGCACTGGACAAGGAGTCAGCAGCCCCAGTGTGGCCTGGATTGGCTCACTTCTTCTCTCTCTGGGTCTCAGTCTGCTCAGCCTCCAAAAGAGGGCTCAAAGGTCTTTCTCTGGGCCCCCCATCCCAAGTGCGCTGTCAACCTTTGTCTTCAAGGACACAAGGGAGTATTTGGCTCTGGGCTAAGCATTAAATTAATCCCGACATGACACTGTTATTATACCCATTTCCCAGGGAAGGAAACCGAAGCTCAAACTCAGGACGTGATTTGCTCACCCCAGATCTGTACCCAATTCTTGACCCCAGCTGTCTTGTAACAGGGATTATTCCTGACCTGGGAGGCATATGCCCTCTTCCTAATGCATAACACTTTGAGGGCAGGAATCGGGGCCTCCACTGCCTCACTGCTCCCTCTGTGTTCACGGAAGCATGTCAGTCTCCCTGGAGCCCACGCTCGCCATGAGCAACCATGAGGGAAAGATGCTAAGGACCCTCAGAGGCTAGAGAGGAAAACTCATGCCTGCTCCACTGGCCCCCCTCCAGGCCACAGCTGAGGCCCCGATCTGCCACGCCAGCGTCCCCTCACCAGCCCTTACCTGTGCCATCCAACATGTTAGCTAACGCTCGATGGATGTGGCTTGTCCAAAGTGAAATCTGCTGCAGGTATGAAATACACACAGGATTCCAAAGATTTGTTAGCAAAACAAAACAAAAATCTCAGTAATAATTTCTATAATGATTACATGTTGAATGATAATAGTTTGACTGTATCGGGTTAAATAAAATCTACTATGAAAATTAATGTCACTTGCTTCTTTTTACTTTTTTGAATGTGGCTACTAGAAAATTCCAAATAACACATGTGATTCACGTTTGTGGTTTTTGTTATATTTCTACTGGAGAGCTCCAGTGTAGCCTCTGGCCACCAAGATCCTCAGAGTTGGGAAGAGACTCAGAGCTATAGAACTCACAGTGACCTTAGGGGCCTTGGGTGCTGCCTTTCCTGGGACAGAAGGAGAAACTGAGGCCAATGCAGGGTTCTTTCCCCCAACTTACCCAGCCCAGTGTCTTCTGTTGCAATCAGATCACCCGCTTGTCCACCTGTGCTGCCCACAGTGGCCAGATGGGGTCTGACTCTCTGGTCTTCCGTCCAGGCCCCGTTCTGTGGCTTCCTCCAGGAGTCCTGTCTTTTGCCCAGTGGCAGCCCTGCTGTGCCTACCGCATCCCCCAGAAAGCCAGCCCCTTCCTCCTGGGCCTCTAGTCCCTACCTCAAGGCGACTTGCAGGGCCCATTCCTCGCTAGGCCCCCGAGGCACTGGCTCCTGGACTCACTACTCACTACCCTGGGTTCTAATAGTCATTTGTGAAATGAGGACAGTGATGCTTGCCCCACCGCATTGATGTGAACATGTTGAAAGTGACACCATCTGCTGTCACACACACACACACACACACACACACACACAGCTGTCCACCCTGCCTCAGTCCTCCCATCAGATGCCTCCTTGAGCTGGGCTGGCCGGGCTGGCTCACCCCCAGCAAAGGCCTGGAACCCGCTGTCATCGTGCCCCAGTGTGTCCAGGCTTCATCTACTACCCAATGTATCAGGAGGAACTGCCCATGATTCATACAGCTGTTAGAGCTCGTGGCTTTGGGATGAGGAGAGACTTCCCAGGTCCAGACCCAGCGGGTGGGTGTGTAACCAGGCCTTTGGGTGAGAGGTGATGGGAGACAAGGGCACTCCTGGCCACACACTGTCTCCACGCCCCCCTTGGACAAGCAGAGAACCAGAGCCCAAGACAAGGACACAAGAGATTGTCACCGGCAAGACCCCCTGACTCCCTGAACTCCGGACACTCCTAGAAGCTTCTGCAGAACTCTCCATTTCATCTTTTGGAAACTGACAAAATGCTGGAACAGGAAAAGAAACATTTGAGGAGTTGTCTGTGCAGGGGAATCACAAAGTGCCCAACGTTAGCTTCATTACCATGTTAAAACCGACCTCTGAATATTCATCCCAAGCGCTAATAAAAGGAGCCTGCTTACTCCTGTTCGGGGAAGCACAGGTTGGGAAATTAATCCCCTCCATCTCCTTATTTGCTGCAAATAAAGATCATTTTGAGAGGCAATGCCACCCGGGTTAGTCCGTCTCTGCCTGCTGCTCACCAAGGAGCTGACCCCCTTGGGTCCCTAACAAGAGCATGCTATGTGCGTGGGGCCTTGCACATAGTAGGTACTTGTCTCAGTCTGGCTCTCCCCGTGGCAGACTCAGAGACCAGGGCCCCAATGCAGGGAGTTTATTCCAGGGGTGAACTCGGGGAAAACACAAGTAGGGGAGGGAGGTGGGGAATGAGACGGAAGATGGGCAGCAGCAGAACAGGGAGGGTTAGCAAGCAAGTGAGGCAGAGCTCAGTCCCCTGCAGGGACCAATGGAAGGCAGCATGGACCAGGCACCTCAGAGTTCCCACCTGAGGGTTTGAGGATATTTACACACCAGCTTTGCACGGTCTTGGGTCAAGGGCAGCTCCAGGCACTATCAATCCTGCAGGCACTGCAGGCCTGCTGGGTGCCTGGTTCTGGAGGGTGGAAAAGGGCCTTGAGAAGTGGTAAGGCTTCGTTCCTGGTCCAAAGGCTTCCATTGCTCTGGGAGCCCCAGACTCTTCCTCCCCATCTGAACAGAGCCTGGAAGAGGGAAGCAGAAGGTCTGAGGCCCTGGAGCAACTGACAATAGAGACCGTCTGAACTTGGTGCTCGCTCAGGACACTGGACCCCACGTGTCCAGCACCAAGCAGAGCATGCACCTGGGTGGCCCGGCTGAACCCCACGGTGGTCCTCCCTTGGTCTTGCGTGGGGATAATTGGAGTGGATCCGCCCCTCCTGTAGGACCTCCTCACACCCCACAGACCCATAGACTAGAGTTTTAGCCCCTGGGGCAAATGCAGGCCACCCTCTCCCGCTGCTTCCCTGGCCCAGGCCCTCCTGTCCCCTCCCCTGCTTCCCCACTCCTGGCTCCTCTGGTCCACCTCTGGCAGCCTGCCTCCAAGTACAGCCTGCCCCTGCTCCAAAGCCCTCCTTGGCTCCTTGCTGCCATGGAGAGAAACTGCAAACCCCTGAGCTTGAAGTGCAAGTCCGTTTGGGGTCCTTCTGGAGCTGATTTTTTTCCTGCTCGCCTTCTTATTCCAGGCCAGGCCCCTTGCCTCTCCACTGTTCCCTGTCCAGCTTTTGCCTCTGCTGTTTCCTCTCCCTGGAATGCCTTTCCTTGAAGTATCATCCCACATCCAGTATCTGCCTCCCTCAGGGTTGATCACAAAATGCCTCCTCTGCTCCTTTTTCTGATTTGTTTTCTTTCCTGGCAAGTGAGCCTCCCCTCCCCGACTGAAGTCCTCCATCTCTCTGCCCAGCTGTCGTGAGCCCCTCACAGGTCCCTGCCTGGGGCTCCTTGAGAAGCTGGTTCATCTTTGCATATTCCTACCTGAGCACCCACCACGGTGCATTGTACACAGAAGGTGCTCAATAAGAGCTTACCAAAGATGTGATGGCAAGGGCTACCTCTCCTTTCAGTTTCTCAACTGCTCTCTAGCGCCCCCGGGTGATCCCCTGCCTGCCCAGGGCCTGCCTGCTCCCCAGAGCAAGTATTGTCCAGGGTCCCTGCTCCTACTGGTCCTGTCAAAGCTTACCTGACCTGTGTCCCATCCCAGCGATGCATGACTTTTCACCTTGTGAACTCATTCCTGCACTTGCGTGCATTGCTAATGTGTTACCTTCCAGTGAAAACAGGGGCCCAGTCACTTAGAAATAGGGTCTGGAAGGCCCTCAAGAGTAGAAGTACATTTCTCTTGCCCTACTGCCCTGTTTTCACACTTTTTGTCTGTTTTCTCTCTTCCACCTTCCCTGCTTTCCTTCTTTCCTCTCTTCCTCCTCTTTCTTCTTCTTCTTTTTTTTTTTTTTAAGAGAGCAGACAGGGAGAGCGAGAATTCCAAGCAGATTCCCCACTGAGCGCAGAGGTCGACACGGGGCTCTATCCCACGACCCTGAAATCATAACCTGAGCCGAAATCGAGAATCAGATGCTTAAGCAACTGAGTCACCCTTCTTCTCTTCCCCCCTCCCTTCCCTCCCCTTCCTCCCTCCCTCCCTCCCTCCCTCCCTTCCTTCCTTCCTTCCTTCCTTTCCTCTTTCAACATATAATGAAAACCAACTGCGTGCCGGGCACTGGCCTGGGCACTAGAGGCTGATTGTGTCAAGACAAACGAAGATCCTATCCTGGAGGAGCACACCGTCAGGGCCTCGCAGACAAGCATCTCCGCAGTTGTGGCCCTTGGTGAGTGGAACTGAGATGGGGACCCTGGACACCCTACGCTAGCTTGAGGGCTGGGCTGTCGGGGAAGAAGGTCCAGAGGAGGCAGCAGAGCTTGCTTTGAAGTCACTTAGCAATGTTAGGCCTGCAACGGGAAGGAGGCCTTACAGTGGAGGGAACAAACTGTGCGAAGCCACAGACGTGGGCAGCTGCATGGCTTTTCCCCAAGGGTGAGGGGGACCATGGAGGGCTCGGAGCCGAGGACGGCCTCTGGCTACAGGTGGATCACAGGGGCAAGCCTGGGGGAGGGGATCCAGGTGAGGGACAGAGGCCTGACCCAGAGCAGGGACCGGGCACAGACCACGCGTCTGTGTCCTGAGGCTGCTGTGGAACAAAGCGGCACAAGCTAGATGGCTTTAAAACAATAGAAATTTATTCTTTCACAGTTCTGCAGGCTGGAATTCTGAAATCAAGGTGTAAAGAGCCATGTTCCCTCTGAGACTCTGGGTAGAATCCTTCATTGTCTCTTCTTAGTTTCTGGAGGTCGCCATCGGCCCTTGGCATTCCTTGGCTTGTAACTGCCTCCCGCCAATCTTGGCCTGTCTTCACACGGCATTGTCCCTGTGAAGGGACACGTGACATTGCTACTTCTTATGAGGACACCGGCCGTCTTGGGATTAGGACCCACCCAAATGACTTCATCTTAACTTGATTACATGTACAAAGACCCTGTTTCCAAATAAGATCAGTCATAGGGAACTGGGGGTTAAGACTTCAACATATCTTTTTAGGGGTTATAATTCGTCCCATAACAGAGAGGAACAAGTAGTTCCACTGAACTTCTCCCAAGGCACAGCCATGACCTTCGCCCTGGCTTTCACCTGTAGGCCGGGGCCTAACCATGGGTGCCCCCAGCCCCTGGTGGCTGGGTTTGTCTGCACCCCCCCCCCCCGAGACCAAATTGGGCGCCATAGTGCCCTCTGCCGCCCAGGTGTGGCAAGAGCAGTCTGCCTCCCGGAGATTTCAAGCAGCTCTGCCCCTCGGAGACTTCATACATTTTCAACCACGGAGAAGACCTCCACCAGAGGCTGAGGTGGCCAACCAGAAGGCACCGAGGGAGGCTGCAAGCACCAGCCCTTGGTGTCTGACTGACCTGGGTTTTCATCCTGCCTCTATGGCTGCCTGGCTGGTTGACCCTGGGTTTTTTGCTCAGCTTCTCTGTGTTTTGGTCACCTCCTCAGGAGAGCAAAGGGAATTGTCCATGTTCCCACAGGGCACAGAGCTGAGCACAAAGTGCCTGCTCGTACCAAGCAACTACTCATTGTTAAAATATTAATTATGTTAATAAATGAGTTAATAACTCTAATGTTCTTAAAACAAACCAGGCAGATAGTAAATGCTAATGGAGCAATGTATATTCTTGGCATCTACTATTTGCCAGATTTAATCTCCTTGGATCCCTAAGGGCTTAGAAGTGCCAATATTAATAATAAATAATTAGATGGCATATAATATTATCATTGGCACTTATAGGCCCTTAAGGGTCCAAGGAAATAAAATTGGGAGGTTCTACAAGCCCAAGATGTTATCTGATTGCGCTAAGTCGTATCTCTCTTTGACAAATAAAATGTGTGTTGGGGGAGATTATCTCATGAATTTAGAGTCAATAATATCTTAACTGTTCTTCCTTCCTTCCTTCCTTCCTTCCTTCCTTCCTTCCTTCCTTCCTTCTTTCCTTCCTTCCTTCCTTCCACTTAGTTCTTTCCAAATGAATTAAAGAAAGCCTTCAAAAGTGTGCTTATTTCTTGCTGCAAAGAACTTCAGGAGGGTCCAGGCAGTGGCTCTAGGGGGCTGGTGAGTTCAAAACTCTCCCAGGCTGACCAACCATCCTGGTTGCCTAGGACTGAGGAGTTTCCCAGGATTTGGGAACTTTCAGTGCAAAAACTGGGACAGTCTCAGCCTACTGAGACAGTTGGTCCCCCTAACTTCTTTCCACTCTGCTTGGACCAGAAACTCACTCCCAGGAGAAAGACAAATTCAAATCCAGGGAGGGGTTAAGAGCTGACTCATCTGGCTTGAAATCCAGTTCTTGCAGTAATATGTGTGACCTTCAGTAAATCACTTAACCTCTCTGAGCTTTGGTCTATAAAGCTGGGATGTTGCAGGTATCCAGATAAGGTACAAGTACTTGGCTTGGAGCCTGGTACAGACAGTTCTCCGATAAACTCATTTGGCTGTGGTTTCTACTTTTCGTGTCTGGCTGCTGGCTCCTAGTTAGAGACCCACGAGTCCTGTGCCCCAGAAAGGGACCTCATCCCCTTGGGGGGAGGGGATCCAGGTGAGGGACAGGCCGAAGGAGGCAGGTGGCTAGAGCTAAGGCATACTCACGCTGCTGCAGGGGATCTGGGGTCCCAGGGAGAAGGTTTAGTTTTGGATCTTAGTTAAGTCCCTTCTGATCTCTCGAAGAATGCCAATTCCCACATCTGTAAAATGGGGTGGAAATGGTGCCTACCTCGAAGGGTGACTGTGAGGATTAATGGCATTTAATGAGATTATACAAGGAATCCTGAACCTGGGCCAAGAACTCCCCACCTCCCTGTCACGCAAACGTTCACACACACACACACACACACACACACACACACAAACTCTTAATCCTAATCTGGACGCACACTCCCTCCTCCCCGGCCCCTGTCCCAGTCCTACCACTTACTTGCTGTGTGATCTTGGCCAGATGACCTTCCCTCTCTGAGCTGCCTTCCTCATCTGGCATGAGGAAATGACAGTTCCCACAATGCTGAGTTTTGATGAAGATGAAATTGAGATAACGCACTCAGCCTAATGCTGGACACACAACCAGAGTTAGGTAGGACTCAGTGACCGGTAGAGCCCCAGGATGATCACGCGCATGCACACATCTTCCAGGTCTTGGTAGCTCCTGGGAGTCCTTCAACCACACAGGGCTTCAGCACCTAACAGGTGTGCAGCAAACCCTGCCACACCGCTGGGCTCCGTCCCACAGACACACCCAGGCACCCGCCATGCTTTCTTGCTGGTCCCCCCATCCTCATCCGTCACCTCCCACCCAGGGCCCCACCAGTCAGCACCACTGAGGCTGATTAACAAAAACACAACATCAAAGGCCTTTACTTCTGAACTCTCCCCTTTAAGGGGAGGCAGGAAATAGAACATTCTTTTTTGAAGGGAAGGGGATTTAATTCTTTTTTTAAAAAAAAGCTAGAATTAGTCAAATACTGAGCTGAGGCCCTGAGTGCCGTGGGCCCAGTCCCAGCTGACCGCGACCCCCCCACAGCAGCCCCCACCTCACCCCGAGAGCCGGGGTGGCACCAGGAAGGCCCAGGGGAGGCAGGCGGCACCCCAAGCCCCTCCCCGCGCAGCTCCTCCTGGGCGATCCAGCTGGCCAAGGGGGCTGCCGGTGGGCGGGGTGTCACCACCTCAGAAAGTCCCGGATGAGCTTCCAGAGCTTAGTGACCCACAGGTTGACGCCGAGGTCCATCAGGTACTGGATCTCAGGCGTGAGCATGCGACGGCAGAGCTGCGCGTGCCGCTGCCCGATGCTCTTCTTGAGGTTGTAGCCGAGGATGGACTTGGCGCCCAGCGGCTGCCAGGGCTGCATGGCCGAGTCCTGGATGGCGGCGGCGTCCACGGCCCGGCCCCCGTCGATGCAGATGCGCCGCATGCGCTCGTTGGCGCGCCGCAGGGCGGCCACCTCGCGGGCCATGCGCTCCCGCCCGAACGCCTCCACCTTGCGCCAGAAGCTGGCGTTGAAGTGGCGGTAGAGGCGGGCGTCCAGCACGTTCCAGGCCGTGGCGCGCCGGTACAGCTCCCCGGAGAGGCGCGGCACCGCCGAGGCGCGGCGGGCGTTGAGCTTGAAGTACAGCACGTCCTCCAGCTCCCAGCACAGCAGGTCCTTGAGCAGCACCAGGGACTCATCGAAGTACTCCTGCAGGAGCACCAGGTGGAAGCGGCGCTCCACCTCCAAGATGTGCTCCTGCACCTGCGGGTTGCCGGGGTCCAGGCCGCTGTCGTAGCCCAGGTCGAAGAAGAGCAGGTTGCGGAGGTAGTGGGCGTTGTAGCCGTTGGGGTCGTAGTAGCGGTCCGGGTCCTGCAGGAACTCGGCCAGCTTGTCGCGGCCCGAGAGCTTCCACGTGAAGGGCACCACCGAGCCGAAGTAGTGGAAGGAGGACTCGAAGAGACGGGCGGGGTCGCGGAGCACGGTGATGAACGTGGCGTTGGGCGGCACCAGCCCGCGGACCTCCTCGTAGTGGAAGCGCATGTGGTTGCAGATGATGTTGAAGCAGGCCCCGGGCCGGTAGTCCTGCACCAGGCTTCGAGCGAAGAAGGCCGGGTAGTCGAAGTCGTTTCGACCATTGGGGAAGGCGAATTTGAGCCCGTGCTTCTGGCCAAAGCGGAAGAGGATGTTGAGCAGCGTGCTGCTGGCCGTCTTGTGCGTCTTCATGAACACGATGTCGCGCCGAGGCTGGCAAGCTCCTGCAGAGCCGTTGGCAGGGGTCACGGTCTCGGGCTCAGCCGGCTCCGGGGAGCAGGGTGCTGTGCCTTCTGGGGTCCTGCTGTGGGCGGAAATGTGGGGAGAGCCTCAGAGGCTGCTGGGGGTCCTGGGGGTTTCAGAACCCCCAGTGCCCCGGTGTCTAAACATCGGGGCTTGTTGGGAATGGTGGGGGGGAGGGGGGCCAGGACAGGGGACCAGATAGGTCTGCGTCCAGGCTGTGATGTTTGGGCGGGGTGGTTTGGCCTCTCTGGCCTCTCATAGCCTCACATGCCTCATCCGTAAAATGGAGAAAATAACAGGCCCATCTGCGGTGTTGGTGTGACGTCCAAGTGAGACAAGCTTGCTGGTTCTTGTCTCATTTGTGGCCACGGCATCGTCCATTTATCACCAATAAGCATGAGGTTGGACCACAGGAAATTTTGTAGGTCGATTTTCGACCCAAAATAGTCAATTATCAGTGATTGCCTCTAGTTCGACTTCATATCATCTGCTAAAAGCACCAACCATTGCAAGCCTGGGCTGAGCAGCCCCATGGGGGGGTGGGCTAGCCTCATGGTTAGGAGCCAGGCCTGGGGGGCGGGGCAGACAGACCCCAGTCTGAATCCGGGCCCTGTGCCAGTTGAGTTCTCCTGGACAAGTCCCCCCCACTGGAGCCTTAGATGGTGATCAGTCCAGCCCTCTACTCAGACAGTGTTACTGGGTCCTCACGTTCCATGAGGCAGGCTCTGTTATCATGCCCATTTCACGGAGGAGGACACTGAGGCCCACGGTTACACGGTGAGCTCTGCCCGCAGCACAATTTCTGCCCAGCACAGCATGATGCAGGGCCCAGGGTGCCCCCCCACCCCAGCCCCCACCCCTCAGCCCCCCAGGAGAGCCACTCACGTGGAGGCCAGGCCAGCGTGCAGTGGGGGCACAGCATAGGAGTATAGCAGCACCAGGAAGCTGGTGAAGAGTGCGCCCAGCACCAGCCCCTTGGCCATGGACACCCAGCGCTTCTTCTGTGGCAGCGGCATCTCAGACACCTGTGGGGTCACAGAGCAGGGCGAGCATCAGGAGGCCAGCCCTGGGGAGCCCCACGGCCGCCCCAGGCTTGGCGAGGTCGAGGGTAGCCTTTGACATTGAGGCTGCCCTTTGCCGGCTCTGTGGCCCCCCCACAAGGTCCACACAGGGACAGAGAGACAAACACACGGAGAGACACAGCGACCGGGGTGCAGACAGAGACAGTGGGCGAAGCCAATGCAGAGAGAGACTAGAAGATGACACAGGAAGCAGGTTCTACTGCCTGGCTTAGTTTTAATTTTTTTTAAAAGATTTTATTTATTTATTTGTCAGGGAGAGAGGGAGGACACAAGCAGGGGAAGCAGCAGGCAGCGGGAGAAGCAGGCTCCCCATTGAGCAAGGAGCCCAACACGGGACTCCATCCCAAGACCCTGGGATCGTGACCTGAGCCAAAGGAAGCCACTTAACCGACTAAGCCACCCAGATGTCCCTCAGTTTTAATTTTTAAGGGTAAGGGCGGTACCTAAGTGTCATCAGTTTACTTTATACGTTTTGGGGCTTCATAATTAAATTTTTTCTAAGATGGAAAAGAAGACCCACCCCCAGTGCCCCATTTGCCCCCAGGCCCGGGGCCAGCGTTGTTCACAAGGAGGGGGCCTGAGTCGCTCACTTTTCAAAGACCCAGCCAGTGCCACCTGTTCCCTGTGCCACCCTTCCCAGCTGCCCAGTGAAGGGCTGAGGCTCCTCAGCTCTTTTCACTAGTCCCTGTGCCCCTGAGTCTGTAGAGCAGGCAGATGGAGAAACTGAGGCTCCGAGTGAGGAGGGAGAGGGTTCAGGTCACCCAGCCAGACCTCTGCCCACACACCTACCTCCTCTCTCTGATTGCCACCAGGCAGGATTGCCCAGGTAAATCTAAATTCTAGATAGATTATGAATAAAATTTGTGTAATTTTATTTGTTTTTGAAGATTTTATTTATTTGAGAGAGCACGCACACATGCGCGAGCATGAAAAAGGGCAGAAGGAGGGAGAGAGGATCTGAAGCCGACTCCATGCTGAGCACAGAAGCCCCCTGCATGGGGCTCAATCCCACGACCACAAGATCATGACCTGAGCCAAAACCAAGAGTGGGGCGCCTAACCAACGGAGCTACCCAGGTGCCCCCAAATTTGTTTAATTTTTCTACTACATAGCACATACTAAAAATTATTCAAAGTTTATCTGAAAATTACATTTAACTGGGGATCTTTTTTTGTTGTTTGTTTTGGGTCTGGGGAGAAGCTTTCGGTCTAGTCTTTTGGTCTAACTGTGGCAACCCTAACAGCGGGGGACTGAGGCATGAACTGTAAGGGGGTAGTTCGTGCTGAGGGATGGGAGTCCAGGAGAGAGCCAGGGCTCCGGACGCCTTCCTCCCTCCGGGCGCCTTCCTCCCTCCCCTTAGCTGGAAGACCAGAGCACAAAACTTTCCATTCTGGCTCTAACACATACCGCACAGGGGCCTTGTGCCTCTGAGGCCACAAGAAGTCATGCATGCCGCCCCGTGACCACACGCACGGCACGTCCCCGCCATCCCTGGGGGCAGAGGCTAAGTAGCCTGCCTAGAGGAGGACCCCACACATTTCTCTCTGGGAAAGTTACCCAAGGCACCCATAAACCCTTCTTGGAGAAGGGGCACTCCAGGCCCCACCCCACTAGCCAGCACCAGTCCCTGAGTCTTCTGCTCATCCTCTAGAAATTTCTCATCACAGGAAAGGACGTGAGGAAGCAATGTGCAGAGGAAGAAACTACGTAGGAGGAATCTGGCCTCCCTCAGGACAATGACGCAGCCCTGTTCCCTCTTAGGCGGGCAAGGTGGACAAGGCAGGGTTAAATGAGAACGGGGGAGAATGTTTCTAGAAGGCAGTTCATCCCAGCAAAGGAGGAAGGTATAGGTTCTCCAAATTCCAACGATTCTACAGAAACGCTTGGGTAGCGTCCCACATGGGACTCTGGGTTCATGGCAGCTTGGTCAGAAATTTAAAAAACTAGAAACAACCTTAATGTCCATCAGTGGGGGACTGTTACACAAACAAGGCCTTTCCCCAGACGGAGTCCTCTGTCCACATTAACAAAACAAGACAGAGCTAAGTGGACTGGCTCGAAAACACATCATGATCTAATAATGTGAAAAAAAGAAAGTTCCAGAACACCATGCCCCCAAATCCACATATGTATACATGTAGGCCCAGAAATAGCTGGAGGGTAGTATTCTAAATTTTAATAGCAGGATCCTCTGTGTAGCTAGGAAAAGGGGTATATACGGGAATATCTTTCTATATTATACATTTCTATAACAATTGCTTTTTTAAAAAAGGGAGCATATATTACTTTTTTAATCCAAAGAAAGGCAAAATTTAACATATTTAAATAATAGGTGGTAAAGAATGCAGTGTGGGGTAAGGTGGCTAGCCAGTCTGATCATGGCGGGGGAGGTGCTGACCCCAGGCTCTGGAGGCCCCAAGCCTGTGTTTCAATCACAGGAACCCCCACAGAATCCCAGTTTGTCATCCGTAAAATTGGGAAGCTGATAGCCACCCCCATCACTGGTTTTTCAGAGATAGAGGAGGCAAAGAAAGCAATTAGCATGTAGTTTTCTCTCAAAGAGTGTTAGCTGTTTCCCTCATGAGCCCCTGGGGACCTGGTCCTGGTGGTCTCACTCTTTGTCACCCTCAGGGTGGGCTCGCTGCTGTCCACTCCCAACACAAACCAGCTCCACGCATCAGGTGCCCCATTTGGGCTCCCACCCCCCCCCCAGGGGGCCCAGTGGAAAACAGGCAGAGCCCTAGGCCAGGCCAGAGCCTCAGACTCGGGCCCAAACCCTGAGTGGGGCCCTACACCTCAGGTTCTCTGACTTTAAAACATGGAAGGGTAAAATTCCTGCCCTCCCCAGATCGCCAGGGCCCACTAGTGCCCCAGCAGCCCCACTCACCAGGGCACTTTCTGGAAATCTGGGAGGCTGATGGCAGAAGATCTGGGGTGGAGGCCCAGCAGCAGGGGGCAGACCTTCCCAGAACCACCAATCAGGCTCCGCCTAGCCCGGCCCAGGACAGCGCCCCCAACCCACCCATGAGGGCTTCACTCATTGATTTGTCCACTCTGCCACTTGGGCCTCCTGAAACCATGCCTGCCCTCGGGTTTCACTTTGGAGCCCCTGTTATGAGCCAGGCCCTGGGCAGGGGCTTCTCTAGAGCATCTCATTGGTTCCGCTCAGCTATCCCAGCAGGCTGACCCCGCTGTCACCCCCATTTTGTAGATGGGGAAATCGAGGTTCCAGGGGGTGATGTGACTTGCCTAGGATCACTCAGCAAGGCAAGGGGCGGGGCTGGGATTCAGGCCTTAATCTGTCGGCCTCCAATATGCACCCTCCAGCTTTGTCTGTGGCAGCCCCTGCCTGGCATGTCCCACACCCAGTCCCAAGCCCGCAGGATGTGTGTGTGCAGCAAAAAGATCTACCACAAGAGGCTGAAGTGTGGCTAATGGGGCTCTGTCCCAGCAGCACTGCAGGATCTGGCCCCTGGGGGCTGGGCCAGGGCAGCCAGGAGGAAGAGAGGAGAAACAGAGGGGACCTTGGTGGCTGGTCCCTACTGTCTCAACAGTCTTCCTGCCTGGCCTCTGTGAACTTGGGCATGCTGCTCAGCCTCCCCGTCTTAGTCTCCTTGTGTGTACGATGGGCACGGAGCACCAAGACCAGGGCAAACAGGACCCTTGGTAACCACAGGCAGAGTCCCTGGGTAAACCGAGGTCCAGACAGGGGCTGGCTGGCAGCCAGGAGCCTAGCTGAGAGGAAGAGTCATGAGACTGAGATTTCAATGACAGGATGCATGTACACAGGCAGAGGTCAATACATATTAATTATTATCATCATCACTATTGACAAGGGCCCAGGTTCCTAGGCCTCTCATAAGGGAGGAGAGATCCCGTCTGTGGCAAGGCAAGCCCGAAGGGAACTCATCCCTGCGCTGTCGGAGCCTGGCACCTGGTAAATGTTTGCTGAATGACCCCCATGACTCTCAGAGCAGAAGGGAGCCGCAGCTAACACAAGAGTATGAGAGCCACATGTGTGAGTCACACAACCAAGGGTCACCTGGAGCCAGCACCTTGAGGCCCCAGGTCCTGCATTTGAGACCGGTTCTGCCGTATCCTTTCTGTGTGCCCTAGGCAAGGCTGTGTCCCTCTCTGGGCCTCAGATTCTGCTCTAAAATGACGAGGCCAATCCCCCCTCCATCCCAGGGCACTGTGCAGATCTTCCTCATCCCACAAGGAAAGTGCCCAGCACAGGGCTGGCGCAGGGCAGACACTCCTGGGCCTGGGTTGCCATCATTATAATTAGCATCATTATGATTGCCCTCTCGGGGTCCCAGTCATGGCCTCCTCAAGGTGTGTGCCCCCTGGCCCATGATAGAGGCTTGCGGTCAGTGGGAAGCCCCATGTCCAAGGCCATGGGTTACCAGGGACAATTACAGTGTGGCCTGAGCCTCATAGCCTCCAATCTGGAAGACAGCACAGCAGGGAGGCTGAGGATCAGAGAGGGTCGGGGCTACCCTCAAGGTCACACAGCACAGCAGCAGCAGACACTAGCTAGAACAAGCAGCAGAACTAGAACCCGGGTCTCTCTTCCTCTGCTTATAGTGGTGACAGTCCCAGGCACTCGGGGCCAATGGCCCCTCCCTCCTCAACCCACCCCTTCTATTCCTATCTTTATCGGTTACCCTAGCAACGTCGTCCTCCATTTATGCTGACAGCTGGCTCCAGGCCAGGCCCAGCAATCCTCCCCTTCGGCTGGACCAGCACCTTCTAGAGAACGAAGGAGAAACAGGACTCATCCCCACAGCAGGCACATAGGGAAACAAAGCCCGGGACGATAAACCTTCTGTCCTGCAGTGTCACTACCAGGAGGCCTTGGTCCCAGGTGTCCTCCTCCCCCAGGAGGACCGCAGTGCAGGGGTGGAGGAAGTGCAGGGGTGGAGGAAGACACACTCACCTTGGGCTGCGGCTGGCTGCCCCTCTCCTCTCCCTGTCTGAGCCACATCTGACTCCCAGGCCGTCTCTGTGGTCACTGGGAAACAGGAACGCTCCAATGACACCCAGCGGTGCTCCGGCTGGCTCCCTCATGCTCCAGCGGGCGTGAATATTCATGAGTTCCCTCCCTGAGGATAGCAGGTGGCATGTGTCTGTACCCTGCAGGTGCCGCCTGGGCCCGCTGCCAGGAGCACCTTCCGGGTGGTCCCTGACTGTCTCTAGACCCCAGCAGCCAGACAGTTCCTTCGCCCCGGGGCTCAGCCAGATCTTGGGTGTCCTTGGACCAAGGACATAGCAGCCGCCGAGCCCTGCAGAGAGTTGGGGAGGCTAACTGCTCCTCGGCATCTCACTTAAGTCCCATGGCTGCCCTATGCATTAGCCCTCTCTCCAAGTGAAGAAACCGAGGCTCAGAGAGGTGAACTCACCCGTCCAAGGTCACAAAGTTAGCCGGGGACAGTCAGAGCCAGACAAAATCCAAATGTAGACTTGCCAAATTCCAGGGCTTAGAGATACTGAGACACAACCAGAGAGCAAGGTTTGTCTAAAATCAGCAGAGCCCACAAGAGCAAGCAACTCACCTGGGAGTCTTCCTGGGGGCAGAGAACCTGCCCAGCTTTGGGAGGATCAGCCTGATGAGATTTCACCTCTGAGCTCCAAGTCCTTCATCAAAGAGGCAATACGGATCTATCATGCCTCTCCTGTCGGCTCCCTGGGTGGGGATCGGTGCATGGGACAATGTGGACCAGCTTGGAGGGATTCTAGCCCGCTGCAGGTGCCAATCCTTCCCAAGGTCTTGGCAAGAAGAAGCAGTTCTAGGGGGTCCTGTCCTAACCCCAAGAGCCCTCAGGCTCACCTGAGGTGCCGAAATCTCTTACACCCCTCTCTTAGCTGGGTTCAGGTCTGTCTTCAGATCCGGGTTAGGCCTCGCCATGAATAGAGGATACCCAGAAAAGCACCTCACACCCTTCCATTAGGCACAGGGGCTCCGGGGATAAAGGTTACTAATAATGGACCATCGGTTGATAGTGATCATTATTGTGATAGTCATTTATCTCACACTGAGCACTTGCATAGGTTGACCAGCTGCCAGCTCCCCCCAGGAAGCAGCAGACATCTGACACTGCCCAGACACCTCGCCCTTTCCCCCCCAGCCCCACCCAGCCTGGGAGCAGCCCTGAAGGCCCCATGAAACACCAGAGCTTAAACAGCCACGGTGAGGACCAAGAGTCCAGAGCTCTCTGAGTGCTGGATTGACCCAGGGCGTGGGAATAGAGCTGTCCCATCTATTCTGGACTGAGCTAGTTTAAAAACAAATAAATGTAGGGGGGTTGGGGGGTGAAGGCAGGGCAGAGCTGGTAACAAACAGCAGAGAGGTGGTTTATAAGTGTGGACTCTTGACCAAACACAGTCCGGTCCTGTGCTCGGGACTTCCCACGCGTCACACACCCTCATGATCCTTGCCACTGGAGACCCTGTTGTCACTCCTACTTTACAGAGGAGGGAGCTGAAGCGCAAGGACGCGATGTGACAAGACCCGTGTCACAAGAGGTTAAGGATCTTGGGGCAGGAGGGAGTGGAGGTCAGGCTCTTGAACAAAAGGTGAGGTCGTGATGGGGAGGGAAGGCAGGCAAAGAAGAGCCACGTGAAGCAGAGCTTTCTAGAGTAGGAAGCGTTGAGAGCAGAACTTACGCTTCCAGCCCTGCCAGAGGGTCCTCCTCTCGGGGTATCGATAGTGACATCATCTCTGGCTGGTTCTCCCCCCACCCCAGCCAAAAAAAAAAAAATGTTTTTAATTATAAAAGCAGTACATGATCGCTGAAAAAAAATTCAATTACAGAAAACTGTAAAGAAGACAATGAGAAGAGCTCCATCGCCAGAGGTCACCGCCCTTACAACTTTAGCACAAGCTTCCCTACATCTTTTTCTGTCTATAAACCCATAGAGATGACAGGAGGGGTCTCTTTGGGGGAGCACATTTTGTCTTTCACTTGCTCCCCTCTCCCATGTCAGTAGATTGTGGACATCTTTTTGTGACCACAATGAGTCTTCGATTGATCTGTTTCACAGTTATTTAGGGAGCATCTGCACTGTGCCCAGCGCTAGGGTTCATGATTCCCATGCCAGAGTTCTGGGCTCACAGTCCTGGGGGTGAGAGGAGCAGGCAGCTGCAGGTGCTGGGATGGAGGGCTTGCTGGAATGCAAACACCTGATCCAGCCTGGGAGGCACAGGAAGAGCATGCTCAGGGAGGCTTCCTGGGGTTAGGGATCCCTGGAGCAGAAGCTGTGGTGTGTACTCTGATTTCCAAAGGCAGCTAGTTCCCTTTTCTCCCTGAGTACACAGCTAAACTACATCTCCCATCCTCCCTTGTGGTTCAGTGTCCTTGTGTGACTGAATTCTGGCCAATGAAATGTGAGCAGAATAACAGCTGTTGATGTCAGGTGGGCGGACCTTCTCTGTGGTCTCCTTTGGCATATGCTGGATGAATGGGGCCCATCTCCTCCGATCTGGAGATGGGCGGGGACCATGAGAAAGGAGGAGGCTGGTATTGGCATCACCACTCACTAAACGCCCGATTAGATTTTGTGAAAATGACAACTAAACTGCCATTGTGTTAAGCCTTTCGGAACTTGGGGCTTGTCTGTTACAGCAGCCAGCATTAACTAATGCACTTTCTACCCCAGAATGACCAAGGCAGAGGGAACAGCATGTGCAAAGACCCAGGGCAATTGAGAAACTAACAAATGTTCGGCTTGGCCAGAGTGTCCAGGATATGTGTATGTCAGAGGTTGGGTGTGCAGGGGAGACTAGAGGCACAGCCAGAAAGGGGGCAGGGGCAAGCAGGAGATGCAGGGTCTCGGGGAAGCATGCTAAGGAATCTGGCCTGGATCCTGTGGGCAATGGGGAACCCTGGAAAGTCTTCAGCAGACAAGTGAGGAGACAGGATTCCCATCAGGCTGCTAGATGGAAAATGAACAGTAGGGATGGGGAAGGACTGGGAGAAGCCTGCAGATCTTGACAGTGGTTGTTACAGCTGTCTAGATGTGAGATGACGCAGACCAAGGAGAAGGCTGGGAATGAACTGGAACCATCTGTAGGCCATGGCATAGACAACATTTGGTGACTGACAGGGTGTGGAGGAGGGGAGGGAAGAACCCCTTTTGGGGTGACTAGTGGTGGAGCTGGCTGGGGGTGGAGCTAGTCCCTGAGTGGGGGAAGCTAAGAGAAGGGTATGTTTAGTATTGCTGTTGGATGGGCAATGTCAGTTTCAATTTAGGACAAGTTGAGTCTGAGGGATGTGTGGGATGCTTGTAGAATATGAAAAGAGCAGTAAGATCCCTTACCTGGAGCACAAGAGGGAGATCTCAGTGGAAAGAGACTGGGAGCCATGGACAACAGAGGTGGGGACTGAGGTCAGAGGAGCAGATGGAATCCACCATTCTGTGGAACACCACTCCCCAAGAACCATTCCCTGACTGATGGGCATGCTGCTGTTTGCTCAGTGCACACACATAGGAACAGGGTTCTGGAAGACAAGGGGAAGGGGTGAGGGTGTCCTAGCGCTGTTTCTTGTGCCTGGAAGGGAATCTCACGGCGACACTGGAGGAAACTTTCAAAGTGGAACAAGACTCCCCCTACAGTGCTCGGACTGTGTATTTGACAGCAACTATTAGAGGTCTAACTATTAGACGCAGCAATTCCATCTGCAGTCATCTGTTCACAGAAGATAACCTAACAGGAGATCTGAGGTGGGTGCAAAAGCTTAGCAAAAGGGGAAAGATAGAAATAATCTAAATGTCCAACAACAGGGGATGGTTAAAATTATTACATGACATTCATCCCATGGTTCATTATGTACTCATTTAAACGATGTCCACAATATATAATAAAGTAAAAAAAAAAAAGTAAAATATATACACACACACATATGATTTTGGTCTACAAAGAGTCTGTATTACTCTGGGAAAAAATTAAAATAAAAAATATTTTTCCATTTTTTAAAAACTGCAGTCTGGCTGGAGGAGAGGAGAGAAGTGGCTATACCCCACCTTGCCGTATGACCACGGAGCAATCTGAGCCTCAGGATCCGAAAGCGGGGAAGAGGCAGCAGGCGCCCGGGGCAGAGAAGCTGGGAAGCGTGGGCTGCACAGTTAAAGGCACAGATGGGACAGGTTGGCCCTCCAACCAGGAGCCCGGGCACAGTGCCCCGCAAGGACCCAGAAGCAGGGTGCCCCTCTGGAGTGTGGTGCTGGAGGAGAGATGGGAGGATCACCCAAAGAGGGAATTCAGCTGAACCCCAAGTTGCTGGCTCACAGGACCACCCCCAAACTGTCAGCCCTGATGCCTTGGCCTCCTGCCTGCCAGGTGGGTCCCAGGTCCGGCAGCTGACTGAAAGAGGGCAATGTTCTTCGATGATTCAGAAGGCACCTTCTCATCTTGCAGGATCACCTCTCTCTACCGTTTCAAATGGCAACCATGCCTGGGACCCCCAACAGGCTTCCCAGGGTCACCTGCTAGCCATGGGATGGGTGGGAACACCGAGGCTCAGAAACTAGCAGAGGGGATTACCGGCCAAGTCAGAACTACAAACAAGCTCTTACCGCTATACCGCTTTGCCTGGGCAAAGTCACCACCAGGGCCAAGTTGCCCCAAAGTAGCTTCAGAGAGGCAAAACACAGCTTAACCAAGAAGTTAGTGGTTTCGGGGCACCTGGGTGGCTCAGTTGTTAAGCATCTGCCTTCGGCTCAGGTCATGATCCCAGGGTCCTGGGATCGAGCCCTGCATTGGGCTCCCTGCTCCGCAGGGAGCCTGCTTCTCTCTCTCCCACTCTCCCTGCTTGTGTTCCCTCTCTCGCTCTCTTCCCCCACCCCCCTTTGTCAAATAAATAAAATCTTAAAAAAAAAAAAAAAGTCAGTGCTTTCTTTATTAGCTCCCAATTACTGAGAACCCCGGAAGTGCACAGCTGAGATGTTTCTTAAAGGAATGTCATGCACTTATTGCATAAAAATATGTAACAGTATAAAGGTTTTTAAAAGGTGCTGAGCACCTGCTATGCACAATGTCCGGGATCTGCCCACCAGCATCTCCCCTCCCGGAGAGGCTGAGATGCCCTGGCTATGAATTCTGACTCTTCAAGTCCCCAGCTGGGTGATCTTGGGCAGGTGACTTCCCCTCTCTGAGCCTCAGCTTCTTAACAACAGGAATATTCTGCCCCTCTCAGGGTTTGCTATGAGGATCGAACGGGATGAGGCATGCAGAGCCCTATGCTCATAACTCAGATTATTATCATGACCCTTCTAGACCCACTTGGCAGGAGAAACAGGACTCACCACTGCAGACTCCTGGAAGGAAACCCTCCTCCATCCAAACCCCTATATTTCCCATGCTCCAGACCTGAGTTCCCTCACCCCCAGATTTCACATCGGGGGAAACGGAGGCACAGATAAGGAAGGACTTGCCTAAGGTCTCATGACAATTCAGGGAGGGCACTGCTGGGATCAGGTCTGGGAGGGCCCAAGCCACCTGGAGCTGGCAAGTGGGAAAGAAGGTATCACCCGGGGCCCCAGTTCCTCCCAACCATCACTCCTCACCTGGTGTTCCTCCAGCCCCCAGCCCACTGATTCCCATGGGCACCTCTGCTCACTCCTGCCCTTCCTGTCTGGAGCAGAATGGTGCCCCTAAGAGGGGTCGTTCTTCACCATATTCCTCACGCAGTCCAAGCGAAGCAAGAAGCCCTTGATAGGCTTACTGCCGTGCCTGGAATTCCAGCATCTGTGCCTCATTCACTTAGGTTAATCATTGCCTCTCACCACGGTGACACACTCAGTCCCCTAGGGCCCGGAATGGGGACTGTCAGGGAAACACTCCTCTCTTGCTGGGTGACAAGAGGGCATCCGCCCCATGCTCTCAGACAGCAGCCCCGGGCCCACTGGACAAGGGGATACGCAGGAAGCACGCCCCTCTGTCCACAGGGAGCTTCCCTGAGGCACGGCTTGGCCTGAGTGAGAAGCAGGCAATGAAGCAGCCCGAGGTGGCAGCTGGAAACAGGGCTCTGTTGTCTCTGCTCCCAGGGTAGCAGCCTGCCCACCCCCTGAGTGTCAGGCAGAGCTGGGAGCTAGGAAGGCAAGGCGGGGGAGGGGTCCTGAGCTAGGGGTTTGGGGAACCACAGGCAGATCCGGGAGCCTAGGACCCCAGAGCCGCAGAGGTCTTGAGCAGGGCTGTAGTCCTAAGATGCAGGCTGGGACAAGATTCCTGTGACTCATAGTCATTTCAGCCACCTTTGAACTATGTGTGACCTTGGGCAAGTCACTGAATCGCCCTGGGCCTCAGTTTCCCCCCAAGGATAATGGGAATGCCCTGCAAAGTACAGGGCCACACTATAGTGGCTGCTCTGGCCCAGGCCTGCCCGTGGCCTAACCCTCTCTGGGCCTCAGGTTACCCTCTTGGTAAAGGAAAAGGCTGCATTCTCCCAACTGGACTGTCCTCCTGAGGATTTTCATGGCACCTGTCACCTTGGCAACCCAGGGGATCAGGTGTCAGTCCTGCAGCCCTCCCTACCTCCCTCCCTCCTGGTGTGGGTTACTGCAGCCAGATGTGCAATCCTCACCTCTCCTGCTCTAGGCAGGTGGGAAGGGGGGCCCAGGTGGGAAGAGAGGCCCTGCTGGGAAGAGACCAGTCTTGCTCTGTGCTGTGACCAAGTACTGGCTTGACAATGAGGGGGCAGCCCAAGCTGGACCCCCTCTTGGACATTGGTCCTGGAAACTCAACTAGCCAGATTTCCTATGGACCCTTCCTGGATATCAGGGCTTGTCCCATATCAATGAGCTTCTCTTTGGTGGCCTTGACCCCTCTGCGGTATAGGACAAGGCCTTCCCCAAGCAGAGGGGGATCCATCCCTCCCCCTGGCCCCCAGCCCCTGGTCCAATGCCTCCCCACGCACACACACCCCTTCTGCAGAGCACTGGTGGGAACAGGGGAGATCCCTGCCCTTCCTCCCCGAGGGCTCAGGCTGCTGTGTCCGAGATTAATCATTAATGGACTTCCAGCTCCAGCCCAGCTCCAGCCCCACCCACCCTGTCCGAAGACTGGGAAAACCCTGGAAAGGGGGCTATGAGGAAGAAACCAAGGGCAGGGCACACACCAACCTGTGACCCCAGCTGCCGACCCTCTGGCACTCGGACCCTGGAGCAGTTGTTAGCATTCCGCACCACCCAGGTCTGAGAGTCCCGCAGTCCCGGTTTGGAGGTCTGGGTAATAGTGCCAGCTGCAGCCCCAGACAGGGCACCGGCAGGCAGTGGGTGCTGGGTCCCCAGGACATACCTTGGCCCCGTTCTCCTCGGGGCTGGCGTGGCTGTTTCGGTCCCGGGCCCGAGCCGCCCGGGCGCTCACTAGGCAGCGGGGCGTACCCGCCCGGGCCCCCGACTCCACCAGGCCTGGACCATGCTCCTGCCGCCGCCGCCGCCGCCGCCACACTCGCTCGGGCCAGGTGCGGCCGCCAGCCTGGCCCGTCCCCCGGTGCTGCGGCCAATGGGCGGCCTGCTCCAGCCCCCTCCCGACCCCTCCGCGCCCGCCCGGGACGCACAGAAGCCGCATTCAGCGTCCCCGCGCGCAGCGCCGCGCCCCCGCCACCAGCTCAACAAGGCGCATTTGTCTCGGGAGCGCCAACGGGGCCATTGTCCCACCGCCGGACCCTGAGGCTCGGCTGAGCTCCCAGCCCCGGAAGGGGATTCGAGGGTGCCTCGGAAAGGGGGTGGCGTGGTGCTGGTGATGAGAGCAGCCGAGCTCTGGGCAAAGGGAGGTGGCTAGACTAGTTGAACTTCTATTGGGGGCTCTGTAACCCTGAATATCCAACGTGGGGTATGGCCTCCTGCTCAAGTCAGTGCAAGCTGGAGACAGACATTTTGGGGGTCTAAAATGTGGATTGGGGAGGGAGGGGCAGAATCCCTTGAGGGAAGCTCAGGCATGGGACCTGTCTCCAACCAGTCAGGCCACTGGGAGGTCTCTGCTGACCCCACCTCTCCAGGGTGTCCATAAGGGCTGACATAGAATCATCGGGACGCAGGTTCGCCATCCATGATCCACCTTCTTTCAGTCCCCAGCTTCCCTCCTCACCGCAGAGGAGGACCAAGGATGGGAACTCGTGCCCTCTTGGACTGGGAATGCACAGCTCCAGCTATAGGCATTGCAAAACCTGCTCGCCACTCGGTGGGGCATGGGCTGCGTCGGGGCCCCGCTGCCCCCGCCATTACTGGGCGACTCTGGAATGGGGAAAATTCCACATCCGCATGGCTGCCAGGGATTTTCCTCGATCCGATTGGCTCACTCTCCAGCCTTGCCCTGGCACCCTTGCCGTGGCTCTGGGATGCCCAGGCAGGCCCAAGTCATTCCCCAGGGTGGCGGGCTTTGGCTCCAAAGGCCCTGATCCCACCCCGGCCTCTGGAAGCACATCCACAAGCCCCACCGCCACGAGCAAGCCAAGAGTATAACACAGCCCTACCCCACCCACAGCAGGGCCCAGCCAAGGCAGGGGCCCCGGGTTCTCTGCTCCCTCTGCCGGAGCCCACCCAAACTCTCTCCCCCACCCTTCCCCGAGGTGGGCCTGCAGCCACTGCCCACAAAACTTCTACAGAGCCTGGGCACAGTGAGGGTAGAGGGCCAAGGCCCTCAGGTGCGTAGATCGGGGGTACATGGAGCCCAGGTCCAAACCCACATTCCACCAACCTGGCCCCTGCTCCTGACAGCACCTTGATGGGGCTATTCAGAAATTCCCTGCTGGGCTGGGAGGGGCTGAGTGACCATCCGAGCCCTGGTTTCTGGCCCTAGCTCTGCTGTGAGGCACTGGCCATCTGGGCAGAGGCATGTCTCCCCAGGCCTCAGCAAGAGCTGTCAGGGTCAGGAGGGAAGATGCAAGGATGGCCCAGCAAGGGTCCCGAGTCAGACCGCATGCAACACCCACAGGGCGGGTTACTGGGCGGTTCTGCCCCTGAGCCTACATCGTAAAGCTAAGTACCCGCGACTCAAGCCACACCGAGCCTTCAGGTGCTGGCTTCCACATTCTGGGCTCACTCTAGCAGCAAGTTATGACAATCACAGTCAGTATTTAGAGTACCCTACTTACCAGGCACCTGGTACTACTGAGTCTGCATAACATTATCACTGGACTCTCCTCCCCCGCCCCCACCTCCCAGAGAGGTTCCAGGATTTCTACCCCTCATTTACACAGGAGGAAGCAACATTCACAAAGCAAAAATACCTGGGCTGGAATGTGAACCAAGGGCAGACTCCACTTCACTAGGTGGCCCCTCACCAACCCCACGAAGGCTCATGAACACAGAATTCAACTGGTTCTAAAACTCCAGCTGTTGAATAACAAATGCTTGCCGCGCCCCCACCCCTTCACAGCAGCAGGAGAATCATGGGTCCAATCCATCAGGGGTGGGGTGCACTGTAGGAAGCCAGGGGAAACGGAAGCAGCCGGTGGCCCCGTGCCACTGACTCCTGGGAGCATCAGGTTGGGCTGGGCCCAGAGGTCTCTCCTCTGCCCAGCCACCAGCAGGGAGCTCCATCCAATGGAGGCTGGGGTGCCAGCCAGAGAGCGTGAGAGGAAGCCAGGGCCGGCAGGGGGAGGAAAGGGATGAAAACAGAAGAGACTCTGGTCTGCCACCAAGCCTGGGTCCTCCGGCCTGCCTGTGCCAAGTCCAGCTGCCGGGAGCGGGGCTCGCCCAACCAGAGGCTGCCGCCACTCACACTGGCCTGGCCTTCTTGACCTTCTTCTGAGACCTCACAGCCTCATCGTGGGCTTTCCGCTTCTCTGCCAGTTTGTTGGCCTGTGAGGAGGAAGGGGGGTGGAAATCAAGCTGTAATTGTGGGCTACTTCTATTACTCAAGGTTGTCTCTTAAAGACAGAGCTTCCAAGAAAGTCAAATAGGCAAACGACCAAGAAGAAAAGCAATCTAAGGCAATAAAACGGGCATTTTACCTTTGCTCTTAGGGCTCTATGATTTAATGGGCCCATAACAAGTTAGGAGGATCCCAGGCTCCCGGAGCTGGAAGTAACTGCCCCGTTTACCTTCCTACTTGGGAGACCTGAGTGCCAATCAAACCTTCACCAGGCTGCTGGGGAGGGGTCTTTCCCCTAGGGCCCATTTGGTAATATCTACTACAAAACACACAGAGGCCTTTCAACCTGGCCAATTACATGCTTGTAAACGGACCCTGCAGAGACTTCAGAGGGAGGCAGGGATCTGCTCAAGGGCGTTTTCTAAGAACGCCTCAAAATGAAAAAAATCTAATCCTATCTAGAGAACAGGACACTTGCATGAAGTCATAACAGCGAGAAATTCACCCTATGGTTAAATGAAAAACACCCTGCAAAACCACCTGTACGTAGCATGATGGCTCAAAATCCTGTTATTACACACACAGAAGAAACTGAGGTGCTCTTACTACCGATCACCCCAAAGGCAGGACTGTGAGCCACTCCCACATCACCGATCACAGAGTTCCAGTGTACAAAGAACTTCAAAAACATTTTTTTTTTCCAAAATGAGCATCTGTGGCTTTGTGAATAAGAGGAAACAAAAATAGAAACCTGACCCAGACCTCCCACAGTCCCTCCTGCTTTATGCACATCTGTTAAGTGGTCATTTGTGAAAGCGAGCCCGGAGTCCGCTGAGACACCTCTGTCCCCAGACGCCAGTCAGCTCAGGAAGAGCTGGGGGTCAGAAGGAGACCAAAGCTCTGAAGAAAGCCCAGGCACAAGATGCTGACACAAAGATGCCCACACAGGCCTGCGTGGGGGCCCCAGGGGGCTGGGCCAGGCCAGAAGGGCAACCTCAGAAAAAGGCTAGGAAAGAGCCCAGAGTCTGTGTGGACAGCCAGCCTCGGCCCCAAGTTCACCTGGGCAGCCACATCCGGTGGCCACACCGGGAGTCTCGCGCAGGTGGCAGGGACTCACCTCTCGGATTTTGCGCCTCTTGCCGAACATGATCTTGTTATAAAGGTACTTCTCCCGCTTTTTCATCATCATGATGGCCAGGCGCTTGGCTTCATTCTCCTCCTCCTGGGCCAGCCTCTGCTTGTCCTCCAGCTTCAAGGTGCCTTCCATCACTCTGGGCTTCTGGGGACACAGGGTGGACACTTGTGGATGCTAGGTCCCCCAACCCCACTGGTCCCCTGGTTCTTGCCCTTCTGGCCCGGGGCTGGCACCAAAGATGGCCAATGGGGCACCCCTCGCCAGCTTCCCAGTACCTTCCCCTCCATCCTCTGCTCCTCCAGGGCTGTCAGCCGGGCCTCTTCTTCCTTTTCTGAACCAGCTTCTGCATCTTCTTCCTCTTCCTCATTTTCTCCCCCTTCATCACCATCACCATCACCATCACCGTCTTCCTCCTCATCCTCCTCTTCAGATTCTTCCATATTTCCTATGAAAGGCCAATGACTTCTGAAAGCCCTGGGAGCCTCCTCTTCTCCTTGCAGGCTGAGCGCTGGGCCCAGGCACCACACTCTTCAGCCACGAAGACGCTCCAAAGAGAGTGCACAGGGCTGTCCCACCTGTGACTCCCCCGGGCACCTCTCCCCACAGCCCCAGCTGCCTCCCGAGGAAACTCCAGGCCCCCAATCCCGAGCTCTGCCACTTTCTACATAAATACCCATGACAACTTCCAGACCACTCCTGCTCAGTTACTCTGAACCTCATGTAACAGACTGGAGGGTACACATGTTCCCTCTCCTAAGCCTGACTCCAGAGGTTGGTTTAAAGGGCTATGTGCGCCCCTGCTGCCCCATTCTCAGAAGCACGCCCCATTCTCTGCAGCCATGGAGGGAAACGACAAGGTGAGGCCAAAGCCAGCCTGGGGGAACCCACCCACACCATCGCCTGGCCCACTTACCTGGGTGCTCCCCCCGCTGCAGGGCCAGCAGCTTCAGCTTCTCGGGAGGGACGTAATCTCCCTCCTTCTCCGACACGAAGGGCGAGAGGTGTGGTGGCAGCTGCACTCCGGGGAAGTAGTCTGCCACAGGGAGGAGGAGCTGTGCATTCACACAGTCAAACACCCACTGGGGCTGCACATAGTACCTGGCGGCAGAGACGGGTCATGGAAGCAACCTGAATCCCCCGCGCCTCACCTCCAGGACTAGACAGACCTCCACGCCCCCAGAAACCCAAACAGATGGAGAAAGATGAGGGCCCTGGGGACCTACCTGCCAATAACAGATGTCTGCTGCCCAGGCCGGTCGACGATCTGGTGGGTGACGCAAGGGTCCGTGACATCATACGTGGCCCCAATGCACAGAGACTGGTCCCAGGACACATCCCCCCCGAAGCTCCTACAGGCACAGGGGGAGAGCACCGGAGTAGCCAGCATGAAGCTCACCCACCTAGGACACACCCGTCCCCTCTCCCCCATCCTCTCCCCCAGGATCTCCCCCATCACTGGGCCGACACTTCCAGTGCGGGCCCAGAGGAGGCCGGCCCGCTGCCCTGTGACGCGTCGCTCCCGCGTGCTGGGGCTGGTCGCTCCCCACGCCCACCCCGGTGACTCTAATCAGCACCACAGCCCTGAGGGGTGCATGCTGCTGCCATCCCGTGTTCCTGCGGGGCGTCCAAGGCGGGCCCCAGCCCAGAGCGGGGCACAGCCTGGGCCGTCAGCCTCCCACCTGATGACGAAAGCCAGGGCCTCGCGGGGCACCTCGCGGCTCAGGAAGAACTTCAGGCCCTCAAAGAGTTTCTTGTGCTTTTCCTGCGCCTCCAGCTCCTTCCTGCGGTCCTCCTCCTGCGCCGTCATCTCCTGCCACAAAAGAGGCCGTGGCACCATCGGGCCTGCCCACACCCACACTGGAGGGAGAGGGTAGAGATGGCCCCCAGCTTCCACCCAGACCCCCCACCCCAGCATGAAGTCCTCACCCCATCGACAGGAAACTCATCCACCTCAGCCTCCTCCTCCACAGGCACCACCACGCGGGCCAGACTGGCACCCAGGGCCGCCAGCTTCTACAGGAAAGAAGCAGGGCCGCTGCTTATAGACGGGAGGTCTTGGCTGGGGCAGAGTCGGGGGGCGGGGGAAGCAGGAGCAGCGACAGTTCTGGGACATCAGTGGGCTTGGGTTCCAAGGGCAAGCCCTGAGCCCACCCATCTAGCCATGCACACCCCCACCCCCAGGCCGGTGACCACCCTTCTGGGAGGACACCTGGCCAAGGCTCTGGAAGCTTCTCTCACCTCCAAAGAGCTCTCGGAGTCCAACGCGTAGATGTCCTCACTGGCCTTCGCCTCTGTGTGGACCTGCCCCTCCAGCTAGGAGGCAGGGGAAAGGTCAGAGGGTGAGGATGCCAGATCCCCCGCCTCCGTGTGGGGAGCAGAGCCGTGGCCCCTGCACACCGAGAAGGACCTGGGCTGGGCTGGGGCCCTACCTTGGGCGGGTAGTGCAGGTTGAGCGACTGGTAGAGGCGAAAGTTGACGAAGCCCAGCAGAGTGATGTAGAACTCAGTGAAGGTGGCCATGACCCTGTAGTCAACGTCTGTCGGGTGCTGGGGGGCACAGGGGACCCGTTGGCGGTGCAGGTAGAGGGGAAAGACGGCACTGGCAACCCCCACGGGAGGGAGTTCCAGCCCACCCAGGGCTCCTCCGTGGCAGGCCTGCCTTCAGACCCCTACCCCATGAGAAGGGGCTCTGTGGCGTGTCCCACCACAAACATTTTGGGGGAGAATCTGGACAGGGTTCCCCAGAGTTAGGAGCAACCTGAGGCCAGTGCCAGATCCCCAAGCCATAAAGAGGAAGATGAAGAGGACTGGCTGGAACTCCCCTGCCCTTGCCCCACTTCCCCACTCATCCTAAAAATCCCGGTTCAGACCAGTCTTTGGTCACAGAGGCGGCCTTCCAGGGCCAGTGTGGTCAGTGGTCCTTCTCCATGAGTCATCCCACAATCTTCACGTAATGTCTTCTCCTGAGCTCGCCTGCCAGCCTTCCTGTGCCTAGTTCCATCGCCGGCCCAGCTGGGAGAGGTGACCCTCCAGCAGTGTCAGCCTGCGTGGGTGGAACTCAGCACCCTCACCCTTGGCGAGAGCCTGGGGATGGATGCTCAATTCAGAGGCCCGGGCCCAGGCCCAGGCCGGAGACAAATGCAAATCTGAGGACCCGGGACAGGTTGGGACAGCTGCCTGGCTTGGCCCCAGGAAGCTCTGCAGAAATGTCAGGAGAAAAGCTGCCGGCTTGGGGCAAAAGCACACGGCTACCCTCGAGAGCTGCCAGCCCAGCAAGGAGGGGACGTGACAGGGTTCATCCTTGCCCTTGTGGAGCTGATAAAGCAAAACAGGGGAAGGATCTGAGAGTTAGACAGAGTGTCTCTACTCTTGAGCAGCATTGCCCCCCCCAACCAAGGAGGCGAGCCCAGTCCGGCTGACCCCCAGGACAGGGATGGGAGAATACGCTGAATAATGTCAAAATTGTTAGTGATCACAGCATCCCTTCTATGCCCGGCATGCCCATAACCCTGAGCTGTTTCTCTATTCTGCCATTAGGCAGTGTGAGGGTGCCAAGAGGTACTCCACCCGTGCCCCCACTCACACCCCATCCTTCCAAGAGCATCTGCTAGGGAAGTATCTGAGAACTAACTCCATAACTCCATTTTCTGCAGCACAGCGTTGAGCAGCGTCCCGTCACCCCCCTCCCCAGCCCAACCTACTACTTGCCTGGGTCCTACTTTGAGGAGCCCGGCACTAGCCGCTCAGGGGAAGAAGGCACATGAGGGCCTCAGTAATGACCCAGGACCGGTCCCCTGTCCTCTGGCTGAGAGGAAGCAGTGGCAGTGAGCTGGCCAGGGAGGAAGGAGGAATGGGCGGCCTGTTCCCTTCCCCCAGGGCCAGCTGGGTGGAGGCCGGCCTCTATAGGGCACTATTCACCACTGGGAAGACATACAAAGACCAGTCTGAGCAGCATGGGGGCGGGACATCAGAGAGAAGGAAAGAGGGAGGGCTAGAGAGGAAGGAGGCATGGCAAGAAGACAGGAAGGAAGGAGGAGAGGAGAGGCAGGATGGAGAAGAGGGAAGGGCCACAGGCTATGGCACCCGTGCCAGCCCCAGAGAGTGGGGAGAGGGGACTGCTGAGAGCCGAGTCACCTCTCACCCACGGACTGCAGCCTGCCCCCAGACAGCTCTGCTGCCCCGCAGTCAGAGTGGGTTCCTTAGACCCTCACCAGCCCAGAGTGAAGGGGAGGCACCCAGACCCCCAGCTCGCCCTGTAGCACCTGCTAACCTGGTCAGCAGACAGACTGTTGAGCCAGGCTGGCACACCTGCGGCTCAAAGCATGGGCAGGAGACCCGGCCAGACGCAGGCCCGCAGGATGTCAAGTCCGGCAGAAGGAGAGCCTGGCCGAGACCACGCGGGGGACCAGAGGTTAATGCTGCCCCATAAGGAGGCAAAAGCAGAATTTCTCTCTGTGAATCCCTGCCCAAAATATCCAGTCGAAACCAAGATAAACAGGAAGTAGTGCCTTGTGCTAAAAGCGTCTCATGTCCTCACCCTCCTCCATCTCACCCGGTCCCCCTAGCCCTGGGTGGGAGTCAGAAGCTGAGGGGTTAAGCGGAGCAGCCTGGCCAAGGTCTGGCAGCTACTAGTGGCAGAGCAGGACGACGACCCCATGGCTCTGAAGGCAGGGCTGGGGTTGGCTACTCCCCGAGCTCTGGTGGCCACCCACTGGCCACAAGGCAGTCCCAAAGGGCCAAGTGCGGGGCACTCTGAAAGATCTCTTTCCTTACATCCTCAGGATAAGACTTAGCAAGCGGAAACACATCCTTCACAAACTGAGGCACAGGGAGAGGCAGGAACATGTCTAAGGTTACCCAGCGGGGGAGGACTGCACACAGGCGGGCTCCAGCTCTCACTAGGACGCTGTGCAGGACAGCCCTCACCCCACATGCTACCACAGCTGCCCTTGGGAACCCAGCCCATGCTGGACCGTGCAGGACAACAAAATCCCCCCTCTGCCCAAGTCCTGATGTCAGTCTGGGAGCCAGAGAAGGAGCAGTGGCCCAGCATAAGCCCTCACCCACCCCACAGGCATACTCACGTCGTGGGAGAAGGCATAGGGCGTGATCCACACGATGGGCTGTCCCAGGACCTCGGCCTGGTAGTAAATGCCTTTGATGGACAAGAAGACCTGGGGGGAGGGCACGGTAGGGTGAAAAGCACTGGGAAGCAGGGCAGGGAGCGGAGTGGCGCCCCCTCCCGCAGGCGGCCCGGGGCTTACCTTGCGCAGGGCACGGGCGGCAATAACGTAGTGCAGGAATTCCACAGTGAGGCGGCGGCACAGCTGAATGGTCTGCACGTGGCACTTGCCAGTCCGGGGGAAGGTGGAGAAGAGGAAGCACATGGAGAGGGCGTCATCCAGGTCCCGCAGAGCGTCTATGAATGTGGGGTACCTGGAGGGCCAGGAGGGCGGTGCTCACAGGCTTGATCGGCCTGGGCTCTGTGGGCGCTGGAGGCTTGGATTCCTCTTCCACTCCGTCACTCACCTCCAGAGGCCCCATTCCCAAGCAGGCCTTACCACTCCCAGCTGCTGACCACAAAGTGGGGCAATGCCCAGGGGCCTGGCTGTGCCAGCTTCCCCACAGCCTTGGAGGAAGCATGGAATGAGGACAGGCCCATTTAGCTCTGAGGACCAGAGAAATCCCAGTGAGGGTCCTGAAGACAGCCACTACCCACCGAGGACTCAGCTTAGACCCACTTTTATCTGTGGTCATAGAGGGTAGAGAGTCAGTGGCTCTGTAATCCTTTTTCAAGATGGGAACTGCAGTTCAAAGCAAATATAGCCGAATGTCCAAAACCGAAAGCAGAAAAAACGTGATGCTACCCTAGTGAGTGATGGCGGAGGATGGGGGCCGGCCTGCACCCGGCAGCGGTCACAGCTTGGCCCGGCCACACGTCACTGAGTTATGACTGAGTGAGTTATGTCTCGTCCCTCCTCACCCCGTCTGTCTAGTTTGCAGGACCAACTGGAACCAAATACTAAAAATGTTGGAATTTTTTCAGTCTTGGTCCAGGAAAAGCCAGAGCAAGAAAGCGCTTCCAGAAATGCTGTGACAAATGAGGAAGCTGACAAGAATATGCCATCCTTGGCAGGATCCACTATTACGTGGCTGCCCTGCTGAAGAGGGATGGGGCCTGGGTCATGGAGAGGACACGACTACGGGTAATGACACCTGGATTCCAGTCCCAGCTGTGACCCACGATGGGTCCCTGGGCCTCACCCAACCCCAGTGATTTCATTTGGAAAATGACACTGTTGGGCCAGCTCCTGGTCTAAAACTGGGCTCCCGCAGCTCCCTGGAAACGCCTGGGGACAAGTGGGCAGACAGGGCCTCGGGCCTCCCTCCCCCAGTCAGAGCGGCTGCTGGAGCCTCTGGCACCCAAACTGCCTTCCAGGAAGCTTTCTTTCGCAGAAAGTGTTCTAAAAGCCATGAGACCAGAGATGGCCATGGTCATTCCAGCCCTAGGTGGCGTCACTCCCTACAGTGCGCCAGGAGGAACCTGCGGGTCTTTAGAGCACACCGAGACGGAAGGAAGGCCGCAGGGACCTCTCCAAAGCCAACAGGAAGAGAGGCATCCGGTTTTCTGGTGCGCAAGCAGAAACTTCAACCAGCCCCCTGTGGTGCCTCCTAAGTTTCCTTTCTCAGCACCTCCCAAACAAAACCACCAACCCAGCCAGGACCTTTGTAGATACAGCACCAACTGTTTCTGAGATACCGGCTTTTTTTAGGCAATGGCTAAAGAGACCAAAGTGGGGGGAGGTGGCCCAGATTTGGAACTCCATAACCACACTGCCACCTGGTGTGGGCATGAATCCAGACACTCCGCTTTTTCCTAGGGCAAGTTTTGCATTTGCTCCACATGACAGCTGTGTCACAGGCAGGACAGGAGCTATGGTCTCTCTCTCAGAGGACGATGTGCTCAGAGCAGGAACTGTTCTCTGGCCGCCCAGCTTGCAGGCTGCAGAGCTGTGGTGAGGACACCGTGTGTCAGGCTCCTAGGCCGGGGCTCTCCACGCTAGCCCATGGCTGGCCTGACTCGGCGACACCAGGTCCATCTGGCCCGGAGCGAGTGTTCCCAGGCCATCAGCCCCCAAGGGAAGATGGATGTTTATTAGCCCTGGGTTTCTGAACCTTCCCAGAGCTGACAATTTGGGCCAGGCCATTCTGTGGGGTGGGGAAGGTCCTGTCCACTGTAGGGCGTTCAGCAGCTTCCCTGGTCCTTACCCACTAAACACCAGCAGGACTCCTTCCTTCCCCTGCCCCACATCCAAGTCATGAGAAGCACAAGTGTCTCCGGACATTGCCATATGTCTCCTGGGGGCCCAAACTGCTACTGATTAAGAACCACTGACTTAGCCGATGGTTGGGTGGGACTACTGAGAAGGCTGGGCAAGAACACTTAAGATCAGAGGCACCCACAGGCGCCTGGGTGGCTCAGTCAGTTAAGTGTCTGCCTTCGGTTCAGGTCATGCTCCCAGGGTCCGGGGATTGAGCCCTGCATCAGGCTCTCTGCTCAGCGGGGAGCCTGCTTCTCCCTGTCCCTCTGCCTGCCACTCCCCCTGCTTGTGCTCTGTCAGATAAATAAAATATTTTTTTCCTTAAGATTTTATTTATTTGAGAGAAAGAGAATGAAAGCGAGCAAGCATTGAGAGGGAGAAGATCAGAGGGAGAAGCTAAGAGGGAGAAGCAAACACCCTGCTGAGCAGGGAGCCCGATTTGGGACTCCATCCTGGAACTCCAGGATCATGACCTGAGCTAAAGGCACTCATTCAACCAAGATAAATAAAATCTTAAAAAAAAAAAAGATGAGAGGCACCCAGCCATGTCTGCCAAGTCTGCCCAATGTGCCTGGGGTGCAATCCCAGAACTCTGGCTCTCAGTCACCACATGGCCTTTGCATCTGTGGTTCCCATTGCTTGGACCATATATCCCTTGGCTGGCTCAAATGTCTACCCCCAAGGTCCCTTCATGCAGTTGGCATCCCACATGGTACTTGCTGTGACTTACAATCATTCTAGCAATTTGTTGGGGGTTTTTTGGTCTGCTTCCTCCAAAAGGCTACCAGCAACTTGAGCAGGATCCTGGTCTTAGTCCCAGTGCTAGGATGGAGTCCCCAACTCACCGCTCCTTGACAATGTGGTCAAGCTTGTAGTTGGGCTTGTTGTCCTTCAGACGCTCCACAGTGTTCCACTCACTCTTCCCATAGGCCTTCCGGAGCTTCCGGACGAACACCTGGGAGAGAGGAAGAGATCACTGATGCTGGGGCCAAGGGCTCCTGAAGACCCCTCTTCTGCCAAAGAGGGACACATGGGGCGGGAGGACTCTCGGGCCCTCCTGAAGCTGACCACAGCTGTCTGATTATGCCAGCTGATCCGCTCGGCCTGGGGTGTATAAAAGAGTGAACTCCAAAAAAACATCCAAATTGGCCCATGCGGATGAGAAAAGCCAGCCTGCCGCAGCCCTGTGATGGATGACCAGAGACGACCACTCCGATGTGCTAACTCCACCACACATTTACATGAAAATATCACGTTTTCAGCCCTATTTTCCAACTGAGGTCAAGTGACCCGCCGGCAAGGCAGCTCAGGGCCAGGAAAGCTGGCCTTCATTCTGAGCACCAGTCTGTGTAGGCATGAAACAGCCATGGGCCCCTACATGGGGCCAGGTCACAAAGGAAAATGCAGGTGAGGCCAGGCATGGGCCCAGAAGGTCCTCCAAACCAACTGATATCTTCCCTGTGAGTACTTTTGGCCAGGCCTGAGTTTGGTGCTCTTCACAGGCTGTAGGGCTACATCCGCAGAAGAGCCAAGACAGCCATTGCCCACAACGGGCCCACTTCCAATGCAGTGGGTTTAAATAGTTAAAAAAATCCCAGCAGCAAAACAGAGCCAGCCACGCCCACCCTGGACTTGGATAAGAGGGCCAGCATCTGGGGCTGGCCAGTCTCCTGTGGCCACCAGGTGGCGCCTCACCCCTCCCAGCCCAGGGCTCAGCCTGGCCCGCTGCTCCGCAAAGGCTTCAGTAACAGCAGTTTACTTTTAATTATCAGCATTTGGTCCAACGAAGTTTCTATTTTCCCTATGGTACTGAAGCATTTAATGGTTTCCATTTATGGAGTGGAAAGCTTGGGCTCCTGGGAGCAATACCAGAAAGAATTTGAAAAGGAGCAGTTTCTTTGGGCACAGAAGAATACACCAAAGAGTCCCTGAAACAGCACCATATTTGTTTCAAAGGCAATTAAATTTACTTTCCAAAAGATCCAGGCAAAAGGTACAACAGGTAAAGCGTTAATCATTTGCCAGGTTCTGTGCAAATGATTTCCACAGGTGATCTCAGTTAATCCTTGAGACATTCCTTTGAGGTAGGATTACCTCATCCTTCTTGCTCAGAGAGGTTAAACTATCCGCCAAGGTCACAGCCGGTGGGCCACAGAGCAGCAACGGATGCCATCCAGGCCCTAGAGCCTCACCTTGTATTCCCGGAACTTGTTGACGATGGGTTCATGGAGGAGGAACTTAATGTCTTTAAGAAGGTAAAAAGTTCGGGCCGCTGTGGAGCCCTTATTAACCTTCTTCTTATGTTTGGGCTCATGGGGATAAATGCCCTTCAAGATGCAGAGCCGCCTGGAAGACAAAGGCCATTCCTTCTGTCAGTAAGCATGCTGAGCACTGGCCACATCGGGCCTGCAATACAGTAGTGAACAGGGAAAACAGGGGCCCCGCCCTTGGAGAATTCATGTCCCTGTGCAGGATCTGATCACAAGTCCCCAAAAATCACCTAACGTAGACTGTCACATGTACCAGAAAGGAAACAATCAGGATGTTGACAGGGGCCAGACGGCAGGTACCCCTTTAAGCAAAGGGAGTCAGAAAAAGCTTTGCTGAGAAACTGACATTTCAGCCATATAAAAGGTAGAGAGAAAAGCATTCTAGAAGGACAGAGGCTGTAAGGATGGAAGGTGCTGGGTGACCAAAAGCGGCCACATAGCAGGACCCACAGGCTACGGGAAACTATACATTTGACTCTATGATGAGCTGAGAGCCCCTGGCTGCAGGATCAGGGGTCTCTTCTGCCAGATGAGTAATAAAGACCCAGCCCAAGAGCAGCAATGCAAGGTAGCAGTGGGCTCATTCTGATGGCCCAGAGTGGCATGATCCATTCTCCAGCTTCCCCATAGACCCACCCTTGGCAAAGCACAGCTCATTAAAGAAAGCCAGACTAGGGCTATCAGAATTCGAGACAGAGTCTGTGGCTATCAGAAAGAGGAGGGCTATCAGAATTCTAGAGAGTTTGTGGCAGCGTAGGTAAGACAGGGATGTGGCTGAGTTTTTACCATTCCTGAGTGTAACTCACCACCCAGCCACTTCCCTGCGGTTCCCCTTTTCTACTCCTCTCCAACCTCACCTGAAGTCAGCCAGGCTCAGCTGCAGCTTCTTCCGGGCTTTGTTTCGGGTGATGTAGTTGGTAGCAGAGCCTCGTTCATACTTGAGGAGGAAAAAATAACCAATTGACTGTGATTGCAGTGATGACATCAACCTCTGGGCATGCCTCATGCCAGAGGCAACAATCACCGTGGACAAGTAGCCAAGAGGCTTCTGGGACAGGAAATGCTATAGGGAGAGGGCCACTCACGTGAACAAGCTCTGTTGCACTGTCCTTGCACTAATCAGTGTAAAGGACACACACATCTGCATGATGCTGGGACCACAGGTTGCTATGGATCAGGTGCATACCAAGCACTTGGGAGCGGCTCTAAGTACTGGCCGTTATGATCAGTGATTTCCACACATTATTTCATTTAATCCTCACAACACTGTAGCGTAGGTGCCATTAAAATTCCCATTTTACTGAGAATAAACAGGCTCAGTGAAATAACCTATCTGGGTCACACAGCTTTTAAGGGCTGCGATTCAAACGTAGGTCGGAGTCCTGAGCCTCAGTGCCTAATCCCCTAAGCCAGTTTTTTCAACATTTTCATTATAACCAACCCCTTCCACTGAAAGCCTTTTTAGACTGTTTCCCTCCTTAATTGTGAGAGGTCACAGCCCCATGAAATGTTACTACAGACATACCAAAGATCTGTTATGTAATGCGGTATTTTTTGTTTGTTTTAAAGATTTTGTTTATTTATTTGAGAGAGAAGGGGGAGGGAGAGAGAGAGAGAGCCCATGCTCTCTCTCTCCAGGTGTAGAGGAAGAGAATCTCCAGCAGACTCCTCACTGAGTGCGGATCCCTGATGACCTGAGATCACAACGTGAGCCAAAGTAAAGAGTCAGAAGCTTAATCGACTGAGCCATCCAGGCACCCCTGTAACGTGGGCTTTTAAAGGGCCATAAATCATTGAAATATCTAAGACCTCTTCAAAGGAAACAATCAACAAAACCAAAAGACAAAGGGACACCTGGGTGGCTCAGTAGGTTAAAGCCTCTGCCTTCAGCTCAGGTCATGATCTCAGGGTCCTGGGATCGAGCCCCACATCGGGCTCTCTGCTTGGCAGGGAGCCTGCTTCCTCCCTTTTCTCTGCCTGCCTCTCTGCCTACTTGTGATCTCTCTCTCTGTCAAATAAATAAATAAAATCTTTAAAAAAAAAAAAACAAAACAAAAGACAACAGACAGAATGGGAGAAGGTATTTGCAAATGCATACAAATAAAGGACTAGTATCCAAAATCTATAAAGAACTTATCAAACTCAACACCCAAAGAACAAATAATCCAATCAAGAAATGGACAGAAGACATGAAGAGACATTTCTGCAAAGACATCCAAATGGCCAAAAGACACATGAAAAAATGCTCAACCTCACTCGGCATCAGGGAAATACAAATCAAAACCACAGTGAGATACCATCTCCCACCAGTCAGAATGGCTAAAACCAACAAGTCAGGAAACAACAGATGTTGGCAAGGACGCAGACAAAGGGGAACCCTCCTACACTGTTGGTGGGAATGCAAGCTGGTGGAGCCACTCACTCTGGAAAACAGTATGGAGGTTCCTGAAAAAGTTGAAAATAGAGCTACCGTATGACCCAGCAATCACACTACTGGGTATTTACCCCAAAGATACAAATGAGTGATCCGAAGGGGCACCTGCACCCCAATGTTTATAGCAGCAATGTCCACAATAGCCAAACTACAGAAAGACCCTAGATGTCCACTGACAGATGAACGGATAAAGAAGATGTGATAGATATAGATATAGATATAGATATAGATATAGATAAAATAGAATATTATGCAACCATCAAAAAATGGAATCTTGACATTTGCAACAACATGGATGGAACTAGAGGGTATTATGCTAAGTGAAATAGGTCAATCAGAGAAAGGCAATTATCATATGATCTCACTGACATGTGGAATGTGAGAAACAAGGCAGAGGATCGCAGAGGAAGAGAGGAAAAAATGAAAAAAGACAAAACCAGAGAGGGAAACAAACCATAAGAGACTCTTAATCTCAGGAAACAAACTGAGGGTTGCTGGAGGGGAGAGGGGTGGGAGGGATGGGGTGGCTGGGTGATGGACAATGGGGAGGGTATGTGCCTGGGGAGTGCTGTGAATTGTGTAAGACTGATGAATCACAGATCTGTACCCCTGATACAAATAATACATTATATGTTAATAAAAATAAATTAAAAATAAATAAAAAATAAAGGGCCACAAATCACTGAAATATCTAAGATCCCTTCAACTAATTCTTGTTCCCTTGTGGGTGATATCCAGTTGAGAATGTATGCTGTAAGCCAAAGCCTCTCCTCTCCAGCATTCATTCATTTAACAGAAAATAAGAGAACCCCTACTATGTTCCATGTATTAAGCTAGATGCCACAAGGGCAATGAAGACAGAGGCCTGGTCTCTTACCTACCCCCAAGGAGCATACTGTCTGATGCAACCACGTGGATGTCTGTAGTGCCAAGGTGCTGCCTCATGTTCACATCTCTGTATCAGTGATAAAGAGTAGCAATGCACTGCACCAAGAACGTCCTTTCCAAACAAGATCATCATCTGCAGTAAGGCAGCAGGGACCCTGATGGCCAAGTCTAGCTCTAAAGAGATAAATCTATAGCCCCTCGAAGAGTATGGTTATGGCCCCCCACCTTCCGATCACCCCATCACAAAATACACCCTTCATTTATTCTTTCCTCCAGAAATCGTCTACTGGGGCTACACAGATGAGCTTTAGACTGTCTCAGAAAGTTAGGCCTTCGTTAAAAGTGTTTTCCATTGCCTTACATCACACGTATGTCTGTCATCACGTTTATCCTTTTAAACATCAGGTAGCTAAGTAGTTCTCGATTGGGGTAATTTTACTTCCCGGGTGTGTGTGGGATGGAGGGAAGGCAATTAGGCATTTCGGACTGTTGAGTGCCACTGGCATCTAGCATGTAAAAAGTTAAGAAGCTATTAAATACTCTATGAACAGGACAGTCCTCCCTACGACAAAGGGTTATCTGGCTCAGGGCATCTGGGTGGCTCAGTCGGTTAAACGTCTGCCTTCAGCTCCGGTCCTGATCTCTCTCCCTCTGCCTGCTGCTGCTTGTGCTCTTTGTGTTTAAAAAAAAAAAAAAAAGGTGTTATCTGACTCAAAATGCTTGTGAAACCCAGCATTAAAAACTGTCATGATTTGTTTACATAGCTACATCTGTGCTGCAAGGGAAGATTTTTACATCCATCTTTGCAATTCCAAACATTCGCCATTCGCACTTACTGGTTGTTCAACAGTGTGTTGGGTTAAACAAAAAGAGGCCACACAAACTTTCAATCTGAAGACAACAGGAGGCAACTACATCTTCCTCACGTTCATCACTTCCCCAGTCTTTTCACACCACCAAGGTGATTCTCTACTCAGCAACAAGAAATCCTTGAAAAATCAACCTCGGTACTTCCCCTTTAGTTGAGGCCTACTGCACCTAGAGTAAAATCCAAGCTCCTCCTGGTGGCTGAGGCCTTGCACACCTGGTTCCTGTCTAACCTCAACCTCACCGAATGCCATTCTTCCCTTGGTTTGGCTATACCCAACCATCCTGATGTCCTAATTTCTTGCACACAGAAAGCCTTTCCCACCTAACGGTCTTGGCACTGCATGTCCTTTGCCAGGTTTACTCGCTAAGCACTCCCACGGCCCAGAACCCATCTGGATCTTCTGATCGTTCAGATTTCGGCTTAAATATTGAGTCAGAGAGACCTTCCAACACAGCACTAACTGAAGTATTCTTTTACATTCTCCATCCTTATCTTTCACATAGCATTTAACAATATGTGGTCGTTTCATTTGGTTGTTTAGTGTCCTTTCCCCGCCAGAAAGTAAGCTCGGGGAAGGCTGGGACCACATTTGACTGTTTATGTTTCTCTCCCCAGTGTCCAGGGCAGATTCACCAGAGAAGGGATAACAAGTTTTGAAAATGATAAACTTGACGTAATGGTAAACTTTACGTAATATGTATTATTATTTCAACACAGTTGTCTTTTCGGCCCGGTCTGCATTTGGGGTGAGGCTTTCTTTGGCAATTCCCAACTTTCTTTTATAGCCCTGCTCCAAGATTCTTTCCTGGACGTCACCGGATGAGGACTGCCATCCTCGGACCCCTTCTCACAGCTGTTTCTCATCCCGTAGATCCCAGCGGTTTCTGAATGCCCGAGGGGCCACGGCCAGGAAAGGTGCAGTCCCCCGGCTCCCTCGCTCCCCCCTCCCTCCCGTTACCCCTCTCCCCAGCGCCACCCCTTCCCGGCTCCTGCCGCATTCACCTTCTTCTTCTCCAGGCCTCCCATAGCTCCACGCTGAAGGGTCTACGAGCGCCGCGCGGACAGACAGCGCCACTTCCTCCCGCACGTGCCCTGCCTACGGCCCCGAGGCCCCCACGGCACGGGCCTGCGCGGGCCGCCCAATGAGGTGCCTGAGGGAATCTAAGGAAATATTTGGCTTTCGTCCTCGAAATTTACTATGGAATTTTCTGAAAAAAAAATTACTGAGACCACTCTTTAGAGTTCTTTCTCATCTCTGGCCCTATTACAGGCAGTTTTAATGTTTAAACGAAAGCAGCTCCTCAGGCGTCTCTATAACCATCTTGGTGACGATCACCGGACTTTATGAGCCGCGTTGTATGTTGGGATGGAGGGTGGCGGAAGGCTTAGCGACAGCGCAGCACCTTCTGAGATGCAGAGGACAGCCACACTCTGAGGTGAGCGAGTGCCAGTGGCGTTGTCATCGTAACGGTTGCTAGGCGCCCTCGGAACGAGGCTCCTCCAGAGGAAAAGCGGCCGCCAGGGGCGCTCAGTGAGGCTGGGCTGTGTTCCCCTCTGGCCGCCTGTCGCTTTCCCTTTGGTTCATTGGCTCTTAAGGGGATACAGTAGATGAAAGCGTATGTTCTGAGCCTTAGCAGTGAATTGAAAAATGAGAAAAGGCGAAGCAGAGCTATAGAACTTGCAGTATATTTTAAATGTGCGTTCAGCGCGTTTGGATTTTTAACTGTACATACACCTTCCACCTTCTGTATTGTGTTCCTCAAAGAATTATAAGGTTTATACAAGTATTCACCACCACCTTCGGATGGTGTGTGATGTGGAGAACAAAGGCAAGAGAAATAGAAAAAAAATTAAATTTCCTTATAACGTACAGCCCACTGACAAGTACTTGCGACAGACAGGGTGACTGACTATCCTCCAGAAAACTCAGCTGCCTCAATGTTAACACTTGGCTAGAAGCAAAAGGCAACCTTAACTTGACATTAGCCAGACCTCCAGGATCCTGTAAGTCTTCTTTTAACATATGAAAATCCCTTTAGAAACTTAACTTTTATCTCTACCCCCGACACCTCCTCTCCCCTGCCAAAATACATGTTAGCAATCGTTCTCCAAACATATGGCCCACTGATATACATCTAAAGGGTCTCATTACTAATATTCTACTAGACGGTAGTAAATGACCTCTGGAACCTGGGTTCCAAATTCCCTAGGGACCTAGGCTAACCCTAACCCTCTCCCAACTTGAAAGTATATAATCAGCCAATCCCCATGACCCTGGTGCAGCTCCTTTGGCCCACAGGTCCTGTCCCTGTGCTTTAACAAAATCACTTTTTGCAACGATGCGGATGTAAAACATCTCAAGAATTCTTTCTTGACCGTTCCCTCCAGACGCCAATATCTCGCACCACTTTGGTGTCCCAGCATGCAGCCTGAGTCTTCTCATCTGGACTCTGAGCCTCGGTGCAAACTTGGCAAGTACTTTCTCTTCTTTTCCTTTAATTTCATTGCAGGGGCTTTTCAAGGAGTACAATCTTATTAGAACACTTTTATGTCAATTGCTCAGGCTTCGATCTTCTAGCTTGTGGCCGCTCTACAGGAAGGAAAAAGCCTGCCTTTTGGCTGGTAGTTAGTCCCCTGGCTGAAATGGTAATAAAGGCCCAGAAACTTGATGTCCTCTCTTTGTTCTGTCCTTATACAAAGTTGTCTTTTGGGGGGAGGGGGGAGCACAGGAGAGCCACCAAAATCACTAGGACGGCTGCCAATCTTAAGACTCCTGAGTGAGGTTTACTCCTCATTGGTTTAATGTGGTCCTCTCCACATCTCTGGTCAAGCCACTTCTGGCTTTGAAACCTCCACTTGGAGCTCACCAAAACCAGTGCCCACCCAATTGAATTAAAACCCAACCTGGGACATTTCCTAGGGAAGTTAGCTGTAAGGACTACATGTGTCAGAATGTCACTTAGATCATGATGGATTTCTACCTTAACTGTTTTCTGTCAAGGTCCCCTACTAACTACTAAATTACAAAATTGGATAATTACCCCTTATAAAACTTTTCTAGTGTTTTCCATGGGTTAAAAAGGGTGGGTTCTTCGTGGCAAGGCAAGGCATGGCATGGCATCTCGGTGCATACACCAGCACCAATTTGTAGTCTAGAGTGCAATGGGGAAGCAGGGATGCTGGCATCCCTCCTACAGGGCAGGGTGGTGATCATAGTGATTTCATTCAAGGGACACCTAGGGTCACTTTGACACCTGGAACCTCTGACATATCCTGCATGGGAAGCCTCTGGGAGTTGGGGTGAAGGGGTAGATTTTCTTGGAATGGACCAAGAAACTCTTCCTCAGTTCCCAAGTACTCTCCCTTGGAATGCCTTTCAACCCACTGGAAACGATTTGGATTGCAAAATTTAGGAAAGGACTGATCTTTCATAACACAGCATGACCTCAGTGAGTCTGTCAGTTAGAGCTCTTCTGCAGGAAACAGGGCAAATAGTCGGAGGTACCCTAGGTCCAGGCCTTCATGGCTCAAAATCAGAACCTGAGCCTAAAGGCCTCTTGCAGAGTGTGTTTGGCCACAAACCAGGCTGATAAACTCCCTCCTGGCCTACTGGATGATAATTATCTAAACTGGCCTCCTCCTGATCAATCCAGGTTGCTGCCAGAAACACACGCCATCCCTAATGAAGGGGATGCTGATCCTCTCTTACTGTTCTTCCTCCTAATAGATGTGGGGCTTCTCCCTCATTCATCTCCTAGATTAATGGCTATAATTATTGGAGCCAACTGTGCCTTGTCTACCTTGGGATGGGAACTTTAAGGAATATTCTCCCAGCAGCTGCCAAAACGCCTTTTGAGTTAGTTCCCTGCCTTCTGATGTGGACTGCATATTCCCATGTGTCGGCAGAAAAAACAGTGTCTGCTCATCTGTCTGAGCTGACAAGGTTTAGAACCGGGCATCCTCTTTCTCTGCCCTCCGGCAGCACATCACCTTTTCTGCCTCCTCCTCCTCCTGTTTCTGCACCACTTTGGGAGCTGCCTGCATAACTAGTTCCTATACCATCATCAGTGCCTCTGGCACCATTGGCTCCTCCTCCAATCCTCACCTTCAAGGAGTGAAGATAAAGGTGAAAATTGACAATGGGGAACAAATTGATTGACTTTTAAGTGGACCCAGGTGGAACACAATTCAGAATGTAAACTACTTTCAGTTTGTTGGTTTAATTAAGATAGGCATGTCCTTAGAGTTATCAGCATTAAATATGAAACTTTTATTCTGCCAAGGCTTACTGAAGGTCAAATTAAGCTCATGTTATCTCTGTTGCAATTTGTCAGCAAAAAGATGACTTAAGGGGGGGCGTCTGGGTGGCTCAGTGGGTTGGAGCCTCTGCCTTCAGCTCAGGTCATGATCTCAGGGTCCTGGGGTGGAGGCCCACATCTGGCTCTCTGACTCCCCTTCTCTCTCTGCCTGCCTCTCTACTTGTGATCTCTCTCTGTCAAATAAATAAATTAAATCTTTAAAAAAAAAAAAAGATGACTTAAGGGGCGCCCAGGTGGCTCAGTTGGTTAAGCAGCTCCCTTCGGCTCAAGTCCCGATCCAAGGACCCTAGGACTGAGCCCCATGTCAAGCTCCCTGCTCAGTGGGGAGTCTGCTTCTCCCTCTTCTTCTGTCCTCCACTCATTCTCTCACTTTCTCTAAATAAATTTTTAAAAAATGACTTAAATGATGGTTAATTTTGTCTGTCTCAAAGTTTTCATGTACGGGGCGCCTGAGTGGCTCAGTGGGTTAAAGCCTCTGCCTTCGGCTCAGGTCATGATCTCAGGTTCCTGGGATTGAGCCTCGCATTGGGCTCTCTGCTCAGCAGGGGGCCTGCTTCTCCCCCACCCCCACCTGCCTCTCTGCCTACTTGTGATCTCTCTCCCTCTGTCAAATAAATAAATAAAATCTTTAAAAGAAAAAGTTTTCGGGGCACCTGGGTGGCTCAGTTGTTAAGCATCTGCCTTCGGCCCAGGTCATGATCCCAGGGTCCTGGGATCGAGCCCCACATCGGGCTCCCTGCTCCGCAGGAGGCCTGCTTCTCCCGCTACCATTCCCTTTGCTTGTGTTCCCTCTCTCGCTGTGTTTCTCTCTGTCAAATAAATAAAATCTTTAAAAAAAAAAAGTTTTCATGTATAATTGCTAAGATAGCTTTCAAAGTCTAAACCTTTTAAAGTTTTGCTTGGATGATAAATTGGAATTGAATTGATTGGACATCTAAGTCTTTCCCAAATGAGATAAAATACTGAAGCACTGACTACTGACCATCGGTTTTTACTTTTGCCTTCTTATTGCAGACAAATGAAGGATAAATTTGAGTCTGTTGGAAAACATGTTTTGTGTATAATTGATTCATAAATCTGCCATCTAAAGAATTCTGGTATAACAGTTCATAGCTGGTTACTACTTAGTTTCCACTGGAGACTAAGGTTTCTAAGCGTTAAAACTCTGCTAAATGTAATTAAGACTGGTGGAAATAAGAAAAGGAACTCTATTGTAGGGAAGTAGGAAATGCGTAAGAAAGGTACAAAGAATGGGAATATGTTTTTATTGAAGGAAAGAGAATGTAATTTAGTCCTAAAATGAGACTAGTTAATTTGAAAAGAAAAGGCTTGAGACAGAATCTGAATGCAAAGGAAGTAGGTTTGTGAAGGGAAATGGAGAGGGATTTTATATGTAGTCAGGACAGACTAAGATTGAAATTAATGGATTTTAAAAGACACTGGTATAGGAGCTCCTGGGTGGCTCAGTTAGTTGTGTCTGCCTTGGGCTCAGGTGATCCCGGGGTCCTGGGATTGAGCCCAGCGTTGGGCTCCCTTCTCAGTGGGGAGTCTGCTTCTTCCCCTCCCTCTGCCTGTGCTCATGCTTTCTCTCTCTCTCTCTAATAAATTAATAAAATCTTTTTTTAAAAAAAGTACATTGGTATAAGACTGAAACCAATTCACCAATTAGTTTGCCCTCTGCTTTCTTTTTCTTATCTCATTTCCCCCATGAATAATTTTGACCCTAAAGGTTTTTAAGACTTTATTTATTTATTTATTTATTTAGAAGAGAGATAGTGCACTAGCAGGAGGAGGAGCAGAGTGGGGAAGGGGACAAAGGGGGGAAGAATATCAAGCAGACACCGTGCTGAGTGCAGAGCCTAATGGGGTCTCGATCTTAGGACCCTGAGATGACCTGAACTAAAACCAAGAGTTGGACGCTTAACCAACTGAGCCACCCAGGCACCCCAACCCTTAAATCTTTTAGTTTGTTGAAGGTGGAAGGTCTCATCTTCCGTAGCTTCTTCCTGCTGAATAGGTGCATAGAGAGGTCCCTACCTATGGGTTAACATTGGCCAATCAGGGAATGTATAGAGGAGTTACAAAAGGCAGAGGCAGCTGAGTCCAATTTGGACAGCCAAGAAGTATCTCTGTAGGTGGTAAGGACTATCTGTCAATGTGAAATTATAGTAGCGATGGAGTCTGGGCACCAAGCAAAGAAACACTGAAAAGGGCAACATGTAAAAAAAGAAAGAAAAAGAAGGGATGCCTGGGTGGCTCAGTGGGTTAAAGCCTCTGCCTTCGGCTCAGGTCATGATCTCAGGGTCCTGGGATTGAGCCCCACATCGGGCTCTCTGCTTAGTAGGGAGCCTGCTCCCCCCAACCTCCGCCACCTCTCTGCCTACTTGTGATCTCTCTCTCTGTCAAATAAATAAATAGAATCTTTAGAAAAGAAAAAGAAGGGGCACCTGAGTGGCTCACTCGGTAAGTGTCTGCCTTCGGCTCAGGTCATGATTTCAGAGTCCTGAAATCGAGCCCCACATTGAGCCCCACATCGGGCTCCCTGCTCTGCTGGAAGCCTGCTTCTCTCCCTTCCTACCCCCCCGCCCCGTGGTTTTCTTTTTTTTTTTTTTTAAGATTTTATTTATTTGACAGAGAGATCACAAGTAGGTAGAGAGGCGGGCAGAGAGAGGGGGGAAGCAGGCTCCTGGCTGAGCGGAAAGCCCGATGCAAGCCCGAAGCAGGACTCGATCCCAGGACCCCGAGATCATGACCTGAGCCGAAGGCAGAGGCTTTAAACCACTGAGCCATCCAGGTGCCCCCGCATATAATCTCTTGAATAGGTGTAGCATTTATGCAAACGCCACAACCTAAGGTTTATCATTTAAAAGTGCTTCTGGAGTAACAACATACCAAATAAAAAGGCCTAATTAGTCAAAAAAACTTCATTTACAATTTAAATCTCGAGGGAGTATGTTTAAAACCCTCAGAAAGTTTAAAGCACATGCCTAAGTAATACTAGGGTTCATTACAGAACTTGGAACTTAATTTATTTAACCAAGGTGGAAGTAAGAAATTCCCAAGGGTGAGTAGGTGGGGTTATATAGTTGCCACCAAAAATTAGCTCCTTTAATATTAAGAAGTTTTAACTATCTTAAGCAATCAAAGACCTGAAAAAGACCAAACAGAGAAACTTTGGTTTTCCGGGCAGACAAAAGAGAAAAAACTTGATTTACATTTTCTTACCAAGAGCAGATCAACAATCTGAGAAGACTTTGTCTTTTTTTTTTTTTTTTTTTTAAGATTTTATTTATTTATTTGACAGAGAGAGAGATGACAAGTAGGCAGAGAGGCAGGCAGAGAGAGAGAAGGAAGCAGGCTCCCTGAGCAGAGAGCCTGATGCGGGGCTCGATCCCAGGACCCTGGGACCACGACCTGAGCCGAAGGCAGAGGCTTTAACCCACTGAGCCACCCAGGAACCCCAGACTTTGTCTTTTTAACCGAAAGAAAAGCAGGGTTGTAATCTTATATCAGTGTACTTTAAAGATCCATTCATTTCAAACTTAGTCCCGACCACTTACAAAATTCCTTTCCAGTGATTTCCCTTTGTAACCTTTACAACCTATTCATTCAGATTTTGACGGAGGCCTTTTTTCCTCCACCAGTCTTAATTATATTTAGCAGAATTTTAACTCTTAGAAACCATAGTCTCTAGTGAATACTAAACAGTAACCAATTGTGAACCGCTACAACCAGAATTCTTTGAGATCTGAAATTTATGAAATTTATTTGGTCTTTTAGATCTGAATTCTTTTTAATCTGAAGTTGATAAATACAGTTTACAATTTTGAAAACATATTTTTCCACAGTACAGTCTTTTAATAAAGCACAAAGCATGTTTACCAATAGACCCAAGTATCTCATTTCTTTGCAGTAAGAAGTCAAAGCAGTTTGGTAATCAATCCTTCAGTACCTTATTTGGAAAAGACTTAGATGTCCAGTTGTTTGGAGTGGTGAGGTTTGAGCCGACAGCCAAGAATTCTAGAGACGTCTCTGCTGCAAAAAGGCAGTTTTATTAAAGCTTGAGAACAGGACCCCTGGGCAGAAAGAGGGGCTGCCCCGGGATTGAGAGCAGCAACTGATTATATACTATAGAGTTGGGGGAGGTAAAGACAAGGGAGGTTTACAAAAGGACTTTCATATGCTAAAGAAGACTCCCAGGATGCTGGAGGCCTAGCTATTGTCAAGGGAAGGTTATTTTCCCTCTAACAGGGCATTAACAGTAAGTAAGACAGTTGGGAGTTTCCTAGAGAAATATACTCTGACTGCCTCAAGTATTTGTCAATGGCCTGTAGATTATAAGGAAATTTAATTTTATCTACATTTCCTTCTGCCTTTGTTCCCCACATCATAAGGAATTCAATCCAATTTGTTATCCAAGCAGAACTTTAGTTTCAGGTTCCAAAGACTTTGAAAGCAACCTTTACAATTACTCATGAAAACTTTGAGACAAACAATATTAACCATTAAGTCATCTTTTTGCTGACAAATTGGAACAGAGATTAATGTGGTTTTGGAATACAGATGAGCTTCGGTGGGGTGAGGTTTGGAGCCAACGACCAAGAAAGAATTCTTGAGATGTCTTTGGTCAAAATAGTGGTTTTATTAAAGCGTGGGGACAGGACCCATGGGCAGGAAGAGCTGAGGCACTGGCTTGTGAGGGGTGGCTGTTACATACTTAGGAGTTGGGGGAAGTAAGGAAGAGGGAAGTTTCAAAAGATTGTTGTTTGTTAAAGAAGACCCACAGGATATCGGAGGCCTTGCCATTGTCAAGTTAAGGTTGTTTTTCCATCTAGCAAGTCATTAACATGAAGACCGGAGCTTCCTGGATGAATATCACCCAGATCCCACCCACGAAGGGATCAGCTTATGCTTTGTCTTCAGCTAGCCTTCTGCTCCCTCATCCAGATCAGGAGCTTATTTGACCTTAGTAAACCTAGGTAAAATAAAAGTTTCGTATTTAATTTTGGTAACTCTAAAGACATGTCCAACCCAACCAACTTAAATTAGTTTAAATACCAAGTATCCTCCACCCGAGTCCACTTAGAAGTTCATCAATTTGTTCCCCATTGTCAATTTTTACCCACAACACTGGTGGGGAAAACCGAAGTGAGTGATGTAGGTCCAAAGGGGGTGCTCTTTGCTCCTGGAAGGCTAGGGGAGGAGCTGGTTATGCAGGCCACACCCAGGGTGGTGCAGAAACAGGAGTAGGGGGAGGGGAAGGCAGAAGAGGGGAGGGGCCTCCAGCCAAGGCTGGAGGTGGATAAAAACCCTCGAGGACAGAGAAAGAGGTCTCCCAGTTCTAAAGCTCATCCACTTGGACAGATGAAAGGACAGGTTTTCTTTCCAGTAAAGTAGAAACAGGCCGTCCATGTCCATGATGGGCCAGAGAAGACCGAGAACTTCCCAAAGCAAGGGGAGTTTGGCAGCAGTTTGATAATATTCTTTAAAGTTCCTTTCTTGAGATGGAGTAGCCAGAGACCATTGGTTCCAGTTATCATGCCCATTAACCTGGGAGGTGAATGAGGGAAGAACTCACACATACAATAAAAGTACCCTGGGTATATTAGGGGCAACAGTGAGAGAGTCAGCATCCCCTTTCTTAGTGTTTCCTCCAGCAACCTGGGTTTATTTGGAGAAGGACTGTTTAGACAATTATCATCCCATATAGCCGGAGGGAGTTTACTAGCCAGTCAGTGTCCGAACACACTGGGCTAAACACGTTCTGCAAGAGGCGCTTGGGTTGGGGTCCTGATTTGGGGCCATGAAGGCCTGGATCTAGGGTACCTCCTGTCCATCTGTCCTGTTTTCTACAGAAGAGATGTAACTGATGCACTGTATTCAAGTTTAATGTCCCATTAATGGGCCATTTTTCCTTCTCTGAAGGAGTACTGAGGTCATGCAGTGTTGCAGAAGACTAGTCTTTTTTTTTTTTAATCTTGCAATTTGAATTGTTTCCAGTGGGTTAAAAGGCATCCCAAGGGAGAGTCCTTGGAAACTGAAGATCCTATACTCCAAGAAAAGTAGACAAGGTCCATTACCATGAAACTACCCACCCGGGGCACCTGGGTGGCTCAGTGGGTTAAAGCCTCTGCCTTCAGCTCAGGTCATGGTCTCAGGGTCCTGGGATCACCCCCCACCCCCCCACCCCCCCCATCGGGATCCCTGCTCAGCAGGGAGCCTGCTTCCCACTCTCTCTGCCTGCCTCTCTGCCTACTTGTGATCTCTCTCTCTCTGTCAAATAAATAAGTAAAACCTTAAAAAAAAAATTTTTTTTTTTTACCCCCCCACACACAGCCCTCCCGCCACCTGACTCCCTAGTGGTATTCTCACACAGGATATTTCCAAGGTTTCTGGTGTCAAAGCAACCGGAGAAGTCCCTCAAATGAAATCTATATGATCACCACCCTGCCCTATAGGTGGACTCCTTCCACATTGCATTCTAGACTACAAATGAGTGCTGGTGAATGAACTGAAATGTAGTGGGGACACCGATAGAAAACAGTTCGATTGCGTACTGGTTTCGGCCAGCCCCCAGTGGAGGTCCCCCGGTCAGAAGTGGCTAGACTAGGGATGTGAAGGGGGATCACATTAGATGGATTAGGAGGAAACCTCACACAGGAGTCTTAAGATTGGCAGCTGTCCTGGTGGCTTCGGTGGCAGTCCTGTGCCCAAGACAGACAACTTTGTATAAGGACAGGAATAAAGAGAGGGCGTCAAGTTTCTGCCATTCCTGCCAGGGTGCCATCTTCCAACCAAAAAGCAGGCTTTCTTTTTCCCGTAGAGTAGCCATGGGCTCGAGGATTGCAGCCTGAGCAATCGTAATGAAAGTGTTCTAATAAGACTATACTCCTTGAAAAGCCCCTGAAATTAAAGTAATTGAAAGTAAAGGCAAAGACGAGAAACTACTCACCACGTTTGTACCAAGGATGAAAGTTCCACCCTGGAGAAGACTCTGGCTGCACTTTGGGACCCCGAAATGATGTGAGATCTTGGGGTCCAGAAGCGAAGGATCAAGAAAGAATTCTTGAGACGTCTTTGGTGCGAAAAAGATAGTTTTATTAAAGCACAGCGACAGGACCTGTGGGTGGAAAGAGCTGCACTGGGGTTGTGAGGAGCAATTGACTTTATGCTTTTAAGTTGAGAGGGGCAGAGGGAAAGGAAGTTTCCAAAAGGATTTTCAAATGTTAAAGCCCTACAGAATCCTGGAGGCCTGGCTGTTGTCGAGCTAAGGTAGCTTTTTGACCCTAGGCCATGGATGTCACAGCACAAAGACTGAATCTTAATGTGTGCAAATTAACAACGAGAAGAAAAGAATCTTTTAGGTGTCTGTGGAATCCCAGCACGGAATGCAGAATGTGACAAACCAATCTTAACAATTTTACAAATATATGAAATAACCTTGCTAAGGAGGATGGGAGGAAAAGGTGATAAGACAGGTAACATGTCAAAAATCAATTGGCCAGGGGCAACTGGGTGGCTCAGTCATTAAGTGTCTGCCTTCTGCTCGGGTCATGATCCCAGGGTCCTGGGATTCGAGCCCCACATCAGGCTCCCTGCTCGGCAGGAGACCTGCTTCTCCGGCTACCATTCCCTCTGCTTGTGTTCCCTCTCGCTGTGTTTCTCTCTGTCAAATAAATAAAATCTTTGAAAAAAAAAAAATCAATTGGCCATACATGCGAGGGTTTATTTCTGGTCTCTCAGTTCTATCCCATTGGTTTGTATGTATAATCCCTATGCCAATTATACCAAACAGACGAGGGAGCAGATGGCAAGCTGAGGACAAAGCACAAGCTGACACACACACAGCCCCAGGCAGGATCTGTGTGACATTCCTCCGGCACTCCTAGCTGCTCTAAAACTAAGAGAAGGAAAAACAAATGGTTAACTTAATATAGATCACAATCCTGCAAGACAGAAGTCTCCCTCGGTTTACAAACGTCATAGTGATTTACAAGGTAAAAGCATTTTTTTTTATCAATAACCTAAATTTCAGAAGGAAACTCCCAACTATCTTAATGTTAATGCTTTACTAGAGGGGAAAACAACCTTAATTTGACAATGGGCAGGCCTCCAGTATCTTGTAGGTCCTGTTTAGTATAGGAAAGTTCTTTTTTTTTTTTTTTTTAAGATTTTATTTATTTGACAGAGAGAGAGAGATCACAAGTAGGCAGAGAGGCAGGCAGAGAGAGAGGGAGAAGCAGGCTCCCTACTGAGCAGAGAGCCTGATGCTGGGCTGGATCCCAGGACCCTGAGATCATGACCTGAGCCGAAGGCAGAGGCTTAACCCACTGAGCCACCCAGGTGCCCCAGGAAAGTTCTTTTGAAGACCTTCCTTTCTCCTTACCTCCCCCAACTCCCAAATATATAATCAGTCACCCCTCAAGAACCAGGTGCAGCAGCTCTTTCTGCCCATGGGTCCTGTCCCTGTGCTTTAATAAAATCAGCTTTTTGCACCAAAGATGTCTCAAGAATTCTTTCTTGGTCATTGGCTCTGGACCTCACCTACATTCCAAAAACTACATTAAAACAAATTTAAAAGGGGTGCCTGGGTGGCTCAGTGGGATAAAGCCTCTGCCTTCGGCTCAGGTCATGATTTCAGGGTCCTGGGATCCAGCCCAGCATCAGGCTCTCTGCTCAGCAGGGAGCCTGCTTCCCCCTCTCTGTGCCTGCCTCTCTGCCTACTTGTGATCTCTCTCTCTGTCAAATAAATAAATAAAAAATCTGAAAAAAAAAATGCTATACTTTTGATCTCCATAACTTATTTATTTTATAATTAGAAGTTTGTATCTCTTAATCCCCTTTACCTGTTTTGCCCATCTCCTACCAACCTCCCCTCTGATAACCATCAGTCTGTTCTCTGTATTTAAGAATCTGTTTTGTTTTGTTCCTTTGTTTTAGATTCTACATATGAGTGAAATCATATGGTATTTGTCTTTCTCTGACTTATTTCACTGAGCATAATAAACTGTAGGTACATCCATGTTGTCACAAATGGCAAGAATTCATTCTTTTTTATGTCTGAGTAATATTCCATTTACATATATACCAATTCTTCTTTATCCATTCAGCTATCCATGGATACCTGGGTTGCTTCCATATCTTGGCTATTGTAAATAATGCTGCAATGAATATAGGGGTGTATATAGCTTTTCTGATAAGGAAAAAACTGTACATTAAGCTGACTGACCAAACTGGCAAGGGAACTCCAGTCCCTGTTTCCAAGCCCTTCCGGTTCTTCTTTTCTACCCCGTTTCCCGTGCGTGCCAAAATACCAAGTATGCACAGGTAGGAGGGTATAAATTACCCTCCCTGCTTGGCTCGGGGCTCAGACCTTTGGAGAACGGTCTCCTCTGGGCCCACCAGTGTTTCATAAATCTCCAATCCTTCCTAGTCTCCAAGTGCCGGTTGGTTTTCCCTCCAGGATCCAGTCCAGGTTCTGCAACATATGGTTCCCTGACCAGGAAACCTGAGAGAGCAGAACAAGGCCAACTTCATTTGTGCTACACCTGTCATCTTGTATATAACCCCTACACGACCTGCTCCTGAGAAAGGTCACAGAATGTCAGAACATTGCCTAGCCAGTCCTCGAACCAGTTTGAGATAGCGGATAGGAATGTGGAATCCCTAACTGCCATAAGATGTAAACCCCGCCTTTGGCCCGCCAAACTTGTGACTGGAGTAATAGGCTAGTTCAAACAGTTACCTTACCCAGCAAACTTGCGCGCCAATTTAGACCAGAGTAATAGGCTAGTTCAAACGGTTACTATAGGGTGAATTGTGATTCAATTGGCCACCTGCGTGTGGACCGACATGACTACGCAACTTTCTGTGTGATCACTGGCCCCTATAAAACTGTTACGCCCTTTGACCTAGGGGTCCAAGTCCTGACCCCGCTATGTCGGATATACTTGGGCCCAAGCTCGAGCTCGCAAATAAACCCTCTTGCGTTTGCATCAGTATCGGCTCCTCAGCGGTCTCTCGGATTCGAAATCGGGGGCATTACAAAACCCAACCGTGCTGGCCCATTGCTGCCGCGGGTTTGGGACAACGGCACGGCGATGCCAAAACGAGGGGATCATAAGGGAGAAGGCACACCCTGCCTAGTTTTCGGCAGTCTCCCGCCTGCTCACCTTGGGCTGACCTCCCCCTGCTGTTTCCACCGGACTCCAAGGAGACTTGGCAGGTGAGGACCTGGTCCCAACGTCGGATTCCGGTAAGGCCAGGCGCCCCAAGACCCAGTCAGGCCCATCTATCATGATGGAAGTGGGGGCTGATCCCCCCTGAAAGATCTCTTGAGAGAGCAGAACAAGGCTAACTTCATTTTGTGCTACACTTGTCATCTTGTATATAACCCCTACACGACCTGCTCCTGAGAAAGGTCACAGAATGTCAGAACATTGCCTAGCCGGTCCTTGAACCAGTTTGAGTTAGTGCATAGGAATGCGGAACCCCTAACCGCCACAGGATGTAAACCCCGCCTTTTGCCGCCAAACTTGTGACTGAAGTAATAGGCTAGTTCAGACAGTTACCTTACCCACCGAACTTGTGCACCAATTCAGACCAGAGTAACAGGCTAGTTCAAATGGTTACTATAGGGTAAATTGTGATTCAATTGGCCACCTGCATGTGGACCGACATGACTATGCAACTTTCCGCGTGTGTTACAACCTCATTGGCCACCTGTGTGTGGACTGACATAACTATGCAACTTTCTGTGTGACCACTGGCCCCTATAAAACTGTTAAGCCCTTTGACCTAGGGGTCCAAGTCCCGACCCCACTGTGTCGGATATACTTGGGCCCAAGCTCAAGCTTGCAAATTGGTATAGACTCCTCGGTGGTCTCTCGGATTTGAAATCGGGGGCATTACACTCTTAGGTCTCACAGGTAGTGTTATGTCCAGATCGAGACCCTCCCAAAAGAACCCACAAAAGGCAGGCTGGATACAAGAGCAAGAGGATTTATTTCCAGCTAGCTGGGGCTCTCACGGGCACTTACCACTTAACGATGCAGCACAGTGCTAAGGCGAGAAGCCCCACCTCTCCCCTTCACAGCATTTTTTATACATGAGTAAGCAAGCACTCACATCACTACACACGTAGGTGAGTTCCTTATTCTTTATATGGCAGTTACCTAAATCTATGCATTTCATTGGTGCATTTGAACAACTCAGGGGCTAGTCGGGAGCTAAATTCCAGGAATAGTTTCACGCCCATACCCTTAGGCCAGTCTTTTTCTGGCACACCCATACCCTTGTACCCTTAGGCCTGTCTTTTTCTGGCTTAAAATGAAGCCTGTCATGGAGGAACGGTAATCTACTTAAAACTGAACTCCACAGTAGGGCTTGGGGGGGGGCGGGTGTCCCTCAGGTCAGGAACCCCACGAAAGCGGGGATAGGAAGGAATTTCCAAAAGGAATTCCACAGGTTAGGGCCTCCCAGAGGAGGAGGAACTGTAATAACTTCTGGAGTGAGTGCGTGAGTGCATGTGGAGTTTGGCCTGGCTTGTTGGGCGGACTGATTCTGTGGCTCCTCCGGGAGGGCGGTCGGGCAGGGCATCTGATCTCTCCTTCGGAGGGACACTCACCCTTTGTCTTTACACCAACGACACAAGGTGGGGGTGCATCTGGGGGGGGGACTCAGTCGGTAAAATGCCTGCCTTATGCTCAGGTCACGATCCCAGGTATCCTATAGGATGGGGACTTTAAGAAATATTCTAAAGTACCTGCCAAAACTCGCTTTGCTTTGGGGACACTCCTGTCTTTGACCCGAGTTGGCCTGCCTATCCCCTTTTGTGGGCAGGAAACCATGGCGTCTGTCCTCCTCTCTTCTGCCTCCCCAACCCCCTTCTCCCGTTTCCGCACCACCTTGGGTGCCACCTGAGTTACTGGCTTTCAGGCCGCCCCGCTACCTTGGGCACCAAGGCACCTCCCTTCACTATCAGGAGCAAGAAGAGCACCCCTGGACCTAACACCACCCACAGCAGGTTTCCCCAAATGTCTCAGGTGAAAATTGACCATGGGGAGGATACAGGTGGAACATAAAATTAAGTATTTAAACTAAGTTTGTTGGTTT